>CM055960.1:45468781-46139255 GCA_029490685.1 Schizonepeta tenuifolia
ATGAGCCTTTTTCAATACTTAATTTTTTCGTATTGTACGCTCGTATGTTAGTTTTGAAATTATTTCAAGAAAATGGCGGTAAGATTAGAAGAAAAGGAGCTGTTATTGAGATAGAGGAATCCGATGCGAAGCCATAGGAAGAAACGGAGGTCAAAGCGGAGTTCGGATGAGAGAGTACTAGCCAAAATAAAAAATGTCGTGCAGCAATAAATAAAAAAAAAGAAAAAATGTCGTTTTGAGCGGGTGGCATAAGTTCCCGGTCACGCACCTGCTGCTACTATGAGCTTTTCTCATGAAGACCATAAGTAACCTAGGCCTCCTTCACGAGCACTCGCTCGCGGCGCACCTTCTTTCGCCCAAAACACGATTTCACCAATTTTTCCTCATATTTTCAGATTTTGGACTCTAAAACTTCTTCTCTACTTGAAAATATATAAATACCTCTCCAAATCCTAACCCTAAGAGATAACTAGCCACAAACCCATCTCTACACACACTTCACACATTTCAACACACTACCTCCATTCTTCCACCCACTAATCTAGAGTGAGAAAGTGTGCTTGGAGAATTGAGGAGAAGATTTCAAGGATTTCAAGATTGGAACTCAAGATCAAGGATTTGTCTATAAATCTCTAGTTTTTTTATTTTATTTTATTTTTGTTTATCTTTGTTGTTGGATATTTGTTTTTCATTATGATTAGCTAAATTTTCCTATTCTAATTAAGGATTGGATTAGATGAGTTTGTGATGGATTGATCTTTATTTTAGTTAATTATTGATGGGTTCTATTATCTCTCTGTGTTGTTGCTTTGAATTGAATGTTTGAATTATTAATCTCCATTTGAGCATTTGTCTCAAAGATTGGATTGTTGATTTGATCAAATGTAAATCAGTTGAGTTGGTTGAATTATTCATATCTCTTCTTTGGAGTATTTGGAAAGAGCGCAACTTACTTGAGTTCCAGCAAAAGCACACCCTCCACATCGAGTGTTTCAACCTTGTTCAGATCCTTCTGGCCGACTACCAAAATGTCGATCGGAATCCCACTCCACCCCCCAAGCTCGGGCACCACCACCACTCCCACTCCCAGGTAGAATCAAACTTAATTCTGATGCTTCTATTGGCATCAACGGAAATGCAGGACTTGGAGGTGCTTTTCACATCCATCTTATTCTCCCGTTGACAACTTTTCTTCCTTATTGCCTGGACGTCAAAGTGGCAGAGGGATTGGCATGCCTTCATGGGATTCGAAAAGCACGTGAATCTGATTTCCAAGACCAGATAGTTGAGATGGATAACTTTTATCTTGTTAATTAAAATTACTTGTACCAATACCTATATTATAAATTTAGTTACGTACGTTATATTGTAAAATACAAATAACATACAATTCAAAATTAATATACACAACACAATGTGCAGTGTAACTAAGAAGCGGAGGCTACTATGATGATATAAATTAAATAGGTTCTACTTTTAAACAAAACAAAAAAAAAATACTACTACGACATTTATAAATGACAGTCATTCCGAAATCCAACAACTTGGACTGTCGCATGGCGTGTATGCACTTAAGCTTTTGAAAAGGAAAAGAAAAACTAGTATTGGAGAAAGCATTTTGATTCTACATAGTCAGTCACCTTCGCATTTGAATATTTTTGAATGTGCAGCAATTGATTTCATGTTGGCATTTTGTGCATTTTTCATCAATTATAATACAGTATTATGTATTGCATTCACGTACAACTCCAAAGCAAACATATTTTAACATCATTTCTTTTTATCTCGCTCAAATGTTTACTGGGATGCAAATTAGTTTTATTTAAAACATCATTTGGGAGAAAGTATTAAAGTATGTTGTAGGCCCGTATGAAACGAGCTTCAGAGGACCAACCATTTAAGCCGAATTCTGAACCAGCTATTTGGGCCAAACCGCAACTACTATGTCTTATCATGCAGCGGCGGCCTCTTCTCCCTTCTATTTTCTTTTTTAAGATTTTAGTAGTAATAAATTAAGCATAAGATCTCAACCAAAAACAAAAGGAAAACTTTAAGCATAATTTATAAAAAAAAATTTAAGTTCAAGATTAAGTCGAAAATTTTAATGTAATGAATTTATTTTCCAATAATATTTGTATGCATTATTTAAAAAGTTTGTTGGAGCTTATAAAGGTCGTCAATTGTTTTTTGACTTTCAGATTATATAGTCAACTATCAAAATATACTTTCTCATAAAACTGATCTTTGAATTATCGTACTCTCTCCGTCCATGAAAAGGTTGCCACACTCTGGACGATACAGATTTTAAGAAAATGGTAGGTAGTAGTGAATTATAGTGAATATTATTGTGAGTGAAGTAAGGATCCCACAATAAATGTAAGTGAAATAGCAAGTGTAACACCCCTGAATTTCCTAATAAGTTTATAACCTAAAAAAAAAGTTCTTCATAATAGAAAATATATTGAAAGTTGCAGTTTCTGAAAATCTTTTGAATTCCAATAAAAGAATTATTTCAAAATTGAGATTTTAATTTAATTTTTCAAATAAAATTATTTTTGAAATATATAACCAATTTATATTAATATTTATTTATTAATACCAAAAGTATAAACTATAATACATGTATATGTATATGTATATATATATTATTATATTGCTAATGATATGATTAGTTCATAATATATATTATTATATTTGTTGATGAATAAGGTAAGTATATATACAGTGCATGCATGTATACTTACGTAAACTAACAATTAAAGAAATCCTAGATTAGTTATCGTATGGATTTACTATACGTATTAGACAATTATATATCCTTATCTTTTTCACACGTGTTTTCCTAAGAACTAGAATTTCCCACGCACGGTAAGTGTTCATATTGAGAATATTTGGAACAAAAAATGTCTTAGTTAGAAAAATACAATTGAGTTGCAATATACAATAGTATTACTCACAATCAGCTACAAAAAAACGGTATAACTAATATAATAATATAAAAAAGAGTCAAGTAGTAGAGAGGCTCTTTTAGAGTTAAGGGGTATAATTTTATACCCCAACTTAATTTTCAATAAAAGAGGTCAATTTTGATGTAATGAGACAAAAATGCCCCTAGTAGGGTAAAGGGTGATTTTTTGAATTTTTACATCCATATATATAGAATATTTACAACTTTTTTTCCCCACATTTTCTCTCCACTTTCTCTCACTATTTTTTTCTCTCTCTCTCTCTCTCTCTCTCTCGTCTGCAACCACCACACCTTCATATCTTCCGCCTCCGCCACCACAAACCCTTCCTCCGCCTCCGCCTCCACCTACTCGCCGCCGCCACCCACAACGCCACCACCATCCGCCGCCTCCCCTTTCTCCGCCGCCTCCTCTTTCTCTCTCTCTCGCGTGTGCCCTATTTTCCTCCGCCACCAACCCACGCTCTGCCCTAGTTTCCTCCACCACCACCGACTCGCCGCCGCCTCCCACAACGCCACCGTCTTCTGCGCCTCCACACCCTCCACCACCAACGTCTTCTCCGCCGCTCTGCCCTAGTTTCTCTCTCTCGAGCAACCACTACCACCAACAGCCACAAACCGCTGTACGATGGCACGACTCAAGAAGGCGGCGAAGCGCCCAAAAACCGGCTCCACCAGCAAACAAAGAGAAGCCGCCGCCGCCGTCGACGAACAACCGGTCGATGAAGCTCAACAGGAGATGGGCGACGACCCATTCGGCGAAATGCTGGTAATTCCACACAAAATTTGCAGAATCTGTGAATATTTTGATTTTTTGCTCAAAATTTTTAATTTTTGAATTTCGCGGGCTTGGTACTGTTTGTTTCTCGATAAATCGTACATGAAATCTCGTTTGGAGGTGTATTGTAGTTGATCTGCAAAATTTGAAACGATTTCTTGTTTAATAACTTGTTTTTGGTACGATATTCATCGGCATAGTACAATATCCATTTTTATTGTTACGATACTGCGAATATCGTACTCATTTTTATTGTTTGAGATTTGTTTTTTGCACCATTGAGCATGATTTATTTGATATTTGAAGGATGCCTTGTTTGAAAAATAATGTTTCTGTAGATACGATATTGGTAATATCGTACTTGAGGATGAATAATTGGTGCCATATATATTGTACAATATTGTATCTATATAGGACGATATTCCCAATGAGCACAACCGATTTATGGCACGAAATAAGAATGCATGCGAGCATCATGTTACGATTTATGTGAGAAGATGATTTTATCTGCCAAATTTGTTACGATATATCAAATATCGTACTTTGCGTGTTAAGAGATTACCTATATCGTACTTAGTGTGTTACGCTTTTATAAACTCGTACATGTACGCAACCGATGCATGTGAGTAATATGTTACCATTTATTTGAGAAGATGATTGGATGTGAGAAATTTGTGAAGATATTACCCAATAGCGAACTTTGTTTGTTACGATATTGTCCAATCTCGTACACAAATTCGTGTTTAACCACTTTCTGTCTACATGTTTTCAGGTTTCTTGGAAATATGTCCGCCCGGACTTGATGGAACCACCTCACCATATGGTGCAATGCTATGGCTATGAGGGTCTCATTGAAGAAATACGGAAGGTGCTCGAGGCCTTTGGAGAGGAAGTAATATCCGAAGTCAAGCATTCCGCTCTAGGGGTCTTTATGAGATTGGATGACTCCAACTGCAGATCAGGGCTGGCGCTCAACTACATGTTGTCCCGTCAAGTGAGGCCAAGCGAGAAAACAACCCAAAACGTTGACACCACAACCCTATGGTTCAAGATGGAGGGCAAAATATTACGCTTCTCCCGAGTGGAGTACGCTTTGGTCAGCGGATTGAAATTCGGACCAGCTTCCTTTAATCCCTATGGCAGGCTTGTCCTCCCAAATGATTCCATCTACGAGAGGTTATTCGACACCACAAAGGTAATTAGTGGAAACGATGTCCATGCTGTTTTTAATGCCAAAAAGTATGGAAGTGCCGAAGATGCCATCAAACTGGCAAAGATGCTGTTAGCCATTTCCTACATGATGGGCTTTGAACAAGCACGCAACAAGATCCTTTTGTGGATGTGGGTGCTCGTGGAGGACAAGGAAGATTGGGAGGAATTTCCTTGGGGAAGTATATCATTTCAAGCTTTGATGGACAGCATAAACAAGGTTACAAAAAAGAGAGCCGCCAGAACATCGCCTGGATATCATCTCAAAGGCAACACATTCGCCTTATTGGTAAGTTTACTGCTACTCATACTTACATGAAAATCGTACACACGTAAAAATCTTTTACAGGCATGGATTTTTTGCTCACTACCAGCTGTCGGGAGAAGCATCGTCATGAAGAATGAACAAAATAAGAAGAAGATACCTCAATTCCTGAGGTACACTTATATCAAGAACACCGACATGCCAGAAGGTCTTAAAGCCAAGGTAAAAATTTACTAAGCTGTATGATATTAAATTTTGACTGAGTTGTTGAGTTTTTGTGTGTACGATATTCGTAATATCGTACTCTATTTTTGCTTGCATGCGACGATATTCAATTTGTTAGCCGCTTGCATGTTAGGATATTGGTAATATCCTACTTTATTTGCTACGAGATTCTTATTTATGCTATGAGAGGGTTCATGGCAAGTTCTGCCTGTTCCCTTTGCGGCTGGTTTGGCTGATTATTACCCTTCCATGGCAAGTTCTGCCTGTTCCCCTGAATGGACAACCCTGATTGGTTGTTTCCCTGCCACGGCCTTTTGCCACTGTTGTTGTTGTTGGCGGGTTCTGATAGCCCCTTTTTTGTCCTCCCTGATTATTATAGCCTTGACTGTAGCCTCCGCTACCTCCTCCGTTCCATTTTTTCCTCCCTTGGTAGTTGCTGCTGTTGTTGTTGTAGTAGTCTCGATTCTGACTCTGCGCTGGTGCTGTCGCAGTTGATACAGTCTTCTTTTCTTCAGGCACGACAGCCTCCATTTCCAGTGCTCTTCCCAATATGTCTGAATAACCTAGTCCTCCATGACTAGCCAAAGCGATTCCCAACTCATGACGTAAACCTCCCTGAAACTTCTTTGATAACTTCTCCTCAGTGTCGACCAATGTTGGTGCATACCTCATCAACTCGCAGAACTTGACGTCATATTCCGTCACAGTTAGTTTTCCTTGCTTCAAATTGTAAAATTCGGCCTCTTTCTGTGCCCTATACGTCTTGGGGACGTACTTATCAAAGAAAATCTCCTTAAATTCTTCCCACGAAAAACGAGCCAGATGCTCAGCAGGTATTACCTTTTGTCTTGCTTCCCACCAATAATCTGCCGATCCCATTAGTTGGAATGCGACACACAGCATTCTCTCCTCATCAGTGCATATGAGGAGTTTAAAAATTTTCTCGGTCGATCTCACCCATAGATCAGCATCGCTAGGGCTTTCAGTTCCATTAAACATTGGAGGGTTCCTTTTGAGGAAAAGATCCTTAATATTTCTACGGGGCTGTGGTGGAGGTGGTGGTGATGGTGACGGGGGTGGAGATGGGGATGGAGTGGTATTCTGTTCATATTCCTGTCCTTGGTCATTTTCTGGCTGACGTCCACTACATCCTCTTGGCCTTCCAGGTCTTCGACCTCTCCTATTGTTTATATTTCTTGGCGGCATTTTCTTTAGTCTAAAGGAGAATTGAAAACTCTCATTAGTTTCCTTCTGTTGATCACGCTTAGCACTTACTAGCCCGTTCTTGACTTAATTAAATTCATGGAACAACATATCGGACTTAGCTTGATATCTTTTATTAATCTTTTAACCTTCGGGTTAAGCTCATTTCTTCGTTATACTAGTTCATTTTAACATTCTAATCTTTTTATTACTCGATTCATAAGAAAGTTTTACTTGATTAAGAACCCTCTTTACGGGTCATATATATATATACATCCAAAAAAAAAAAAATATTACTTTTGCCTCTAACGAGGACTTATACAAAAAGGTTAGACTACTATTAGTCTAAACTAGGCTGACTGCCTACTATTTACTAGGTGCACTAACAAACTGAACTCCGCATCTACTAGAGTACTAGAACGGAAACGATTCATAAAAATTTCGTATCCGCTAGGGTACTTCAAAACTAACTAGTTACTGATCCGACTCTATACAGGACAAAAGCTATCACTACTACTGATATTTGCTCATGGCTATGAAACACTACCTAACTAAACTGCAGAAGAAACCAAAACTACTTCAAGGTCTGCAAAATCCTAACAACCCTCCTCTAGGTCCTCCTCTGGATCCTCCTCCGGATCCTCTTCCGGATCCTCTTCCGGATCCTCCTCCTCGGTCTCCGAACCATAAACCAGTTCGAGTGGCTGGTCCACTCTCAAAGTAGAACCGTCGTAGAGTGTAAACACGGTGGGTGTAGGTGCCTCAGAAACAGTCTCCTCGTCCTCCTCTGGACGCTCTAACTCAGCCTCAGGCTCCTCTAGTACACTGTTAGGTGGCAACTCTAACAACTCTAACATATCCGGGTCTACGTCAAGCTCCTCAATCTCTGTCCCGGCTGGAAAGTGACTGTAGGGGATGTGTGGCACTAAAGGAAGGGAAAGCATATACCTGCTCTCAAAGAAACGTCTGTGCACATACAAGGCAAATCCAGCATAGTTGCCAGTCGGCTCCGTGTCGTTGCCGATAATCCCCAAGTAGTACCAAGCTGCACGGTGCGCCCATCCGCGCCATTCGTCCGGTAAGTGTCTAACTAAGTCAAGTATAGCCTGACTCGCTGGAATAGTATGCCGGACTGAATAATAAGCTGACGAGAAGTAACTGATCCTCTGTCCCACGTCATGTCTCGGGTTTGCCTCATAATCTCTATACCTATCTAATAGCTGATCTGCCCAAGTACGCTGCAGCGGGGACTGAGTCTCTGAAGCCGTGCTACTACTGGAATTCATCCTACAAAGTTTTAAGGTAAGACGGATCAGTAACAGGTAGGAAAAATAACTTATCTTAACGAAAACATAAATTACAAATGAATAACCCTTATTCAATTGTAATATTACCACTTAAGCCGACCACTTATTAAGACTTCTAGCAATTCAAGAAATTGCACTCAACAACATATATATATATATATATATATATATATATATATATATATATATTTATACATTCCCAAAAGATTTTTATTTTTATTCTTTTTGTTTCACCATATTATTACTCTTTTTAATTCTTCTACTTCTTTTATTTCTTAACTCACTAACTCTTAACGGTTTTCACTTTTTAAAACAAAGTATTTTTACTTCGTTCATGTTACTTTTTCAAAAGTAACATCCGTTCTCAAAAGAATTTGTCGTTTACGACTCTTGATATTCGTACTAATCGTAGTCGTCGCTTAAGATGAGATATGAAATTTAATTCCATAAAAAGAAAAAGAAATATAACTTAAGAAAACTTCCTGGAAAACTAAGTTCCAGTTATCGTCTCGTTCATATCTTTCTTAACTCGAAGCCGATAGCTTCTCGAACGTCTAATCGCTCCCTTCTTTCACTAACACGATTTATCGAATTATTTTTATTCATTTTATTTCTTTTCCTCGCAGGAAATTCTTAGACAACAAGTTCGACTTTGCCGAATCTTTATTTATGTCACTAAGCGCACGTGACATTCATCTGAGGGAGTCCTTCTCGCGTTAGGGATCTCCTTTCGAAATCATTTCGGAACAACGTTTCTTAAAAACGTCTAAGTTCTCGAAGAACCGGAAAGCTCTTAAGTTTCACGTCTATGTTCTCATTGAACCGGGAAAGTTCCCTTAAAATCCGTCTATATTCTTGTATCCGCATACTTTTTCATAAAAAGAGAAAATCATTGCGCACATATTTTCACATAAGATAGTACTTGTACTATCGCATAATCATGTAAGTATAAAAATATACTTCTGTAAAATTCTCATTTTAAAATACAACTCATACTCGTTTTCAAATTTCACTGAATACTTGCTCATAACTTTTCTTATTTAAAAGAAATCTCCTTATAAAATTCTTTTATTTTTCCTTGTTGAGTCGACGTAGCGGGCGGTTGAGTTGACTTCTACGTTCTCAATCTTAACATCATAGTCTAACTCTTATCTCATACTTGGAAAGACGACTCTGATCCAGAGTATACACAAATATCATGTCTCATGACTTGAAAGAAGACTCGATATAGAGTACGAACGAATACTCTATATTACTTCTCGAAAAAAAAAGACTTGTATAAAAATACCACTTTATGATATTACTTCAAAGAATGACTCATACTTGAAAGAATGACTCACATTAACTCATACTAGAAGGAATGACTCATAATTAGAGCAGGAAGCCCGTTCTGACACCACTCTGTGGTATCACTTAAAAGAATAACTTATACTAGAAGGAATGACTCAGAAGCAGAGCAGAAAACGAACACTGCTCTGATACCACTCTGTCACGCCCCCAAATCCCGAGGGACGGCAGAAGCCGGGGTGCGACTGGGGTTGGATTAAAGAAGCGGGGAAGAAGGGGGCTAACTGACTAAACATACATGATAAACATCGAAAGACTATGAACAAGACTTTAATATAAAAGAGGAAGAGTTAATCCTTAAGGATTACTTGACAAGAGTACAAAAGAACCTAAGTTCATATGTACAGACGTAGACTACTGAATATTGTTTCAAAGTACAACTCAAAAGGAAATCAAAGTTTGGCAGCGGAAGGGGTTCTACTAATCATCCTATCTTCTAACTCAACACCAACCGTCGCCGCTCACCGTCGCTTCAACCTGCACATTTAGAAAGCAATGCAGGGCTAAGTACAAACGTACTTAGTGGGCACGATGCCGAAAACATACTTATAAATATAGATAAATATGGCATATCATAAGCGTAGCACACGGGGTTTTATTGAAAGAATCCGCGTCTACTAAACATTTTCTGACTTTTTTCTCATAAATCACTTGGCCAAGTATTTTTTTAAGTATGCTATGTTCAATCTTGACCTCTACTAATTCACCGTGGCTGGCTACCCCTCAACAGGATACCACATACACCACAGGTTACAAAGTGCACTAACTCTGGAAAGCACTTAGCAGCTAACTCAGAGCCGATCGTTAGTTAATCTAAAAATAGACTAACTCTAAATGTCTGGAAAACCCGAAGGTTAACTCAGAAATCTAGAAAACACGAATGTTAACTCAGATAGGTACAAGAGAACTCACATAAAATAGTTGAAACAGTTTATGCCATATTATCACTTTGAAAACACAGATATCAAAGCAATAAATAATACTTTCGAGTTGTGGAAAAACCCACATTTTATTTGGTATAGATAAAAGCCCACCTTATTTTACAGAACTTAAAACAAACGCTTCCAACTTGAGATCTTGTGTCCTTTCTCTACAGTTGGCTTCCTCCTTCATCGTAAAAAGAACATACTTAAAAGTGGTTCGTAAAAGATACTCGAAGAAAGTTCTAGTTATTTTATTCTTTTGGCATTTGCACGCTTACTAGATTCGTTTTACTTAACGGGAAACAAGACTCGTACCAATCTCGTTTAGAACTTGAAAGATCTCGTACTCGACTCTCGGGTCAAAAGAGAAGGTTGTTGATGTCTTAAAACGGCTTTAAAGATTATAAGAAACTAAGTTGGAAAGAACCAACTTAGGCGATTTTCATTTATAGCTCACTTTACGACTTATGAATATTTCTCGTTCATTACTTCTTTAAAGAAAAGATAAGATATAAGATACGATCTCGACTGGTTTTCATCATTAAAGGTCTGCTCCTTGACTCTAGGGTCAGATAGAAGGTATCCGTTAGATAAGACGGCTTAAACGATCAAAAGAAACTAAGTTGTGAACTAAACAACTTAGAAAACAAGAAACTGAAATTTCTACTGCACAGTCCAGTAACTCTGGAGGCTGTCCAGAACAGAGGACTTGGAAACAGGGGGTGAGCCCTGTACCACTAGAAAGCTTAGGAAGTCTAGTTTCTGCTCCAATTTACGGATCACAAATCCGATAAACGAGCCGGAAGTTATTACAGTTTCCGGCAGGGGTCGCAAAACTGCCGTGAAACCCTAGCTTATTGATAAGTTCGCCGTATAACGTTTTAGGTTCGTTTTAAATCCTCGTACTCAACTTTTTTAGAAACTGAACTCTCAAGGCAGTTATCACGTACCACCGTACGTGACAAACTCCTTCTCACTTGCTCAAAGGCACGACGTTCTAACGTCGGATTTCAACTATCAAGTACTATACCAACAAAGAAATTCCAAACGTGTTCTAGTTCCCGATTATCACTTTAACCCATATTATATAAACTCGGATGCTTACGATGTCAACTAGAAAGATGTTCCAAATTTCATTATAAACAATAATATCAAGTTAGAATTTTCATCCGACTTCCCGATTATTAGTTACAACTAGATATTCGTCTCTTACGCGATCTTTAAAAGTCGTCGGTTTTCGTTCAAATTTTACGACGTTAATCTACGTCTAATAGGAATCGTTTTCATGCATGCTAACATGTCTTAACATCTTTATAACTCAGTTTATATAGTGATCTTTGTCTCTTACATTCCATTACACATTTTTAGAAAATTACCAATTAATTCCTATTATCGATTAACATGATTTGTAACAATATTCCACTAACAATTCATCATTTATATCTAATATGCATAAACTCCTAATTATCTTATAAATTTTCTGATTTCATACATACTTTAAGGGGATGATTTTCTTTTCAAAATAACAACATTTATTTACTAAACATACTCTTATATCACCAATTAAACAATTGCAATTCTATTATTACTTAACATGCAAAAACCCCTAATTTCATACTTCAAACCCTAACTAAATTTCATAATAGCATGGGGCTTTCAATCCCTTTTCATCTCATACACTAATTAAACCTCTACTAAGCATAAATTCATGATCAAAAGAAGAAAAACTAAAATCCTACAATTTCCCAAAAAAATTCTGCATTCACACAAAAGTTAGGTTTCTTATTTTTGATCATTTTCAATCCATAAATATCATATCTAGTATATCTAATTACACTATTTCAAGATCAATTCTTCCATTCCAACTTCTAAAAAAAATCGAACAAGGAGAACAAGAAAAGAAAAGAAACTAAATGGATAGGATTGTAGAGGATGAAATTACCTTAAGTTTTAATGAAGGAAGGTATGGAATTGAATGGATGGATGGATGGTTTGTGTGAGTTCTTCAAGCTCTTAAGAGTGTTCTTCAATGGAGGATTGAAGTGATGAAGAAGATGAAGTTGAGGGAGAGAGGGAGAGAGTGGCCGAGAGATAGGGAGAGAGAGAGAGTGATGGAAAAGGTTTGTTCAAAGTGGGATGATTAATGTTGACCATGCATATAGGTAGGCTTAGGTGTCATTAAATTAAGTAATGACAAGCATGCATGTCTTCCACTAGAAGGGATGAGGTGGCGGCATGCATGCAGAAATTTTGAAGGTTTTACGGGTTTTTCCGACACGATCCGACGTTACGGGAAAACGAACGACGAAAAATGTTGTTCGGTACAAAAATCATCGCGATTCGATTTGACTTACAAATTCTAACGTACAACTTAATTAGAAAAATAAATTTATAAAATTTATTTTGACAAAACTCGGGACGACAAGTCCGAGTTCCGTCCGGAAAAACGTAAAAACATATTTTCTCGACGTGTTCGTATTTGCGATTTTGTAAACGTAAAAAAAATTAGACAAATTTTCCTTTCCGAAATTACAAACTAACTTTTCGTACGTGCTAACCCCTAATACGGAAGTCGTCTAGCCGACTTCTGTAATTTATTTTTATTAACGGGTTCGACCGTTAGCTTTAGAATTAAGAAATTGTAAACTTAGGCGTGCAAAGCCATCTATTTGGTTAACTTTAAATATTAGTACGCAAGGATTTTACGGGGCATTACACCCTACTGGAAATCGCTTGAGCAAGATCCTGAAGGAAAACAATTTGCCTTCACGTACGATGCCAATGACACGAAGAAGAAGAAGAGGCCTCGCGAAGATGGTGGTGATGATGAGGAAGGTCCGAGTGATGCTGCTAGGCCGGCGGCTCCCCATTCTGCTGCAACGAGCTCTAGACGTCAAGCCCCACTCACCGATGAAGACAGAGCTTCATTGATCAAAGAGATCGGTGAATACGCGGGTGAGGTTGCAGCGAAGCGAGCTAGGCTAGAAGCAGAGGCATTCTTCATGGCCGTACGGGACGAGATGATTGTTGGTGTTCGAGAGTATGTTTTCCAGAAGATGCTTGAAGCATGTGGTCCTCCTACAGACCAACACTTCGCGGCAAGGATGAGCCAGCACAGAACCCCCGCACCACCCCAGCATGATCAACAGCACCCCTCCCCACACTCTGATCAAAGAAATCAGCAGCAACCTCCCCACACTCTGATCAATTTAAAATTTGTGTAATTTTCGGTTCGAATCATGCTACTTTGTACAAATGTTAGTACGACTTTCATGTATTTCGTAACATGATCATTGATATCCGTTGTCATTCTTGCAACGAGATTCATAAAAGTCGTTGCAAGAATTGCAACTTTTGTAATGATATTCATATAAATTTGTAACACGCGAAATCATTTCGTTACAAAACAAGCGATCACTATGATTTTCACGAATCTCGTAACAAAAGTCATCTGATATTGTTACTACTTCGATGAATATCGTAGCACAAATTATTCATCATGGCATGGCGGACAGCGGACATGCAATCTTGCTATGATATTCGTACTGTGTTAAGATATTCCCATAAATCGTAACAAGTTTGCTTGTTTCATGTTACGATATACATATAAATCGTACCATCTGAATCAACTAATAATGCCATTGATCTGCATTGCTACATCTTTCCCAGAGATCTACCTGCCAAGAACAACTTCCTCAGACAGAAGATGAGAACATACTACACATAGCAGCAGCATCAAAAGCCGCAGCAATGGATATTCCGGACGATGGTCCGAGCTTTGATCTACACTTGGTACGACTTACATAAAATCGTAGCATACGAGTTGCATAAAATTATAGAAATATTAGAGTATAACGTATTATGGTACGTTTTATAAAAAGGACCCTACACAGCCTGCTACCCAACAAGATGTCAGTGATACACAAATGAATGCTGCATACGACTCTTTGTTGGCGACCACATCTGCACATTCGCCGCATACTGTGACTCCAACAACAACGACGGCTCAATTTCTTCTGCCAAGGGGGTTGGCGACCACATCTGGGGGCTCGGTTCAACCTCCACAACGCACCAAATTTGAATGAGAGACCCATTCGCCAGAGATACCCGTCAGCAGCTTGTCGGAGTCCATTCCTAATCGATGATGTACGCCCAAGGCGTGATGGGTTCAAAGCATTCTTGAAAGCTAAGACTGAAAAGTAAGTTTAAATTTATATTCGTTGTCATTCTTGCAACGAGATTCATATATCTCGTAGCAAGAGTGGCAACTTTTGTCATGATATTCATATAAAATCATAACAATAAGACCGATCATGCTACGAGTTTCCTGAATTTCGTAACAAAAGTCCTCTAATATGGTTACAACTTCCATCAATATCGTAGCACAAATTAGTAATCATGTCATGGAAGATAACCAATCTTGCTACGATTTTCGTACCGTGTTACGATATTTACATAAATTATAACAAGTCTGCTTGTCTTACACGAGTTGATTCGTATGCATTGCTAAATATCGTAACAGTAGGAATGTCGGATTGCTATGGGCAGTCGACACTGAATTCTTCTAGAGCTTATTAGATCCATCAAAAATGCTGTACAACGACCACATAAACTGCTACACATCTGTTATGGTCGCCAATCCAACCTTCGCCGGCTTGGGAGAACTTCACGACAACGTTACCATTACGTCCACTGATTTCATGGTATGTTACGATTATACTAATATCATACATGCTTTTAACTTTTATGACTTAGTATGATATTACGAGATTATTATAACTCGTAACATAGTACAATTAGATTTGCAACATCGTGTCTGTTATCAATGTACGCTATTAAGATATTCGCAGTATCGTACATCGTATCATCTTGAAGAGTTGTTACGACTTTCTGTATATCGTATCATATTGACATTTAATTCTTAGGATGCTCTGGAGGACGTATTTGATTCAATGCATAAGGCAAAGAGGGTAGGATTGGACCCATACGAGCCTTCTCTATTTAATGTTGATAGAGAAGAGGTTGTTCCGGAAGACGAAATGAAAAGGTTGGTCCACTTTGCAGAGGCAAGAATACCACGTTGGGGGCAGAACATGAAGCCATGGATCAACTGTGAAAAGGTAACAAAAACTAATTCTGCATGATGTTGTTACGATTTACTTAATCTCATACAGCCATAACGTAATGTGTGGTACGATTTGTCATATATCGTACTATCTTTTTCCTGAATACTCATGTTATTTTTGAATCTCTATATCGCATCCACTTCTAGGTTATCATGGTTGCTTATTTAAGCGAGCACTGGGCAACGATTGTCATGGATCTCGCAGCACAGCAGTTGTGGCTATACGATCCCAAGTCGTGGGAATTTGAGAAGCACCACAACGACAATAGATTGCAGCACTTCCTGCCAATGGCCAGGTTGCTGCCACAACTAATGAAGAAAATTGGCTATTGTGAAAAACATGGAATAGCTAATCCAAACTACACGCAGTGGCCGTTGTGCTTCCCAAGAGCAAACGCAAATGGTATCTTCAAGCAAGAGCACGAGGATGGCGTCGGTTGTGGTCTATATTCATTGAAGTAGGTGGAGCGATTTATATCAAAGAAGAAGCAACCAAAGTGTCTTAGGAATCCAGCCGAGCAAAAATCATATCGCCACCACATTGCAAAGACCATCTATGCAAACACCACCAATGAAGATACACTCCCGATAGATATCGACTTGGCCTGAACACTTATTGTCTTATTTTGTCTATATTGCCATATTGAACACTTCGTTTATTTTGTATATTTTGCTACTACTTTAACCAGGAATACTCTATTATGTACGCATTTTGTAAAAAATACCTGGTAGTATGTAGATCGTGCGTTTTGTATGTATGATTGCAATGACTTTTCTTCAAATCATATCACTTAATTTTGCTACGACTTGTACGATTTTAGGAATATCGTAGCAAAGCATGTACGATTTGATAATATCGTAACAAATCATGTACGATTTTAGGAATATCGCAACAAGATACATTTGTTAATTCAATTAAAATGATTACGATTAAGCAATCAAGTACGATGTGATGAATAGCGTATCAACTTGAACACATACAAAATATAATTGTTTGTACGATTTTACTAATATCGTAACAAACTACATACAACCAACCTAAAAACATAAGTACGAATATAATCATTCAAACCTATTTGGATAATTGCATTTTGTAAAAAATACCTGGTAGTATGATATATCCTGCATTTTGTAAGTATGAATGCTACAAATTATGTTTAAATAATCAGTTATTTTGCTAACATGTATTTCGTACAACTTTTAGTACAACTTTCATGTATTTCGTAACATAATCATTGATATCCATCTCATTCTTGCAACGAGATTCATAAAAGTCGTTGCAAGAATGACAACTTTTGTAATGATATTCATATAAACTCGTAACACGCGCAATCATTTCGTTACAAGACAAGCGATCATGCTACGATTTTCATGAATCTTATAACAAAAGTCCTCTAATATTGTTACAACTTCGATGAATATCGTAGCACAAATTAGTCATCAATCTTGCTTCGATTTTCGTATCTTATTACGATATTCACATAAATCGTAACAAGTTTGGTTGTCAAAATCTTGCTACGAATTTCATATTGTGTTACAATATTCACATAAAATCGTAACAAGGCATGGAAGACAAGCGAATCATGTACGATTTTAAGAATATCGTAACAAGAGACACATGTAGAATTCAATCAAAATGAGTACGATTTTTCAATTATGTACGATTTAACCAAAATAAAAATACTTTAAGTACGATGTTATGAATATCGTATCAACCTAAGCCTATACAAAATATAATTGTTTGTACGCGTTTATGAATATCGTAACAAACTACATACAACAATAAGAGCCAACATTATCATTCGAACCTATTTGGATCCTTGCATGTTGCACGAGTGTGGCCAGGTACACCACAAATGCCACATTTCTTCTCTTTCCGAGGTTTCTTCGCACTTGTTTTGCTGCTATTCACTTCTTCTTCTATAATGCTTTCCAAAACAGTTTTGCACGTATTCATGTAGTGACCTTTCTGATGACATCTCGAGCACACCCTTTTTCCTGTTTTGATAGCTCCGGACGGTATTCTTCTAGTACGTGGCAGGTTGTCTTGGATTTCCCGGGGTTAAGATTACCCTTTCTTCGACCTCAGACGGGACTTGCCAATCTTCTTTATCAGGAACATGCATCACCTCACCAGCATACACATCTAGCCACGTCTAAGTGCTATAGAAGGGGTCCACGTAAGACAAGGATGATTGCCTCTTATAACTACAAAATTATCAAAAAAGTAAACACATCAATGTTAATGTGCTACGATATTCATATATCTCGTAACATGCGATGGAATGACGTGCAATTCTCGTAAAAGAAAATTCTGCATGTTACGAGATATTTATATCGTATCATACATAATCACTTATGAAATAATTATAGCCAGGCTATTTCTACGAGATTTCCATATCTCGTAACATGCGATTCTAAAACGTGCTAAACTCGTCAAAAAAATAATTCCATCATGTTACCTATCTCATCTGTGCCATCGTGTTACGATGTATGTACATCGTAACATACATAATCACTTCAAGTACGACTTTAATTACTATCGTATCAAAATTCACCTTATAGCTGCTGAAGCATGTGAGCATGGAATTAAGTCGAACTGAAACACGAGACATGAGCATTCCTTAGCAGCAACATCAACAACGTAACTCTTCTGTCCAGAAAAAACCTTAAACAACACAGAAGAAATTGGTTCAACCCTTATTGATCGGCCAGCTTCAATTGTCGTACTCAATGTCGTAGCAGCCCACGGAGTCAACTCAGTGGTTGAATCTCCAGCTATAGTGCGGCGCTCGTAAAACCACTTCTGGAGCAACGTACGAACACTCTACAAAAGAGGACAAACATGCAATTTTCTAGCCCACCTCAATCGAGCATTCAACACCTCGCATCTATTGGAAGTTCCATATTTATAACGTCGCACCGGATATTTCGAACGAGCCCATCTATAAGGATCCAAGTTCAATAGTTTTTGATAAGCACGAGGTTCCATGACCTTCAAATTCTTCATATGCTCCTAAAAATCAACAATCTTATAGCTACTAGCAGCGAGCTTGAACAAGTCAGTAACGTCAGTACCCTAAATCCTCAAATTTTACTGAATATGAAACGTGCAAAGACCATGATGTGCCCCTGGAAAGACGAAAGACACAACATTCTTGATACTAAGGTGCTGATCGGACACAATCAATAAGTTCTTCGGAGATCCAAATGATAGTTTAACACGTCTAAGGAACCAAGCCCATGAGGAATCGTTCTCTTTGTCCCCGATTCCAAAAGCTAAAGGAACTATCTGTTCATTACCTTCCTTTGTCGCTGCAACAAACAACACGCCTTTGTATTTCCCCTTTAAATGAGTCGTATCAATAACAATGACAGGCCGACATGAATGAAATGCTCTGATACATGCGGATAGAGCAAAAAAACAATATTCAAAGCAACCATCTGCACACGTCTGTAACTCGACCACAGAACCAGGATTTGCACGCTCCAACATATTGAAATACTTCCCCAGTATCTGCATTGACACAGACAATGTTATGATATAGGTATTATCGTACTAAGTTATATACGAGCTAAATAAGCACTACACCATGCGATAAGTAACATTGACACAGAAGATGTTACGATATACGTAATATCGTACTACGTTATATACGAGCTAATTAACCACTACTCCATGAGATAAGTAACATTGACACAGATGATGTTACGATATAAGGAATATCGTACTAATATATAAACAAGCTAATTAAGCACTACTCCATGAGATAAGTAAAATTGACACAGACGATGTTACGATATAAGGCATATCGTACTAAGATATAGGTATTATCGTACTAAGTTATATACGAGCTAAATAAACACTACACCATGAGATAAGTAACATTGACACATAAATGTTACGATATACGTAATATCGTACTACGTTATATACGAGCTAATTAACCACTACTCGATGAGATAAGTAAAATTGACACAGACGATGTTACGAGATAAGGCATATCCTACTAAGATATATACGAGCTAATTAAACACTACTACATTAGATCCTATCCATCTTTACATGATGTTACGATTTATATAAATCGTAACATATAATATGCAATTTCATAGTACGATATTCCAAATTATTAATGTGGATAAATGTTTCAACTATTTTAATCCTAAGTTGCACGCAATTAAATGTGATCTTTGTAGATTAAGCAAGTTAACCCAAGTATCGTCTCACAAGGAAAACTTAGCAGGGAAATTATCTGTATCGGAAACAGAAAAGAAAAGAAAGCAATAAAATCGAGGGTTTGATTGTTTATTACTAGGCGGAAGAAATAACTAAGCATAAATTAATCTAGACAAGAATTGAAATAAAATCTAAAACGAATTAAACCTAGATGCAAATTGACAGGAGAAATTAAACATGAATTAAATCTAGGCAAGAATTGAAATTTAATCTAATCTCTGAAATAATAATCTCTAATCCTAGCATAAACTTAACGAAATTAATCTAAAAGAAATTAAAGCAGAAGAAAATAAAGACAAGAATTAAGAACTCACAAGCTTCAATGGAAATTGCACAATAAACGTTAAAGAAGAATCTCACAATAAATCCACGGTGGTGTTGTTCTTGAATCCGGAATGAAATTACAATAATTGAAAAAGTAGAAGCAAAAACTAATCAAGAGAAAAGAAATAAAATACTGTCGTCTTCTTCGTGCCAAGCGTTCAAAAGTAGAAGAAAGCAGAAATTAATTCCCAAAAGCCAAAAACAAAAACCACCAGACCAGCCGTCCTTTCTTGGAGAAAATCAAACCTAGGACCAAAGTTAAAAGTCAAAAAGTGAGAAGTAAAGAATTTCCCGCGGCGTGTACAGGGGTTTGTGTTTTAATCCGCTAAGTATATAAGGGCAGGGAGCTCTGGTCTGCCCAAAGAGCTCTGCCCTTAATTCCTGCATCACAACTAATCAACAGGGCAGGGAGCTCTGGTATGACCAGGGAGCTCTGCCTTTATTTGCTGGACACGTAATGAACAAACGACCAGGGAACTCTGGTTATGCAGGGAACTCTGCCCTCTACTTTAGCTCTACTCTCCTCATACCGCTTCGTTCCAAAAATCGGATTGAGCTTACGTTGTTCTTTAAAACTTGCAATTCCAGTTCAAAACCTACACTTTCACTCAAAATACTCAAACAAAACATTAGTGCAATTTTTAACTTAAAACAATACAACCCAAACGCACTATCGTAAAAAACACACCTAAAAATATATGCAAAATAAGACCAAAAATAGGATAAACAGTAAAGTTTTATAAAAATCGTATTCGTACTTCATAAGATAATACAACTTGTTTCTATTTTGAATATGACTGCACAATGTTACGATTTACAAAAATTCGTACTACAATACATACGAGTTAATTAAACTTGTACATGGGAGAAACAATTAGGTCCTATCCGTCTTTGAATGATGTTACGAGATTTATAAATCGTAACAACATACAAGGAAAAATAGTTGCAAATATAGTACCTGAAACGACTCCTCTGCATCACCATATGTCGAGCTAACTGCCTGGTTCCTCCTAGACAAAGCTGCATGATACTTCACATGAACACCATGTTCCCTCAGCAGTTGTCCTTGAATTTCTCTAGGTCTAAGCTCAACGAGATCATCCAACTTAGGACTAAAGTATGAAGCTATGACTTTAGCAGACACTCTTGATGGAGGGTGATACCTCAAATCAGTCTCACATGTATGAAGTGACCATTTGTAGATTCTCCATGCTTGCCCTACTGCTTTTGCTCGCATAATAAAATCACATCTGTCTTCATACTTACATCGAACATGATACTTTCGCTTATTTGACTTCTTTGTAACATACTCCAAATTATTTTTCAAATGATAGAAGCCAATAACTTCTTTCATACGCCGCTTATTCAAAAAGAAACCACCCACAACAAGTTCTTCACGAGCTAAATGATCTACTACAACCAAATCTGATGTTGGGAGCGTCGCATGCTCTAAAGCACCTGCATTAACACACTATAATATAAGAACACGTATAGATAGATACAAATTAATATTGTCACTTTGTACGATATTCCTAATATCGTACTTCATTGTTGTTGAATATTATAAAGTCCTAGTCGAGAGTCAAAACATAGTACGATAACTTGTTTTTAGAGTCTAGCATATACGTAAAATGCTACGATATGTCGAATATCGTACTTGAATATAAAAACACGCATAGGAACATAAAAGTTCATAGTATCCTCCGTGATACGATTATTCGGTATATCGTACTTGTTATTAATGATTACCATAAACTCGTACTAGACATTGAAACCATAATACGATTACTTGATGTTCTTGGGTTAGCATGTAATTATGATACTACGATATTATGAATATTGTACTTTATCATAAACATACGCATAAGCACACTATGATACGATATTGTGAATATCGTACTTGTTATTATTAAAACACGTACCAGGAATGACCCACAACCGGCTTGGATTAGAATTTCCTTCATTACATTCATTCGAAACATCTAATGGTTGCATCAAATCACGGTCTTCACAAACTTCAAAATCATCCCCCAACGGGTAAGCACCTTCATCCACATCATTATCCAAGCTCATGTTGGTATCACAAATAGCAACATCATCACCGACTCCTAACTCCAAAACATAAGAATCTTCATTAAAAACAATGCGATCAAAAGACGGTATATCCGCACGCGCTTTAAGACGATTCCCATGAGAGACCTTCGGTAAGGCTTCGATATCTCTAGGGCAAACACATACATGAATTGTAGGAACCTCCAACATTTCCATTAAAATATTCAACTCAAAGTCATCAGTTGCTTTCATCCTCATTATTTCACCGGTAGGAGATTTTACTAGAGCCTCAACATCATAAATAAACAATGCCTTGTCCTTCTTCAATCGATTCTCAAGCTTACTCAATAAATCTTGATACGTTATACCACAAGGTGGTATAGGTATATACTCTTTCCTTCCTCCCTCATACATATTGTCATTCCATACACCACCATGAGCAACAATTAAACAAGAATGCCTCTTCTGCACGGAATAGAAGTTACGATATATATATATATATATATATATATATATATATATATATATATATATATATCGTAACACAAATCAGTTACGACATACCAAACTCGTACAATGAAACATAAAATACATAATCACTTATGAAATAATTGTACCCACGCTATTGCTACAATATTCATGCATCGTACATCCTACGATAAAACTTGCTATAATCGTAAAGAAAATGGTGATAACATGTTACTATATATATATATATATATATCGTATCAAACATAATCACTTATGAAATCATTGTAGCCACGCTATTCATAGGAGATTCCTATATATCGTAACATCATAGTAAAGAAAATGGTGATAAGATGTTACTATATACATATATCGTATCATACATAATCCCTTATGAAATAGTAGTAGCCACGGTATTCCTAAGATATTCCTATATATCGTAACATGCGATCCAAAAATGTATTAATCTCGCAAAAGAAAATGGTGCTATCATGTTACGATATATATATATCGTATCATGCATAGACTCCTGCTACGACTGTACGACTTAAATAAAAATCAGATCAGACATGACTGTACAGCTGCGACGAACAACAATTTTTACGATCTAAAACATCATATCTAACCGAAATCTACCATCAAATAACAAAAAAAATAACAGGAAGAGTATTCAGTACCTCCATCGTCGTCTCTACCGGACAAAAAAGTGATACAGCAGGCGACGCGCGAAAATCGAATACAAGAGAGAAAAATCAACGGCGAAGGAAAAAGAGAGAGAAAAATTGGTGATAATTAAGGGTATTTTTGTCTCATCATGTGAAAATTGGCCTCTTTTATTGTAAATAAAGTTGGGGTACAACTTTATTGTTTTTATCTCTAAAGGGTCCACAAACATTAATAAACTCTATAAAAAATGTGCTATATCAATACAGTTATTCTCGTCCTCGTGTGTTGATATATAGAAAACTCATAAAATTGAATATTAACTTTCCAAGATTTGGAGCTAAGTTGTAAGACACTTCCCCTCCAACTATGGAGCCTAAATCTCATAAAATCGAGCAAAATCATTTCTCTACTTAAACACTAAAGTAACCAAAAGATAAAAACATAACTTGTAAGAAAAAAAAATTACTTTTTTCGTGCAATAGCAAAATTACTCTGCTTAAACAATAAGTACTCTCTCAGTCCCAGGTTAGTGTGTACAAAAGTTGATTATTTGTGGGTTATAAAATAGTAAAACCTACTTACTAACCCGGAACGGAGGGAGTATTATACATGTGATAATCATTTCGAAAAACTTCTTTGTACACAACATTTTCAGTAACTGCAAATTGATCTTTCTCGCCACCACAAAAGTCTTTATAACTTGTGATAAAATAAACGACATTGTCATGTTCATCTGATTATAAGAAAAATCTAATAGCGATTAGCGCTCTCCTTATTGATTCAAAACTTGTACTCAAACGTATCATTTCGTAGATGGTTCGTCTGCAAAATAAATCAATTTTAAAAAGTATCAATGAATTAATGTAAAAAAGTTAACATATTTCAAAAAATCTAATTAATTATATATGGGCATATTTCAAATAAATAATAATCTTAATTTTATATAACAAATAGAAAGAAATAAATTTTACAGATGGACTGTTTAATGCTAAAAAGTAATTCCAATAACTCAGCCCACCTAATTTTTTAAAACAAATCGGCCCAATTTTCCAACTCGGCCTCTTTAATGTAAGAATATGAAGCTCATTTTACTAATTAAAATCGATAAACCCGACCCAATATAACAACAGATAATAACTAATGCCAACCACCCCATTTTTTTTTATTAATTACTAATCCAACCCAATATAAATACCGAGAAACAATACATTTCGTCAAACCCTATGCGCCGCATGAACCCTAATTCACTCAGCTGCACACACTTTCACTTCCGATACAAAATCTTCGAAACAAAATCATCTTCTCCGGTCGGAGCCTTTGCTTCGACCAATATCCTGTAATTTGAATCCTTAGTATACTTATTCCTTTATTTATTTTTCTTATGTGAACTTTAGAAACATAGATCGACTGCAGTATACTCAAATATCTGAAGAAAATGTGAAGATGTTATACAAACATCAGACAAACACACCACAACGTTTTGTTTTATACTTCATTTTTCCATATCTATTTTTTATTTTATTTTACTAAATATCTACGATATAGAGATCCATAAATATTTTTTTCTATAGATCTGGTATATTTTCTATTATTCTATTTACTGTACGTATTTTATTGAGTTCTATAAATATCTTAAAAGTTTTCTTCATTTTTTTGATACAATTTTTTTTTTAATTTACAGATCTAATTTTTTTATTGTCTTAAAGAAATCTTACCGATTTACAGAAAGGATGCTGATTTTTGGACATGTTTGTCCATTGGACAATCCGTTTTTTTTTTAATGAACCGGCCGAGTTTTGGTAACACAATATTCGGTCATTATGTGGGAAAATGATTTGACAATTATACCCTTTCCCTCCTTAATCTTAATTTCCCTCCACTAATTACTATTTTGGTGGTAATTTTTTTCCCTCCTTAATTTTTTCCTCCCACGTTTTTTTCCCTCCAACTATATTAATTACTTCATTATTAATTTTATTAAATTAATATGTTTTTGTATTAGTAGAATTGTTTTATTAAATCGTTTTGGAATTCTCTAATTGGTAAATTAATATTAAAAAAAATAATTTAAATTTTCACCACAAGAGCTCACACTATAGGCAAGAAAATATTTTAATAAATAATATCGAATAATTTTTTTTATACCATTTAATATTTCGAAACACAGTAAATTTTTCTTAATGATCATCAAAGAATTATAATTTTGCAATAACTAATAAAGTTATATTTAAAAAAATAATTTTAAACGTTTATTGTAGAATTAAATTTTCCTCACTCTTAGTTTATTTTTGGATTGATATTCATCAATAAGATCATGATCCTAACCACCCCAAATTAGTGGAGTATATTTGGATTATATTTCCTCCCACAAATCACGTTCATATTAGTGGGATTATTTAGATGATTTGATTTGATTTGATGAAATTATATTTATAGAAACAAAATATTATTTATTTCATTAAAAATAAATAAACAAATTCCATACGTAAACTATTATTTTCGAAGAGATTAATCAAACAAAACCTCTATCAGTAGAATACCTAGTTCATTATATACGTCTAAATTTTTGAAGTTAATTCCATGGCTTCTCAAAATAATAATTCGAATGATTTTTTTACTTCAATCTTCGATGAAAGTCCACCGCCGACTTTTGATCTGAACGAGATCAGCAATTCGAATGGCAACACTCCGGCGACCGGAGAAGAATACATGCATGATGTTAACGGAGATGAATCACACCTCCATGGTGAAGATGACGAAGAAGAAATGGTGCAAAACGAAGAACAAACCCTACCAACCAAAGAAGGAATCCTGCAAACTGCTCCAACTGATAGAACTGATGAAGATGAAGATGAAGATCACGCAGAAAATCTACAAACTGGTGCTGGAACAGATGAAGATGAGGAGTACGCTGTCTTGCTTTCTGAAGATCCTAAAGTCGACATGATTTACGAATTTAGAGAACATGTTAAGGATGCTTACAAAGCTTTCGGTAGGAGAAATGGTTTTGAGGTTTCTATTCGAAGTTCTACTGGAAGCTACATATTGATCGCATGTTCTCGTGGTCGAAAGAATGACAAGGTAAAGATTTTTACAACAAGAGTGAATTGAAGCAAAACTAAGTGCAGTTAAATTACAAATCGGTGGTTGGTCAGTGCACAGTTTGTCTTTGGCGCACAATTACGAGATGGATCGTGATATGTCACCCTTCATGGCTGGTCACAGAGGGCTATCATTCGGGCAAAAGAGAATATTGGAGGAAGTTGATATGTCTGGTGTACCAGTGGCCCAAAACATCTGAATGCTACAAACACAAGCTGGCGGCCCGGGCAATATAGGATGTTCAGATAGAGATATCCGAAATTTCATCGACATTAGGAGAAGACTGAGGCTCGGTGATGGACATGCGGCCGCAATCCATAATTTGTTCTTGAAATTGCAACAGAAAGATCCGAGATTCTTTCACTTGATGGATATTGATGATGACCAACGGCTGCGCAATGTGATGTGGATTCATCCACGAAGTAGAGCTGCTTATGAAGATTTTCATGATGTTATCACTTTTGACACAACGTATCTTGTCAACAGATATAAAATGCCGTTTGCTACTGTTGTTGGAGTTAATCATCATCATCACTCTATCTTATTAGGCTGTGCTCTATTGTCACACGAGCAGTCGGGATCTTTCAAGTGGTTTTTCAGTAATTGGCTGCAAGCTATGGGTGGAGTGGCTCATACGACAATTCTAACCGATCAGTGTGATAGTATTAAAGCGGCTCTGAAAGAAGTTATGCCACAAACCATCCACCGCTAGTGCCTTTGGCATATTTTATACAAGCTGCCAGAGAAGTTCAAAGGGATTAAATCCTATAAGAAGACGGCAGCAGCTTTCAAAAATGTTATATATGATAGCTTGAGCATTGGTGAATTTGAACGCAGGTTTGGGGAATTCATTAATGAATATAAGATGAGCAAGAACAAGTGGCTCCAAGACCTCTATGAAGTGAGAGATCGTTGGGTGCCAATATATCTAAATCATATTTTTGGGCGGGGATGCTTTCCACGCAAAGGAGTGAATCGATGCATGTTTTTTTTTTATAGTTACATCAACTCAATGAGCACGTTGAAGTCGTTTGTTGAGCAATACGAGATTGCTATAACAAACAAAGTTCATAAGGAGTTGGAGGCCGACTATCAGTCAAAGTGTAGGTTCATGATCCGACGGACCGAATTTCAATGGGAGGAGCAATTCGATCAAGTGTACACTAATAATATTTTGAGGTTATTGCAGAAAGAGATTGACAAAATCATGAAATGCAATGTGAAGCAGCTGACTGGAAACATTCGCGACGTTCTTGGTGGAATAGAGAGGTACGTAAATTTTGCGTTTCCCGTTTCGTTATTTTGTACGTTGCATGTTGATATTTTCGTATGCGTAATATTTTTAATTGAATTAAATGTTTAATAAATGATTTGATATTTTGGCATGCATGCATGTTATCTCTCACATTAACTGAATCTCGTTTTATGGTGTGTTTACCCCTTTCGCTTTTATTTGATTGTTCTGTATTCCATGCTTCACATATTTGCAGTCTACTTATTAACTAACAGTCCTTAAGGTGTTATATTGAGTTGATTCTTGGATGGGAGATAGAAGATATATTGTCTCCATAAATGTACTAAGCTTAACTTTTTAACTGCAGTGTCTATCAACGTTTGTGATGGTTTTAGTCTTTGGTCATCTTTTGAGTTATCAATATTAATCCTAATGACATATGGCTCAAACCATTAGCTCGTTAATAATTTGGATATGAATTGATATGTCTGTGTGGAGATGGATCGAGTTACATGAAAAAAAGACTCGCATAAACTGTTGTTCTCAGTTTTTTATCGTGATTATTTGTTAAGATTTCATGTCAATATATAATGAAGAGGAGTTTTTTTTTTTTCTTATTACACTTTACATAGTAAATTGTCTTACAGGTATGAAATTCTTCAAATTGGAATAACTGACAATTGGTATCATAAGAACTACGTATACGAGGTTGAGTATCGCCCGAATGGTGCTTATGTGAAATGCCAATGTCGGAAGTTCGAATGTAAGGGCATATTTTGCTGCCATATCTTGAAAGTTCTCGTGTTCAAGGAGATCAAACTTGTGAACGATAGATACATATTGCCGAGGTGGAAGAAGGGTGTGTATAGACCCCATTCAAAAATTTTATTTTCCGGAGGATATGCACACTTGACAAAAGAGTTTCTATTGGTCCAAGAATTTGAGAAGAAGTTTGAAAAATGCATGGAACTTGCACAGAATAAACCGACAAGAATGGCATTAATGAAGAGAAGGTTGGACGAATTGGCAAATGAGTTGTCTCAATTAGAGGTCTCTGATGAGCAGGCGATTATTTCAAATGAAACAGATCAACAAAGTGATGGTGGAATGATCATTTTAGATCCACATGTTTCAAAACCGATGTCACAGCCCCAAATCCCGAGGGATGACAAAGCCGGGGTGCGACTAGGGGTTGGATTAAAGAAACAGGAAAGAAGGGGGATTGAACAGATAGACAGACAATTATAACAGTTTATTACTATGAACTTGATACCATTATATTAAAGGAGAGTCGATCTCGAAGGATCGCTCGAAAGTTGTTCTCAAAATATAACTCAGTTAAAGTACGGAACTTAGACTTCAAAATTATACATTAATAGAAATTGTTTGGCAGCGGAAATGTAAACTAGCATACTAGTCTTCTTCTTCAATTATAGCCTACTCAACCACCACCGCCTTCGTCTCTCAACCTGCACATTTAAAAACTGTAATGCCCCGTAAATTCCTTACGATCTTAAAATTTTAAAGTCAATTAAATAAATGGCTTTGCACGCCTAAGTTTGCGATTTTGAATTCTAAGACTAACGGTCGAATCCGTTTCCGAAAATAAATTACGAAAGTCAGCTAGACGACTACAACGGTCGAATCCGTTTCCGAAGAAAATCGTATAAATTATTAGGAGTCGAGCGCAAAGCTTGATTAAATTTTTCCATCGATCGCCCGATTCCAGCGACGACAACTGGAACTTAGTTTTCCAGGAAATTATTCTCTAAGTTATATTTCCATTTTTCTTTTGGAATTTAATTCCATATTTCGTCTTGAGCGACGACTACAACTAGTACGGATACCAAGAGTCGTAAATGACAAATTCTTTTGTAAATGGATGTTACTTTTGAATAAGTAACATGAACGAAGTAAATGTACTTTGTTTTAATAAGTGAGAGTCGTTAAGAGTTAATGTGTTGAGAAAGAAATAAAGAATTAAAATGAGTAAAAATATGGTGAAATAAAGAATGAAAATAAAATCTTTATTTTTATGTATATATATATATATATGTTGTTTAATTGCAATTTCTGGAATTGCTAGAAGTCTCGATAAGTTGTTGACTTAAGTGATGATGTTACAATTGAATAAGGAATATTCATTTTGTAATTTATGTTTTCATTGAGATAAGTTGTTTTTCCTACCTGTTACTGATCCGTGTTTCCTTGAAACTTTTGTAGGATGGCTAGGACTCGCGTTACGGCTCGGAAGAGCCAGCCTTTGGTAGAGTGCGAGCGCACTATAGTAGACATGTTGCAGGATGAGTACTACGAGTTCGAGGTAGACTACGGAGAGGAGGATGTAGGACAGATTGTTAGTAACTTTTCTTCAGCTTACTACCCAGTGCGACACTTGATCCGGGAGAGTCAGGCGATTCTAGACCTGATCGTACACCTACCGGACGAGTGGCGCGGATGGGCGCACCGTGCGGCGTGGTACTTCTTAGGGATTTTCGGCGACGACACTGAGCCGACCGGCAACTACACCGGATTCGCCCTGTTCGTGCACAGGCACTTCTTTGAGAGCAGATTCATGTTTCCCATCCCATTAGAGCCGCACCTTCCCTACAGCCAGTTTCCAGCAGAGACAGAGCCAGAGCACCTTGACTTAGATCCTGAGTACTCCGCCCTGTTGGAGTTGCCACTAGACGGTGTACTGGTTGAGGAGTCTGACGCTGAGTTAGAGCAGCTAGAGGAGGACGAGGAGACAGTAGTTACACCAGAGTCGCCACCAGTTGGTCAGCAGATTGAGGAGTTGATCCCAGGGACGGGATTCGTAGAGGTTGACGCTGAGACAGCCGCGCTGTTAGGGTTGTCTTCACCTTTTGTGCCAGATGTTTGTGTTAGAGTTAGGGGACCGTTAGAGACGAGACTGTTTAGGGAAGGGCCAGACCACCGAGAGATCGACGCGGAGCTTGCCGCCATCTTAGAGCTGCCTTCTCCACTTACGCCACTCGAGGAGATCTGAGCGAAGTGGTGAGTAGTCCGAGAGCAGATGGAGGCTGGACCGTCCAGGGTCCGTTCTAGGGAGGAGTTTGAGTGAGGTTCAGGTTCAGTTCCCGAGCACCTTCTTACTTTGAAGAAGCGTGCGGTAGAGGTCAGCGAGGACTACTTGGTTTCCGACCTGGAGGAGACGGTTTCAGAGGCACCCTCACCCACCCTGCTTACACTTTCTGACGGTTCTACTCTGAGGGTGGACGAGGCACTTCAGCTGGTTTTTGGTTCAGAGTCCGAGGAGGAGGACCCGGAGGAGTAGGATCCGGAGGAGGACCCTGAGGAGGACCCGGACGAGGATCCGGAGGAGGACCCAGAGGAGGGTTGTTAGGATTTTTGCAGATCATAGGGGGTAGTTTTTAGACCCGACTGCAGTTTAGTAGAGCAGTGCGTTGTAGACGTGGGTAAATATCAGTAGTAGTAGAAGCTCTTTGTCCTGTATAGAGTCAGATCAGTAACTAGTTAGTTTTTGTAGTACTCTAGCGGATACGAAATTTTATGAATCGTTTCCGTTCTAGTACTTTAGTAGATACGGAGTTGCAGCTTGTTAGTGCACCCGGTAAATAGTAGGCAGTCAGCCTAGTTTAGACTAATAGTAGTCTAACCCTTTGTGTATAAGTCCTCGTTGGAGGCAGAATTAATATTCTTTTTGGTGTATATATATATACATGACCCGTGAAGAGGGTTTTTAATCACAAGCAAAATTTCTTATGAATAAATTAATTAAAATCAGAATGTCAAATGAACTCGTGTAACGAGGAATTGAGTTTAACTTGAAGTTAAAAGATTAGCGAAATAATATCGAAGCTATGTTCGATATGTTGTTCTGTGAACTTGATTAAGTTGAGAACGAGCTAGTAAGTACTAAGAGTAATTAACAGAAGAGAACTAATGAGAATTTCAATTTTTCCATTAGACCAAAGAAAATGCCACCAAGAAACGTGAATAATAGGAATGGATTGGTTGTTAGAGAATTACGCCACAATTCTCTGCAACTAGAGAAAAATCTCTTTTAAACCCCCGGGTAATGAACCAACCAAATTCCACGGAATTTCAATGGGTAGAGGCGTATCAATTATATCAGCCCTTCAAGCCACGAAACTCATGAAGAAGAAAGGTACCACAACCTATCTTGTGTACCTAGTCGGAGAATCAGGAGCCGAGAAAACCATCCAAGATGTAAAAATTGTAAATGAATACGAAGATGTCTTTTCGGAAGTGCTACCAGGATTATCACCAGATCGTCATGTAGACTTCACAATCGACTTAGAACCAGGAGCCGCACCTAAATCTAAAGCCCCATATAGGATGGCACCGAAGGAACTGGAAGAGCTTAAAATCCAGTTACAGGAATTACTAGACCTTGGTTTTATCAGGCCAAGCGTCTCACCTTGGGGAGCACCCGTGCTTTTTGTTAGGAAAAAGGACGGATCGATGAGAATGTGCATCGATTACCGAGAACTGAACAAGATCACGCTCAAGAACAAATATCCTTTGCCAAGGATCGAGGATCTGTTCGATCAGCTCAAGGGTGCAGGAGTCTTCTCCAAGATAGATTTGAGGTCAGGGTATCATCAACTCAAGATCAAACATGAAGATGTACCGAAGACCGCTTTTAGAACCCGTTATGGCCATTACTAATTTTTAGTAATGCCATTTGGTTTGACCAACGCTCCAGCCGTATTCATGGACCTTATGAATAGAGTCTTCCACCCCTACTTGGACAAATTCGTTTTAGTATTCATCGACGACATCCTCGTTTACTCTAAGAATGAAAAGGAGCACGAGGAACATCTACAGATAGTGTTGGAAACACTAAGAACTGAGAAACTCTACGCCAAATTCAGTAAATGCGAATTTAGGCTGAAGGAAGTAATGTTCCTTGGGCACATAGTATCGGCAGAAGGAATCAAGGTGGATCCAGTCAAGGTAGAAGCAGTGCACAACTGGAAGTCGCCAACAAGTCAGAACGAGATCAGAAGTTTCTTGGGATTAGCCGATTATTACAGAAGGTTTATCGAGGGATTCTCTACGATCGCTCGCCCGATGACGTAGCTACTCAGGAAGGATACCAAGTTTAAATGGACAGATGAGTGTGAGAAGAGTTTCCAAACTCTTAAGGAGAAGTTAACCACAGCGCCAGTACTAGCACTTCCAGACACGAACAAAGAATATGTGGTCTACACTGACGCATCGAAAAATGGATTAGGTTGTGTCTTGATGCAAGACGGACGGGTGATAGCTTATGCTTCACGACAACTTCGACCTCACGAAGTTGAGTACCCGACCCACGACTTAGAACTCGCAGCCGTGGTGCATGCGTTGAAGATTTGGAGACACCATCTCTATGGTGTAAGAGTTGAGATATTTACTGATCACAAGAGCCTGAAGTACTTTTTCGAGCAGAAGGAACTGAATATGAGGCAAAGGAGATGGCTCGAATTAGTCAAAGATTATGACTGCGGAATCAACTATCATCCCGGAAAGGCTAATGTGGTAGCAGACGCATTGAGTCGCAAGGCTCCAACGAAGCTAGGATGCCTCTTTGTAGAGGAAGGAACTTTAGTGCGAGAATTCGAGAAGATGGATATCAGAGTGCTTGACACGCCAGCTATGATAACAAGTCAGATCGCAGCATTGGAAGCTACGCCAGATTTGAGGGAAAGAATCATCAATGCTCAGAGGAAGGACGAGTCAATGGAAAAGGTACGAGTGAGGATAAGAACAGATAAGCCAGAAGGATATTCTGAAGCTCTACACAATACGATACTTTATGAAGGCAGGATTTGTATTCCTGATGACGACAGCGATTTGAAGAACGAGATCTTGAGTGAGGCTCACGATACGTCTTACACAGCACACCCAGGAAGTACGAAGATGTACCAAGATTTGAGAAGAAACTTTTGATGGAATGGAATGAAACGAGACGTTGCCTCGTTTGTAGAAAGATGTCTAGCATGTCAACAGGTCAAGGCTTTACACCGACGACCGTATGGATTGCTACAACCGTTGGATGTCCCAGATTGGAATTTGGAAGGCATAGCTATGGACTTTGTCACAGGCTTGCCTAAGTCGAGAAGAGGAAACACAGCAATTTGGGTGATAATCGATAGGCTTACGAAGTCAGCACATTTCTTGCCGATTAAGATTACATACGGATCAGAGAAACTAGCTCAGTTATATGTCAGAGAGATTGTACGTCTGCATGGAGTACCGAAGGTCATAGTATCAGATAGAGACGCCAAATTTACTTCGAGATTTTGGATTACGATGTAGAAAGAGTTGGGAACAGAGCTTAATTTCAGTACAACATTTCACCCACAGACAGATGGGCAGTCAGAGAGAACGATTCAGATTTTGGTCGATATGTTGAGGACAGTAGTTTTGGACCGAGGAGCAAATTGGGAAGAAATTCTACACTTAGTTGAATTCGCCTACAACAACAGCTATCAGGCCACGATAGGAATGGCGCCGTTTGAGGCTTTGTATGGGAGGAAATGTAGATCGCCACTTTATTGGGACGAAGTAGGTGAGAGAAAGAACCTAGGCCCAGATGCGATTAATGAAATGATTGAGATAGTTCGGCAGATTCGAGATAGAATGAAAGAAGCCCAGAGCCGACAGAAGTCTTATGTCGACGATCGTCGAACCAATCTTGAGTTTGAAATAGGAGATAAGGTTTTTCTTAAGATATCCCCGACCAAAGGAATCCTTAGGTTCGGAGTTAAGGGTAAGCTAAGACCCAGGTTTATAGGACCTTATGAAATCCTCGAGAGAATAGGACCCGTCGCTTATAGATTGGCCTTACCGCCAAGTCTAGGAGGCGTTCACAACGTTTTTCACGTTTCTCAGTTGAGAAAATATGTTTACGATCCTAAGCACGTCATTAGTCAGCAAGACGTAGTTTTTGAATCTGACCTAAGCTATGAAGAGAAGCCGATATCGATTTTGGATAGAAAGGTCCAAGAATTAAGAACCAAATCGATACCGATCGTTAAAGTGCTTTGGAACCACCACGGGCAAGAAGAAGCCACGTGGGAACTCGAGGAGAAGATGAAGGAGCGATATCCTCATCTTTTTGCGGAAGGTAAGCAAATTTCGAGACGAAATTTTTCGTAAGGGGGGTAGGATGTAATGCCCCGTAAATTCCTTACGATCTTAAAATTTTAAAGTTAATTAAATAAATGGCTTTGCACGCCTAAGTTTGCAATTTTGAATTCTAAGACTAACGGTCGAATCCGTTTCCGAAAATAAATTATGGAAGTCAGCTAGACGACTACCGTATTTAGGGTTAGCGCGTACGAAAAATTTTTAGTTTGTGAACTCAGAACGGAAAACCGTCTGATTTTTACATTCACGAAATCGTGATACGAACTCGCCCGAGAAAGTTCGTTTTTATGATTTTCCGGACGAAACTCGGACTGTGTCGTCCTGAGTTTTTGTCAAAATAAATTTTATAAATTTATTTTCCGATTAAGTTTCGTACGTTAAAATTTTCGGTCTAATCGGATCGCGACGATTTTGTGCCGAGCTACGTTTTTCGTCGTTCGATTTCCGTAACATCGGATCGCGCCGGAAAAGCGCGTATTTTTCTTCTCCCTCCCCAATCCAACCGACCTCTCTCCCTCTCTTTAAGTTAAATTTTTATGTTTTATAATGTTATTTGAGGACACCTATTGTTATTACTATTACAACTTTACACTTGTTACCTTATTATATGTTAGAACATTAGGTTAATAAAATTAAAACCATATCTCTCTCCTTTCTCCCTTAGAAATCGGCAGCCATACCCCTTCACTCTATCATCTTCATTTCATCATCTCCATTGAAGAAACCTTCAAGATCTAGAAGAAGAAATCACACAAGTCTTCATTCATCCATCCAAACCTAATACTTTCTTCATTAATTATCAAGGTAATCATCTCCTCCATACTCCTATCCAATTGGATTCCCCATTTTTTTTTATTTTTCTTCTTGATCGAAAATTAGAAGTGATGATTTAGATGTTTTGATCTTGAATTAATGAAATTAGATGTGTTAGATAGGATAATTAGGGATTAGAAATGAACAAAATCAAGAACCCTAATATCATCTATATTACCGAAAATTTAGGGGAATTTGTAGGATTTTTAGATTTTTTCAATTGATGACGGATTCATGCTTAAGAGGCGCTTAATTGGTGATTAGAACAAAGAGGAATCGAAAGCCCCATGTTTTGTGAAAACCGATTTCGGGTTTGAGTATAGAATTAGGGATTTTTGCATGTTAGTATGAAATTGGATTGCAATTGATTAATTGTTGTTATAATAGGATGATTAATAAATAAATGGTGTTAATTGCAGAAGAAAATCACCCTCTTATCCATTGTATAAATACCAAAAATTTCTAGACATTTAGGGGTTTCCATGTTTTTGTTTTAATTGATGAATTGATAATGGAATTATGTTGTAGTTGATGTTAGTTGTTAATAGGAATTTAATTAGATTTTTCTAAAAATACTTTATGGAATGTAAGAGACGAAGAACACGTCATAAGTTAAAATATAGTGTTGGTATGAAATGATTGTATGCATAAAAGTGGTTCTCATTAGATGTAGTTTAATGTGCGGAATCCGACAACTTTGAAAATTTTATAAGAGACGAACAACTAGACGTAACTAATAATCGAGAAGTCGAATGAGATTTCTAATTTGATATTATTGTCTATGATGGACTTGAGAACAACTTTGTAGTTGATGTCATGAGCTTTCGAGCTAATATAATATGAGCTATAGTTATAGTCGAGAACTAGAACGCGAATTTCATAACTTGTTGGTTTAGTAATTGTTAGTTGAAAGTCGACGTTTAGAACGTCGTGCTATTGGACGAGTTTTGAGAAGGAGTTCGTCACGTGCGGGAGTACGTGATGACTGCCTTGAGGGTCCAGTTTCTAAAGAAATCTAATTCAAGAGCTTAGAACGAACCTAAGACGTTATACGTCGAATCTATCGAACAACTAGGGTTATCGAGGCAGTTTTGCGACCCTCGCCGGAAACTGTAATAACTTTTAGCTCGTTTATCGGATTTGCGATCCGTAAATTGGAGCGTAAACTAGACATCTCAAAATTTCCAACGGTATAGGGCTCACCCCCTGTTTCCAAATCCCCTGTTCTGGGAAGCCTCCAAAGTCACTGTATTGCGCAGTAAAATTTCAGTTTCATTTCTTCTAAGTTGTTTCGTTCACAACTTAGTTTCTTTCGATCGTTTAAGCCGTAATAGCTATCGAATATCTTCCTACTGACCCTAGAGTCAAGTACAGGGCCTTGAGTGATAAAACCAGTTGAGATCTTATCTCTTATCCGTTCAAATAAAGAAGTAGTAAGCGAGAAATTTCATAAGTCGTTTAATGAACTAAAACGTAATTCTCCTAAGTTGTTTCTTTCCAACTTAGTTCCTTATGATCTTTTAAGTCGTATTAAGTTACCGACTACTTTCTCTACTGACCTAAGAGTCGAGTATGAGACCTTCCGAGTTCTAACGGGATTTGTACGAGTCTCGTTCCCGTTTAAGTAAAATGAATCTAGTAAGCATGCAATTGCCTAAAGAATGAAGCGACTAAAACTTATTTCGATTCTCTATGATCGATTATCTTTTACGACTCGTTTTTAAGTATTATTATTTTACGATGAAGGAGGAAGCCAGCTGTAAAGAAAGGACGGAAGATCCGAAGATTGGAAGCTAGTGCTTTTAGTTCTGTATTACGAGGTGGGCTTTTATATACAAAATAAAACGAGCAATGCTCGGAAAATCTTTCTTTATCGCTTTGATATCTGTGTTTTCAAAGTGATATTATGGCATGAATTGTTTTATGTTTTATGTGAGTTCTCTTGTACATATCTGAGTCAACATTCGTGTTTTTCAGATTTAGAGTTAATCTAACTAGGTTAACTAACGATCGGCTCTGAGTTAGCTGCTAAGTGCTTTCCAGAGTTAGTGCACTTTGTAACCTGTGGTGTATGTGATATCCTGTTGAGGGGTACCAGCCACGGTGAATGAGAATAGGTCAAGATTGAACGTAACATTAGTCAGAAAATGCTCGCGCGAGTGATTTATGAGAAAAGAAAATGATTAGTAGAGGCGGGCCCTTTTTAATAAAAATCCCGACGTGCTATGATTATGAAATGCCATATTTATCTATAATTATGACTATGATTTCGGCATCGTGCCCACTAAGTACGTTTAAACTTAGCCCTGCATTGTTTTCTAAATGTGCAGGTTGAAGCGACGGTGAGCGGCTACGGTTGATGTTGAGTTGAAAGATAGGATGCTTTAGTTAGAACTCTTCCGCTGCAGAACTCTAAATCTTTTGAAATGTACCTTTTGAACAATACACTGTAGTTAAGTCTGTAAATTTTGAACTTAAGTTTCTACTGTGTACTTTTGTCGAGTAATCCTTAGCGATTAACTCTTTCTTTATTATATTCAAGTCTTGTTCATGGTTTATTTGATGCCTTTCATGTATGTTTAGTCAGTTAGCCCCCTTCTTCCCAGCTTCTTTAATCCAACCCCAGTCGCACCCCGGCTTCTGCCGTCCCTCGGGATTTAGGGCTGTGACAAAAACAAACATGCAGGGCTAAGTACACGAAGTACTTAGTGGGCACGATGCCGAAAACATAGTATAATAGTATTTATTATCAGGCATCATAAACAGTAACGCTCCGGGGGTTTTTCAATAAAGACCCGAGCTTACTAAACATTTTATTTCTTTCACAAATCGTAATAGCTTGGCCAAACATTTTATACATGTTACGTTCAATTTGCCCAACTTCTGTTTCAACGCCGGGGAAGAGTATACTTCTCCCGCGTACGTTCAACTCACCGCGGCATGGCTACCCCTCAACAGAGTACCACACACTCCGGCTACCGTGTACACTTAAATCTGGAAAACCCCGTACGGTTAACTCAGAGTCCGATCGATTTAGTTAATCCCAGTTGACTAACTCAGAAAGGCACAAACGAACTCACATAAAACAAGTCATTTAATGCCATGATAATCATTTCAAATCACAGTTATCAAAGCTGTAAACAAAAGTTTTCGAGCATTGCTCATTTTGTTTTTATATAGAAAGCCCACCTTGAACGTTTACAGAACTAAACTCGAGCTTCCGTCTTCCGTCCTGTCTTCTAAACTCGACCTCCTCCTTTAACGCAAATAATAAGACTTCGATAAGTGGTCGAGTCGATTAAAGAAAAAGGATTATTGAAATCGGTTAAACTCCTTTAGGTCTTTGCACGCTTAACTAGATACTTTTGATTAATAAGGAACGAGACTTGAACTCATCTCGATTAGGATTAACTCGGATCCTTACTCGACACTTAGGTCAGTAAATAATAAGAGTCGAGAACTTATAACGACTTAAAAATTCAAGAGAAATCAAGTTGAAAAGAGTTCAACTTAAGAAATTAGGTTTTAGAAACTTCCTGCACAAGGCAGTAGTTCTGGAGTTAATACAGAACAGAGTACTAAGAAACAGGGGACGTGCCCTTTACCAAAAGAAAGCTACGGATGTCTAGTTTACTCTCCAATTTACGGATCTCGATTTCATTAAGCGAGCTAAGAGTTATGACAGTTTCCGTAAAAGGTCGCAGAACTGCCCGAACTAACCCTAGGCTCGATAAAACTCGACGTATAATTTGCTATGTTCGATAAATACTACTCCACTTTAATACTCACGAAAATTCTACTCTTAGGACAGTCAACACATTAATCATTTATCGAGAGTACTTTATCCTTTCTTGGTTTAATAATACGACAAATATTCCCTCGTTGTTTCACTAGTCGATTACTAAACCAATTTTATTTCATTTCCAACTTAATCAATCAATTTCTAATTTATAATTCATTTCATATCCTTATAATTATCTAACTCTTATACTCATTACTACTCATTAATTAATTAAATTCAATTAAGAATTAACCTTTTACACTTAATATTAATCAATTAATTCCTTAAATAAAATTCCAATTTTCATGAATAAAATATTATTATTTTTAATTAATTTCGAATTTAATTAATTTAATAATTAATTAATTAATTTTATCTTTAATTTTAATCATATTCAAATCTTCATGTTCTTGGTCAAGAACACCAAGAACACCTAGAACACACACTAAAATCCTATGAGCTAATTTCCATTGATTTTCATGTTTAATCCATTTATTTCATTTATCCTTGATTTTATATCTTATAAATAACCATTAACTTCACTAATACCAATTTATAACATAATCTAACAACATAATCCAAAATTATAGAATCAAACCCTAACCTTACCTAATTTTCGGTTTTAGCTAGAAATCAAGGGGTTCGATTTTCTATTCGATTATTAACCATAGAAATCCATTTCTATCCATAATAAACCAAGAAATTAAACTTAAAACATTAAACCCTATCTCCCAAGAATTTTCGGTCCTAATAAATTAATTAGGGAATTTATTTTCACTCGATTCTAAACCGTAGAATCCATTTCTAATCCTTCCAATAGCAAGAAAATCAACTTGAATCATTAATCCTCCAACTTAATAAAATTTCGAAAAATACAAAAATAAAAAGAAAAGAATTTTAATTGGATGAAAAGAGAGCTAGGATTGTTACCTTGCTAAAAATAACCTTGGATTTAGGATTGATGGAAGGATGAACAACTTATGATGATTTTGGATGAACTTGAAGCACAAAATGAAGAACAAAATAGCTTGGAGAGAATATGGAGGGTGGCGGCTGCCAAGGGGAAGAAATAGGGATGAAATGGTGGTGTTGATGGTGTATTTATACTACAAGGTTGAAGAATTAAGGTGGTGACTCATGGTGGTGAGTCATGGGGTCAAACTTGGAGACAAAGTAAGAAAAAGAAATATCCTAGGTGATAACTAAAAGGTGGCGGTTTGGAGCTCAAATTTTTTAAGCAAAAATCTCATTTTCCGGGTCTAATACCGCGTATTAAAAGTCGAGAAATAATTCCTTAGACGAGCACATTTCCGGAGGAAACTAATTCGATCACTAGTTCCGAAATATTTTTCTTATTCGGAAAGTGAAATTTGATTTCTAAAAAAAAAAACTTCAAAAAAGTTTTGGACATGACAGTCCAAATATTCGCCCGGAAAAATAATAAAACTGACTTTTCCTATCTTACTCGTATCGTAAAAATAATGAATATGAAGTTTGATGCCTTTTCGACATTAGTTCTCGAACTAAAAAGTTTTCGTCCGCGAAAACCCTAATACAGTAGTCGTTTAACCGACTTCCGTAATTTATTTTTAAAAACGGATTTCACCGTTGATCTTAGAATTGAAATTCATTATTTTAGGCGTGCAAAGCTATATTATATTATTAAATTTTATTTTTATGACGGAAGAGAAATACGTGGTATTACAACCGAAGGGTAGACCAAGAGTCAATCGTTTTAAGAGTACAATCGAAAAGAATCGTGAGCAAGCTGCGAATAATGAAAGAGGTGGAAGGGGTCGCGGTGCCGGCTCACGTGGAAGAGGTGGACGTGGTTAGGGTGCCGGAGACAACACCATAATTGGAACGCAATGGAGTATTGCATGAAGAAGTTTATATTACTGCATTGCGTGTTTTTTTTCAAATAAGTGCAATAAATTTATTTATTTTTAGTTTCGACTTTTTTGTTATTTTGATTTCTCAAATTGTTTGGATGTTTGTTATTTTGTTTTCCATTGACAATTACTTAATTAATTCGATTCCGAATCCGTTTGAATTGTGTTGTATATGGTGTTTATTCTGCTTTATATACATAACAAGATGATTTGAATGTTACGAATTAAGAATTCTTGTGTATATAAGCATATCATTCGAGAAAAAAACATTTTCTGTTTTTCTTATAGTTACGAACTGCAGCATGGACTTGCGTGATGTCTCCGAGCACAATAATGCTTAAGAAGCAAATGATGAAAACCTTCATAGCCAAAATTATTTTCTATTTTTCTTCTATGTATTTCGACTAATAGATTTTTTGTTTTCTTGCATGTGTAGTAGCTAGAACATTGGAGAGAGAATTTGTGGGGTATTTATAATGATGCATGCCTACATATTGTAAAAACGTGTAGGGGGTTTTACGCTTTTAATAATTCTGTCAAGTATTAATCTTCAGTCATCACTCATCACACACTTTTTATCTATAATAGTTCGTCTACCACGAGCAGAAACAGATGTAGCCTGTAGGATATCATCTTCAAATTCTTATACACATTATGTTGTAACATCGATTTAATCTTCGCATCCAGCTCTTCCACATTATGATTTTCCATATTATGATTTTCCATAGATTTAATTCTCTCAATCATTTCCTCCACATTAGGATCATTCACGAACTCATTTTCAGGGTTCAAAACTTTCATAGAAACTAAGAGCCCTAAAACAATCAATTCGAAAAAATTATATTAATTATTTAACGAATAATTATACAATATATTACACGAGCTTTCTTATGCAAACTCATTAATTCAGAAAAAAAGTAGTAGTAATTTTGAATTTATAACACTAAATCATCGATATATTATTTTTTCAGAAACGTAGTGAGATTAGTACTTCTTTTAATTTTGCTCATGAAATGATTAACTGAAATTCTTAATAAATAAAATAAATAAATGAACAACTACTATTGATCCTGAAACAAATAGACATTCATAATTAATGTAGCAAAACTCTTATTCGTTCGCACATCGGCGATAATTAATAAAACATAAATTCATAAATCATGATAAATTGTTCAAGGTGCACACTAATGTAAAGCATAAATGATCGCTCTACATTAACCTTGGAACGATGTCTCTCCCATCCAATCCTTTTCTGGCTTTCCAACTGGCTTAAGCAACCAGATAAACGAGCTACCTAGTACAATTCATGATAAAAGTTTCTATTATATCATTCATTTCAAAATTAATGAATTGATTTATATGAATACGAGCTAGCTACTTCACTTAAACACAAACTACTCGTACTCATATTCGACAAAATAGACTCGGCTAAAATCGAATTAACGAAGATAGAATATATATAAGTGAATGAGATATGGCAATAGTGAATTCTTGAAGTATAAACTTCAGAATATGAGCTTCTTCAATAGCACAAAACTCACATCCAATTATTGTAATTTTGAATACGTCATATTGAAATTAATATAATTACAATATCTTAATTTAAAATACAATATGCTTTATTCACTATTAACTAAATATTAATCATTGAACTATAATAGTGTGTGATTAATCAAATTCGCCTTTCAATTCAAATTTATACCACAATATATATAGTGCAATTCAATTTTTGAAAAATAAAAATGACGCCACAAATCAAAAATATAAAATCTATGGTCTATTACCTAGTAAATAAATTGAACCACTTCATGTGCAAAACATTTCCATCGATACAAATGTTACAGTCATTATATACGTCTATTAATGTTGGGAAATTTATTAGTATGAGTTTTGATGAATTCCAAAACCGACTGACCCCAACCGAGTAGATGTTGCCAGAACCTAATGTTAGAAGTTAAGCTCGCTGGTTGAGCAAAGTTAAGATTTTATCTTTACAGGTCTCCAGCTGAAGATCGCAACAAGGCATCACTCAAACAGAACATCAGTTGTCAAGAAATACAACTGATGTCACGTTCAAGAGATAGAACATCAGTTGTAAGGAAAACAACTGAGCGTTCATCAGATGAGAAACAGTAAAGAGGAAGACATCAGATGAAAGAAAGCCATCTGAGCGTTCGAACCCAACTGACCAGATACAAGGAAGACAACTGAGTGTTCAGTTTCAGAACATCAGTTGTAAAACTCAACCAAGAAGATCAACAGCATGAAGTTCAAAATCAGCTGAAAGTTCAACGGTTCAGTTAGAACATCAGCTGAAGACCACTCAGATAAAGATCAAGATTTTCAACCGACTAACCGAGGTTGACCGTCAGAAAGGTTTGAATTTGAATTTCAAAAGGAAGTCACGTGAGGGTTTGACTGTTCAGTCATTACCCCATTTGACCCAACACAAGGCTGTCTCAGATGGAAAGCAGAAGAGCACAGATGCCATATCGGGAAAGTTTGCAGAAATCAAAGACAAGCCATCGCTTTCAAAGAACAGAGATCAACAGCTCCTCCAACGGCTAGTTGATACTCTCCGCCTATAAATAGAGGCCCTCATTCATTCGAAGAGAATACAAGACACACACGCGAGAAGAAATCGAAGAGCGAAAGAAAGAGAAATATACTTCACAAGCTGAACTAAATCTCTTAGAACATCACTTGTTGAGAGCTCTAGAGTTAGATAGTTTTTGTGTCTTTAGATCGAACCTTGAGAACATCACTTAGTGAGAGTTCATAAAGAGTTAGATCACAGCTCACATCCCGTTCGAGCTTTTAGTTGGAAACACCTTTTTTTCTTTCACCTGAAAAGGTTTAGGATTCTACTATTCCTGCAATTGAGTAGCTAGGTTGTTAAGTACCCGTAAACTTAACTGTAAAGGTTGATTAGTACCCGCAAACTTATCCTTAACGGTTGCTCAGCCCGCGTAAGCTGAGTGGTTGGTCCAGAAGAACTTGGACAGAGTTGTGTGGATTCACAACTCCCCGTGGACGTAGGAGGGTTATCTCCGAACCACGTTAAATTCCGTGTGTCTGTGTTTATTTCCGCTCAGTTACTTATTGCATTTTCAACTGACCAAACTAACCGGCATTCAAACTGCATATTTGCATATTCAACTGTTTTGGTTCTTGACCAACCGAGCATAAAAGCGTGAGTTGTTTTTACGAGTATAATTTCCACCATATTCCGCACAGCACCACTCTCACAGCTGAGTTCTCTTACTCAGTTGTGATTTCAGCTGAGCCTTTCTTTACTCAGTTGAAGTGATTTTCAAGTGTTAAGTTTTCAAAGTTAAAAAATCCTAACTGGTGTATTCTCCCCCCCCCCCATACACCAGTAACTCGTATCGGGACCATCAAGTGGTATCAGAGCAGTGGTTCAAAAGACTGTTGACTCTGTTTCACAAGGTGTGAATTCGAGAAAGTTTCTTCAGTGGTCAACTGAACAGATCTTTTCCCGCTAGTGCATATTTGCTTGCATATTTATCATGTTCTCAGTAGTCAATTATACATCATGGAGAACACGGATGAAGAAGATCCTTCTGTCAAAGCATCATAGGATGCAAGAAGTTCTCTCTTCCGGACCGATCGTCATCAAAGAAAAAATAGCTCGCACTCCTACAAATCCCAATGATGGGGATACAGTTGTGGAGTTTGTAGAAAAGCAGCCTGAAGACTACACTCCAGAGGAAGCCAAGAAGAGCCAGTTAGATATCTGGGCTTAGAGCACAATAATGTCCACAGTTGGACAAGATTATCTGCCTTGGATAGAGGAGTGTGAGACTGCAAAAGAGATATGGGATATCTTGGCATCGCTGAGTGAAGGAAGCGATGAGACGAAGGAGAACAAATTCTAACATGCATGTCAAGATTTCGACAACTTCAGTCTAAGACCTGATGAGACCATCGATTAGCTAGAGCTCCGGTTTATGGACATCATTAGAAGAATCCAGTCCATCCGAAGAGGAAAATACACACTAAGAGAAATCAATCTCAAAGTGTTACAAGCTCTACCGGCTGAGTGGGATACTTTCACCAATATCCACGAGAGCCGAGCTGACCTTGGTGAAATGGGAACTGAAAGACTGTTCTCAATATTAAAGGGAAATGAGTATAAGGTGAACCGAAGAAGATCTCAGTCCTCGGTTCAGATGAGTCAACTTGAGGATGTTGGTTCGGCCTCAGAGTCAGTTGCTCTCCGAGCTGACTACTCAAAATCGAGAACATCGAGGCCAACCAGATCGGCTGACACGACTGCAAAGGAGCCAAGCAGAGAGGAACTGCAACAGAACATTGCAGCCCTGTCAAAGAAACTAGCCGACATGAACACTCGGTTCGGGAAATACAAACGATTCTACAAATCAAACCGAACTCGAGACAGCTCAAAGCCTGTCACCAACGGTTGCTTTGAATGCGGAAAGGAAGGTCATTTCAAGGCTGACTGCCCAGATCTATCGAAGAAAGAGAGAGATGCATTAAGGGCCAAACAAGCTGGAAAGAACAAGGCCATGGTTGCAGAAGAAGCAGCTGACGATATGGATATCTTCACTGATACCGAAGATGAAGATGAGCTGACTTCTACCAACAAAGTCATCAGTCAGGATCAATGCCTCATGGCACTTGGAACCAACCAAGATGATATTGAGGTACAATCTAATCCTGCTAGGTTAAATTCTTCCAATACTTCTAACATGCAGGAATCTCTAGACGATGAGTTGGAACCCTCCTGGAGTGATTTTCAAGAACTCAGTGAGGAGCTGCATCACCAATCGGTTGAGTTTAAGAGTCTTCAAGCTCAGTTCGCCAAACTTGAAGATTCCTTAACCGAAAAAGACGATCTGATCAAGAGCCAAACCGAGGAGATTGAGAATCTCAAGAGTCAACTGAACGAGGCTAAGGCTCCAGCTGATGAGGAGTTGACAAAGCAGAACAATGAACAACAAGATCAGTTGAAAAATCAAGAGGCTCAGATCGAACAGCTGATAAATAAGTCAGATGGACAAACCGAGTAGATAATTGTCCTCGTCAAGGAAGTGCAAACTGAGAAGGATAATCTAATCAAGCTGTATCAGTCATCCAAGATCATAGAGAATCTTATCAGTTATAGCAGACAGATGGATGGCGTGTCAGGACTCGGTTATGATGTGATTAAAGATAGTGGAATTCCTCCAGCAACCTTCATCAAAGCTGTCGAGGTTAAAGCTGTTGAACCGAACACAGTGGAACTTGAGTCACCACAAAATATTTCAACCTCAGCTTCTCAGCGAGCTCAACCGACCAATGCAACCCTAACTGAGAAGGGAAAAGGAACAGTAGATGAAGGACAAAATGTTCCATCGGTTAGGACATCAACCGAGGGGGAATGTTCCAAAAGTCAGAAGAGGAATCAGAGGCGTCGAAGACATAATCGCAACTGAACTCAGAATCAGAACCGACCTCTGCATCAACCTCAGAATCAACAACAGAAAGAATGGAACCGACCTCAGAACCGACAAGGGTTCAATCATCTGAATCAACAACAGTTCCATCCCCAGTTCAACCAAAGGTTCCAACCCAGTCAACCAATAAGGAACATGTCGAACAGCTGGAGATATTCATGCCACAACATGAATCATCAACAGGGCATGAACAGTTACAGACAACCCTCGAGGAGTTGGAATCAGAATCAGCCACAAAGATTCCAACAAGGCGTCCGACCTCACCGATGAATTCAACAGGATAAGAATCGCCATCAAAACAGGGGGAAAGCCTCACCTCCTAAAGCTCAGAATGGGAGAAATCCAACCCCTCCCAAGAAACAAAACATCTCTATTAACAACAAGCCTAAGGATAACCGAGGTGTTGTTATAGTTGATGATGAAGGAAAAGTGATCTGGAATGATAAATCCATCCGAGTTTATAGGGAAAAGCGATGCACAGTTCCAGGGGGAACTGGTTCTAACCCTCCAGGACCCAACTAAAATTGGGGACCTAAGGGAGTTTCTCTTTGCAGGTACAGGAGAAACAGCTGAGGAAGAATAAGGCGTCTGCAACAATATGGGTAATGGACAGTGGATGCTCGAAAAAAATGACGAATGTGAAAAATTTGCTTGGAAGTTTCGTGGAGAAAGAAGGTCCATCAGTTACTTTTGGTGATAACTCAAAAGGTTACACCAGAGGTTACGGTACCCTTGAAACCAATCATGTTTCAATTTCTAATGTCTCTTATGTTGATGGATTGAAGCATAACTTGCTCTCCATCAGCCAATTCTGTGATAATGGTTTCTCTGTCAAGTTTGATGCACAGGGTTGCAGGGTTAAAGATGTCGGATCAAAGCAGGTGATATTGTTGGGAAATCGATCACCAACTGGGAATGTATACTACGCTGACTGGAACAGCAGCCTCTCTGACACCTGCCTGTTATCAAAGAGCAGTTCGGATGTGAGCTGGTTGTGGCACAAAAGGCTCAACCATCTGAACTTCAAGACGATGAACCGACTCGCCAGACAAGAACATGCAAGAGGCATACCAAACCGAGTGTTTTCAACAACACACATCTGCAGTGCATGTCAGCTGGGAAAGCTCGCTAGATCCTCCTTCCGGTTGAAGTCAACTCCCTCAACCGACCGAGTGTTACAGCTGATCCATATGGATCTCTTCGGGCCAGTTATACCAAAGAGCTTAAATGGCAACGAATATACACTGGTTGTAACTGATGATTACTCGAGGTACACGTGGACCATTTTCATGTGTCACAAGAGTGAAACCCGAGATGAGCTACCCAAGCTAATGGATCGGATATCGAACCAACAAGAGATGAAGATCATTTCTATCCGATCAGATCGTGGAACCGAGTTCCTCAATGAAACCATCATCGAGTATTGCGAGAAGAATGGAATTACCCATCAGACATCAGCTGTGCGTACTCCGCAACAGAATGGAGTAGCTGAGCGAAGGAACAGAACGCTGAAGGATGCAGCCACATCCATGTTAGCCAGCTCAGCTGTGCCAAAGAGATTTTGGGCTGAAGCGATCAACACTGCATGCTACACTCAGAACCGGTCTCTTCTAACCAAGCGGTTGGGAAAGACACCATATGAACTATGGAGACGCAGAAAGCCAGATATTTCTTATTTTCGCGTTTTTGGTTCTCAGTGTTATATTCATAACAATGGGAAGACTCAGTTGAAAACTTTTGATGCCAAAGCTTCGAAGGGCATATTTCTTGGATATGCTGCTCGGATTAAGGCATATAGAGTTTTCAACAACAGCTCTCGTGTTGTGGAAATAACACCTCATGTTAGTTTTGATGAATCTACCTTTGAGTACAGGGAACAGGTTAAAGGAAAACAAGCAGATCCAGCTGTCCCACCCGTTCTCACCAGATTGCAAGCTCTAAGGGAAAAGAACCTAGCTGAACCACTGGTTTGGGCAACTGAGGATGAGGATCCATACTCCTCTGAAGATGAATGCGAAGACCCCAGCTCATCCCAAGGGGGAACTTCAGCTGATGCTCCTCCAACTGCATCTGCATCCGAGGCCCAACCGAGTCCGGTTCAAACTAATGTCAATGTTGAGGATCCAGACTCAACAGTTGATCAATCGCCAGCTCTGAAGACTCCAACTCAGATTTCGGAATAGCCACAGTTGGAAGATGAAGGAAGACTCAACCGAAGATGGTATGAAGTTCATTCTACTGACGACATCATCGGCGATCCAACCGAGGGTGTGCGTACAAGGAGCCGAGTTGCAAATCTAGAATCAACCGAGGAAGATTCCAACACTTATGCCCAATATGCTGAGGAGTTGGCAGTTCTAGAGGAGTTCGAGCAAGCTGGAGATGTTGCCATGATTTCTTGCTTTGTAGCTGATGTACCAGAACCGAAGAATGTTGGGGAAGCTCTCAACTGTGTCCACTGGATAACAGCCATGCAAGAAGAACTGAATGAGTTTCTACGCAACTGTGTATGGGAGTTGGTAGAAAGACCAAATAGTGTCAAGGTGATTGGATTGAAGTGGATCTTCAAAAATAAGAGAGACGCCATTGGATTCATTGTGAGGAATAAAACAAGGTTGGTAGCTCAAGGATACTGCCAACAAGAAGGAATCGACTTTGAAGACTCTTTCGCGCCAGTTGCAAGACTGGAAGCCATCCGAATCTTTCTAGCTTATGCCGCACATCACAAGTTCAAAGTGTACCAGATGGATGTGAAGTGTGCATTCCTCAACGGAAATATCAAGGAAGATGTGTATGTTGAACAGCCTCCTGGTTTTGAGACTGGAGATGGAAGAGTGTACAAGCTGAAGAAAGCTATCTATGGACTAAAGCAAGCGCCAAGGGCCTGGTATGACACTCTTTGTGGTTTTCTACTGAACTCGGGATTCAAACGAGGATTAGTTGACAAAACCCTGTTCACCATCAAAGTTGGAGATGATATACTTGTAGTGCAAATCTACGTGGATGACATCATATTCGGTTCCAAGTCGGAGGAGTTGTGCAAGAAATTCTCAGGTCTCATGAAGGAGAAGTTCGAGATGTCAATGATGGGTGAGATGAATTATTTCCTTGGGTTACAAGTGAAGCAGTCACCAGAAGGGATTTTCATCAATCAGTCTAAGTATACAAAGGAGCTCATCACCAAATTCGGATTGCAAACAAGTAAGACAACAAGGATCCCGATGAATACTAACTGGAAGATCGAACCCGGATCTGAAGGAAAGCTCGTGGATGCCAGCAAGTATAGAGGGATCATCGGTTCTTTGCTATACCTAACTGCAAGCCGGCCAGACATATCATACGCAGTTGGAGTGTGAGCTCGATTTCAAGTCCAACCAAAGGAAGCTCACATGTTGGCAGCAAAGAACATCATCAAGTATCTGAAGGGTACTGTCAATGTTGGGTTGTGGTATCCAACTGACGACAATATCCAGCTGACTGGATACTCAGATGCGGACCTAGCCGGAGATCGGTTGGACAGGAAGTCTACCTCTGGACATTGTCAGTTCATGGGAAGAAAGCTAGTTTCATGGTTCTCCAAGAAACAAGCATGTGTTGCTACTTCTACAACCGAGTCAGAGTATATAGCTGCCGGAAGCTGTTGCATGCAAGTGTTGTGGCTGAAGCAACAGCTGAGAGATTATGAAGTTGCAACTGGACAGGTTCCCATTCATTGTGATAGCTCGAGTACCATAGCTATCTCTCTGAATCCTGTTCACCATTCTCGGATAAAGCATATCGACATTCGTCATCATTTCATCCGAGATCATATTGAGAAGAAGGATGTATCCATGGAGAAGATTCCAACTGAGATTCAGAGAGCTGATATCTTCACCAAACCCCTACCTGAAGCCCGGTTCAAGATGTTATGTGATCTTCTTGGACTATTGGATCCATCAGATGAAGAGTCATCCGAGCTGAAGAGGATCCATCCGAGCTGAAGAGTCAACCGAGCTGAAGAGGATCCATCCGAGCTGAAGAGTCATCCGAGCTGATGAGGATCCATCCGAGCTGAAGAGTCAGATATCCATCTGAGGGGGAAGCTCAGATGAAGGGGGAATCTCAGATACGGAGCGCCAACTGAAGACATCGAACATCATCTGAACAGACGAACTCGAATCAGCTGATGGTATGCTGCAACAATGGATCAGACGTCAGCTGAACAGACGAACTCGAGTCAGCTGATGGTATGCGGCAACTGAGGAACTCAACTGAGGTATACAGCTGATCTCGACATCAGCTGGCAGGTAACATTTATGACTGAAGGTGTTATGTTCTTAAATGAGAATGTTTGAAATAAATTCAAACATTCCTGAACATGTCAGCTAAACTAAACAAGCCATCATGTCACATTTAATGTAAAGTCTGGCTGAACTCCTATAGCCTTACTTTATAGTGCGACTGGGCTGACACATTAAACTATTCACCTTCTCACTCGCGCGCGTGGAGCGTCAGTCAAAATTACCCAACAGTCGCGTAATCTCAGCCATTGATGGATTCACGCCATTTAACCCCAGCCGTTGATCTCATCCGAGTCAAAGACCTATATAAGGCGGCAAATCAGGAAGTGATCCTTACCTTCTCTTTTCGTGCATATCTTTACTAACTATTCATCATCTTCTCCGAAATTGTCTCACTATTTCTAGTAACAAATTTCTTTCTTCTTTGCATATATATTCCTCAGAGATGGCTCCTAAATCAAAAACTTCAAAGAAGATGGTCTCTACAGAACCAGCTACATTCCAGGAATCCTTCGACATGATGATGTCGAAGATTCATTTCGAACAAATTCTATCCAGAGAAGCTCTGACCTCACCGGAACTCGCTCCCGTCGCCACCATTCTTTCCGACCACGGTCTGCTCAACTGGGCAACCCTCTCTCCTTTCCAAGCTGCTGAGAAAGCAGGTTGCCCATTTCTACCGGAATCTGCAACGAGATGCAGAACTCGGCCTTGTCACGACCATCCCGTGCAAGCAACGAAACTGTCACAGCCCCAAATCCCGAAGGACGGCAAAGCCGGGGTGCGACCAGGGGTTAGATTAAAGAAGCGGGGAAGAAGGGGGATAAATGAATAAACAAACACATAAACAACTAAATAACAACTGATATCTATGAACCAACTTCATTAAATGAAAGAGAGTCGATCTCAAAGGATCGTTCGACAGAATTTTTCTCCAAAACGAACTAAGTTTAAAGTATGCAACTTAGACCAAAGAGTTTATACATCAAAAAGGAATATGGTTCGCAGCGGAAAAACGTAGAACTCAAAACAACTGTTCTTCTTTCCTAACACGACCCCTTTACTCAACCTCCTCCGCTACGGTCTCTCACCTGCACATTTTAAAAATAACATGCAGGGCTAAGTACATAAAGCACTTAGTGGGTACAATGCCGAAAACATATCATAATAATATTGATTATCAGGCATCTCAACAAGTAGCGCATCGGGGTTTTTCATCAAAGGCCCGTGCCTACTAAAACATTTTATCTTTTCACAATACATGGCTTGCGCAAGCACTTTTCAGATATTACGTTCAATTTGCCCAACTTCTGTTTCAACACCGGGGAAGAGTTAACTTCTTCCGCAAACGTTCAACTCACCGCGGCATGGCTACCCCTCAACAGGGTACCACACACTCCGGCTACCGAATACACCTAACTCTGGAAAACCCCGTACGGTTAACTCAGAGCCCGATCGATTTAGTTAATCCCATTTGATCAACTTAGAAAGGCACAAACGAACTCACATAAAACAAATCATTTCATGCCTCGATAATCATTTCAAATCACAGTTATCAAAGCTTTAAACAAAAGGTTTTCGAGCATTGCTCATTTTGTTTTTATATAGAAAGCCCACCTCAACCGTTTACAGAACAAACTTTTAACCTTCGGTCTTCCGTCCTGTCTTCAACTCCGACCTCCTCCTTTTATCGCAAATTAATCAACTTTAGTAAATGGTCGTGTTGATAAAAGAAAAGGAACTTAAATTCGGTTTAAGTCTTTTAGGCCTTTGCACGCTTAACTAGATACTTTTGATTAATCAAGGAACGAGACTCGAATACGTCTCGATCGGAACTAACTCGGATCCTTTCTCGACACTTAGGTCAGTAACTAATGAGAGTCGATAACTTATAATAACTTGAAAGTTCAAAAGGAATCAAGTTGAAAAGAATTCAACTTAAGAAATTAGGTTTTAGAAATTTCCTGCACAAGGCAGTAATTCTGGAGCTTTCCCAGAACAGGGACGTTCGAAACAGGGGACTTTCCCTATACCAAAAGAAATCTACGGAAGTCTAGTTTACTCTCCAATTTACGGATCTCGATTTCGTTAAGCGAGCTAAGAGTTATGACAGTTTCCGTAAAAGGTCGCAGAACTGCCCGAACTAACCCTAGGGCTCGATAAAACTCGACGTAATATTTCTCTATGTTCGATAAATGCTACGCCACTTTATACTCACGAAATTTTACTTATACGGCAGTCAACATATTTAGTCATTAGTCGAGAATACTTCATCTTTTCCTGTTTAATAATACTACAACACATTTCTCGTTGTTTTACTAGTCGATTTCTAAACAAATTTTATTTCACTTCCAACTTAATCAATTAACTTATAACTTAATTCATTTCATATCCTTATCATTATCTAACTCTTATACATATTACTACTCATTAACTAATTAAATTCAATTAAGAATTAACCTTTTACACTTAATATTAATCAATTAATTCATTAAATAAAATTCCAATTTTCATGAATAAAAATATTATTATTTTTATTTAATTTAATTTAATATTATTTAATATTATTATAATATTATAATATTATTTAATATTTTATTTTATTAAAATTATTATTATTATTATTATTTTATTTTTAATTAATTTCGAATTTAATTAATTAATTAATTTAATAATTAATTAATTTATTTTATCATTAATTTTAATCATATTCAAATCTTCATGTTCTTAGCCAAGAACACCAAGAACACCTAGAACACACACTAAAATCCTATGAGCTAATTTCCATTGATTTTTATGTATAATTCATTTATTTCATCCATTTCTCGATTTCACACCTTATAATTAATCATCAATTTAACTAGTACTAAGTTATAACATAATCTAACATCATAAATTAAAAACATAAAATCAAACCCTAATCCTACTAAATTTTCGGTGTTCATCATTATTCAAGGGGTTTTGATTTCTATTCGATTATTAACCATAGAAATCCAATTCTATGCATAAATATCCAATTAATTAAACTTAGAACATCATAAAAAAAAATCCAAAAAGGGCTGCAAATTTCAAAATTTACTTAGAATCAAAGGAAATGAATTTTGTTCGGTTGGAATTGAAGAGGAAGCTCTTACCTTAACAAATATGCAATCGGAATTGAAATCGATCGGCTAACGAACAAGTTATGGAACTTGAGAGCTTGAAGAAACTTCAACAATGGTGAGAGGATGGTGGCTGGTTTGGAGAAGAAATGAAGGAGAAAAAATAGGGTAGATGTGATATTTATAGTAAAAGTAAGTAGGTTTAAGTTAGTAAATATCTAGATATTAACTTTAAATCTAATTTTTCCGGATCTAACACTGTAAACTAAAAACGAACAATTACTTTATTAGACGGACACATTTTTGTCAAAAATGGATACTACCATTAGTTCCGGAATATTTTACTTAGTCGGAAAGGAAAATTCGTTTTCCGAAATCCGATAAAAAGTCGGGACTTCACAGTCCAAAATTCGTTCGGAAAAATAATTAAAACTGATTTTTCCTAACTTACTCATATCGTGAAAATAGTGAATGTAAAGTTCGACGCCTTTTCGATCTGACTTTTCTAACGAAAAAGTTTTCGTACGCAGAAATCCTAATACAGTAGTCGTTTAACCGACTTCTGGAATTTATTTTTAAAACAGATTTCACCGTTGGTCTTAGAATTGAAATTCATTATTTTTGGCGTGCAAAGTCATATTTAATTATTAAATTTTTATTTTATGACGGAAGAGAAATCCGGGGTATTAAAGACAGCACTTCTCGTTCAATGGAAGACACCGCCGTCGAAATCAAAGTGTCCAAAGAACTGGAGAAGATCATCCCCAGAAATCGGGAGGCCATAGACGTGATGGGGAACTTCTCAGACAAGGATGCAGATGCATTTCTGCAAACAATCCTCCTTGTCCCCGAACCTTTGAAGGGGAGTATGCAGAGGACAAAACTGAAGCCGGAGCACCAACTTCTTTTTGACGTAATATCAAAGTGCGCCTTCGCATACGGAGGAGCTTTCGGTGATATTAGCAGACCGAAGCTCAAGCAGCAGAAGGCCCTGGAAGAACAGCACAAGATTGACTGGCTGGGCTACCTCGAAAGCCAGCTGTGGGCGGATAAGCTGAAGATCTCCGAGACGGTAGCTGAGTCCGGAGAGCAGCTGTTGAGTGTTAAGGGCACACTCAACTTCGGCACCAAAATATCAGCCCTGATCCTCCAAGCAACCAAGGGACAGAAGCTGACCTGGAAAGGGAGTGAGGACCCTCCTTTCAACAAGCTGATGATGTTCCCTACAGTCAAGAAGGCTAGGGATGTTGTGGAAGCCGTATACACTCCCAAGGGAGCCTCGAAGCCAGCTGTGGAGACAGCCCCAGCAGCTCGCCGCCCTTCAAGGACAAAGCCTGCCAAACGCCAGCTGGAGGAAGTGGCTGAGGAAGAAGAAGAAGAAGAAGAGGTGGAACCCCTCCTGAAAAGGCCCAGAATCAGAATCATCCAGCCAGCAGCTCAACCGGCAGCAACGGGCCCCGTGGTGGTGGTACCAGCTGAGGAGAAGGAATCAAGCGAGTCGAGCCAGTCGGTTGATCCAACTGGGTTTATGCTTCAACCACGCCAACAGGATGCACTGGTTGAAGAAAAGAAGATCAATGTGGAGGATTCCAGCTCGTCCTCAGATGACTCTTCTTCATCTGAGGAGTCCCACGACAATCCAACAACTGGAGCTGATGCTAGCCAGGAAATCCCACCTGCGTCTGAGGAAACAACTGAGCCCACCCAGTCTCTACCCAAAGAGGATCCAGTTCTCTCAACTGGTCCTCAATCCAATATACCGAGCCTCTCGCTCGATGCCAACGTTGAGACCATTTCTTAGGCCAACATTGATGAAACCGTCGAACCCATCTCTTTTGACATAGACCCACCCTCAATCGATGAAGAAGCCAACCGCCAGGCGATCTTGCCTGAGTATGAAGGCAGGTTGGACTACTGCTTTCGCAAACTGATCGGCATGTTCCCTGAGGCAAGCTCAATGCCCGTCTTTGCCATGTTCGGGATGGAACTGCTCTATCAGTTCAGCGTGATATTCAGCTATTGGTACGTCAAGGAGGAAACCCTCAGGATCCATGGTTGGGACGGATTGAAGGTTGAAGAATCCAACCTGAGGGTGTACTTCGACTACCAGAACCTGGAGGTGGCCTACAACCAGAAGGTGGCTTTGCTCCGTCGTTGCCTGGATCTCAGTCAACAAGAAGGGACGGACACCAGAGAGCTGTGCGGCAATCCTGGAGCTGTACAATTTCTGGATCATATGTTGGCCAAGAATGCCGATCATATGGAAGAGGTCGATGAAGCTGAAGAGGCGGCCAAGAGGGAAGAAGAAAAGCTGAAACAATTCCTAGCCAGCCGAACATCCCTGGTTGTTGTGGACCCAACAGCTCAGACACAACAGCAACAACTGCCTGTACCCTCTGATCAGCCAGCACACTCAACTGATGATATATGTGAGCTGATCACTGAGAGAGTCAACCAGCTGAGGCAGAAGCTGTTGTCCAAAATCAACCACAACAAGGAAGAGGAAGCTGACAAGATGAATCAGCTGATGGAAGAGAACGCCTCCTTGAAGAATCAGATGGAACAACTCTCCTCCACCCTACAGCAAAAGCTTGAAGGCCTCTCCACTTCTACCAGCTCGGAGGTCAAGGATCTGAAGAAGGCGGTTCAGGGACTCAGCTCGGACTTCAACGTCTTCAAGTCCGTTGCTGAATCCGATCTGGCAAAGTCCCAGCAGACACAAGACCAGGAGTGGATGTCTCAGTTCGCAAACTTTCGAGCTGAGTTCGTCACCCTTCACAAAGATATCTCTACGACCTTTGCAGCCTTGAAGAGAGCCGAGCAGGAACGCCAGGACCTGGAGCTGGCAAAGAAGGTGGAAGAGAAAGATGCTGTGGACGAACTCTTCTCCCGAGTTCAACAAGCTGAGGCCAAGCTGACCTCCCTGGATGGCTCAGTTGCCACCCTTTTGGATGATGCCAAAATGGGGAAAGGAAAGAAGCCAGCAGTTGTTGCTGGACAGGGGAAAGGAGTTCACGAGCAGGGGGAAGAAGGAGTGCCAGCTGAACTTCAAAGGGAAGAAGCTGAAGGTTCTCAGCCGAAGGAGTCGGAAGAGCAGGAACTTGAAATCTCCCACGACCTCGTAGCCAAGCTTACAGCTGAGCTAGATGCCGACCTTGACGGGATCTCAGAAGATTGCATCGAAGCTGCCAAAGCTATGGGGGAGTCCAAGGAGAAATACTTGAATCCCTCTTGGATTAAAACGTTCGCTGCTGATCAAGCTAAGAATGTGGCTAAGTTCGAGAAGGAACTGGCCAAAATTGAGAAGAACGTTGACAGAAATAAAGCCAGCCGGAGCGTGCGAAGAATAAACAAGCACCAGATGAAGGCTGAGGCTAGGAAGAAGACACAGCAGCTGCAGAGGAACGCCCCGCTCCCGTCTCGGTTCCCACACATTGACAAGTGGATGAACGTTGAATGGAACGATGACTGGGAGCAGTTCAAACATGAGTTTATAAATGATTTTTATTACAGGAAGGTCTACTCAACTGAAGACCCAAGGCAAGCCTTCAAGGAAGCCTTGTGGGAACTCAGATCTGGAGACCCTGGAATGTTCAGACAGTTCCGGCGAGCCATGCTGAAGGCTCAGCTCGATCCCAACACCGTTCTAGTTCCGCAGAAGCTCAGGTATCGCCCTCAGATGATCAAAGGCACAAGTACTCCAAATAGAAATGCGATCATGGCTGAGGCGAGACAAGTCTGCAAGGAACATGGTGTCAACACTGGGATTGAGTCAGCTGCGAAGAAAGAGATCTTTGACCGTATCTTCAGCAAGTACGGTCAACAGTATTTTTGAGCTGATGTAATTTTGAGCTGATGTAGTTTTTGGAGTAACTGATGTATCTTTAAATATTTTGTACTTAACCTTGTAATCATCAGTTGTAACGAAAACTTCAAGTATATATACGATTCAACTTGACGTACAATATCTCATTGTCCAAGCTATGAATCGCAGTCTTTTAAATACCATGTTATAACTGTGCTAACCCTTTGATGTTTTATCTTATAGACTGTCTAGAATTTCAGCTGAGATTTTAGATAAGTTAGTGAGGTTTAGATCAATAGTGGTTTAAAGTTGTAAGTGGTTTTGGCATCATCAAAAAGGGGGAAAATGTTGGGAAATTTATTAGTATGAGTTTTGATGAATTCCAAAACCGACTGACCCCAACCGAGTAGATGTTGCCAGAACCTAATGTTAGAAGTTAGGCTCGCTATTTGAGCAAAGTTAAGATTTTATCTTTACAGGTCTCCAGCTGAAGATGGCAACAAGGCATCACTCAGACAGAACATCAGTTGTCAAGAAATACAACTGATGTCACGTTCAAGAGATAGAACATCAGTTGTAAGGAAAACAACTGAGCGTTCATCAGATGAGAAGCAGTAAAGAGGAAGAGAACATCAGATGAAAGAAAGCCATCTGAGCGTTCGAACCCAACTGACCAGATACAAGGAAGACAACTGAGTGTTCAGTTTTAGAACATCAGTTGTAAAACTCAACCAAGAAGATCAACAGCATAAAGTTCAAAATCAGCTGAGAGTTCAACGGTTCAGTTAGAACATCAGCTGAAGACCACTCAGATAAAGATCAAGATTTTCAACCGACTAACCGAGGTTGACCGTCAGAAAGGTTTGAATTTGAATTTCAAAAGAAAGTCACATGAGGGTTTGACCGTTCAGTCATTACCCCATTTGACCCAACACAAGGTTGTCTCAGATGGAAAGCAGAAGAGCACAGATGCCATATCGGGAAAGTCTGCAGAAATCAGAGACAAGCCATCGCTTTCAAAGAACAGAGATCAACAGCTCCTCCAACGGCTAGTTGATACTCTCCGCCTATAAATAGAGGCCCTCATTCATACGAAGAGAATACAAGACACACACGCGAGAAGAAATCGAAGAGCGAAAGAAAAGAGAAATATACTTCACAAGCTGAACTGAATCTCTTAGAACATCACTTGTTGAGAGTTCTAGAGTTAGATAGTTTTTGTGTCTTTAGATCGAACCTTGAGAACATCACTTAGTGATAGTTCATAAAGAGTTAGATCACAGCTCACATCCCGTTCGAGCTTTTAGTTGGAAACACATCTTTTTCTTTCACCTGAAAAGGTTTAGGATTCTACTCATCCTGCAATTGAGTAGCTAGGTTGTTAAGTACCCGTAAACTTAACTGTAAAGGTTGATAAGTACCCGCAAACTTATCCTTAACGGTTGCTCAGCCCGCGTAAGCTGAGTGGTTTGTCCAGAAGAACTTGGACAGAGTTGTATGGATTCACAACTCCCCGTGGACGTAGAAGGGTTATCTCCGAACCACGTTAAATTCTGTGTGTCTGTGTTTATTTCCGCTCAGTTACTTATTGCATTTTCAACTGACCAAACTAACCGGCATTCAAACTGCATATTTGCATATTCAACTGTTTTGGTTCTTGACCAACCGAGCATAAAAGCGTGAGTTGTTTTTACGAGTATAATTTCCACCATATTCCGCACAGCACCACTCTCACAACTGAGTTCTCTTACTCAGTTGTGATTTCAGGTGAGCCTTTCTTTACTCAGTTGAAGTGATTTTCGAGTGTTAAGTTTTCAAAGTTAAAAAATCCTAACTGGTGTATTCCCTCCCCCCCCCCATACACCAGTAACTCGTATCGGGACCATCAATTAATAACATCAATTTTAATCAAAAATGATTTTCTCTTCCTACTAAACCATAACAAACCCCAAAAATTATGGGATTCACATCTCCCACACGTACACACTACTAGTTTTTTTTTCTTTATTTAATTCGTTTATTTTGGAGATATACACTAACAAACCCTAAACATTGGTGGTATGAAACATATTTAGAGAATTTTATCTAGAGTTAGATAATTTCTTTTCCTTTCCCAAAAATTAATTCGACTAAAACTTATCACAACCCACCAGCAAACCCTAAAAATTTGTGGTGTCAAATATCTTTAAAGATTTGAATCCAGAATTGAAAATGATTTTTACCTTTTTTCCATGATATACTATCGACTATTTTCTTTGTAAAGTTGCCAAACCCTAAAAATTATAGAAACTACTTCGTGTCAACCATCTATAAATATGCTAGCGAAAATTCAGCCATAATCATCACCTCTTACATACTCTTCATCATTTCTTCTGTTTTAGTCGTATTTCTCCTAATTTCAACGAAATGGCCGGAGAGAAAAAAACAAAGGCGATCCCCAAATCTCCAAAACGAAGCTTGAAGAACGGAAATGGCAAAGCACCAAAAACACCATCTTCTATCAAATCCACATCCACATCCAAAAAGCTCTTCCAATCACCATCAATTTCGCAGGGCTCCCCAAACCATGTACAGCTTTACCGTGATATGCGGAGGGACTACCACGCTCTCAAGACGGAGATATTCAAGTTTTCACGCGTCTTGTTGTTGCGGGGGTCGATGATGGTCACATCGCCGACCTCCTTTTGGAGGAGAAGCCGCTTCCAAAGCTAATGGACGTACTTCTTACGATTACGAACGACCAGTTGGATGATGTGAAGTTGATGGATCACTCTGCAGAGTTAAAGCCGACGTCGATTGTAGACCTCACTGATTCTAGTTAATCTTCATGTTTACTTCATTGAATGAGTCGAGTCTTTTGTTTCATGTTTCATGTTTCAGTTTCTGTAGTACGTCTTCTTCGAGCCCCCATTTTTTTTTATCAAGTGTCATCAAGTATTCAATTGTCGAGTCTTAGTTCAAATTTTCGAGTCTACTTAGTTTCATTTTGTCGAGTCTTATTATCCTATTAATATTTATATCCATCGTAGTTCAATATTTTTGAACGTGTTATTTCAAAGTTTATGCATTTTTTGTGCAAGTATAATTGGGAAGTAAAAAGTAATAGCAACTTAACTTTATACGTAAAATGCAAAAAGAGACCAATTACACCTTCCTTAGTCGAACAAACTAGTAAATTTACCAACGGTAACTAAAATAAAGAAGGACGCTGTAATTGGTTAAGTCAATGTAATATGGAGTTTCTACTTCTCTTCCAACATGTTGTATAAAATAATTAATCGCGAGACCCAAAATAAATGCCTGCATATACAATTTTGATTCACGACGAACTTAAAAAAAATTTAAGGTGAAGGCCCATTTAATCTCTCTAATTATTTTATAGATTATATAATATATTTGTCACTTAAAATACAATAGCCATCTACCTATTCAAATGATTAAAATTATGGGTGATCAACGTTCAAAGCCCATTTTAATATTAAAATTATTATATCGCTTGGTTAATAAACTCTTGCGTTAGAGTTATGCTCCATTTACACTTTCAATACATTTTATTGATCTATAAGTCGGAAAAAAAAATTTACTCATGGATCATTGTATTAAATTATGTCAATTTACGTAGGATAGATAAAATATGATAAAATAATCCAACAAACAATAACGTGAAAAACACTATTTATTTGTTACACCGAACAAGTACATACCCCATAATTATGAAAATCGAAGATAAAAAACACATGTTTCGTTGGAATTGAAAATTCAAGAATTAAGATTTCAGGAGTAGACCACCGACTAAGACACCCATTACAAAATCAAAACAAAAAATTACAAACGAATGAAATTTGATTTTGATATTACTATTTGCCACTATCTATTCTGCATCTCCATTACTAGAATTATTTGGTGAATTCATATCGCATTGGTTTGAATCGCCAAATATATCGTCACTCACACTGTAGTTGGATAAATCCCCCGATTTATTTCTAATCTACATATACTTTTCGTATGCCTCCATAGCTTCACTTTGTGAGGAAAATGACTTATACAAGCTACCCTTAAAGCCAATAACATATGGCACACAATTTTCCCAACTTGAAAAGATTCATGTTCGTTCACCTTCAAAAATAACGTATAACTTCTTCTCCTTGTTTCGTCTAGACTTTATTTCCATGATAGTATGTTGAACAAAAGTATGCGACCGGCCAAATTAATTCAATATATATGAAGGATTCGTGTAAGTACTATTATGTAGGGTTTCTATGTGTGAAAAAAAATGAAATATATAAAATTATAAATATATTGATTTAATCAAAACAAAATGTAATTAACATAAAAATATAATAAAATTAATTAAAGAAATAAAATAAATTAGTACAAAATTTATGTTATCCGCCTCAAACCTTTATGACTTTTGGGTAGTGTGTCGATAAGTATTATTAAATGAAAATATGGAAATAAAAAATTATTATAGTGGAAATTAGTAAGATATGGAAATCACTAATCATGTGTTGATAGGTATATTAATGAAAACAAATATGTGATTAATTATGGAAAAATTATAAAATCAAATCTAAATAGCCAACCGATTACATTGGCCTAATTTATAGCAAATTAGGTAATCATTTCCTTATGTATCGCCCATAATTGTAGATAATTATCAATCAAATTATATCCAAAATTAAAATTGAAATTTGAAATTGAAAATTTGAAGTTTGAAAAATTTACACGTTTATGGCACAATTAGCGCCAAAGGGTATAAGTGCCCTTTCAAATTAAAGATTAATTATCGGTTAAAAAAAACCTATTATGAAGGACCCTTTATTTACAGAAATGTCATGTACAATTTGGACATGTTTGTCCAAAAATCATTACCGTTACAGAAACTTAGTTTAGGAATTTAGATTTTTTTATTTGATATCCATAGGGTGTGCATATCTTAAGAATCTATGTTCTAACTTTATATCTACATAACTAAATCTTCATTATCTTAAAATCATTTTACTGATTTACAGGGACCCTACTTTAGGAATTTCATTTTTATTTTTTTTTAAGTTTTAGACTCTTATTAGCAAAATTTGATCATCATCAGCGACATTTAAAGATAAGTCATTCTTATTATCTTTGTTTCAATCAATATAGTTTTTGAAATGTATAACTACTAAGTTTGTGATTTCTCGCAGGGAATCTGCACATTATTTTCAAAAGGCAAATAAATAAATCAAGTCATACAACTGATACAATGAGGTAAAAATTACTCCATTTAAAACGTATGCTCTTTTATCTAAAATTTCTATACATAACCTAATATTGTCTTTCTCTTTGCAGATCATGAAACAATACGAAGAAAATATAGAGATATGATTCTACACAGAGGTGAGGAGCTGCATGCGAAATACAATAGTGGTAATCCTCAAACGCTACATGTTTTTCCATCGCAAATGACATGCCTGCATTTTCACTAAGGGAATTTTGTCGATGTTCTGCAAAAATAAGCATATGTTGGGGAAAATAAGAATAAAACAAACAATAAACTGGATTCTCTGAAAGGCGTGAGAACACTTTCAGATCGAATCAATTCGACGGTTCTATCGAATTATTCAATCGGATACAATTCAGAGTTTATTGAACAATAGTATGGATAGGTTGAGAATACAGAACCAGAAAAAACGAAAATTGATCACACGAATAAAACTGATTCGAAATTCAGTTTTATGTAGTTTTGCAACTTTTCAAAAGATTGCATAATAGTCCCTCGAAATTCCGGAAATTAAATTTTCGATGAATTTTCTACCCCGCCAGGGGCTCTGCCCCTTGGACCCTGCTACCGAGGGTGCTGCCCTCGAACCCCCGTCCTTTAGGAGCTTCGCTCCTAAAATCATAATAAATTCATATAAGCGTGCACTCCGCACCACCAAACTTTTATGATGTATTATTATGACGATACTGATCAAACAAGTCAATCCAATTACACTAAAATATCCAATAATCCTCCCCTATTTTAGTGTAATCCTTGATTAACGAAAACAAGTCATTCTCAAACCTTCAAACATTTGCATAAATGAAATATCGTGACGATTGAATTTCACCTTAGTACACTACACATTCCATATATTCGAATAACAGGGTATCTCTAAGGATTGAACCCTGTGAATTCATATTGAATACACGAAAATAATGTACACAAAAGTTTACATACTTATATGTTCTATCTTGACACTATATTTTACTAGCCTGTGTCCTTATCCTTCATAAGCATGTCAAAGTCAAGTCCCAGCTTCTTGAAACGGCTAAACTTCATGCTCATATAGGTAGCTCTTTTATTCTTGCACCTGCACATGCAATTTGTCAAAAGAACTATTAAGAATGAATACATTCAACCTCCTTAACTTGCAGATCCGAACACATACCTTGGGATAATTCTTTAATGTGTTCCAATCTCTAGATATTAAGCCTTCCACATTGAATTCAGCACCTAGCGTCATACTAGATGGGAATTGGGTATCTTAATATCAGAGATTTCTAGTGGACTTTAAACCCATCCCTATAGCCGACTTGAGCACAAGATCTCTACTTAACCCTTTGGTTAAATGATCGGCTAAATTGTGTTGAGTTCTCACAAACTCCACAGATATCACACCATCCGTGATAAGTTTACATATCATGCTATGTCTAACACCTAGGTGTCGAGACTTCCCATTGTACACTTGACTATATGCCTTAGCCAAGGTAGTTGCACTATCACATCTGATAGATATTGGTGACAACGGTTTAGGCCACAATGAAATTTCATAAACCAAATTTCTTAGTCATTCAGCCTCTTTACCAGCTGCTGCTAAAGCCACAAACTCAGATTTCATTTTTGAATTAGTGATGCAAGTTTGTTTCTTTGATGCCCAACATATAGCACCACCGTCAAGAAGGAATGTCCAACCACTTGTAGAAGAATGATCTTCCAAATTGGTAATCTAACTTGCATCAGAATAACCTTCAAGAACAGAAGGAAATCCAGAATAAGTCAACCCATAATCCATAGTTCCTTTCAAGTATTTAAATACTCGATTAATTGCTTGCCAATGGATTAAGCTCGGATTGTGAGTATATCTACTCAGTTTTCCAATAGCAAAGGCTATATCAGGTCTGGTACTAATCATAACATACATGAGAGAACCAATAGCCTTTGAATATTCAAGCTGATTCACAGCAACTCCTTTATTAGGCACTAGTTTTGCACTAGGATCAAAAGGAGTTCCCATTGGAGAACAATCTTTGAGATTAAACTTTTCCAATACCTTCTCAATATAATGTGATTGAGAAATAGAAATGCCATGTTCTCCACGTGTGATCTTAATTCCAAGTACCACATCAGCCTCCCCAATGTCTTTCATATCAAACTTAGATGACAAGAATTCCTTTGTTTTATCAACTTGATCTTGGTTAGTACCAAAGATCAACATGTCATCCACATATAAGCAAATGATTACTCCTTTACCAGAAGTATCAAACTTGCTATATACACACTTGTCTGCTTGGTTAAAAACAAAACCATTAGACAACACAACATCATCAAACTTCTGATGCCATTGCTTAGGGGCTTGCTTTAGTCCGTAAAGAGATTTCACCAACTTACAAACTTTATGTTCATTACCAGGCATGACAAAACCTTCCGGTTGTTTCATGTAAATCTCTTCATCCAATTCACCATTCAAGAAGGCTGTCTTAACATCCATTTAGTGAATTACAAGATTATGTATAGTTGCAAGTGCTAACAATAATCTAATGGTGGAAATCCTAGCCACAGGAGTATAGGTGTCAAAGAAATCAATACCTTCCTTTTGTCTAAAGCCTTGGATAACCAATCTAGCTTTATACTTGTCTATGCTTCCATCTACCTTCATCTTCCTTTTGAAGATCCATTTACTACCCAATGGTTTACACCCAGGTGATAAATCAGTCAATTTCCAAGTATTGTTGTGCATTATAGAGTCAATTTCATCTTGGATTGCCTCTTTCTAGAATGCAGCATCCCTAGAAGCCATAGCTTCATTGTATGTCCTTGGATCACCATCAATATTGAAACAATATTGATACTGAAAGTTAATTTCAGTCCTTGATCCTTCCACCAAATACAGTTGGAAATCATCACCAAATGTTTTAGCTTTTCGTGCTCTAATACTCCTCCTAGGCTCAGGAGGTGTATCAGTCACTCTGTCACTCTTACCAGAGTTACTAAAGCTTGCAATCATGTCTCCAGGTTTAGGTAAAGATGTGAATCTATTCTCATTGCCAAAATCAGCATCCCTTGACTCAATAATAGAGTGCACAACTACATAGTCATTAAATTCTATGACATAGAACCTATAACAAACTGAATTTTCAGGATAGCTAATGAATACACAATCTATACCTCTTTGGCCTATGGTTTTCATTTTAGGATTAGTTAATCTCACCACAGCTCTACAACCCCAAACTCTGATATAACTCAGTTTTGGTGGTTTCTTATACCAAAGTTCATAAGGAGTTATCTTGTTCCTTTTATTAGGAACTCGATTCAGTAAATAACAGGCTGTCAACATAGCCCCACCCCAAAAACCTTCACTTAGACCAGAATAGCACAACATTGAATTAACCATTTCTTTCAATGTTCTATTGTTTCTTTCAGCTACACCATTTTGTTGTAGTGTATATGGAGCTGTAGTCTGATGTACTATACCAGTAGATTGAAAAAATACTGAATCATAGTACTCACCTCCCCTATCAGTGCGAAGAGTTTTAATCTTCACACCATGACGGAGCTCTACCTCCTCTTTATAGATTTTAAATTTATCAAGAGCTTCGTCTTTCAAATGGCACAAATAGACATAGCAATATCTAGTAGCATCATCAATAAAAGTAACGACATACTTTTTATTACCAAGTGACGGAGTAGAATGAAAATCACACAAATCACTATGTACAAGTTCTAATAAAGAAGTATCTCTAACAACATGCTTAGTGAAAGGCTGACTATTAATCTTAGTCAACATGCAAGTTTTACACTTTTCAGCATTCAACTCAAAAGCAGGTATCAAACTTATTTTCGACATATCTTTCAATCTCTTATAATGCACATGTCCTAGTCTAGCATGCCATAATTCTGCTTTGCCAAAATTATTACTAGAACTAGTAAAAGTCATGCAAACAGAATTCTTAACAAAAGAAATATCCAAATTCAACTTAAACATACCATTCAGATAACCAAATCCTACAAAGGAACCATGTCTTGACAAGATATACTTGTCACTTTCAAATACTTGCTTATAGCCACAATTATTCAACACAATACTAGACACCAAGTTCTTACGAATACCAGGTACATACAGAACATTACTTAAAGACAAAGAGTTTCCAGAGGTAAATACTAGACTAATAGTTCCTAGTCCTTTGATTGGTTCGGTAGCAATATTGCCCATCTTTAATAAAGATCCATCTTCAATTGGCTTGAAGTCCTTGAACCATTGAAGATCCTTGCATACATGACATGTTGCACCCGAATCAACCCACTAAGAGACATCATCATCCTGCACATAAAATGCTTCAGAGATTATGGATACATAATTCTCAACAGAATGATCATAAGGTACCAAAAACATACTTGATTGCTTTCCAGGATCCTTAGATCCACTTGAACCAGCCTCGTTTTTCCCTTTTCCCCCACCCTTTCTAGATTTACAGTCCTTCTTGAAGTGCCCGATTTTACCACACTTCCAACAAGTCAGCTTAGGCTTCTTATAAGAAGCCTTACTGTTGTTTCCTTGAAACTTTCGTTTCCCTTTACCCGCCTTGGAGCCAGCCTTTGAGAATTCACCCTCTTCCACCATGTTAACGGAGGAACCAGCCACTATTTTAGTATCACCAACAGAAACCCTTTCCATATCACGTATGGATTGTTCAATTTGGAAATGACTTCCAAGTTTAACCAAAGTCAGTTCCTCCTTCTTATGTTTCAAATTATTCTTAAAATTCTTCCAGGAGGGTGGCAACTTATCAATGATACCAGAAAAAGAAATACATTCATCCATTTTCATATCATATTGGGCGAATTGTCCCAATATCCTAAGCAATTCATTATACTGCTCCATGACAGGCCTCGAATCTACCATTTTATAGTTTATAAAATTACCAACAAGAAACTTCTTGCTCAAGGCATCTTCTGCCATATATTTGGCTTCGAGGGAATCCCACAATTCCTTTGCAGACTCTACGTTTTGATACACATCAAAGAGGGAATCAGACATACCATTCAAGATGTGTCCACGACATATGTAATCATCGTTCTCCCACTTCAAGCGTCTCCTCGTTTGCTCCAGAGTTTCGTCTTCAACAGCCTCGGGCATGGGGGTACTCAGAACGTACACAACCGTGAGATTCGTTAACATGAAGTGCATCTTCTTCTGCCAGCGTCTGAAATCCTGCCCAGCAAACTTGTCCAACTTCTCGAAATTCCTCGTCATGTCTTTCACAGATTCCTTGTTCGCTATCTTCAGTAATTGATTCGATCTTTGTTGGGGAAAATAAGAATAAAACAAACAATAAACTGGATTCTCTGAAAGGCGTGAGAAAACTTTCAGATCGATTCAATTCGACGGTTCTATCGAATTATTCAATCGGATACAATTCAGAGTTTATTGAACAATAGTATGGATAGGTTGAGAATACAGAACCAGAAAAAATGAAAATTGATCAAACGAATAAAACTGATTCGAAATTCAGTTTTATGTAGTTTTGCAACTTTTCAAAAGATTGCAAAATAGTCACTCGAAATTCCGGAAATTAAATTTGAATTTTCTACACAGCCAGGGGCTCTGCCCCTTGGACCCCGCCAGGGGCTGCCGCCCCTTGGATCCCGCTATCGAGGGCGCTGCCCCCGAACCCCCGTCCTTTAGGAGCTTCGCCCCTAAAATCATAATAAATTCATATAAGCGTGCACTCCGCACCACCAAACTTATATGATGTATTATTATGACGATACTGATCAAACAAGTCAATCCAATTACACTAAAATATCCAACAGCATATGGACTTGATTAAATATTTATCAAAAGCATGACAGGATTTAGCACTACGAATCTGTATTAGAAAAAAATAAGTATTTTCTTTTTCTTGACTGGATTATTTTCCTCGCAATAGTGTGAATTTCATTAATTTCTTCATTCTGTTAATAAAAAAAAACCTTAGAGAATATAAGTTAAATCAAGAAATAATTTACAGAGGTATTATTAGAAAACAAACAATCAAATCTATACTAAATAGAATCTTTCTATTTCCCTCCAAAATTTTGAGTTATATCTCCTGCTGAAGCTGCAAAACATAAAAGAAAATAATGTAATTTTATTAGAACACTACTTGTGCAGAGACTTGTAATCTGTAAAAAGAATTGAAATTTAACCAAATATATTAACAACAGGTCAACCTTTAAAATTTTTTAGTGCTCAAATAACCTTGAACTTATAAAGCTAATCACAGACTGTCCAAATTAGAATATCTTAGTCTAAGTAGTATTACTAAGTTTTTATTCTATATATTAGTACTCTGATATAAAATATAGTTTCCTTCAAATGTGCTAAAGTATATGATTATGTTTGTTATATACATTTTATCCTGAAACCAATATATTTCGAATTTACTTTAAATAGTTGCTCTTCTTTCATCTTGTAGGCCAAGGTTTGCATGTGGAATGGATCCATGAATATTCATGAATTTATATTTGCATCTAATCTTTTTCTCCATAAAATCATATTTATGAAAACATACATTTTGATCTTATAAATACTTGCATAAAACTGATGGTGTTTTTTTTTTTTTTATCCTAACTTGATATGTTCATAAAAAACAGACTTTGTAGATGGAGGAATTGGAAGGATGCTCACCATTAATCATGGTTTGTAAGGTGTCATTTGCGAGCTCAGCTCCATTCCCAGAAATTGTACATCAAAATTGAAGAAGTTAAAGAATCCATCTCAATGCATGTGTACAGGGAGAGAGCCGATGTTGTAATAATTAAATAGGAAATTTAATTATGCAATAGATAAAAGAAACAAACAATAGAGAAAGATGCAACAACCCACAATGAAAGATGAAATAGTAAATAGACCAGAAAATATCGTATGGTAGAGAGAAAGTAGGAACTAAGTGAAAATTAAACGTATAAGAAGAAGAAATTATTTCTGAGAAAATAGAAGTATCAACTATTTCTAGAGAGAGAAAAAATTAGCTGATGTAGAAGATTTGTGAGATGAAAATCTCTATATATAGAGTCTAATAACTTAGCTTCAAGTAGAGCTCATTTTGAATTCAAATTTGGGCTCCAAGTTTTAGAGCCCAATTCTCAGTCAAATCTCATTAACCAAGGCTAAAACTAATATACAATTACTTTTCTAGATAATGAACAGTCAATCAGTAACAACAATGATAATTTCACATGCCAGAACAGCTGTTTGTGGACCCATATGCATTTAGGCGGGAAAATGGCATTTTTGTAAATAAGCTGAAAATTCAGCTTTTATGGTAGTATAGATAGATTCATATAGGTTAATGACTTATTATAGCTATGCCTATAGGCCGGATGACTATACCGCCCAATTTACTTCCTATAAATACCAATCAAATTCTTGGTTGATTATCTTATTCAAATAAATTAAAAGAAAGAAATAGAGGAAAAAGAGATAGTTGATCGAGAGAGAAGAAAATGAAGAACCAAGATCTTAGAGAAGAAAATGAAGAACCAAGATCTTGTTATTTCGTTAAGTTTTCAACTTACGGTGTAAAGGTGGGTAGTATTTTTCAAAATTATATTTGAGTTATTAAATTCTAGAATAATATAAAAGTGTATGAAGTTATCCATAAAATATTTTCATGTGCATTCTGTGCGATATATTCTATGTATATCGATTGAGATACTTAATGAGTACACTAGTACTAGCTGAGTATTGTGCGCACCATATTGCAATGCGATGAGTTGATCTCTATTTGTATTGTAGCTAGCGGTCTTGAGCTAAGGCTCATGACCTATATTAATGTTGACTGTGTTACTTTACGGACTCTGTCCTGGATATAAGTCAAATGGGCTATGGTAACCATAGCTATGGTACCTAGTCTGAGTATAAAGATCGAACGTCACATCATGCATCAAAAATATGTTTTGCATGGTCAGAGATGATTTCTATTTTAAAATCTTTTGATGCATACCTTGTTAAATGGATAATCTGCTATGTTTCCAAAATATTTCGAAAATGGCACATGCCCACTGAGTACACTAGTACTCGGCCCAAAATATTTTCAAAATATTTTCAGGTTGGGAGGCAGGTGATGAGACGCGAGGCTAAGACAAGGGTTGTTGTTGTATCTCTTTGTGTGCTTCCGCTATGTTATTTAAATGTGCAACTCTGAATATGTCTCTATCGTGTTATTTATTATTTTTATGGAGAGTGCCTTGTGATCAGCTTCTCTTGGACGCTCGAATTCCCACTCTCTCCTGATAACATCATTTGGTGAAGTGGATGGTCGACTCCTTTTGTTATGCTAGACACAGGTTTACACCATATTTTATTTTAATGGGTGTAGCGCGGTTTTGTCGCCTCACTTCATTAAATTTGTGAATAAATTCTTATATGTGCATAAAATATAAGCCCCTTTCATTCTTGCCTCATTATTCCCCTCTGTCGCGTCTCGATTTATGGGAACCTGGATGTAACAAAAAATGACAACTATTTTGTAGACAAACTTAAATGACAAAAGTGGCAACCATTTCATGGACGGAGGGAGTAATATTTTGATACTCTACTAATTTCTCCATCATTCTAGACCTTAAGACAACTCAAACTTTTCCTCAGATCAAAAACTTCTTATCTTCCAAAATTTATTATTTATCCGTTCCATTATTACATACATTATCATATATTTCATAATATATCTTATTACTCCACGTTGCTTTCATATTTTATTGTAGAGATGCCTATTCGGTTCCGATTAGTTGGTTTTAACCGAAGTACGCAACAACTGATTGATTATTGGTAATCAAAAAAACGATTTTATTGATTATAGTGCGGTTTTCGGTTTCGAATTTTTTTAAGTCAATCAGTTATTGGTTATAACCAAAACAAAACTAGAATAACCGACTAGCCGATTTATTAATTAATTTATAATGTATATAATATATATAAATGTATATTATTATTACAAAGTATATCCCTAAATAATTTATCACTTTTATAGTTTGAAGTTTGGATATTATTTATGATTTTATGGTTTGGAGTTCGAAAATGTGACATGTGAACGAACATGAGCAATTAATATTAATTGTGTAAAAATGCTGCCTAATTTTTTTATATTTTTTGGTTATTTGGGTTAACCGATAACCAAAATGAACCGAAATATTTAATTGGTTTGGTATATGGTAGCAATATTTAACCTTAATCGGTTATTGGTTAATCGGTTATCGGTACGTGATGTGTCCCGAAACGTGTTTTAGATAAAATTTTCTTCTTAAAATTTCTCTCAATTGGGGAAATCAATTGGAGTTGTCAACTCAGCCGTCTGTTCAACTAACTATTTGGACAATATGTCAGTTGAGACATGATGACTGAGTTGCTATTATTTTTAACTCGTTTGTATGAAAACTCAGTTACTGCATCCACTTATGTGGTCACTTTAATAAATAAACATAAAGTAAAGACACTAGCAATTTAACAAGGTTTAGAGATCAATTACTACGTCCTTGGTCAGGAGTCCACCCAACGAATTCAGTTCACCTTAAAATTCAAACCTCACAGTTTACACTAAAAAAACGTACACTTGGATTGCGGGTTCCAAGAAAACTACAATTGGATTACAGGTTGCAATAAAACCTAGTGATTGGATTGCGGGTTCGAATCAAACCTAACGTCTAGATTGCGGGTTCTAAACAACCTAAGTGATTGAGTTACGAGATCAGTCAATCCTAAACACAAACACCAAAAGTATGTGGGTTTATCCAACTAAGAATCTCAACTTGCACTAAGTCTCGAGATTCAAATCTAGGCTAATACAGAGGAGGGATGCAACTAATCTAGAAACAAATTTTGGTATGAAGACTCGAAGTGAATATGGCTTCGGTGGAGAGTGTTCTTGTTCTTCGTTTGAGCGCTTTAAAATCTATATCTGTCTTGGTGTTGAATGCCTCTATTTATAGGCTGGTAATTCAAACTAATCGTCGGATAAAGCCGTTTAGATCTTCTACTTGAAGTTCATCTTCATCCGTTAATTTTTTTTTTGAAACTCTTTCGGACAACTGATGCGCGATGTTTTAGTTTGGGATGAAGTCTTTGTCTGGCCAAATCAGAAAATGTCTTCTGCATGCATCTCATTGGTCCATGTAGCTTGAAGTCTTCTGAATTTGAATTTGTTCAAAGTCCTTACCTTGAATATTCTTCAGAATAGTTACATCTTCTTTCTTCTTTTTCAGTTGGGATGAGTCAGTTTGTCAATCAACGTGACATGTTTTTCTACCTGAAAACCTTCAACTGAGTCTCCAAGTTACCACTCAGTTTGAGACCTGTAAAGTTAAAATTATCTTGCTCAAACATGTGAGTCTATCTAACAAACTCAAACAATCATCTACTCGGTTGGGGTTCATTTGGAGTTTTGGAATTAATCAAAACATATTTAAATTTTCTTCCCAACAGTACGATTATACCATAACCAAACTGATTACCACCCCTATTTTATTTTTTGAAATATCAAATACTAATACAATAATATTAGAGAAGATTATTTCATCTATTCACGTGGCCTATTCGTCATCGTTATCTCCCTTCCGATAACTTCCTTTTAATGCATGAAATCACATATTAAAATTCGTAAATTCACATACTAGAATTTGAATTGTTGCATGAAGTGCACATGCATAGTTGAAAAAAAAAAGAAACTCGAGAATATATTTTGGTTATACGTATACTAACATCTTCCAATTAGAGGTGTTTTTAGCGGCTCGTATCAATTCATTGTTTGTTATTTTTTCAATCACAACGCACACGTACATGACTCGAAACCTCAACTTCAAAGTTGGAGAGAAAACGCCTTTCTGTTAAGTCGCGCTAATGTGTGATATATAATTGATTTCATGTACCTCAAAAATTGTTGGTCGTTTTTTGGCTTAATTATGTGTGCATTTTTGTGCATTTTTATCAATTATATATAGCATGTCGGTACTACTCCAAAGCGGACATCTTTAACATTTTTTTTAATCTCGCTCAAATGTTTATTGGAATGCAAATTAGTTTATTTTAAACATCATTTGGAAAAAGTATCCGCACGGCGATATAGAAAATGAGAAGAGCTGTTAATCTGGGATAGGTCTATCCCAGTCACCAACAAACAAAGGTGCCTGTTATGAAACTAGCTTAAGCACGCTAACTATTTGGGCCAAATTATGAGAAAATAACATGATACACCTCTATGTTTAACAAAACTGCATGAAACACCATTGTATATATATTATTAAATAGCATAAAATACCTTCATATTTTGATAAATTTTGCACCAATAATCCAACCGTATAAGATAACGGATGGTGAGTCTCACTCGCGTTCTATGCGACTTTACGAACACCTCAAAACCTGTATCTACGACTTCCCTTCTTCAGTGGAGAGGACATCGAATGAGAGAGAAGAGATTGCATTTCTTTCATTTCATGAGCGCCTTGTCGTGTTTCTTCCCCGTTCTGCCATTGCCCTTCCTGTTGTGATGCCCCACAACATTACTACAACTTATCGCTGCTTTAGGTGTTTGATTTTTTATGTTGGAGCGGAACAAATGAAAAGAAATAAAAGAGAAGAATGAGGTAGACGGGTGGGTTTGTTTCATGGTTTAAGGGATTGTAATTTGTAGTGGCGGAATAAGTTTATATAATTCATTTTTAGTGTTTAACTATGTCGGTACAAGGGTATACGTTTTCGGCAAGGTAAACAATTTGAACTTATAGTTGCATAGAGCGCGAGTGAGTAAAACTCACGATCCACTATTTTTCACAAAATGAGTTTTCTGTGCAACGTTTATCAAACCATGAGGGTGTTTTATGCTAATTAGAAAACATAGAGGTATTTCATGCAAGTTTAAAATAAACATAGGGATGTATCATGCTATTTACTCACAATAACTTATCATGTCGCAACGTGTATAATATTGAAATAAATCTATACCGATTATAAAATAACAGATTCTTACAAATTTGATTTGCCTAATATATCCTCCTTGTTATATTTATTTTAAGGACAATAATGTAAATCTATATTTATTACTTAGAAGATATCCGATAAATGATTTATAAAAGCCCAATAATAGAATTTATAATTTATAATTTATAGAATCCTAATTATATTAGACTTCTATTTGAAGAAGGATAAGAATAACAAAAAAAAAGTAATTATATATATATAAGAAAATAAAATCGCATGTCATGTCTCTATATGATCATACGTATACTCAAAATTATTCTATCCTAAATAAAATCAATTTAACCATTAAATTTTTATCAGCAATTTTATATATCGTCCTTCAAATAAAATCCTACGATAAATTTAATAAACCCCTATAATATAAAATGAAATATATTATATATATATATATGTACTCATTATATACACGTGTATAATGAATTTATAATATAAATTATTGCAATATATAATATTGTTAATAAGTTTTAATAAATCTTGACGAGGATCGATAATTCATAACTTGAATGAAAAAAAATCAATTAAAATTAATAATTTTCTATTGAAATGTATTTATTCAAGTTGGATTAAATTGGATATTATAATCAAATTTAAAAAATTAGAAAAATACAAGGTCTATAAAATATGATGCAGGAGGTTAGAAATGTTGGTGAATGGTATCTAAGTATATATACCTTAAAAATGAACATTTAGTAGTATTGAAATAAGCCAAATTATAATTTGTGGTCCGAACTTTTAACACTTTATGATTTATGGTTTGCATTTTAAACTTTACTGAAAAAACATCATGAACTTTACAAAAATATTTAAATAACGCATTCCTTTTATTTCGACTGGTAGAGATGGTATTTGAATATTATTCTATTTTTTCTATTCGATAAAATGCTATAATGAAGGAAGGAGGTTCAATATATGAAAACATAGCATTAAATATGATCTAATTTACCTTAATTTTCACTTTTTCTTACAATAATTTTGTCATGCATGTCAGCGTAAAACACCTCATAGGTGACATTGAATTATCCACGTCACCACCACCTGTTAGTTTAGTCAATGTTTGAGCGACAAGAAAAAGACTAGCTTTATTTAAAAAATATTGTAAAGTTAAGGGTCTTATTCAACAAAGTTAGAGGTACTATATTATTTTGAAGTTCAAAAGAATATAATCAAATCTTAAAAAGAAGCTGGTAAACCTCTACTAATTAAATATGTTTGCTTTATTGTTATCTTTAACTAAATTGTATATTTCATGTTTGTAAACATTGTGTATTGAAGAATAATTTACGAGAACAGTTAAGATGGTAAAATAGTAGATTAAAAAGTACATTTGCAAATTTTAGAATTGTGTGCAACATAATTATAAACATGGAGTAAGTCATTTATTTAATTTATCATATTTTACTTATTTAATAAATAGTTTTATTTTTAAATTAAATTTTATATTATCATATTTTTAATCCTAAATAAAAGTCATTTTTTATGTATACATATCTCAATTTACAATCACATTTAATTGGAAGGATATGGCTATGAAAAGATAATCAAGAATAAATCAATGTTGGACAAGGTTAATCATAAATGAATGTCACTATGAAAAAAATCCTTTGGTGAAAGATTAAATATTTTAAAATCAATCTTACGTTGATGATTTTAGACTCATATTCATATTCATATTCATATTCATGTGGCTTCAAAATTATATAAGACTCGATAAATAATTCACTTCCCAAAAATAATGTTTACAAACACACACACACGCACACATATATTATAGTTTCCGATGAATATCAAGCAATATATGTAAGTAGTATGTTTGGTGGATGATGATGGTCCCGATACGAGTTACTGGTGTATGGGGGGATACACCAGTTAGGATTTTTCAACTTTGAAAATTTAACACCCGAAAATCACTTCAACTGAGTAAAGAAAGACTCAGCTGAAATCACAACTGAGTAAGAGAACTCAGCTGTGAGAGTGGTGCTGTGCGGAATGTGGTGGAAATTATACTCGTAAAAACAACTCACGCTTTTGTGCACGGTTGGTCAAAAACCAAAACAGTTGAGAATATGCAGTTGAGGTTTGTATGTTGGTTAGTCAGACAGATAAGAATGCAAGAAATAACTGACTAAAAGAAAACACTAGCACACAGAGATTTAACGTGGTTCGGAGATAACCCTCCTACGTCCACGGGGAGTTGTGAGTCCACACAACTCTGTCTAAGTTCTTCTGGACAAACCACTCAGCTTACGCGGGCTGAGCAACCGTTATGGATAAGTTTGCGGGTACTTATCAACCTTACAGTTTAGTTTACGGGTACTAAACGACTTAACTACTCAGTTGCAGGAAGAGTAGAATCCTAAACCTTTTCAGGTGAAAGAAAAATGCGTTTCCAACTAAAAGCTCGAACGGGATGTGAGCTATGATCTAACTCTCTATGAACTCTCACTAAGTGATGTTCTCAAGGTTCGATCTAAAGACACAAAACTAACTAACTCTAGAACTCTCAACAAGTGATGTTCTAAGAGATTAACTTCAGTTCAGCTCGTGAAGAATATTGCTCTTTCTTTTGCTCTCTGGTTTCTTCTCGCGTGTGTGTCTTGTATCTTCTTCGAATGAATGAAGGCCTCTATTTATAGGCGGAGAGTATCAACTAGCCATTGGAGGAGCTGTTGATCTCTGATCGTTGAAAACGATGGCTTGTCTCTGATCTCTGCAGACTTTCCCGATATGGCATCTGTGCTCTTCTGCTTTCCATCTGAGACAACCTTGTGTTGGGCCAAATGAGGTAATGACTGAACGGTCAAACCTTCACGTGACTTCCTTTTTGAATTTCAAATTCAAACCTTTCTGACAGTCAACCTTGGTTAGATGGTTGAAAATCTTGATCTTCATCTGAGTGATCTTCAGCTGATGTTCTGACTGAACCGTTGAACTATCAGCTGACTTTGAACTTCATGCTGAGACTTCTTTATGACTTCCCCCTTCTTGAAACGTTCTCTTTATCGGATGGCATTCTATAGCTGATGTTCCAACTGAACAGTCGGCTTGAACTCTCAGTTGTCAAAAAGCATTCCCCTTTTTGGCATAGCTCTCTCATCATGCAGAGTCTTGTAACTAATGTTCCTTATCCGATCTTTCATCCGGGGTTATATCCGAGTGTTGCTATGTTGCCGTCTTCAGCTGGAGATCTGTAAAGATAAAATCTTAACATTGCTCAAACAGCGAGCCTAACAGCTAACATTAGGAAGTGGCAACATCTACTCGGTTGGGGTCAATTGATTTTGGAATTCATCAAAACTCATACTAATAAATTTCCCAAGAGATGAGTATAATTCACCAATTAAATAAGTAAATTTTTATTACAATAGTTGTTTGTGTACATTATCTCTTTTAAAATTATAATGGAGATTTAAATGATTTTAACTTTAACAAGTTCAACGAAAATGAGTCTGCAAACTAAATAAAGGTTTGAGTGTATAAAATTCAACAGAAAATATCTTAATTCTTATAGCTCAATTAACTCGATGATTTGCAATGCTATGATACACCCCAATTTTGTAATAGTATCATATGATAAATGAATTATCTTTATAATATACAAAACAAAAGAAATATTCACAACGAAGGTAAACCACGTGCAACGCACGTGATTCTCTACTACTTTCATTAAATTTAAGCATAATGTATAATGTAAAGCTTTTTGTATGTTAAAGATCAAGTGCCTCCAAGAGAACATTCAAACGGTACATATTCAGTCGTCTGTAAACCGTGAGGTCTAGGGTTTAAACCCCACACTCTCCGTCCCCTCCATGTCAAAATATCAAAATAAAAAAGATCAAGTCGAAATTTTGAATATAATAATGGATTTATGTCCAAATAAAATTTGTATTTATTATTTAAAAAGTTTGTTGGAACCTATAAATTACTACTACTATGATTTATGAATTCGTAACATTTTGTACTTCATCTTCCTAACATGAAACCTAATGCTATTGGAGAAATTGTCAATTCATGTCAATGAAAAAATTGGGTACGATTCCAATTTGGAGTTGGCATTTTTGTCCGATTTGTTGGTATCTTTGTTACATTCTGAAATTAGTGTTGTAACTATAATTAGGGGTACATCTGGTAATTTGATTTGATAACCCTACACACTATAATATAGTTTTGAAAATTGAGTGCAGTTCATAGGAAAAGATATTACATAATCATAGCGCAGAATTAAGTACAATATTATTTTGGCTGGATCGGTTTCTCTCCACCACTAAGTACTTCTAGCAATGATTAATGCCAGATTTGCGAAACAAAACATTTAATTGCAATTAGCTAGAATAAGATACAACATGCCCATCGGTAGTTATAATATACAATGCATGTTATCCTCTACAACGATAGTACTAATAATTAAGTTGAGCTAAACCGACCAACTATTCAATATGATTAGTGAAATAATAATTATTATTATGTGTATAGTCGAAGTGCTTAAATCATTGCTGTTTTTATAAAAGCAGCCAGAGTGGAATAACTTGCAAAATCTGCACCAGATTGGCCTAATGCTGTCAGCAGTAATCACCACCTTACAATTCCTTCTTCACTTGTTATTTGAATGGTATTATTACTAAAACTAATCATAATTCATTATTTGCTCGATGGACGATTAACACATAAAGATAGAGTGTTTTCAATATAAAAGAACCTCCTTCTGGCTTCTATGTCATATTTTAAATTTTTTATTTTAAGCATTGAGAATAGATATATGTTCATATAATAATATGATTCATTACTCTTCCATAACGCAGTAGTACAATAAACCACAAATATATATAAAATGTAATCATCTTGGCAATTAATTAGGCAAGTCAATTATACTTACGAGGGCATACAAGTGGTGGTGATCGAACCTTTCATATAAATAAAGAGGTCTAGAACATGACTGTATTTTTAATGGATGGAATGACTATAGAAGTAAGTGGAGAATTCATATATACATGACAATTTCCTGCAGGGATATGATCGAGTGCTGGACCAAGTTAAATGGTAATTATCAAAGGGGATTAATGTAAACTCACAACACAAACAAATGACAAATCATTCAATCCATAACATGTCTATTATAAATTTGATGCTCAACAATTAGGTAGTGTAATAAAAATATCTCAAATAATATTTACTTAATTGAATGAAAAATTAATTTCTCCTCACGAAGAAGTTCATGGTTATATTTAACACATCTCGTTTTCCATCCTCTTCAAATTATCCAGTGCCGTACGTCGATTTCAAGATCCTAACAAATGTCGATCAAAATGTTTTTGGTATATTATCTAAACGTTGATCATCAAAATGTTATGGTTTACATGTTGAGAAATTTTTATAAAAAAAAGATCTTAAATATGGGAACACTATTGTGTATTTTCTCAGTAATTAATCTATATCTATACCTATATAAAAAGAGCTTTGTTTTACAAAATTTGAATCGCCTAAATTATCCTTACTACTTATCAAAATTAAGGGCAATAGCGTAATATAAGATATAATATGCCATAAGAAATACAAACTTACCTCATTGATAATATATATTATTTACCTTATATAATATTATGATTTGAAAAAAATATGAGAAATATATTATTAATATATGAGAAATATATTGTGCAATCTTTTTTTCTTTACTTTTACAACTTCAAGTTGCCTCCAATTTTCTAGCATGGCAACTTAAAATTCTTAATATTTTTGAGGTTCAATCAATCCATGTAAATTATTTAATTTTTTCGAGGTACCAAAACTTGGCGCTGATTCTATTCTCACTCATGGTTCATCAAAAAGGTCTACTGCATCTGCATATTTCAAAAGTATAATGTATATTCATGATAAACCATATTAAAGTAATTTTCTCTATACATATATTTGTGAGGTATACTTATTTATTTTTTTGTTAATATATTCTTTTTATTCTCGACAGAAGCAAGAAGAAGCCACTTTATTAATGCAAAGAAAGTAGTGATGAAAAAAAAAAGCCACTTTATTAATTCTTTTTACATACTCCCTCCGCTCACCAAAAATTGAACCGTTTCACCCTTTTTTTTGTTCGCGAAAAATTGAACCGTTCTGCTTTTTTTACCATTGTACCCTCATTACTTTTATAAAATTACTACCCTTTGCCAATATGGACCCACCATCCCACAAATTAAACTCACTAATTACTCTAACTAATTATTGTCTTATATCCAACTAATTAAATTTGTTAAACCCATCTCTCATCTCTATTTCTTACACTTAACATTTCTTAAATTCCTTATCACTAATTAAATTATTGCTCTCATCCCACACCTTGGTTCGCCGCCTTAACCCCATCACTACCACCACCTCTGCCGCCGCCTCTAGCGCTCCGTCGGACTGCACACGAGTCGGAGAGGACTGGCCCGCCTTAATTCCTTATCACCGATTTTTTGTCCGGATGGGAGAGGACAGCCCACGAGTCGGCGATGAGGCGGAAGGCAGAGTCGGAGAAGGGGAATTTGTTCTTGTCGGGGTGGAGGAGGAGGAGGAGGAGGCGAGGCGGCGGTACTGTTTCTTAATCACACAGACCACTGTCAATGTTATTATTACAGGCCGAGCTTCAAGGGAAGAGGAGCAGCAGCCGCTGCTGCTTATGTCGCCAGAAACGCGACAGCAAACAACCACCGCCCTCCCTGTCCCTTGAAGCTCCGCTCCGAGTTGCTGCTGCTGTTCGCGACGCCGAAACGGAGGGAGAGGAAGCAACAGCCTCAACCCACTTCCGTTCGTCCTTGACCTTCGCCGGAGAGGACGACCAACAGCAGATCAGGGTTGTGTTGTGCGCCGCGTAGAGCTGCAGTCCGCCACCAGTGCCGCCGTGCCGAGGAGTTCGTCGCCACCATAGATCCAGAGGTTCGAGACCTCTGGAAATCAGATTCGTGCGCACCCTTCCTCCTTCACGACAAAAACCTAGCAGATGCAGCCCCGCCGTCACGCACGTCAGCCCACCGCCGCTGTCGGCACCGCGCGGCATTACGCCATCTGCTGCCTATCTCCGCCCATCTCTCTCTTGTTCTCGGATTTCCATTCTTCTTCACTCTCTTCCAGTAAAATTACAAGAGGAAAAAGAAATTTGGTTTTGCAGGTTTTTTTTTTTAAGGAAATAAGATCCAAAAATAATGGTACAGAAAAAAAAAAAAAAAAAAATGAACATTAAGAAGCCAAGAACTAGAAAAAAAAATGCACGAAAAAAAAGTTAAGGAATTGTTGACAATTGAAAAAAGAATAAAAGAGGAGAGAGGAAAAAGAAATATATTAAGAGGGGTGGTGTGGGTGGCACCTAAGAGGGTCGGGGATCATTTTATATCCTTTTCGTGGATCCTTGGTGAGGGAGAATGGAAGAGGAGGCTTGGTGGGTTATGGATTTGTGTTGTCTGGATCATTTGGAGATGGAGAAACTCATTTATTTTTGAACGAAAGGATTGGGATTTTAGAAGAATGGAGGAGGAAATTAAATGTAGATTCTGGAGCTGGTGTGAGGTTAAAGGAATTTCGAATTGCGATGGAAACTATGTAGAATGGTCGAAAATTCCCCTTAGCATTACGTGGAAAAACCTGTAATGTGATGGGTTGGTACCCCTTGTACCATCTGTTCTTTTTAATAAAATTTTTCTTGCCTGATCAAAAAAAAAAAGATTAAGAAACTAACCCACTAATTAACAGTACCCCTACTATCCTATTTTTACCTCATTCATAACTACTTTTTCAGTTTTCTTAATCTCCGTGCCGAGCTCCAAATGGTTTAATTTATTGCGAACGGAGGGAGTATATATTTTAATTTTTTTCACCAAATTTCTTAATTCAAAGAGAGCAGCAATTTGATGAAGAGTCATATATCTTTAGGATTGAATTGTTTAGATTTCATTTTCTAAGATAAGTTGCTTCTTTTTTATTTTCTCGATCTTGTTATCGATAACATTTTTTCTTTTGGATTATGTTGTATGTTCGTTCAAAATTTGATTTAATGAGTTTAATTTTGAAAGAACAAAAAAAAATTGAAAGTTTTAGAATTTGTTCTTTTTCCACTTTAGGAAGATCAACATGATATTGTTGTATGAGATGAACGGTTTATTTATGTCTAAAGATTTCTAAGCAAAAACAGAGCGGTGTTTATTTAGTCATCCCAGGTTAGTATGGTGTTTCCTTTTTAGGACATGTCTTTTACCTTTTTACCGGTAAAAGTTCAATATATTTACTCCTATAAAGTTTTCTCATGCACTAAAAATTTAACAACACATTCTAAATGAGTCTCATCCTCCACTTAATATATCTCTACCAAATATTTATCTACTTTTCTTAAAAACTGTGCACAACTCTCACACCATACTAAATAGAGACGGAAAGAGTATAGTTTTTAACGTGAACGTTAATTACTCCCTCAGTCCCGTTGAACTTGTCCCATTTGGAATCGGCATGGAGATTAAGAATAAGAGTATTAAATGATAAATGGTATGTTTAGTATAGTGAATAGTGATATAAAATATTTTTTAATTGATAAAGTGATATAAAATGATGGTGAAGTTATATAAAGTAATATAAAGTGAATAAAGTGATTTTTTAATTATTTTTTTAAAATAAAATGGTACAGATTGAACGGAACACTTAAAATAAAAAAATGGAACAAGTTGACGGGACAAAAGAATATAATTTACTAAAAAAGGACAAAGAGAAACGTGTAAAAAAACAGTGGCTTCGGCTGCCGCTCCACGCTCTTTTGTCGTCCCTATTCAACCTTCAGACTCCAATTATATACCACATGTGATTTTACCTAACACATCACACTCTCCTATGCGTGTGACTCGTGCAAAAGTCATTGAATACCAAACAATTAATACTGTAGCTCTTTAATACTCGTCTTTTTCGGAAAACTAATTAAATTTATTAATTATTCTATATCTCTTCCTTTCTATATTCTTACTTAAAATTATTTTATTGACTTATATAATAATTTTTTATAAAAATTAAATATTTTATAAAATTATACTAAATATGTAGGATACCGTCTTTTTATCTCTAATTGCCTTCTTTTTAATCTTTGTGTAAAAAAGAAATAGGTCATTAATACGAGAACGCAAGGAGTATTTATATAGTTCCTTCAAAAATAAAAACATTAGTATCTTCCATGAATATATAATTATAATAAAGTCTCAAGTGCAGTGATTTTTTGACGGTGAAGTAAATGAAGTGTTTAATTTTGTGACATTTTGTATGAAGTTTGAATTACGAAATTATTTTGGAAGTTGAGGTAGCGGATGCGTGATTGTTTTCATGTAAATGCTTCAGTTGAGGTTCATGAACAAGATAAATAGTAATGTAGTAGAAGAATCTCGATGTGTGTTTGTTAAATAAAGAAGCAAAAACAGAGCGGCATAAATTTGAGGTCCACAATTCGCCAGAGTGGCTTACTTTGTAGCCGACAAAGCCAGCGTCGTTTTCACCAATCCTTCAAACAAAGATAAAATCCCCAAATTATACACTGGTCGGCTATATCTTAATAAAAAATTCAAAAATACTAACTCATCAATGGAGCTCACCATGGCCCCACATTCTCTCTCTATAAATTCTCCTCCACTTCATCACTCACATTACCAATCAATTCCACTAATTTAATTTCCTATCTTTCTTACGCAGTAGGTAGCTGCAAATAATTACTACTCATAATTATTGAGACTTGAGAGATGGAGAGCAAAGAGGAGGATGTGAAATTGGGAGCCAACAAATTCCCGGAGAGGCAGCCCATCGGCACGGCGGCGCAGAGCCAGGACAAGGACTACAAAGAGCCGCCGCCGTCGCCGCTCTTCGACTCGGACGAGCTGGCGTCGTGGTCGTTTTACCGAGCGGGAATCGCGGAATTCATCGCCACGTTTCTGTTTCTGTACATCACGGTTCTGACAGTGATGGGAGTGAGCAAGTCGGAGTCCAAATGCTCCACCGTCGGAATTCAGGGCATCGCGTGGGCCTTCGGCGGCATGATATTCGCCCTGGTTTACTGCACCGCCGGAATATCGGGCGGACACATAAACCCGGCGGTGACGTTTGGGCTGTTCCTGGCGAGGAAGCTGACGCTGACCCGGGCGGTGTTCTACATGGTGATGCAGTGCTTGGGAGCCATCTGCGGAGCCGGAGTGGTCAAGGGCTTCGGCAAGGCTCTCTACATGACCAAGGGCGGCGGCGCCAACACGGTGGCGCACGGTTACACCAAGGGCAGCGGCCTCGGCGCCGAGATTGTCGGCACCTTCGTTCTCGTTTACACCGTTTTCTCTGCTACTGACGCTAAGCGCAGCGCCAGAGACTCCCATGTCCCCGTGAGTAGATTTTCTATACGCATTTTAATTCATTAAAACTGAATTTAATGGAAATGAAAAATTCAACGACCATAAATTTCAAATAGATATTGGCCCCATTGCCAATTGGATTCGCGGTCTTCTTGGTGCACTTGGCGACCATCCCCGTCACCGGCACCGGAATCAACCCTGCCCGGAGTCTCGGCGCCGCCATCATTTACAACAAGAGCCACGCATGGGACGACCACGTACGTATCTCCTTCTATATATTTCCATGCATTAATTAATTTCTTTAACTAATAATGTATAATGATGAAATGAATGTTGTATGTGTGCAGTGGATATTCTGGGTGGGACCATTCATCGGAGCGGCGCTGGCAGCTCTCTACCATACGGTGGTGATAAGAGCCATTCCATTCAAGAAGTGAAACTGTGATTCCGACTCTTCAAATTACTATGTAATCTCATAATAATGAGCGTTTTTCTGTTTGTTTTATGTTTGGTTCGTTTGTGCGTGTTGCCGGAAAACCAAAAATCGCCGGCCTATGTAATCAAGAATGGGCTTTTAACTATTACAACGAAAGCCCAACATAAGCACTTGTCAATTCTATTATCTTCACTTCCAAATAAATTATTTCTTGTGGTTGTCCATTGGCTAACTTGTTACTGTAACACATAATTATACCCACATATATATATTTTTTTTGGCAATAAAGCTATTTGATCACAAGTTGGCCAGCCAACGTCGTGTAAGAGAAGAAAAATTGACTGTACAATAGAATAATCACATTTTCTCCTAACATTTATGTTTTCCCAATTAGGATATATTTTTATTTTTTAAATTTATATTACTATTTTTAATTGTGTGTGATCAAAGAATACTATTTTTTTTTTTTTTTTTTGAGAATATGATAGTAAAAATAATAGTAATTGTACTATTTTATTCTATGTATACCCAATAAAAATTTGTATGGAAAAAGAACCCTACAAGATAATTATAGCAGATAATCAAATTGCATGAAAGAACGAAATCAAAACTTGACTATCAATAATCAAATTGCAGCCCCTGCGGATGCCTACGTCATGAAAGAAAAAAATTGAAGCAAGTAGTATTGATTTCCAAACATGTGGAATATAATAAGTCTATTGTTGGTAAAGAATTTCATCCATGTTTTTTTAGAAAGTTGGATTTGGGCTTTGATCGGTCTCACGAGTATCCCTAGATAACAATTAAATATAGAGTGAAAGAACATGAGCTTTTAATCTAAGCAACTTATGCAAATCAAATGATCTGGTGCTATATCAACGCATGTAATGATTAATCCCGCATCTAATCTTTTTTTCTTAAGAAAGTAATGGAGGGTGGAGGGGTTTATGGCTAGTCTTTTGTTGAAGAGTGAAGAGTTTCAAGGTCCTTATTCTATTTGTGCATGGTTCCCTATTTTATGGTTTAAAATAAAATCGTACATTTATTAATAGGTTTAGATAAAGGTGAGGTTTAAAATCACCATTTAGTTAAATGCTCTCTTGACTATCTTAGTACTTTATGGACTAAAAAGTTTAATTTTAGTACCATTAAGAAAAAAGTAATAAAATTATTTTTGAACATTTTTGTCTTTCCTCCCCCAATTTTACATTTTCTCTTTTATGTGAAATCAGTTGTCAATGATCAAATTTTTAAATCTAAAATCACATCAATGTAATATATGAAAACAAATGTGTACATGTGTTTTATGGAAAAACATTTGTGAAATCTCAATTATGTAAAATTCACAAGTATAATATATAAATTTACATTTTATTAATATAATATATGAAAGCACATATGTATACATGCAGTGGCGGACACAATATTTCAAATAAGGGGGGTCAAAAATTAAAATAAGCAAAACTAATTACTATAAAACTTAATAATAAAATTTACTAAACAAATAATTCATGTACTATACGAATTTTTATCTATTTATGATAATACCTCAACATAGACATAATTTTACATATAAGAATAAATCAAAGAAACAACATATTAATGTGATCGTACTGTAATTTGATACACACGCATTCAATAGAACTACAAGAAGTCACTCTACATTGAGTTGTTAGATTAAAGTAACTAATTTTTTCAAGAATAATAAACAAATTAAATTAATTAATTCCTATTCCTTTTATCTATGGTTTGTGTGTCATCTAACATTTTCAACTACACATGCGACATCCTCGTTTATCTTTACACTATTTCATAAGCACAAGTTACTCAACACTCTCATTATATCATGAATTTCACAGTATCCCTTCTTTTTAAAATCAATTGAAATCCCATGGTACAAATTAATTATTTATTAAACCAATTGGAATCCCTAAACAATATTGGTATGAATTTATTTTTTTCAATTTGATTATTTTTAGCCATAAATTGAAGAATATATAATCAAATTAAGAAACAATCAAAACAAGAGAGAAAACAAGATTTTGCAATAAGAGAAGCTAGTGAGAAGAAAGAGTTATTCAATTTTTTTGTTTGCTGGATGGTTTAAAGCATAGTTTAAGGGTAGAACATAATTTTAATATATTTTATTAAGGGTATAATATATGCTTCACATGAAAATCTAAGGGGGTCAATTGACTTCTCTTGGCTAGGCGTAGATCCGCCATTATATACATGTACTTTCACATAAGAACATTTTGTGAAATCACAATTATATTAATGTCACATATATATTAATACGTGAATTTAAATTTTGAAATATGTGAAGACAAAAAAAAAAGGGACATAAATATATAAAAGTACTTTGTGATAATATGTTCCAAAATGTGCTATAATTAATCTTTTGAACATTGAAGTGTTTTCCTGCACCAATAAAAATAAAGTGTTTTCCTACAAATTTTCTTGATTGAGATTTTATGGTTGGGTTGATTGTCTTGGGGGGGGGGGGGGGAAAGGAAGTAGCTCGAATTGGACTGGCCATTCTGATAGTTCATTCGGCCCGTATACGCATTCCGTCCATAAAAATAAACTGCAATTCATATTCGGATCTCATTAACTGGTCCGTTGCATTTTGGGACTGGACCAAGACTTTTGCTAGTTCTAAATTCTAGTAGTGGTGGGTGGGGGTTGCACTTGGGTTGTGGAAATACTAATTTTTTCTCTTTATTTTTGTTGTTTTACTTTTTCATTCTATTTTGACCCATTTTATTGTTCCCTCCCTAACAATATACTCTCCGTTCACAATAACGATCGTCCAATAACACATGTTTTAAGAAATGAAAAGTAAATGAAAGTGTGGTAGAAATTTTGAGTGGAAAATAGGTTAATATATTTTTTACTCCTAACAGTAAAATACAAATAAAGCGAATAAAGAGTAATATTTTTAGTGAAATTATTTTTATTTATACAAGTACCACACTTCTTGTATACGACCCAAAAATGAAATTGGACCACACTTATCGTAGACGAGGGGATAATTATTTCTTTATGTTTTTATTTGAGTTTTATTTTCTAATGTTTTTAAATTTCAATATTTACATTTGCTATTTTTGCAGTTATATTGTTATATCTATATGTTTTATTTCTTTTTGAACTCTAAATCTTTCCGTTTAGAGTTGAAATCGCTTGGATGTCCCTCTACATATGTATTTTTTTATTTCAACTATCATAAGTATGATGCGTACGTATGTATATAAAATAAGAGTAATGTTATTTGGTCACACTGTGGCCTACCAAACAAGTTAAAAATGGTAATATAAGTTTTTAAAATAGAAATATATTCTAATTGGGAAGCATAAACCCTAATGAGGAAATGTGATTATTTCCATTATTATAGTTCCTTTTTTTACGTGTATGGCTGATCACTATGTGACCGAATATCATTACCCATAAAATAAAAGTTGCATTTCCATGCAACTTGTTTTTGCCCATCAACATGACCCGCCCCGAAAACCCGACCCGCACCGCTCCTTCATTAAAAAGAAAAAAAAAATTAGGCAAATCTGCTCCCAAAAGAGCTTCGAACTCGGGTCTACGCTGAGCGAATGCCTTAATTGTAAGCTTGTTACTACCGTTAGGCTAGCAACGACTTTCGTTTCAATTAGGTAGGAACATTTATTTATATGCACGTTGTTTTACTACTTTAAAGCATTATTTCTATTTATTTATTTATTTCATTTTTTGATTTCTTTTTTTAATTTTTCATTTTTATTATATTGTGTGTCCTACCTATTATTCAGTTTTTTTTTTAGATTTTTTTAATTATTTATTCATTTTTTTCTTTAAATATTTTTTATTAAAAATATTACTTTGCTTAATGACAATATTTACTTTTATTAACAACAACATGTACTTTTAGTTATTTTATTAAGTAAATATTGTCGTGACTAAAAATAATTATTCATATTATTTTTTTCACAACGATTGTTAATTTAATTCACGACAACATGTACTTTAAGTTATTTTGTTAAATAATTATTGTCGTTATGAAAAAGTAATCATTGATATGAAGAGAGGTAATGTTTCACAAATATTACTTTTCTTCGCGATAATATTTACTTTTATGTACGACAACGTGTACTTTTAGTTATTTGATCAAGTAATTATTATCGTGATGAAATGTAATTATTAATATTAAGAAAGGTAATGTTTCACAAATATTACTTTTCTTCAAGATAATATTTACTTATGTTCACGATAACGTGTACTTTTAGTGATTTGGTCAAATAATTATTATCGTGATGAATGTAATTATTGATACTAAGAAAGGAAATGTTTCAAAATTATTACTTTTTTTCACAACGATTTTTACTTTTATTCACGACAATATGTACTTCTAGTCACCACAACTCTTATTTTTAGTTAAGTTTAAAGAAAAATTTAAAATAAAAATAAAATTATAATTGTATATTAACAAATATTATTAAACAAATAATTTAAAAATAAAAACAAATAAAAAACTAAAATAACATATTACAAAAAAGTGTTCCAATAGATAATATACTTAAAATAACATATTAAAAAACTAAAATAGGTCTAATATTTAAAAAAAAATTCCAATGATTGCAACTCTCAAGTATTGAACTTGGGTCTCAAAGAGAGACAAGCTCTAAAGTCTCGCCTCCAACCACTAGGCCAATATACATGCACACTTAGTATTTACAGATAATAATTTATAATGTTGAAAGAAGCAATTTTTTTTTGTTTTATAAAAAACGGGAATACAAGGTTTCGAACCTGGGGCTCAATGGAGCAAAGCTCTAAATCTCCGCTTCCAATCACTCATCCAACGTGGACGGATGTCAATAATTTACTGATACAACTATATATTACTTATAAACATCGGCAATTTCTTTTTTTTTTATTCAAACACGGGTTCGGGTCCGATCAGGTTGTAAGCGGATCAAAACCGGTTGCATACTACGCAACCGGTTGTAGGGAAGTTTTTGTGATAAAATAAATATGTTAATTATTAGTTCAATCATATAAGTTTATATAGGCAAAGTATTATACTCCCTTCGGTTTCAAATATAAGATGTTTTAGCATTTTGCACAGAAATTAAAAAATATTAATTAACACAAACTTTAACAACTCATTACTCTAATTCTCTATAAATTTTAATGCAACAAATTAATTCGGTCAATTTGTATTGTCCTTTTGGATTCCTTTTGCAATGCTATTTTAAAAATTGGAACCATTTTTTCATGAAAGTTAATGAAAGGAACTCAAAAGACTAATTGAAATATGAGCCATCATTAATAATTAGTTGAAATGTAAAGTAAAATTGATGGAAGAGAGAGAGAGAGAGTATTCTTGTAAACTGAAAAGGCCATATAAAATAAATAAATGAAAAGAACTAAAACATCTTATATTTGAAACCGGATGAAGTAATAAATAGAATTAAATGATACTCCATGTGTACATGTAAGATGTAAAGAGTCTTTTTGTGACACGAATTTTAATAATAATGTGAGACTTTAATGAGTGGAGAAATGAACACACCATTGTGAGTAGAAAGAAAAAGATATAAAAAGAAAAAATAGTGAGTGGAGTCAAGTTCTAAAGTGGGGAAAACAAAACCAGCTATATACAATCTTTGACGACGTAGGAAGTAAGATATGAGCATGTACAGTGGGAGATTATCAAGAGAAATATTCTCCCCATATTTAAATATGAGGCGTTTACTAAGTGAAATAAGCCGGATAGATAAAAATAATATAGACTAATTAATTATTTACTTTTAAAAATTAAATTCAAGGATATCTTATAATACATGATCATTGTTCATATTTAAAACTACATATGCTAGATAGAATGAATAATGAGATAAGAATAGTCAATCTTATCCTATTTAGTAAACGCCCTCATAGGGGATTAGGTATGTTGCATGTGTAACCTTTCATTTGACTTTGAGTTATAATATGAGTATGATTGTTATTAATATAGTATTAAATTTATCCAAACTTAAATATATAATTTTTAAATTATTGTCTTTAAAATAAACATAATAATATAGATAAATTAGGTAAATTTAATTTTATAATAGGTATAAATTATATATGAGATCCTAAAATTGAGAGAGATCACATTAAAAACACTTACAAATGGGTGAGAGATCTCTCCTTGTGGATAAATTTTTTAAAACTAGCGTATAACCCGTCGAAAATCGACGGAAATTATAAAAATTAATAAAATTATTAAATAGTACTAATATGTGATAGACTAAAAAATATATTATTTATTAATTATTTTAGCGTTAAATAATTCGATTATGCAATCTACTAAACTTGCTTAGAATTTATATCCCTTGAACACATCTCAAATTCAATTAAAAAGTAATTTTACCACATGTTTACGTCTCAAACTCATATAGTTATGTTTGTTAAAAATTATAACTAATATATTCTCATTACTTTCGATAATTGTTAAAGCTATGTTCTCTACAAAACCGATGTGGGCAAAAATATATTTCTCTCTCAAAGGAAAACGACTCTTAAACTGAATCTTTTAGCTTTTTATGAAGAAAAAGAGGCAAGGGAAGGAGTGGGTAGTGAGAGAGAGAAGAAATATATAGATAAGAAATAATACTATAGATGTTAAGATTGTCTATAAGATGAAAGTGACCCTAAATACCCCACATTATGAATTCAACACAAGATTAAGAAAAAAAAAATAAGTTAAACCACCGCTTCACAATCATCGCGTCTACCCCGACAGTTCCGACCTGGAACCGGCCTATTGACTGCAATACTGATTTTAAATTATATAAATAATCATCTTCAAATATATTCACAAAAAAATTAATGATAACATTTGTTTTCTTTTTACCTGAAATTAATATTTAATTATATACATAACTATATTCCAAAAATATTCACACAATATTTAATAAATAAAAATGTAATTATAAATTGTAGTATTATATAAATAATCATCTTCCAAATATATTCATAGAAAAATAAATGATGACATTCATTTTCTTTTTTACCAGCTTCGAGAATAACTTTTTTAACTGAAAATAGAACTTCAATAATTATTTCACTATGTACTTAGTAGTTTTTCGTTTTTACAAAATTTTATGTGTAATGATTGTAATTCATAAAATTATTTAGTCAATGATATAAGATAAAAGTTGACCATAAATATTCTTAATATTATGAGTTCAAAATTATATAATATATTAAAAAAAATGTTGTCCCGCAAGTACTGAATAGGCCCATCTACGCGCACGATTATTGGTCGGAATTCACTCATTGATAAACCGTTAGTAATTTTTCTGCCAATTTTCCTACATATTCTACGTTTTCCAATGGAGACGATTAATCAAACAATTTGAGATGGTGTGTTTATGATTATTCAAAGTTGCTTCAAAATTTATATACTCGTACTTGTTTAAAATCCAATTAAAAAATTAGTCAATTGTGTTCCTTTCTGAAAAAAATTCATATATTAATCTACCGCCACAGTTCTGCGTCGGAACTGGCCCGTTGACAACGACTCTGATTTATAAGTGCATAATTTATAAAATTTATTTAGAATTTATATAGATCCAAAAATTTAATAAAAATAATGATTGTACTATTCGTTATCGTCCTTAATCGTATAAGCTGGAAACCCGTAAAAATTATTTCATGGATGGCGATTATAGATTTTAGAAAATACATGGGAAAAAAAAATATAAAATGAAATTTTTTTCGAATTTTGGTTGGGAATTGGCTCGTATACCGCCACGGTTCCGGGTAAGAATTGATCCGTTGACCACGATTTTGATTTATAAATGCATAATTTATGATAATTCTAGATTTTAGAATATACATGAAAAAAATGAATAAAATAAAAATTTTAAAATTAATAAGAATAAAGAATGAAAATGTGTCACGTAGGATCCCGAGTTGAGGTACCCGTCAGTTGGGAATTGGCCCGTCTACCTAATTAATTGACAAATTAGAAATTACTTATTTTTTATCAAATTAAATAAAAAAAATATTAGACTATTTTCAAATTTAATTCGGTCAACCAATAAATTATCCAAACTATTTTGGAACCATTTATTTTGTGAACTAATAAATTGGTTCCCTAATAAAAATAATTATCTATTCGGTCAATTAATAAATTGACCAAAATAAATTAAATTAAACTATAAAAATATAGCAGTTATTTATTCGGCAGATTAATAAATAATTTGACCAAATAAAACTCCTACAAAAAATAATTATCTATTCGGCCAATTAATCAATTGACCAAATTAAATTAAATTAAACTATAAAATTTAGTTATTTATTCGGCCGATTAATAAATAAATTGGCCAAATAAAACTGGTGGAGCAAAAGATGAGAAAATACACATTGATTCTAGGTATTTATAGGCTTTTCAATAGGTGAAGTTTTATTGAGAAATCGATGTGGGATACAAGATTTTAGTATAGTATTTAAAATCTATTATTTTATATTTAAAAATTTAAAAATTTGAGAATTTAGATAAATATTAATGGAAGAATATAAGTGGTGCCACGTAGGATTTTTTCAAAGCACGAATTGTTTTCCTTTTAATAATATAATGATTCGTATAAGAAGAACTAATCATAGAGTGTCACGTAGCGCGATCAATGCTCTACCTGCAATCGCATGGGCATATGCAATCAACCGGTTGTACATGCCCCAAATTTGTTGACAAATATGATTTTTCTATGCTTTAAAGGTGTTCTTGATGCCATTTATTTCAAGAAAAGGTAATGATATTCGGATACACTGTGGTCAGCCACACGCGTAAAAAAAGGAAAGTTGACTGTAAAAATGGAAATAATCACATTTCTCCCCTAGGGTTTATGCTTCTCAATTAGGGTATATTTACATTTTCAAAACCTATATTACCATTTTTAGCTTGTGTGGTTGGCTATAGTGTGTCCGAATATCATTACCCTTCAAGAAAAACATGTTTTATTTGAGTATTCTTGCTTATTTCGTTCAAATTTCAGAAAAATTAAGATCAAGTTGGAGTGAAAGAACCATGATGCATTGAAGAGAATTTCGTTACGAGTTTCTAGAGAAAAACGGGAGGCATATCGGAGTTCGGACGAGAGAGAATGAGCCAAAATAAAAAGGTCTCGCAACCATAAGCAACGTGAGCGTGAGTGCGCGAACAAAGAAGAAGAAAGGCGTTTTGAGCAGGTTGCTTGGTCGTCATAAGCACCCACTTATCCACCTGCTTCTGAGAGCTATTTTCATGAGGTTCGTAAGCACCCTCGTGGCGCACCCGCTCGTGGTGCACTTATCCCTTCCAAAACACAATTTATCTCATTTTTTTCCTCATATTTTCAGATTTTGAACTTCTTAAACTTGTTCTCCACGACCAACACTATATATGTCTCTCTGAACACAAACCCTAGTCATTCACCCACATACAAACCCATCATCTACACATACCAACACACTTTTTCACTACATTATTTCCACCATTGTGGAGCTTGGAGCTTGGGGAAAAAGAAGACAAGTGAATAATATTGAAGATTCAAGACTAGGATTTGATTTCTCTACTTCTATTCTCTTGTATTTAAGATGATCCAAATAGTTAATTTTGTGATTTTTTAACTATCTTATCAAATAAATCTATATACGGCTATATTATGGTCATCCATAATTTGATTCAATATAAAAAAAAAAATATTCAGGTCATTTGAATTTTTGGTTCTAAATTATTTCCAATATTTAAAATATTTAGTATATAAGAATTTATCTTGATATATTTGAATTTGGAAGTAACATAAATTTCGAAAAATATAAAAGCATGAATACAAATATTTTTGTCGAAAAAATGAGAGAAATATATTTGCATTAATCATGATAAAATTTAAATTATGAATAAACACTAACCTAAAACATAGTACTATATTTTTGTACTTTAGTGATGAATCAAATATCAGATAAAAATTGATCTATTTTCACAGAATTGATAAAATTATAACTAACCACACTATTACCGAATAGCATTACTCTTCTTTGATGCGGCAAACTCATAGATAGTCCATACATCGAACTGTGGGTTGCACTAGATATGTCTTAGATTTTCGATATTGTCGTATTATTACCTCGTGAATGTATTTCATGTTAAATCTATACCTCATTGGATAGTCGTCTGCAACATATAATATGAAATTTAAACTTAAAAAATAAAAAATAAAAATCAAGACACCGTTATTTAAAAAAAAAAAAAATCATTGTAGAAATTCTTGTCACTCACACCGTCACACGGTCCCACCCTTGTCATGAGTGGTGGCCGTAAAAAACAGGTATTTCACTGAAGTCAATGCAATAGTAATCCCTAAAACTGCGATCACATCTTCACATGACATGAGGCAAATACTAACCAGCTTACTGACTCGGACAAATTTCAGATTCTTGATAACAAAAGAAAAAAGTGGAACATTTAAATTGATATATAGAGTAATTCAAAAATAACAGAATTCATTTTATAATTATCATTGATTTCGTTGAAACCTTTTACAATTATTGCAACTTCTATTATTAGAAACCAATCAAACATTATTTTACTCACATTTCTAATTGATCAATAGACTATATTACATATTACCAAAAAGGAATATAATTCAGGTTAAAGCTAGCTACTATATTATCATTGATTACGTTGAAACCTTCTCAATTATGATAACTTCTATTATTTGTCTCTAATTAGATTATTTTAATATCGCATTTCTAACTGATGACTATAACCAAACAAAAAAACAAAATGACTATGATCGATCACTTTAAAATTATTAGTATATATTATAATCGATTTCGTTGAAACCTTTTCAATTATTGCAGCTTCTAAGTAAATGGAAAATACTAGTACATGATAATTTCAAGTATATAAGGGGATTGGATCGAGTTGTAGAGCCAGATAATTAAGTCATCATTATATCAATGCAAGCTGGATGCTAGCAAAAATTAAAGACGGAATATCTTTGTTTACTGAAACTGTACGAATGTTTTGGCTAGCTAAACGATCATATATATATATATATATATATGGGTAGTGATAATCGGCCACCCAGTGACCAGCCACTACCGATTTTTTTTGTCCAAACCGGTTTAGCGTATTTGTTTATTTGGATCGGTTTTTATTTTATTTTATTGAGAAGACAATTCTAATCTTGATTAATTAAGTTAAATGTTGACTAAATATTTTTTGAATCTAACGAAAATTTCGCCCTATTAATTAGGGATAATTTATGATTTAATTGATTTTATTTCTCCTCCATAATATATTATTTTTCTCTCTCTAATATTTGTTCCTAAAATAATGGGATTATATTTCCCTCCCAATTCATCATGATTTTCGGTCAAAATACAATATGGGATTATATTTGGATTTTATTTCCCTCCCATAATATATTGTTTTTCTCTCTTTATAATTTGTTCCTAAAATAATTGGATGATATTTCCCTCTCAATCCATCATGATTTTCGATCAAAATAGGGATTATATTTGGATTTAACAGGATAGGCCACAACGTGATTCACGCACGTATGCGCACTAATTATTTCTCTAATTAATAATTTTCACTTCCATAATATATTGTTTTTCTCTCTCTATAATTTATTCCTAAAATAATGGGATAATATTTCTATCACAGTCCTCCAAATCTTGAACGTCCATAATTATATGTGGTATAATATATGGATTTTATTTCTCTTCCATAATATATTATTTTTCTCTCTCTAATTTGTTCCTAAATTAATAGGATGATATTTCCATCCAAATTTATAAAGATTTTCGGTCAATAATACATGTGGGATTATATTTGGAATTTATTTTTCAATAATATATTATTTCTCTCTCTCTCTCTCTCTCTCTCTCTCTCTCTCTCTCTCTCTCTCTCTCTCTAATTTGTTCCTAAAATAATGGGATGATATTTCCCTCCCAATCCATCATGATTTTCGGTCCATACGTATCTTCACGTAGTTTTAATTTTCGGTATTTTTCTCAAAATTTGCTTCACGTAACTCCATCTTCTCAATTCCATACTTAATTCTTAAATTTGTCCTAACTTTTCTACACTTCGAAATATGGCTTCTGAAGATGCAACCAATGAAATTCTAACTTCACTTTTCGATGGAATCCCCTCCGATTATGATTCTGATAATTTCAACGACAATAATCAAAAAAATATAGAAAAACAAATTTGCATAATTCATCAAAAATCAAATCTAAAAAAATGGATAAAAATCAATTAATAAAACTACCGAAAATAATATCCATAATTTTAGGAGATAATAATCTAATATAGGAAAATAAATTTGCATAATGTTAGGAAATTATATAACTACTGTAATTAACATAACAAATGAGTGAGGGTAATATGGACAAAGAAGTGGACCGGTTTAATAGGGGAATAATTCGTTTTTTTTTTGGATTACGATACGATTTACTTTATTAACTCTGGTGGCCGGCCAGGTGGTCAAAAATCTTTATTGTATTATTATTACCTTCTTTATATTAATTTCATAGACCTAATTAAAATTCCAATTTCCAAAATGTGTATCGGTTGCTTTAGATGTAATAAAGAATTGGGACGCCAAATGAGGTATTGATTGAGTGAAGAAAGGACAAAACGGAACGTGGTAAAGAACAGTGTTGGTTGAGCCGAGCTGAGCTGCTACCTCGCATTTATTTTGTCGTCTCTCATTCAGTTTTCACACATGAAACAGTTATTTGTCTTCTGCATGAGTGATTGCCCTAATCAATTATTTGACATGTACGTGAATTTCTCGTTACCTTGGCTTATACATACACACTCTTATATGTATGTGAAAAGTCATCCGCTTAAATTCCGACAAGATTGTTTCCTTGAAAATTAAAAGAGTTTATTCAATTTTTCATTGGAGTGGGAGAACTCATCCGTTATATGTATTCTTGCAAAGTTTCAATCACATCATCGCCTTTAAATTTGAGGCAATGGATGTGATTTTTCCACTTATTAAAAAGAAAAAGAAAATCAGTTTACTATTTTAGCATATTAGACTATCTACATTGGCTGTCTCCATGGGTGTCTCGAGACACTCAATCCATAGAGACAGTCTAGTGCAGCATCCATTGTCTCGAGACTGTCTCGTTCCAACGAAACAGTCTCGAGACAGTGATATATTGACAAAATTAATATTCAAAATTAATAAACTAATTAGATGGAGACATCCCATAGAAACAGTCTCACTGGAGTTGACTGTCTCTATCTTCATCACACTCCATAGAGACACCTCATAGAAATACTACTACTGCGGATAGTCTTATAATAATTTTGGTCCTTTTCCCTTAAAAAAAATATTATGGTCTTTTGATAAATTAATAAAATTAGTTTTGTGAGTAGTATTTGAATCGGTCCAAATATTCTTTAATATGCTCGCGTAGACTTGCTTGCGCAACTGAGATTGGTGTCGCTATTATTTTGATGTGGCCATGCATAAAAATCCCACTTTAACAATGCCAAAATGAAAAATACTTATCCCCTTAAAAAATAATGAAAAATATCCACCCTTGAATATTTAAAATATAATATACCATTTTGTCATCCACTTTATATCACATCTCTTACACATGTGTAAGAGATGTGATATAATATGATATGAAGTGAATGACAATTGTGGTATTGCGTATAATCAACCATGATTGTGTGATAATTCTATAATTATTTGACAATCATTATGCAATAATAATATTTTTATTTATTTTATATGAATCATATAGGGATGAACTAGCGTACAATATTCACTTCAAAAATTATGAATAGTCATTAAAGTAACCTAAATGACGTTCCCGTTCGCGTATAATGAAATCTCGCTTGACACGTGTTAAATTCCGCTTGCGTATAATGAAATCTTGATCAAAACGTGTTAAATCCCGCTCGCGTATAATGAAATCCCGCTCGACACGTGTCAAATTCCGCTCGAGCAGGATTTATGATCTCGCTCGAGCGGGATTTGACAAGTGTCAAGCGGAACTTCATTACAGGCGAGCTGTAAATGGCAAAAAGTTGGTCAATGTACAAAATGGGTGTTAGCCGACAAAGGTGAAGAGAGAGAGAGAGAGAATCAATATTATTTGACTAAAAATATGACAATTTTTTAGTTTAATGAGACCATGAATATTTTTCATTATTTTTAAAGTAGGTGGATATTTTTCATTTTGCTCATTCCACGGTGTGAAAAAAAAAAAAAAAATCCCCCCCTACTTTGATTTGAGAATTATCTTTTCAATTGGTATTTTCTTACATTCGTTGAAGATGAATAGAAAAGTAATTAACAAGTGGCGTATGCTGATGTAAGTGATTTATTTAGTCAACTGTTAGTTTTAATTTTCAAGAATCCAAACGACTCCTCTAATCCTCTTATTAGTTGATACAATTAATGCTAAATTTTTTACTTCACTCCTTAATAATTAGATAAATGATAATACTTCACCTCATGTTTATGTACAACGTCACAATCTAAGGGTCTCATCGTAGCTAGGTTTCTTAAATATTTTACCTAGTTAACTATACATACAGTGGGCCAATGCCGGAGCCAGATATATTACGATGTACCCCTCAATTATATAATACTCCCTCCGTCCACGAAAAAGAGTCCTATTTACCCATTTATTTTTGTCCACAAAAAAAGTCATATTCTACTTTTTATATAATAACACCTTCCATACTTTCCTATATTTACTATTATTTGTTACTAGTGGACCCACCTCACAACAACTTTACCACTATTTTTTTGCCATTACCACTACTTTTTTGTCAATATCACTACCCCTACATTCTAACTTTTACCCCACGCAAAATAACTTTACCAACTTTCTTAAAACACGTACCCTGCCCACATTGGGACTTTTTTTTGTGTACGGAGGAAGTATAAGTTTAAAGAATTAAAGTATATTCTAAAATAATATACTATGAAACTAATTTATATAGCAACATCCAAAAAAAATTAAACGTTAAAAATGATTACCTCATAACAGTTTTTTTTCTACTTTTCATATTTTCGAACTTTGCATAGTAGTAGTTAGCAATTTTGCAAGAACTACGTACAAATAATTTACAATCAAACTCTCTTATATATCCGAGAAAAAAGTTATAATTAAAAAAAAAAAGAATTTATTATTCATTACTACATTTTTCTTATACGCCTAAGGAAGTAAGGATTCCTATTATAAATAGTTCGATCGTCTCTTTGATATATGTTCACATTAGAAATAAATACTTATTTTATAGTATAAAGAGTGAAGACATGGTTTAGTCACATGAACCTATAAAAGCACAAAAATTGTCAAGGAACTTAATTTGTACAAATAATGTTCAATTTTTGTCTTTTTGGACAATTTTGCCCTTATTTTTGACTTTTCTCACCACATTCTATCTCTTCAGCAAGTTAAATTCGTAACAAGCGTTACAAGCATACTACCATCTCACAGCGGCAATTATGAATATGCAAATTCGTACCCATCGTACCATCGTCTGCCTCCCACTTTGCCACCGCACTGCCACCACCGTCACGGCGGTGGTTATGAATATACAAATTCGTACCCTAACGTACCACCGTCGGCTTTCCATTTCGCCACCGCCACCACCGTCACGGTGGCGGTTATGAATATGCAAATTCGTACCCAACGTACCACCATCTACTTTTCATTTCGCCACCGCCGCCTCCACCACCACCGGCACAGAGGCAGTTACGAATTTGCAAATTCGTACCCAGCATACTACCGTCCGCCTCTCACTTTGCCACCGCCACCGCCACTGCGGCCACTACTGTCACTACGGCAGTTACGAATATGCGAATTCGTACCTAGCCTACCACCGTTTGCTTTTCATTTAGCCACGGCGACACCACCACCACCGCTACAACGGCGGTTACGAATTTACAAATTCATACCCAGTGTACCACCTTCTATATCTAATTCTGCCATCGTCACCACTATCGTCACAGCGGTGGGGTACGAAATGATAATTTTGTAACAGGGTTACCATGTCGTAGTCTAGTAAAATGTTACGAAATAACAATTTCGTATCAGAATGTATTTGGTGGCAATTGTTTGAAGTGATACTCGGTACGAAATGACAATTTCGCATTAGGGTTACCATGGCGTAACCTGGTAAGGTGTTACGAAATGACAATTTTATTCCGTTTTATCATTGTAAGAATCGGTACCCCATGTAACGAAATTTACATTTCGTAACAGCGTACCACGTTTTATAAATGTATCTGACACAAAATATATAATTCGTATCATTCTTACTATGTAAATTTATAGTTTCATGTTGATTTGTGTGTGCACCAAGTATCAAGTTGGATACCATTTACTTGAATCAATTGTTGACTATTTACTTTTGAATTGATTTTGAACATTTACTCTATCTTGGTAAAAGGTTACGAAATTACCAAACCATTTGTATCACTGCATCTTGCACACATGTTGAATATTTTGTAACTGCTTGCAATTTTTTTAAGTGGTACACGGTATGAATCAACAATTTCGTACCGGTGTTACCGTTTGTAATGTCGTAAATGGTTATGAATTGACTGAATTCGCACTACTACGCTTGGTATGTGTTATCTATTTCGTAATATTCATATCAATTATATTCATAGTTGTAATTGAATCACTAAACAAGCAAAAATGAAATAGTTCACAAAATAACTCAAAAACAAGTTTATAAAAATCAGCAATAGTAGTACATAACCTAAAAATATTATCAACCAAACCTATTTTATTTACAGCAAAATTCAAATACATGTTGTACAAATGCTCTTATCCTTCTTGAGTCGCACCTCAAACTTACTAGATAACTCTTCAAATGTTATACCAATCGGCAGTATAGGAATGCACTCTTTTGCTAAATTTCACATGACCTACCATAAAACAAACAATGAAACAAATCAGTACGTCGATACGAATGCAAAATAAAACACATAATGGTAACTCTGGTACGAAATAGCTATTTCGTAGCAAGAATATGAGAACATAAAAGGGTAAACCCGTTACGAAATTGTTATTTCGAAACGGGTTCCCAACACACAAAATGGGTGACTCGGGTACGAAATTGTTAACGGGTTACCAACACACAAAAAAATAAGTCGAACAATTCGTATCAGAACCCAAACACGAATTACCCTGAATCATGCGAGTAACCCATAAATTTCGACAAGTTCACGAATTCACCAACAAATTATCATGATACGTGCTATATATGCAGAATTCTAGCACAAATGCACACTGGGTGAAATGTTTATTATTACAAAATGCTTCTTTTCGTACCGGTTACCACATTAGTACATGTAATCCAGTTACGAAATGGTTATTTTGCATGAAAACTTAGTACAAAATAACCATTTCGTACCTGTGTTACTGCACGACACCATGCTACTTGCGTACCAATGTATGTTAATCACCAATATTCGTACTAAAATGTACGAAATGAATAAATCGTAATGACTGTAAATTCGTAACAACATATGAAACGCATGCAAAAAAACTAGATCCGTAACATACATCTAAATCGCCTAGAAATCAACACAAAAAATATGATAACCTAGTTACGAAATGTTTATTTCATACTGAATTACCACATCTCCACATGGTAACTCAGTTATGAAATGGTTATTTCGTAGTGGGTTACCACATCACAACATGGTAACTCGGTACGAAATAACCATTTCGTACCTGATTTAGTCACATAGTAACTCGGTACAAAATAACCATTTCATAACCACGTATGAAGACATGCGAAAAATTAGAACTAAACATCAATACCTCGAAAATCATCCGAAAATCACCTCAAATACACCACGAATCACCATAAATCATATGAAAACTTGTAAAACATAAAAAATAAAAACGAAAATACCATTAATTCCAGCTAGATCTAGGATTTTCGTATCAAGAATAGGCGAACACAAAAGGGTAACCCCGTTACGAAATTGTTATTTCAAAATGGATTCCCAACACACAAAATAGGTAACTCAGGTACGAAAATGTTATTTCGTAACGGATTACCAACAAACAAAAGGGGTGACTCAGGTATGAAATTGGTATTTCGTAACGGGTTACCAACATACAAAAGGGAAAATCAAATCATTAGTATCAGAAACCAAATACGAATTACGCTGAATCATGTGAGTAACCCACACCCACAAATTATTACGAAATATGCTATATTTGCAGTATTCTAGCACAAATGTACAATGGGTGAAATATTTATTATTATGAAATGCTTAATTTGTACTGGGTTACTGCATCAGTAAATGTAACCCAGTTACGAAATGATTATTTCGTACTGGGTTGCCACATCACAACATGTGTTCATTACCAACGTTGGTACGAAATGAATAAATCGTAACGACTATAAATTTGTAACCACGTATGAAGGCATGCGAAAAATTAGAACTAAACACCAATACCTCGAAATCATCCGGAAATCACCCCAAATACACCACGAATCACCATAAATCATATGAAAACTTGTAAAACATAAAAAACAACATGAAAATACCATTAATTTCGGCTAGATATAGGATTTTCTAAAGAGAGAGAGAGAAATAGAGAGAGACAAACCAAGGGAGAGAGAGAGAAGAGGGAGACTCTAACCATGAATTCAGGTGTAATACTTCGAGCAGCATGGTGATTGGGAGGAGCAGCAGTGGTGGTCGTTTTCCGGTGGGATTTTGAATTTTTTAGAGAGAGAAATCATGGGAGAGGTGAGAGGAATGAGAAGAAAGGAGAGGGTGAAGGATAAGGTAGCGGCGGAACCTTGACGACGGTGGAATGGAGACGACGACGATGATGGCAGCGGAGTGGAGGCGGCGGATTGGCGGCGACGGCAGGTGGAGGTGGAGAGGAATGAGAGAAAGAAGATAGATAGAGAAATAAGAATAAATGAGAAGAGTGAGAAGAAAGAGAAAAGGTAGGTGAGTTTTAAAGTCAGGATAATGATGTAAAAACTAAAAATTAGTAAGGGTATTTCCGTCCAAAAATTCAATAATTGGATAGTATTTGTCCATATTAAATTGTTTGGCAACTTTATACTTTACTAGGAGAATATGGGTATATGAGTGAATTTCCTCTAGTATAAAACTCTAGGCTAACAATTTAAAAAATAAAAATAAAATTTAATATAATTTTATATGGTAAACAAACACGAAAAAAGGAGCAAAAATTAAAATCATTTCAATTTCAACATAACCACATACTCCCGACGTCCTCAAAATTATAGTGCAATTTATGAAATGTTTGGTAGAAATTCGTTGAGTGAATAAAAAGGACTCACTTATTTTGATTTGTTATGAGACTTAGAATACATGGAAGTGAATGAGGTCATGTAAAAAAGACCACACTTTTTTATTTTTTAGGGATGAATAGAATATTATTTATTAAAAAATAGATTATGAAAATCCAATTATTAATTAACATATACTATATTATATAAATAAATAGAGCCAACTTATTAAATACCCATAAGGAGGATTAAAATCCAATATATAGCCACTTTTAAAAAAAAACACAAAATTTAGCCATTTTTTTGAATTTAGGATAAAAATACCCTTACTAAAGGTCGCGGGTCGGGTCAGGGCGCGGGTCAGATCGGATTCAGGTACAAGAAGTCGGGTACTTTTGACACTAATTAGTACCAAAGTATCAAACTTACGTAGTTTTATTTTTTTGCATTGAGTTGGTACTTTGGCACTAATATGGCCATTAGTGCCAAAGTATCAAATTTACGTAGTTTTTTTTTTGTGGTTTCTGTTGGTACTTTGGCACTAATATGGTCATTAGTGCCAAAGTACCAAATTTACGTAGTTTTTTTTATGCTTTCTGTTGGTACTTTGATACTAATACGGTCATTAGTGCCAAAGTACCAAGTTACGTAATTGTTTTTGTGCAATTTGTTGGTACTTTGGTACCAATATGGTCATTAGTGCTAAAGTGCCAAATGACGTAGTATTATTTTTTTGTGTTTTCTGTTGGTACTTTGGCACTAATATGGTCATTAGTGCCAAAGTACCAAATTCTCACTATTATTACATTTCGTCACGACAATGTCTATTTTTGAACATGACAAGTTATACCGCTCCGATTTTGCGGCTCCGTCTTCGCTCCGATTACTAATATAAGGATAATTGTTGGGCAACAATTTGGATTTCTTCGGCTCGCATCGAGGCCTCCGGCTCCCTCGCTCGAATCTTGACCAAAGAAGAAGCGGCAGACAAAAAAACGAAGAGGTAAACAAAATCAAAGAGGATAAAAAAAGGGGCGGAAAAAAAGAGGCTCACAAAATCTCTCTTGCAATCTAAATTCACATACAATCACACACTCATATGTGAAGTAATGAAACGTGAGCAGCAATATCCATACAACAAATCCAAAAAGTGATCACAACAATCAATCGAATACCTTCTCTATCAGTAAATAAGATCACCAATCAAAAAAAAAAAACGACAAAATCCCAAAATGTCTTTATCCATCTCAGTTAGATACATTATATTTGAGAATTTGTTTTTGAAATCAATATGAAGCAATTGAAGAAACCAAACAACACTCAAAATAATCAATACTTTTTCCTTGCCATCGGAAAATATGGAGCAGAGGCTGACGATATTAGCTGGCCAAAGGTTCTACACCGAATTGAATTTATCCAGCTGCCGTGAGATGAATGGTTGTTCTTCTTCAATAACGATTTCTTCTTCTCTTCTAATTCTGAGCTCGTCATCAATTTGACGGATTTGTGAGGCGGTGGCAGATGAAGAGGAGGCGGCGATTTCGCCTCCACTCTCCGCGGCGGGGATATGCGTCGCTTGATTTCGATGGGGATGATCTTATCGTCGAAGAAGAGCTTGTCGATGGAGGATGATACCTGATCTAAGATTTCGAAGACGCATAAGTCAAAATCAATGGAGGAGAGCGCAGGGGAAACGACGGAGGATGCTAAATCATGAGGCAGATCTTCTCGGAAAATGCTTCACCACTAGTTAGGATTTGGGATGGCGGCGGAGCACAGCCGGGGGGGAGGAGGTTAGCTTCACGATTGGTTATGGTATGGGTTTGGGGCTGATTTTGTTGTTGAAAATTTGGAATGAGAGATTGAATGCAGCAGATGAGACTGTGAGAGGGTAGAAGATGTAACCGAGTGGGTACTGAAAATGGATGCGGGCTGTATAACTAGATTCGGGTTAAAAATAGTATTTGAGTCCAAAATTACAAAAGTTGCTATAATTTGTGTATATTAAAAAGTTGGGCTATATATTGGATTGTAATCTCCATATTAGGTATTTCACTATATAATCTCTAAATAAATAAGTAAATAAAACCAAAAAAGTGGTGAGCCCGAGAGTCCCCCCTTAAGCCCTGATGTGGCTCAGTCACTGTGTACGTGGGAGCCATTCTCTCAATTCCATCACCATCACTTCAAACTTTATTATGCATCATTTGAGGACCTCAACTCGCCGAATCCCCTTGCCGACCTAAAACACCGTCGTTTTTCATAAAGAAATCAACCCCACAAACATTCACCGGTCGGCTATATCTCGTATATATGGAATGGAAACAAATTAATTCGTCAACAACTCGATCGGATATCCTATGTGTTAATCAAATTCAAAAATTCAATCAATAATTATTTTTCATAAAAAATGCTTATCATAATCTACATGCTTAGAAGCAACAGTGACGAGAGTTTATTTTAAAATGCTTTCGCTACATATTAATATATACTACTATGTAACTAAATTTCTGTTCCATTAAAACATGTAGTAATAACTTAATTACACGTTGAAATGTCAGTAATTAAATTTTGTGACATACCTTAATTTTTTAACATCCATGTATCAAAAGTTACTCTTCAGCAGATGTCACAATTAATTTTGTTTGAAATTGAATGACACAAATTGTGAAAACTTAGACATGTCACTGTTGGAAAATTTTATTGTAGAAAAAATTATGATACTAGAAGATTTTGCATAAGATTGTATTCACCAAATGTATACTAGGTCATCATCAAGGCTCCACTCTCTCACTAGTCACTACATTCTGTGTCTATAAATTCCCCTCGATCCGGCCGCTTCACTCACCATCAAACACAACGACTTTCACTCCATTTTTTTTAGTTGAGTTTGAGAGATGGCGCACCACAGAGAGGAGGACGAGGAGGATGTGAGAGTGGGGGCCAACAAATACCCGGAGAAGCATCCCATCGGCACGGCAGCCAATACCGATCACGATGACAAGGATTACAAGGAGAAGCCGCCGCACCCGATGTACGAGCACGGCGAGCTCAAGTCGTGGTCGTTTTATCGAGCGGGGATAGCCGAATTCATGGCCACTTTCATGTTTCTCTACATATCCGTTCTCACAGTCATGGGAGTCAGCAGCTCCGACTCCAAATGCTCCACCGTGGGGATTCAGGGCATCGCCTGGGCTTTCGGCGGCATGATATTCGCCCTCGTTTACTGCACCGCCGGGATCTCCGGTAAATCACGCGATCTATATTAGTATATAGTAGTACAGTAGTTGATTAAGATTTGCAATATAATTGTATGCATGGTGCAGGGGGGCACATAAATCCGGCGGTGACATTTGGGCTGTTGCTGGCGAGGAAACTGTCGGTGACTCGAGCATTGCTCTACATAGTGATGCAGTGCTTGGGAGCCATCTGCGGAGCCGGAGTGGTGAAGGGCTTCGGCAAGGCTCTCTACATGAGCAAGGGCGGCGGCGCCAACGTGGTGGCGCACGGTTACACAAAGGGCGGCGCACTCGGCGCCGAGATCGTCGGCACATTCCTTCTTGTGTACACCGTCTTCTCTGCTACTGATGCCAAGCGCAGCGTTAGAGACTCCCATGTTCCTGTAAGTATACAATTACATTGAATATTAAGTGACGTACAAAATTAATTACTTAAAACGAAGAATTTAGTAGTTTGCAATGTATAATTGGGTGGTGGTGTTTGAACGAATGAATTAGGTTTTGGCTCCACTGCCAATTGGATTCGCGGTGTTTTTGGTGCACTTGGCGACGATCCCCATCACTGGAACGGGAATCAACCCGGCCCGAAGTCTAGGCGCCGCCATCATCTACAACGAGGGCCACGCATGGGACGACCACGTAACCTCCTAATCCTATCATATAGTAATTAATATTGGTATTAATTTAATTAATTGGACGTGTAATGTTGTGTGCAGTGGATATTCTGGGTGGGACCATTCATCGGGGCGGCGCTGGCATCTCTCTACCATCAAGTGGTCATAAGGGCATTGCCATTCCGCCATAAAAACGACACCTAGCCTCTTCATCAATTTGTGCATGCATGGGACCTAGCTACCTATTATATATGTAATCTCTCATTTAATTGCCTTTTTTTTGTTTTTTCTTAATTTGGTTTATTTGCCAGCTTGTATTGTGAATTATATCGTTTGCGTGAGAGCGAGCCCTTGTCTCTCCTGTAATACTATTAAATTTGTTTATTGCTCCATCGTCCCTTCCAAAGGTACTATACGATTAAGTATTTTATAGAGTACGTATACCCTTAACAAAACAACTACTAACTCAATTAATTATCACTATAACATTTTTAATTTAAATTTAATTAATGAGTGTGATAACTAAACATTAATTATAGAGAAAAAAGGTAATTAAAATTGTAATATAATAAAACATGAATCAGTATACAATCTATTTCTCATGTGCCTGTATGGAAAATTTATACTAGTACTAACATATAGGAGCATTTATTTTAACTTGGGAACTGTTAGTCTCAAGTAAAGGATCAGATTTTAATAACCATGATTGACGATCCTAAGCATTTTAAAGCATATTGTAATTTGTAAGTAAAATATCTTGTGTCTTCTCTCATTTTTCTCTGGATTAATTAGTGTACATTTAGACTATATTAAATTAGGGTAGCCTGCTCGATATGGTCACACGTTTGTGAGCATTTCTCATAGCTAGTCATAGAATGTAACATGTACATACATGTACATGCAATACTATTCCATCCAGTAGTTTACTCCCTCTGTCTTTTATTAAGTGTCCTATTATGAAATTTGATTTGTTTTTTAATAAGTGTCCTATTTCATAAATTTTGAAAAAAATGATGCAATTTTTGAGAAAAATCATGCAAAACTTTCTATTTTACCTAAGTAATAAATGCTAATTATTTACATTTTAAGTTTCCTAGACAATAATTATAGATGAAAATAGTAATATATTAATTTCATTGGTTTGTGTGTTTTGACGGCTGAGGACACTTATAAAAAAACAGAGGGAGTAAATTATAAATGTATATAACTATCAACTTATTACTTATGCATGAAATTCACAATCCCTAAAAGTCTACTTGATGTATGTAATAGAGAGAATTCTCTCACAACAAACAAAACAAACAATGAGGGGGAATTTACTAAGCGGACCATAACTTTCAGCATTTATAGGAAATGGACTATATGTTAGAGAATTTAAAAAATAGAACTTAAATTTTCATTTTTGCACATGTACTCCTATTTTGGATCCAAAATTATTTATTTGGGTTTTTTGGCACATGAGCGGACACATAGAGCCCAAATCCTACATTGGTGTGCCATCACTTTTTCCCAACTCAAACGATTGTAGCCTAAATATCTACTGCGAAGCCAAGCTCTGCTTTCACAGTGACATTCGCAATCCATTGGAGATTGTCAGAGAGGTTGTAGCCACGCCGGAGATTGGATCAAATGAGGGAAGTTGCTTTGAAAATTGGGGCGGTGTGAATTTAGGGCTCAAGTGAAAATGCAGTGAGGAAGATAAGACATAAGTTCTTTTTTAAGTATATATTTAGGCTGCAATTGTTTGAGTTGCCAAAATAAGATGACATGGCACGCCCACGTAGGATTCGAGCTCCATGTGTCAGTTCACGTGCGTATCACGTGCCAAAAAAGCCCAAATAAATTATTTTGAGTCTGAAATAGGTGTTGGGATATAATAAATGAAAGTTTTAGTCCCAAATTCCCTAACATATATTCCTTTTCCTAAAAATGCTAAAAGTTACTATCGCTTTTAACTATTAGCTCATTTACTCACTATGTGATTGAGACCCTTCCTTTTCGTTGTTGTCATGTTGGGGAAAGAGAAAGAAGAGTGAATTGGTGTAAAGAAAACACTTATGTGCTGCTCAAGAAAAAGAAAACAGTTACTATATATGATTGACTAGATATTTTTAGGAAGAGATCGAGAGAGAACGTCCAGAACAGACAAAATGAATTAGGGCGTAATCAGTTGTGGAAAATTACGATAACAGACAAAATGAATTAGGGCGTAACCAGTTGTGGAAAATTAAAATATTAACCCTATTTGAGAAACTATACTGTTTTTATTTAGAACTTGACTTCTTATGTACTCCGCGTGCATTTATTTATTTGAGTAATCGGAATGCATTTATTTAACGAAGCCAGCTTCAAACAATTCAATGTAAAATCTTACTAATTTCAACAAGAGTTACAATAACTGGCAAACAAGAGGTTAGACACATAACTCAACAAGGATGATAAATAGATAAGATGTCTTGGATAAAATAAGGATATCTTAGACTATCTGTAGTGGTTGTCTTCATGGGTGTCTCAAGACACACAGTTTATGGAAACAGCTCAGTGCAACACCCACTGTTTCGAGACAATCTCGTCCCATAGAGACAGTCTCGATCATTTTCTTTTTTTTGTCTTTAATTTTTCAATTTTTTTCTTTTTCAATTTTTTTTTCTTTCATTTTTAATTTTTTTCTTTTTTTATTTTACTTCTTCATCAGTTTTTTTTTTCTTTTTTCCATTTTTTAGTTTATATTTTTAATATGTTTCTTAATAAAAAAGCAGTAATAGTTTTTATTTTCGGATTAATATACTTTTTTATTTGTATTTTAATTAATAAAATTTTTGAATTTTATGATTAAAATTAATGCAAAATTAATATTCAAAATTAATAAATTATTTAAATGGAGACACCCGATAGAGATAGCCCCACTGCAGCTGACTGTCTCTATCTCCATCACACCCCATAGAGACACTAGTATTGCGGATAGCCTTAGTAATGATACAAAAATTCAATTAATTACTCCCGAATTTACAAAATCGATTTTTTTTTTAACTTCCTAATTTACGCTTTTACTAATAGATCATACTATTACCATATATAGAAATTCGAATTTTCAAATCATAACTTTACCATATTTATTGATTTGATTAAATATGGCAAAACTTAATCTAATTAATTCATCCAATTATGATAAAGTCATTCAACTTCCTTGACTTGAGTAATTAGTACTCAAGTAATATATTGTTTTTAGTGAAAGGTATAGTTTGCAGGTTACTGTATAAGGGATGAGGGTTTACCCAGTGCGCATCGAAAGTAACGGTTGCGGCTTCTCACCACATAAAAAAATGAAATTCTTTACTGTAATATTTAATACAACGTGATTACATGAATATGACGTTCCCTTTTCTTGTAGAAAAATCTTGAATGTAATTACTACTAGTACTTAATAATGCTGCCAACCATCAAAATTGAAAAAAATTAATATTTTTTTGTTACGATTATATGAATATGAATGTGAAATTATTTTTGAATGCAAATTATTTTTTGGCCGCCCGCTGTGAGATGGTATTTTTGTGGATTTTTTATTTGGGTGTGAAGGTGATATAATTTGGCACGAAATTTCCTCAATTTCTGGCTTTAATTGTAGTCAAAAAAATTGATTCCATATTTTTCCTCCCAATATATTAGGGTAAATTAGTGACATAGAAAATAACAAAAATCGGTTCTTATTTCGACCATAGTAAGATAACCGGTTTAGGTGTAATAAAAATCGATTTTGTCTAAAATATTGGTGCGTCGTTTTTCACCAAAAATAATCTGATATGCAGTCGGTAAATCCACACTGCACAGTACAGTGGTAAGGAAGATCGTCTCCCAAAAGACCGGTGAGAATTCTTTTAATTTTCAATCTGCAAAATACTTAACTAAACGAAACTAAATAACATATTCGAGAGTTTATGAATAAAGAAATTAAATTAACTAACAAACAAGAAATTATAACTTAACAAAGATAATAAAGATTCTGGTTTCCAATTAACTCCACCATAGCTTAATTGTTCTGATCCTCGATGTAAAGATAACTTTAACTCCTGCAAACAAATCGGTTATAACCACCGAAGACACTTCTGACGCGATCTTATCTCTCCTTAACTTTTCGATAATTGGGAAGACACTTCACCAATTATTTCCCTAATCAACTGGCAACCGTAAGAGACACTCTATAGATTTAATGAGCCGACATCATTAACAATGAAAGAGACCCGATTCAAAACCAATAAACTCTGACACAGGATTATCGAATTAAGACTGTTCTTCCCTTGATTCTGAAGAATCAATGTACCACAAATCAAATCAAATCCATAATTACGGATGACCCACTTAATTGGCTACTAATTAATTCTGAACTACTAGATATTTGCAACTACCAAGCAGAATCGAAGCAATTAACAACATTAAACACAGAGAATTACACATGCTTGCACAAGAATTAAAGGAGAAAATAAATTAGATCTCACAGAAAATCACGCTAGGGCTTCATTAATCTTCACCGGAATAAAATTGCTTAGCTTGAATTCATAGACAAATTCAAGCTAGATGCAGAAAACTGAAAACTCTTGCTGGAGAGAAAAAGACAAAAACCTATCTATATTATGTCTGCTCCTACAAGGAGTCTTTATTTAAATACCTAATAAAACTTATAATAATAAGGAAATAAAATATTTAATTCTAATCTAACTAGAAATTAATTAAATAAAGTCTAATAATAATAATAAATCTAATAGTAATAGTCCAAAGCCAAAAGATGAATATTCGTGCAGCAGCCCAAAAATCACGTGTAAATCAACCTTCCAATAATATCTTCAAACGTTCAACTTCAGCTTCAGTACATACTGTGCAGTATGCTCACACCGCTTGACTCTCGTACATGCCAGAACTTCCTCTAAACATCTTTAATACTTCAAAAGTCCTCTATAATTAATCATGCTTATTCCTCCAAAATTAAGATCAACACCTACAATAAATAAAAAAATATCCAATTAATTCTATAAACATATATAAATAATAAAAGTCAAAACGCCATAAAAATACTCCGAAACATATTACCAAACCATGTTCAATCAAACATTTTGTCAAAATATCATTTCTAAGGGTTGACTATTGAAGATTAATGCTAATGTCGTGATTAATTAAATATTTAAAACATAAAATCGAATGGAAAATGAATTAACGGATGGACCAAACGGTAAGAAATGAGTCCAACGAGATCTAAAATTAACTGCTAATTATGATTACTTATCAATTTTATCTAAGAGATTTTTTAGGGGTTTTTACCTAAGAGTTATAATACTATAGTCATTAGTACATAATTTACAATATCAACCTAATTCCGAAAAGTAATGACTTTTGTTTTGTTTGTACATAGATTAAGATTATTCTCTATCTGTGCTGCTTATAATGATTTACTTTTTTTTTAGGTTGTTCTATTAATAATGATTTAGTCCAAATAAGAAAACTTAATTATTTCACAATAGTCGTGGACTCTTACCACTTTCTCTCTCTTATATCCTTTAGATCATGGACAACGGTGATCGTCGAAATTGCAATCGCTCAACTTTTTTGTGGGCTATGTGATTACTTAAAAGTAGTTGCAATGGCGACCGCCGATTTCGGCAATCGCTTTTTTTAAAATTTTAATATAAAATTTAAATAAATAATAAATTAAATATTAATTTTATTGATTAAAACAGCGAACTACAACGATTAAAATGGATAAATACAACGAAACACCAAAAAGAAAACCCTACTGAAAGACGTTGGGCTGTTTCTTGGATCCTCCATGTATCAAAATGCTTAAACGGCTCATAGAATAAGATTATTCTCTTTCCGTGCTGCTGATAATGATTTACTTTTCTTTTTAGGTTGTTCTATTAATAATGATTTAGTCCAAATAAGAAAACTTAATTATTTCACAATAGTCGTGGACTCTTACCACTTTCTCTCTCTTATATCCTTTAGATCATGGATAATCGTGATCGCTGAAATCCCAATCGCTCAACTTTTTTGTAGGCCATTGTGATCACTCAAAAGTAGTTGCAACGGTGATCCTTTTTTTTTTATTTTAATATAAAAATTTGAATAAATAATAAATTAAATATTAATTTCATTGATTAAAAGGACGAACTACAACGATTAAAATGGAGAAATACAACAAAACATTAAAAAGAAAATCCTACTGGAAGACGTTGGGTTGGTCCTTGGATCCTCCATGTGTCCAAGTGCTTAAATGGCTCACCCCAAACAAAAGCGTATTCATTGTTCGCCGATGCGATGATCGTCTCCGGGGGAATGTTGGCCGGAGCACCCTCGACGGTTCTCTTCCAAATACTGTGAAAAATACTGCATGCATTCTTGACTCGGGCCCAATGGTGATGCAACTCGGTATCGTTCCTTGGCACGGTTACATGGGACCGATTCGTGTTGTAGCAATCCTTCACATGGGGCCAGAACGCGTCGTTGCTTGGATTGCGGGTAACATGTAGCCAGGCTCGGGCCAGTTTCCATCTCCGCGTCGGAGTATGCATATGGAGCGATTTGCTAGATTGGGGAGAATTGTGAGAGATTATAGAGAGAATGAGAGGAATTTGGAAGAGAATTAGAGGAATTTGGAATTGGTATGAAAATAGGTGTATTTATAGGGTTGAAATTGAATTAAAAAAAATATTAACGCGATCGCCAACGGTTGTGGTGATCACCAATAGGTGACCGCCACGTGTGCAGATAAGGCGAGCGATCGCGGCATGCAAAAGATTGCATATGCGATCACCACGCCGCGATCTCCAATGGTATTCGATCTCCACGTGGAGATCGCAGCAGCAGCGATCGCGGCCAAAAGATCGTTGTTGTGGATGGTCTTAATCATCTTTCTCTTTAATCTCCTGTGAGACCGGTCTCTTTCTAGAGATCAGATCCGGATTGGGTCGACCCAGGTCAAACCGAGGCAACTGTTGATTTTTAATTTTTTTCTATTTGAAAAAAATCATACACGACTAGCACACACGAGTACACGACCATATCATTGTGTATGTCAAATCACACATGAAAATACAATTTAAATTTTGAAATGATATAATACATATACCATCAATTATACACGACGAATTAATACAACAATTTATACACTACTAGCACACACAACCATATCGTCGTGTATGTCAAATCACGCATAAAAATATAATTTAAATTGCAAAACAATATAATACATGCACTACCAATTTAGACACGACCATTGATACACAACTAACACGCACGATCATATACGTCATGTATATTTTTTTCTAAAAAAAGTCATCGGGAATTTTCGTTGGAAAAAGTTACTGAAAAATTATTTTGGAAATAAATCTTAAATGGTGATTAACAAAAAAATTATAGGAAAAAGTATTTATAAAAGAAAAATGTAGAAATCCGAAAATTCGAGCCTAAAAATTTCGTTTTAAGTATATAAAAATTTATATAGAATTAATCGGATAATAGAACGGTCACTTATTCCCGATAAATTTTATACGTCTAAAATCATAAAAAAAAATTGACGTTATATGCATTGCATATGTTGGGAAATTTAGTAAAGTTTTGATTGATTCCAAAACCAACTGACCCCAACCGAGTAGATGTTGTCATATCCTAATGTTAGTATTTAGGCTCGCTATTTGAGAATTGTTCAGATTTTACCTTTACAGGACTCCAGCTGAAGACGACAACATGGCTATACTCGGATAGAACTACAGATGGAAACTCGGATGGAACATCAGATGTAAGAAATACAATTGAACGTTCAAGCCAACTGTTCAGATGTGGAACATCAGATGTAAGAAAGACAACTGAGCGTTCAAGCCAACCGTTCGGATATAGAACATCGGATGAAAGAAAACATCTGAGTAATCAACCGTTCGTCAGATGTGACAATCCACCTGATTAAATGGAACATCAGTTGCAGGACTCAATCTGATAAATCGACAACATGAAGTTCAAGGCAGCTGAGGGTTCAACTGTTCCTCTTCAGACTGAATGTCAGATGAAGGTAGCGATCAGATGGAACATCAGCTGAAGACCACTCGGATGAAGATCAATCGTCTCAACCGACTAACAAATGTTGAAAGACAAAGGTTGAAATTTGAATTTCAAATAGAAAGTCACGTGAAGGTTTGACGTTCTGTCATTACCTCATTTGGCCCAACACAAGATTGTCTCAGAAGGAAAGCAAAAGTTCACAGTTGCCAAATCGGGAAAATCTGCAGAGATGAGAGACAAGCCATCGCTTTCACAGAACAGAGATCAACGACTCCTCTAACGACTAGTTGATCCTCACCGCCTATAAATAGAAGCATTCATTCATTTATCAAGTGAAGAGACAGAAGAGCGAAAGAACGACGATATACTGCGCACAAGCTAAACTGCAATTATTCTCTTTCTAAGAACATTACCAACTGAGAGTTCATAGAGAGTTAGAATCTGTCTTGGTGTTTTAGATCTTAGTTTGAGTCTTCCTTTGTTCAAGCTTAGATCCTAGCTCACTTCTTTGTTAGAGCTAGTAGTTGGAAAACCCATCCTTATACACGTCCCCTAAAAAGGTTGTTAGGATCCTGCTCTTCCCGAAATTGAGTAGAAAGGTTGATAAGTACCCGCAAACTTATCTGTACGGTTGCAAAGCCCGCGTAAGCTTTGTGGTAGCTGTCCTAAAGAATTTGGACTGAGTTGTGTGGACTCACAACTCCCCATGGACGTAGGAGTTCTCTCCGAACCACGTAATTCCTTTGTGTTTTTGTGTTTTCTGTTCAGTTACTTTCTGCATATCTAACTGTCCAACTAACCAGCACTCAAAACTGCATCTTTACATTTCAACTGATTTGGTTGTTGACCGACCTTGTATCTGAGCATGAGTTGTTTTATACGAGTTGTTTTTGTATCCACCACATTCTGCACAGCACCACTCTTCCAGCTGAGTTCTCTTACTCAGTTGAGATTCCAGCTGAGTCTTCTTACTCAGTTGTGGTATTTTTCGGGGGTTTTTTAAAATTCCTATCTGGTGTATTCCCCCCCCCATACACCAGAACTCGTATCGGGACCATCAAGTGGTATCAGAGCAGTGGTTCACAAAACTGCTGTCTCTGTTTCACGAGGTGTGATTCAAGGTGTTTTTCTTAAGTGGTCAACTGAATAGATCTTCTTCACGCTAGTGCATTTCTACTTGCATTTGTCGTCTATTTGTTGTGTGCAGATGGATGTTAAAGACAAGATTGTTGTCATGTTCTCAGTTGTGAACTATTCATCCTGGAAAACTCGGATGAAGAAGATTCTACTGTCCAAGCATCATCGAATGCAACAAGTGATTACATCCGGACCGATCACCATCATGGAAAAAGTCATTTGCACTCCTATAAATCCCAATGATGGGGATGCAACTGAGGTGATAGCCGAGAAAAAGCCAAAAGATTTTACTCTTGAGGAAGCAAAAGTGAGCCAGCTGGATATCTGGGCTCAGAGCACTATCATGTCCACAGTTGGACAAGACTATCTTCCATGGATAGAAGAGTGCAACACAGCTAAGGAAATGTGGGACATTTTGACATCTCTTAGTGAAGGGAGTGACGAAACCAAGGAGAACAAGTTCTCCCATGCTTGTCAAGATTTTGACAATTTCTGTCTAAAAGTCGATGAAACCATTGATTAGTTGGAGCTTCGGTTCACGGATATCATCCGAAGGATTCAGTCTATCCGACGAGGAAAATATACTTTGAAAGAGATCAATCTCAAAGTATTACAAGCCCTACCAGCTGAGTGGGACACCTTCACCAACATTCATGAAAGCCGAGCTGATCTTGGAGAGATGGGAACGGACAGACTGTTCTTAATTCTGAAAGGAAACGGGTACAAGGTAAACCGACGAAGATCAATTCAGTCCTCAGTGCAGACGAGTCGACATGGGGATGTTGGTTCCGGAACAAAGACAGTAGCACTTCGAGCCGACTATTCCAAGCCGTGAACATCAAGGGCAATAAGATCTGCGGACACAGCTTCGAAGGAGCCGAGCAGAGAAGAGCTGTAATAGAGTATTACCGCCATGTCAAAGAAGCTGGCTGAAATGGATACTCGGTTCGGAAAATACAAGCGGTTCTATAAATCCAATCGAACTCGAGATAACTCAAAGCCTGTGAACAACGGTTGCTTTGAATGCGGAAAAGAGGGACACTTCAAAGTTGATTGTCCAGATCTTTCGAAGAAAGATAGAGATGCGTTGAGGGCCAAGCAAAATGCAAAGAACAAGGCCATGGTTGCAGAAGAAGCAGCTGATGACATGGACATCTTCACCGACACCGAAGATGAGGACGAGCTGACTTCCACCAACAACGCTATCGAACAGGATCAATGTCTCATGGCATTTGGAACCGACCAGGATGATGCTGAGGTACATTCTAGTCCAGTTAATTTAAATTCTTCCAATGCTACTAACATGCAGGAAACATTAGATGAAGAATTGGAACCCTCTTGGGGTGACTTCCTAGTTATCAGTGACGAATTGCATTAGCAATCGGTTGAGTTTAAGAATCTTTAAGAACAGTTTGCCAGACTTGAAGAATCCTTAACCGAAAAGGATGATTTGATCAAAAATCAAATCGAAGAGATTGATGATCTCAAAAGTCAACTGAATGTGGCCAACCAAACTAAGGCTCCAACCGATGAGGATTTGAAGGAGCAGATCAAGGAGCAACATGAGCAGTTGAACAAGCAAGAGGCACAGATCGACCAGCTGATGAAGATGTCAGACGCAGAGACCGAGCATATAGCTGTTCTTCTCAAGGATCTACAAACTGAAAAGGACAACCTGATAAAGCTATATTAATCATCCAAAATCATCGAGAATCTCATTAGTTACCGACGACAAATGGATGACGTGTCTGGACTCGGCTACGACATGGTCAAGGACACTGGAATTCCACCCGCAACCTTTATCAAGGCTGTGGATGTCACGGTTGCCAAACCAAATACTATTGAGTCTACAACTCCCCAACTTAATCCAACCTTTATGTCACAGCAAGTACCTACAGCACAACCTGCTAAGGGAACTGCAGCTGAGAAAGGAAAATGAGCTGTGGTTGGAGAACTGAAGAATCCATCGGTTGGGATAACAACCAAGGGGGGATGTTCCAGGACTCAGAAGAGGAACCAGAGACATCAGAGATACAATCAGAACCGACCTCAGAAGGGATGGAATCAACAGAACCGACAGGGATTCAACCATCAGAATCAACATCGGTTCCATCATCAGAACAACCAGAGGTTTTATCAGAGTCAACCAATGTGGAACAGTTCCAACAACTGCGGATATTCATGCCAGAACATGAATCAACAACCGGGCATGAACAGCTATCGTCGACAGCCAGGAAAATGGAATCAGACTCAGCCACAAAGATTCCAAAATGGGTCCGACCTCATCGGCAAAACTAAAAGGGTCAGAAACGTCAACAAAACAGGGGGAACACCTCTCCTCCTAAAGCCCACAATGGGAGAAATCAATCTCTTCCCAAAAAACAGAACGTCAATAATAACAACAAGCCTAAGGATGACCGAGGTGTTGTTATAGTTGATGGAGAAGGAAAGATAATTTGGAATGACAAATCTATCCGAATCTACAGGGAAAATCGACCCACAGTTCAAGGGGGAACTGGTTCTAATCCTCCAGGACCCAACTAAAACTGGGGACCTAAGCGTGTTTCTCTGTGCAGGAGCAGGAGGAACATCTGAGGAAGAATAAAGCATCACATACCATGTGGGTGATGGACAGTGGATGCTCGAAACACATGACAAATCTGAGGGATTTGCTTGGGAATTTCGTGGAGAAGGAAGGACCATCTGTTACCTTTGGTGACAACTCAAAAGGTCACACCAAAGGCTACGGTACCCTTGAAACCAATCACGTGTCTATTTCCAATGTTTCATATGTTGATGGATTGAAGCATAACTTGCTCTCCATCAGCCAATTCTATGATAATGGTTTCTCTGTCAAGTTTGATGCGCAGGGCTGCAGGGTCAAAAATGTCGGAACAAAGCAAGTCATATTGTTGGGAAATCGATCCCCAACCGGGAATGTCTACTATGCAGATTGGAATAGTAGTCCTCCTGAGACCTGTCTTTTATCGAAGAGCAGTTCAGATGTAAGCTGGTTGTGGCACAAAAGGCTCAACCATCTGAATTTCAAGACAATGAACCGCCTTGCGAGATAGGAACATGCAAAGGGTATTCTGAATCGTGTGTTTTCACCAACACATATCTGCAGTGCGTGTCAGCTTGGAAAGCTCGCTAGATCCTCCTTTCGGTTGAAAACGATTCCATCAACCGACCGAATATTGCAGCTGATCCATATGGATCTCTTCGGGCCTGTTACTCCCAAGAGCATGAATGGTAACGAATATACACTTGTTGTTACTGATGATTTCTCTAGGAACACGTGGACCATTTTCATGCGTCACAAGAGTGAAACCCGAGATGAGCTACCCAAGCTGATGGATCGGATATCTAACCAATAAGAGATGAAAATCATTTCTATCCGATCAGACCGTGGAATCGAGTTCCTCAATGAAACCATCATCAAATACTGCGAGAAGCACGGAATCACTCATCAAACATCGGCTGCTCGTACTCCACAACAGAATGGAGTAGCCGAGTGAAGAAACCGAACACTGAAGGATGCTGCTACATCCATGTTGACAAGCTTAGCTCCGCCAAAGAGATTTTGGGCCGAGGCAATCAACACAGCATGCTACACCCAGAACCGGTCTCTTCTGACCAAGCGATTGGAAAAGACTCCATATGAACTATGGAGACGCAGGAAGCCTGATATTTCATATTTTCGCGTTTTTGGTTCTAAGTGTTATATTCACAACAATGAGAAGACTCAGTTAAAAACTTTTGACGCCAAGGCTTCGAAGGGCATATTTCTCGGATATGCCGCTCGGATCAAGGCTTATAGAGTTTTTAACAACAGTTCTCGTGTTGTGGAGATAACACCTCATGTTAGTTTTGATGAATCTACTTTTGAGTGCAGGGAACAAGCTAAAGGACAACAAGTAGATCCACATGTTCCACCAGCTCTCACCATATCGCAGGTTCTAAGGCAGAAGAATCTAGCTGAACCATTGGTATGGGCAACCGAGGATGATGATCCTTGTTCCTCTGAAGATGAATGTGAGGACCCCAGCTCATCTCAAGGGGGAACTTCAGCTGATGTTACTCCAACTGCATCAGCATCCGAAGCCCAACCTAGCCCAGTTCAAGATATTATCCATGTTGAGGATCCAGACTCAACAGCAGATAAATCACCAGTTCTGAAGATCCCAGCATCTCCAATGGCTCAGATTATCCCATCCTTTGAAATCACGGAACCGCCACTGTTGGAAGAAGAAGGAAGACGCAACAAGAGATGGTATGAAGATCATTCCAAGGACAACATCATCAGAGATCCAGCCAAATGTGTGCGTACTAGGAGCAGAGTTGCAAATCCAGATTCAGCAGAGAAAGATTCCAGCACTTACGCCCAATATGCTGAGGAGTTGGCAGTTCTTGAGGAGTTCGAGCAAGTCGGAGATGTTGCCATGATTTCATGTTTTGTAGCTGATGTGCCAGAGCCGAAGCATGTTATGGAAGCTCTAAACTGTGTTCATTGGACAACAGCCATGCAAGAAGAGCTGAATGGATTTCTACGCAACTGTGTATGGGAGTTGGTAGAAAGACCAAATGGTGTTAAAGTCATTGGATTAAAGTGGATTTTCAAGAACAAGAGAGACGCCATTGGATTCATCGTGAAAAACATGGCAAGGTTGGTAGCTCAGGGATATTGCCAACAAGAAGGAATTGATTTCGAGGATTCTTTCGCGCCTATTGCAAGGTTGGAAGCCATCCGAATATTTCTAGCCTATGCCGCTTTTCACAAATTCAAGGTTTATCAGATGGATGTGAAGTGTGCTTTCCTCAACGGTGATATTAAGGAAGATGTTTATATTGAACACCCTCCCGGTTTTGAGACTGGTGATGGAAGAGTGTATAAGTTGAAGAAAGCAATCTATGGATTGAAGCAAGCACCTAGGGCTTGGTATGACACTCTCTGTGGTTTTCTTCTGAACTCGGGGTTCAAACGAGGGTCAGTTGACAAAACACTGTTCACCGTAAAAGTTGGAGAAGACATACTTATTGTGCAAATCTATGTCGACGACATCATATTCGGTTCCAAGTCGGAGGAGCTGTGTGAGAAATTCTCAACTCTCATGAAGGAGGAATTCGAGATGTCGATGATGGGTGAGATGAATTATTTTCTTGGGCTACAAGTGAAGCAGTCACCAAAAGGGATTTTTATTAATCATTCCAAATATACAAAGGAGCTCATCGCAAAGTTCGGTTTGCAGACAAGTAAAACCACAAGGATCCCGATGAATACTAACTAGAAGATTGAGCCCGGATCTAAGGGAAAACCCGTGGATGCCAGTAAGTATAGAAGGATTATTGGTTTTTTGCTATATCTAACAGCCAGTCGGCCAGATATATCTTACGCGGTTGGAGTGTGTGCTCGGTTCCAAGTTCAGCCGAGGGAAGCACACATGTTGGCAGCAAAGAACATCATTAAGTATCTGAAGGGTACTGTTAATGTTGGGTTGTGGTACCCAACTGACGATAATATCCAACTGTCCGGATACTCAGATGCGGATCTAGCCGGAGATCGGTTGGACAGGAAGTCCACATCTTAACACTGTCAGTTCATGGAAAGCAAGCTAGTTTCATGGTTTTCCAAGAAACAAGCATGTGTTGCCACTTCTACAACCGAGTCAGAGTATATGGCTGCCGGTAGTTGTTGCATGCAAGTGTTGTGGCTCAAGCAACAGCTGAGAGATTATGAAGTAGCAACTGGACAGGTTCTCATCCATTGTGATAGCTCAAGTGCCATTGCTATCTTTTTGAATCCTGTTCACCATTATCGGACGAAGCACATTGACATCCGACATCATTTTATCCGAGATCATATTGAGAAGAAGGATGTATCTGTGGAGAAGATTCCAACTGAGATTCAGAGAGCCGATATCTTCACCAAACCTCTAGCCGAAACACGATTCAAGATGTTATGTGATCTCCTTGGATTGTTGGATCCATCAGATGAGGAATCAGCCGAGGCGAAGAGATAGATATCCATCTGAGGGGGAAGCTCAGATAAAGGGGGAATCTCAGATGCGGATCGCCATCCGAAGACATCAGACATCAGCTGAACAGACGAACTCGAGTCAGCTGATGGCATGCCGCAACATTGGAACACAGCTGATTCCGACATCAGCTGGCAGGTATCATTTATGTCTGCAGGTGTTTAGGTCTTAAATGTGAATGTTTGAAATAAATTCAAACATTCCTGAGCATGTCAGATAGATTAAAATAGCCATCATAGCACATTTAATGTAAAGTACGGCTGAACATCAATAGCCTTACTTTATAGTGCGAGTGGGCTGACATAAAAACAGTTCACCTTCTCACGCGCGTGTGTTGGAACTCAGAATGTAACGTCAGTCAGAGTTAGTCAACAGTCGCGAGATCTCAGCCATTGATGGATTCGTGCCATTCAATCTTGGTCATCTATTTCAAACGACCCACTAACCTATAAAAGGCGAAAAATCAGGAAGTGATTTCTTACCTTCTATACTTGTGTTTATCTGAGTAACTGTTCATCTTCGTCTCTGATTTTGTATCACCATTTTCAGCTAAGTTCTTCTTTTCTTCTCTCTATATATAAACTTCACTGGAATACAAAATGGCACCGAAAGCTTCATCGCAAGGAAAGAAGATGGCATCATCAGGACCAGCGCTTGTCCCTTTGACGTACGAGGAATCTTATGATATGATGATATCCAGAATCCACTTTGAGCAGATTCTGTCAAAAGAAGCACTGGACTCACCGGTGTTATCCCCTATCACCGATCTTCTCAGGGATAATCATCTTCTTGGATGGGCAACGCTCTTTCCCACCCACTTACTCAGGCGACAGGTCGGAGAATTTTATATGAACCTGAAACACGAAGATGGAGTAGGCCTCGTTTCAGAAATCTCCTGTCGATAGCGCGACGTCCCTGCCAGAACTATCCGCCGTGTCACCATCTCCCTACCGGTTTTCGAGATGCTAAGCTCCATCATTCCACTGAATCTGACTGCCACGGAAACCATCAAGAACATCTCAGATGCAGATGCAGATCTATTTCTTGAGAATGCTCTTATCACCCCAGAAAGATTGAGGAGCAACCTGCAACGAACAAAGTTGAAACCCGAGCATCGACTTCTGTTCGATGTTATATCCAAGGCTATCTTTGGATACAACGGAGCTTTGGGAGATATCAGCCGACCCAAGCTCAAGTAGCAGATAGCTTTGGAGCACAAGCACAACATCAACTGGTTCAACTACTTCGAACACCAGTTGATGATGGAGAAGCAGAAGATTTCAGAAACTACAAATGATTCCGGGGCAAAATTGTTGAGCGTTAAGGGAACTCTCAATTTTGGAGTCAAAATCTCTGCCATGATACTTCTCGTCACGAAGGATCAGAACATGGTGTGGGAAGACTGTGAGGAGACACCAGTTAAAAGGCACATGTTGTTCCCAACAGCCAAGAAAGCTCTTGATGTGATTCGAAGTGTCTACACTCCAAAAGACAAAAGGGAAGCTGTGAAATCAGCTGTGGAGAAAAATATAGCTGAGGAGCAGATGGAATCTCAGCTGCCTCCAGCTGTCGGCCACTCTTCGAAATCGACAGTTGCACGCCGACTCAGAGATGAGTTAGATAAGGATAAAGAGGAAGAGCCGCTTAAGAAGAAGTTGAAGGTTCGTATCAAACAGTCAGTTGCAAAACCAGCTGAGGAGGTACCATCTAAGTCGAGTCACTTAGTTGACGCGGCTGCTTTCGAAATTGTTCCTCACGGAAGTGGAACAATGAAGGTGAGGTTTCCCCATCAAGATGGGATAGAAGAGCTGGAAACCGATCCGGAAGATGAGCCGAACATGTCCTCGGATGCAGGTTCTTCATCCGAGGAATCCAAAGATGTTCAATCCTCCCCCACGGCAAGAGTTGATGCTATATAGCACAGAGAGGTTCTCACAACTGATCATCAGTCAGAAATTCCGAGCTCCCCACTCGATGCCAACATTACGACCTCTTCTTTGGCCAATGTTGAGGAAACTCTTGAACCTATTCCCTATGAAAATCTCTCTCCTTCCCCCATTGACGAAGAAGCTGATCGTCGAGTTGTCGCGCTGGAATATGAAGGCAAGTTGGTATATTGCTTTCAGAAGCTGATTGGTATGTTCCCCGAGGCGCGCGACATGCCCACCTTTGCCACGCTCGGAACTGAGCTGTTGTATCAATTCAACATCATTTTCAACCATTGGTATGTCAAGGAAGATACCGTCCGGATACACAGCTGGAACCAGCTCAAGGCAGATGAGTCCCGTCTGAGGGAATACTTCAAATATACCAGCCTCGAGGTTGCCTACAACAACAAGATCGCACTGCTGGCTCGCTGTCTGGATATCAGCAAGGCAGAAGGAAGAGACACAAGGGAGTTGACAGCAGATCGAGAATTTGTCACCTTCCTTGACAACATGCTGGCCAAGTCTGCAGAATTCGTGGATAATATTGACGCAGCTGCAGCAGCAGCAAAGCAGGAGGAAGAAGAACTTCAACAGTACCTGGCCAATCGCCAAGTCATGGTTGCTGTTGAACAACCAGCACCATCTGAACAGCCAGCACCATCTGATCAGCCAGCACCCTCCTCGAATGAAATATGCGAGCTGATCGCTGAGAGAGTCAATCAACTGAGGAAGGAGATGATAGCCAACATCCAGCTCAACCGCGAAGAACAACAGAGGATGATAGAAGCTCAGGATGAGAAACATAGGAAGCTGCTGGAAGAACATGATGCGATAAAGATGAAGCTGGATGACTTCTCAACATCCACCAGCAAAGATATCAATGACCTGAAGACAAAAGTTCTTGGAATCAGATCGGACCTGAACGTGTTCAAGTCCATCTCAGAATCCAATCTTGCAAAATATCAACAGACGCAAGACAAAGAATGGGATTCTCGGTTCGAACAAAAATGGGCTGAGTTCGTCGCTTTTCAAACAGAAGTCACTGAAACTTTCACTGCGATGAAGAAAGCTGATCAAGAGCTACGTGATAAGGAACTGGTGAAGAAGGTTGATGTGGAATGTGCTGTAGATGAACTCTTCAACCGGATCCAGCAGGCTGAACAAAACCTCACTTCTCTGGATGACTCAGTCGCAAGTCTTATTGCTGATGCCAAAAAGGGGGAAGATGAGACACAAGCTGAAGAAGGTATACCAGCCGGAAAGGAATCTCAACTGAAGAAGACCGAGCTGAAGAAGACAACTCCGAAGAAGTCCGCTCCGAAGAAGCCAACCGACAAGAAACAAGAACAGCTGAAATCTATTGTTGTCAGAGGAGAAGAAATGGTTAGGGACATGGAGCAGGCGAAGAAGTATGGAGTTTCCTACAACTCCATAGCCGAGATTGCAGCCGAGATCGATGCTGAACTCGATGGTATTACAACCGAAGAATGTATTGCTGCTGCTAAAGCTATGGATGTCCCGGAGAAGGATTACATGAATCCGGAATGGGTGAAGAGATTCGCGGCCAACCAAGCAACAAGAGTTAACAAGTTCGAGGAAGAGTTTGCCAAGGTTACCAACAACTTGGATAGAAACGTTGCCTCCCGAAGCCGACGACGCATTGAGAAACATCAAGTGAAGGCTGAAGCAAAAATGAAGCAGCAAAGACTGCCGGGAAAGATCAAGCTTCAGGGACGCTTCAAGCATGTTGATAAATGGATGCCGGAAGAATAGAATGATGATTGGGAATCATTCAAACAAGAATTTGTGAATGATTTCTACTACAGGAAGGTGTTCGCAACTGAGGATTCAAGAAGAGCATTCAAAGAAGCCCTAACCGAGCTTCACTCTGGGGATCCGGGTATGTTCAACCAGTTCAGACGAGCTATGATTGATGCAAAGCTGGACATGAATACCGTCCATGTCCCTCAAAAGGTTACATATCTTCCCCCATTCATTCCAGATACAAGAAATCATAACAGGCAGAAGATCGCAGCGAAAGCCAGAAAAGTCTGTCAGGAACATGGAGTGGATATCTCGAAGGAATCAGATGCCAAGAGAGAAATTTTTGTCAGGATTTTCGGCAAGTATGGGCTGAAGTATTAGTCGAGATAGAGTTTTTGAGCCACTGATGTAATTGATTTCTATGCAGATCTGTGTAAACACATCAGTTGTAATGAAAACTTTCATCAAATGTCCGATTCATCTTGACGTATAATTTTCCAGTTGTCCAAGCTCTGAATCGCAAAGTTATGTCAATACCATGTTATAACTGTGCTAACCCTTTGATGTTTAACCTTATAGACTGTCTAGAATTTCAGCTGAGATTATAGATAGGTCAGTGGGGTTTAGATCAATAGGGTTTTGGCATCATCAAAAAGGGGGAAATTATTGCGAAATTTAGTAAAGTTTTGATTGATTCCAAAACCAACTGACCCCAACCGAGTAGATGTTGCCATATCCTAATGTTAGTATTTAGGTTTGCTGTTTGAGAATTGTTCAGATTTTACCTTTACAGGACTCAGCTGAAGACGGCAACATGGCTATACTCAGATAAAACTACAGATGGAAACTCGGATGGAACATCGGATGTAAGAAATACAATTGAGCGTTCAAGCCAACTGTTCAGATGTGGAACATCAGATGTAAGAAAGACAACTGAGCGTTCAAGCCAACCGTTCGGATATAGAACATCGGATGAAAGAAAACATCTGAGTAATCAATCGTTCGTTAGATGTGACAATCCACCTGATCAAATGGAACATCAGTTGCAGGACTCAATCTGATAAATCGACAATATGAAGTTCAAGGCAGCTGAGGGTTCAACTATTCCTCTTCAGACAAAATGTCAGATGAAGGTAGCGATCAGATGGAACATCAGCTGAAGACCACTCGGATGAAGATCAATCGTCTCAACCGACTAACCAATGTTGAAAGACAAAGGTTGAAATTTGAATTTCAAATAGAAAGTCACGTGAAGGTTTAACGTTCTGTCATTACCTCATTTGGCCCAACACAAGATTGTCTCAGAAGGAAAGCAGAAGTTCACAGTTGCCAAATCGGGAAAATCTGCAGAGATGAGAAACAAGCCATCGCTTTCACAGAATAGAGATCAACAGCTCTTCTAACGACTAGTTGATCCGCACCGCCTATAAATAGAGGCATTCATTCATTCATCAAGTGAAGAGACAGAAGAGCGAAAGAACGACGATATACTGCGCACAAGCTAAACTGCAATTATTCTCTTTCTAAGAACATTACCAACTGAGAGTTCATAGAGAGTTAGAATCTGTCTTGGTGTTTTAGATCTTAGTTTGAGTCTTCCTTTGTTCAAGCTTAGATCCTAGCTCACTTCTTTGTTAGAGCTAGTAGTTGGAAAACCCATCCTTATACACATCCCCTAAAAAGATTGTTAGGATCCTGCTCTTCCCGAAATTGAGTAGAAAGGTTGATAAGTACCCGCAAACTTATCTGTACGATTGCAAAGCCCGCGTAAGCTTTGTGGTAGCTGTCCTAAAGAATTTGGACTGAGTTGTGTGGACTCACAACTCCCCGTGGACGTAGGAGTTCTCTCCGAACCACGTAATTCCTTTGTGCTTTTGTGTTTTCTGTTCAGTTACTTTCTGCATATCTAACTGTCCAACTAACCAGCACTCAAAACTGCATCTTTACATTTCAACTGATTTGGTTGTTGACCGACCTTGCATCTGAGTGTGAGTTGTTTTTGTATCCACTACATTCCGCATAGCACCACTCTTCCAGCTGAGTTCTCTTACTCAGTTGAGATTCCAGCTGAATCTTCTTACTCAGTTGTGGTATTTTTCGGGGGTTGTTTTTGAAATTCCTATCTGGTGTATTCCCCCCCCCCCCCCATACACCAGAATTCGTATCGGGACCATCAGCATAGCACGAGCATTCATATTTTATTATTCGAGTGAAATATGTCGATATTATTATTGTCTATGCAATAATGTGATTAATTAAAAATAATTATTCAAAAAATAAATTATATATATAATATAAATATGAAGCGTTTGTTTATTTAATTTTGTAAAAGAATTAATTTATAGAATAATATGGATATTGGTCTCGTTAAGACCGAAATAATTAGTTTTATGTATATGCTCGATCGAAATTTTGATCGTATGAACGAATGTTGTATTATGAAACGAAAATTGATATGCTATATAAAAAGAAAATTATATAATATAATAATAATATTAATGTATATGTGTAAGTGTATCCGTGTGCGTGTGATATCTGTAGTGTGCTTGATTAGATAAGACAAGGTTTAATTAGATAAATTAAATAGAAAAACAATTAAGTAAATAGGGAATCGGGGGGAATGAGAGAGAGAGCCGACAAAGAATGATCACGAAAGAGAAGAGAGACGGTTGGAGAGATCTTGGCAGCGATTTCAATCCCCACACCATGATTAACATTTCCTTCTCCATAGAAATTCACCTCCCATCTAAACCAATGGAAATACAGTAGAAAGAATAATAACCTATCCCCTACAAATTCCTCCTCTTCTCTTCACCCCATCAATATCTCAGCAGATGAAATCTCTTCACCACCATCTGCAAATTCACTTTCTCCATATCTTTCATCATAAACCTTCCACCTTGTAAGAACCGAATTATTTAGAATATTTGAATGCATGAAATCAGTGTTTTGCTAATGGATTATGAATCTAGAAGTCCTCTAGTATTGATTTTAATATCATAATTTTCTTATGAAGATAAGAACCCTCAAAAGATTTTATAAGAAAATTCAGTGGCAAATTCCATCTTTTGTATAGATGTTGGGAAATCAGTTGTGAAATCTTTAATATAAAGAATTTGGATGAATGACTTTCTGTATATGAAAACAGACTTATTGAGATTTCTGGAATGATAAGAAATCAAAGAACTGAGCCTCGGTGAATTAATCTTATAAGCCCTTGTGCAATCTAAATTTAAGAACTTCAGATTTTTGTCATAAAGTATAGATTAAGTTGGGAAGCTTATGTATATGATAGTTCAATGTTAGTATTTTTAAAATGAAGTTTAAAATATTAATTTTGTTCATTTAAAATTTCAAGTCCATAGGAAGTGTCTAACTATTTTAATAAAATCGTATATGGGTACACTTCTACTAAGGATAGAAATTTCGAAATTGGGCTTTGGTGTGGACACTTAATTAATTTCAGTTAGGCTTGGACTAAAAAGGATTTGGACTTGTAATTTAAATCCGAGTGGGCCTAATTATTGATAGGTTGAGCTAATTCATTTATTTATTAGATTTGTATGATAATAAAAAAATGATTCGGCTTATTGTTTATGAGATAATCAAATGTTTGGGCTTATGTGTTCATATGCCACTAAAATGATTGAGCCAATAATAATATTAATAAATGGACTTATAAATCCGAGTGGGCCTACATTTTAATAATATTGAACCTAAGTTGCTATAAGGAACTACTATGTGTTGGGCTAAATTATCCTAAACTAATTAAAATTATTGGACTTAATCTTGTATGGGATTAATTAATCATAATAGTCCAATATGACTTATTTATGCGTGATATGGACCCTTAGGCCATATCTATTTGTGATTTAATGTTAAGTCCAATTTGTATTACATGATTGATAATTGTATTATTATTAATGATTAAATGTTTATTATTTATTTAATTATTTATTAAATAAATAATTCCTTTATGATTTATTCAAAATTATTTATTATTTATTTATTTATTTGTTTTTATTAAATCCAAAATTATTTATTTATTTGTTTAATGCCTTTAATAATAATTATTTATTTAATAATTAATTATTCAATAATTAATCAATTCTTTATTAATTAATTATATGCCTTTAATAATTGATTAATTTCTTAATTAATTAATTATATACCCTTAAGTATTTAAATAATTCCTTATTAATTAATTAAAATGTTCTAAGTTAAGTATATATGTTTTACTTATATCCTTATGACATGAGACATTAGATTACTTGTGCATACCTGCATCAATATAACATGATTCACTTAAGACTTCTACATGACTCATGTGACATGACATGCATAAGATAAGTGTTATAAAAGGGAATAAGTTTGACTTAGGAAACTAAGATCTTAGACAACTTTATGTTCGTAAACCTAAGTGTTTAAGGCAACTCTTGTAGGACCAAGCAATCCCTAATTTCAAGGACTAGTCAAATGAACCTAAACCAAGGTGAGTTTCTATTTTCAAACTGTGGCATTACAAACTCCCACTGATGTAACTTTAGGGTTATTAAACCCAATGCTTTCCAAATATGATATGCATGCTAATGTTTTATGCTCAATTGCTTGTGGTTTACCTATGTTAAATGTTTTATAATACGATCGGGCTTGTGCTCTGTACAAGCCAAGGTAGTGTACACATGAAGTTTTGATGGTTCGGATGAAGGGAGTGGCTCCCCTCTAATTGAACCGGACGGTAACCCAAGAATGTGAGTTGTTTTATGGTTCGAACCGATTATCCTTTTAGCTGTTTTAACTTATGAGAAGAACAACCATTTTCACTAGAGCAACCCCTTCCATAAGAAAGAAGCATGCTATATTTTTTCAAAATCGTTTTCAAAATGGGGCACGGAATCCATTGAGTGTTTTTGTACTCAGCCCCCTGCATTGTTTTCCCTAATGCAGGTTGATCAACATGGAGGCGAAGGAGGGGGATGTCGATGTTGTTTGTTTATTCCATTCCAGTACTTGTTGTGTCGGTCTTTATAACCATCGTCTTTATTTTCAATAAGGCTTATATCAATCAAACTCAAGTTACCTCCCTAGTATAACCATCTATTTTGAGATGATTATCTTTTGAAATGCTTCCGCAGTGCAGGGCCGATGTCCTCATACATCGACGCCAGTTATGATATGCTAGGGCATTCATGTTGAACTATTTACCCACCTTGCCTCTATTATTCCAAACACTCATCTCTAGATGTTTTCAATAAATAACATTTTATAGTTATGTATGATTATAATTTCTATGGTTTCACCCCACCAACTGCATGGAGGCTCGGACGGATCCGCATAAGCCCGGGTCGCGGGTCGCCACAAAAAATAATGTATAAAATGAAATAAAAAAACATTAAAATTTAAAAGGAAATACTAATTCAAGATTAAAATTTTTTATTGGAATAGATATTTAAAAAAAATGAAAAAAATAAATAAAACAGATAATAGGACAGAGAAAATATCCTATACATAACTATTAGACTCCTCGCAGCGGCCGTCTTGATCCGATGTCTCGAGACACGCCGGCGACGAGATGGCCCGCTGCAGGAGGCAGCGGCTCGAGCCTGTCTCGCCACCTCGAGATAGTCTCGTAATGCATGCGCCAGACCAAAAAAAGGTAACGGATATATTAAGGGCAACGGGTATGAACGACTATTTTAGCCGTTTTTTTTATTATTAATTCACACCTATAAATATCTCACTTCATCACACAATTTTTTCCACGTCAAATTCATCTTCTTCCTTTAGTTTTCTCTCTATTTTTCTCTCCATTTTCGGAAAAAAATGTCTTCCTCGTCGGACTCCTCAACCGACTATTCTTCTCATGGCACTGACGACGAGATTATGTCGATGGTGATGAACCTCTAAGCTGCTGCCGCTCGACTCTTCGCCTTCAAGAAAAAAAGAAGGGGAAGAGGACGGTGGTACACCGCGATCGGGAGGCAGTCTTATAGCAGTTGATGGCTGACTACTTCAATGACAACCCGACGTACGACCTAACATTTTTCCGCCAGCGTTTTCGGATGCACAAGCATCTGTTCTTGAAGATTAGCGAGACGTTGGAGCAGAATGTGTGGTTCTTCCACCAGAAACAAGATGCAACAGGCAAATGGGGCCTCACGTCGGTGCAAAAATGCACAGTGGCCATTTGCCAACTAGCCACCGGTGGAGCGCCGGATACATTCGATGAATACTTAAAGATTGGAGATAGCACCGGCCGTCTTTGCCTCCGGAAGTTTTGCAAAGCTGTCATCGAGCTCATCGGTGACGTGTACTTGAGGAGGCCAAATGCTCAAGACACCGCTCGATTGTTGTAAATGCACGAGGAGAGGCACGACTTTCTGGGGATGCTCGGTAGCCTGGACTGCATGCACTGGATGTAGAGTAATTGCCCGAAGGCGTAGGCGGCTGCCTACACATGAGGAGATATTGACGTGTCTTCCTTGATTCTTGAGGCTGTGGTGTCTCAAGATTTATGGATCTGGCACTCCTTTTTTAGAGTAACCGGCTCCAACAACGATATCAACATCCTCAATCAGTCGCCCTTATTCGAGGACGTGCTTGAAGAACGGGCTCCGCCGTGCCAATTCGTGGTGAACGGAAAGCCCCACGACGGCGGTTACTACTTAACCGATGGGATCTACTCGGATTGGGCGGCTCTAATGAAGGCTCTTTTGCTTGCAACATACGAGAAGGTGGCGCGTTTCAAGAAGATGCAGGAAGCCGAGGAATGATATCGAACGGGCATTCGGTGTTCTTCAAGCTCGATGGAGAATTATCCGAAACCCGGCGCGGAACTGGTATACAAAGCACCTCCGCAACATAATGTTAACATGCATTATTTTGCACAACAGATAATTGAAGACGAGAGGGAGGATGATGTGAACTGGAGGGAGTGATGTATGAGTCCCCACTCCGCTGTCCTGGAGGAATTATTTCAATCGGGACGCCGTACAAGGAAGCACAATAGGCTCACCAATGATTTGATCGAGCATGTTTGGAGCCGATTTGGGCCGATTAAGGAGTATGATGTATTTTATTTTTTTAATTTTTATTAATGTAATGATTTTATTTGTTTTATTTCAGTTAATGTATTGTACTAGTTATTTATTTAAATTAATGAAATTTTCAAATTTTTTTATTAAAATTAATGCAAAATACAAATTCAGAAATTAGATAGAGATACTCATAGAGACAGTCCCACTGCAGCTCACTGTCTCTATCTTTAAAAAATTCTTAGAGACACTCCTTAGAGACACTACCATTACAGATAGTTTTAGAAAACTTCAAAGTATGTAAATAAATCTGACAATGCAAAACAAAATGAAAAAGCAAAATGTCCTGCATATATCTATCATGACACTTCAAAGTAAGTATTACAAAAACAAAATGAAAAAGCAAGATGAAATAGCACTGCTCCTGTGGCTTTCGAACTCGCGATGTTCGGAAAGCTAGGTGTGGAGCTATTATATTTAGGGGGCGTTTACTAAGCGGAATAAGTCGGATAGATAAAAATAATATAGGCTAATTAAACATTTACTTTTAGGGGGCGTTTACTAAACGGGATAAGTCGGATAGATAAAAATAATATGAGTTAATCAAGCGTTTACTTTTAAGGATTAGATTCAAGGATATTTCATAACAAATGATCATTGTTCATATTTGGAACTATACATGTGGGATTGAAGGAATCATGAGATAAGAATAGTCAATCCCATCCTATTTAGTAAACGCTCCCTTAAGGATTAAATTCAAGAATATCTCATCACACATGATCATTATTCATATTTAGAACTACACATGTAGAATTAAAGAAATCATGCAATAAGAATAATCAATTCTATCATATTTAGTAAACGCCTCCTTACTGGGTTAATGGGTCATTAGCTATGCAACGTGGATATATTTTATTTATATGCATTGAGATTGAGGTGAAATCCGGTCTCTTGCTGAGTTTGTGTTTATTATTTAATTTTGTTTTTTCTTTCATGTGATTGTTCAATGTGTAATACTGTGTAGTATATTGACAAATTTTTAGTAAAATTCCATCTGCACATTCTAGTTAAGCATTTCAGTCAAATTCCATCTGCGCAATCTAGTTAAGCTGTCAAATTAAGCTTGTCGAGGTGTCAGAGGTCGATACGGTTAAATGATTCATGTTTGGGCTGGATATTCGGAAAAAGAACTAGAAGCCCAAAATTTGGACCCACAAAACTGGGCCGTTTTTAATGTTATAGCATATTGGACCTGGATTGGGTCAGGTGGATAGCTAATAGCCTACTACTTAAGTTGAAACTCTCCCTGATGCCTGATGGTTGTTGATTTGATACATTATTACAGTTGATAGATGGGGGGAAACGAGATGTAAAATATTCATAAATTGAGGCGCTAATTAGGATTATAGTTTACATCTATCTAACATACACGATATAATTAACATTCAACTATATGTCCGTATAAATTTAACTAGCGTATAACCCGTCGAAAATCAACGAGAAATTATAAAAATTAATAAAATTATTAAATAGTACTAATATGTGATAGTTTAAAATAAATATTACTCTCTCTGTTCACGAATAAGTGTCCATTTTAGAACAGTAACCAAGTTCGTGAATAAGTGTCCACTTTACCTTTTTGTACAACACTACCCTCTTTACTTACCCAATATTACTATCCTTTGTCATTTAGGACTCCACCTCACATCAACTTTATTTTTACCTTTTTATCATCCCAACAACTTTATTCTTACTTTTTGATCAATATCACCTTTTTTTTTGTCATTACCACTGTTTTTTTGTTATTATCTAACTATCCCTACATCCTAACTTTTACCCCATTAAGTTTTACTTTATCAGCTTTCTTAATCTCCGTGCCCAGTACAAAGTGGACATTTATTCCTGAACGGATGGAGTATTTGTTAATTATTTTAGCGTTAAATAATTCGATTATGCAATCTACTAAACTCGCTTATAATTTATATCTCTTGAACACATCTCAAATTCAATTAAAAAGTAATTTTACCACATGTTTACTTCTCAAACCCATATAGTTATGTTTGTTAAAAATTATAACTAATATGTTCTCATTACTTTCGATAATTGTTAAAGCTCTATTCTTCTACAAAATCGATGTGGGCAAAAATATATTTCTCTCTCAAAGGAAAGCGACTCTTAAGCTAAATTTTTTAGCTTTTTATTAAGAAAAAAAGGCAAGAGAAGGAGCAGGTAGTGAGAGAGAGAGAAGAGATATATAGATAGCGAATAATACTATAGATGCTAAGATTGTCTATAAAAATGAAATAGACCCTAAATACCCCACATTATGAATTCAACACAAGATTAAGATAAAAAAATAAGTTAAACCACCGCTTCACAATCATCCCGTCTACCCCGATGGTTCCGACCTGGAACCGGCCTATTGACTACGATACTGATTTTAAATTATATAAATAATCATCTTCCAAATATATTCAAAAAAAATTAATGATGACATTTGTTTTTTTTTTACTAGATATTAATATTTAATTATATACATAACTATATTCCAAAAATATTCACACAATATTTAATTAATAAAAATTTAATTATAAATTTTAGTATTATATAAATAATCATCTTCCAAATATATTCATAGAAAAATAAATGATGACATTCGTTTTCTTTTTTACCAGCTTCGAGAATAACTTTTTTAACTGAGAATAGAACTTCAAGAATTGTTTCACTATTTAGTTGGTAGTTTTTCCTTTTTACAAAACTTTATGTGGAATGATTGTGATTCGTAAAATTATTTAGTCAATAATATAAAATAAAAGTTGACCATGAATATCCTTAATTTTATGAGTTCAAAATTATATATATTAAAAAAAAAAATTGTCCCGTAAGTACTGAATTAGCCCATCTACGCAGATATAACTAATATTCAACTATATGTCCGTATAAATTTAATTAGCATCTTCCCATAGTATTATAGTTAAAATCAATAAACTTTTTTTAGAATCAAAGGGTTCTGGAATTATGGTTTTTCACCTACTTCTTTTTAAGTCATAGCAACTACTTTTTCTTATTACGTTTTGTTATAGCTTTGCTCGTGTTTGATATCTTTTGAATGTCTCTGATTCTATTTCTAAATGTAATTCAATTGAGATAGTAATTAAAAGTTTAAGAGTTTTCATAAAGACAAAAACTTGGGTGCAACTGTTCCACCGTAGTACACCCGCCCATTTGACCCGACCCGCCCCTGACCCGACCCGTTTGACCCGGGTTTGATCCGATCAAACCCCCCTTTGACCAGTTTTTTTTTTTTTTTTTAATTTCCAGTTTTTTTTTTAATTTATTTTTGTTTGCCGCTTCTTCTATGGTCAAGACGCGAGCGAGGGGAGCCGAAGGCCTCGGAGCGAGCCGTAAAAGTAGAAAATGTTGCCCGCCGATTATCCTTATTTTAGTAATCGGAGGGAAGGCGGAGCCGAAGGCTCCAACGGGAACAAAAAATCTGGAAAAAAAAAAAAAAAAAAAAAAAAAAAAAAAAAAAAAACTAGCGCGTGGCGGGTCGTGGGCGGGGCGGGTTGTGTGCAAATTGTGCATAAGTATGCACAGAAGTGTCTCTTTTTCATAAATCTGCCCCTTCAAAAAAATATTTTAAGTTAATCTTAAGGAAATTAAAAATAACCAAGAGAGCCTCATGCCTCAACAATTAAATTAGTGGTGGGCGGCGGTATGAGTTTCATCATCACAATTCACAAATGATAATAAATATTGAGCATAAATTTGACCCCATTCCATTTCGCCAGAGTGGCTGCATCTCCAGCCAACCAAACCAAACACAACGTCGTTTTCTTCAATCCAACAAATTCCTACAGAAAAAAGAAAGAAATAAACAAATTAAACCCCACAATTATTAGTGGTCGGCTGTATCATGGTAAATTATAAACTCATCAATGGCGGTCGGCAGGCCCCACCCCCTCCACTTCTTTTTCTGTATAAATTAGACTTTCCCTCACCTCCACTTCACTCATCTACTCATTCCAATCAATCAATCTTTCTTACGCAGTAGGTAGCTGCAAATAATTACTACTCATAATTATTGAGACTTGAGAGATGGAGAGCAAAGAGGAGGATGTGAAATTGGGAGCCAACAAATTCCCGGAGAGGCAGCCCATCGGCACGGCGGCGCAGAGCCAGGACAAGGACTACAAAGAGCCGCCGCCGTCGCCGCTCTTCGACTCGGACGAGCTGGCGTCGTGGTCGTTTTACCGAGCGGGAATCGCGGAATTCATCGCCACGTTTCTGTTTCTGTACATCACGGTTCTGACAGTGATGGGAGTGAGCAAGTCGGAGTCCAAATGCTCCACCGTCGGAATTCAGGGCATCGCGTGGGCCTTCGGCGGCATGATATTCGCCCTGGTTTACTGCACCGCCGGAATATCGGGCGGACACATAAACCCGGCGGTGACGTTTGGGCTGTTCCTGGCGAGGAAGCTGACGCTGACCCGGGCGGTGTTCTACATGGTGATGCAGTGCTTGGGAGCCATCTGCGGAGCCGGAGTGGTCAAGGGCTTCGGCAAGGCTCTCTACATGACCAAGGGCGGCGGCGCCAACACGGTGGCGCACGGTTACACCAAGGGCAGCGGCCTCGGCGCCGAGATTGTCGGCACCTTCGTTCTCGTTTACACCGTTTTCTCTGCTACTGACGCTAAGCGCAGCGCCAGAGACTCCCATGTCCCCGTGAGTAGATTTTCTATACGCATTTTAATTCATTAAAACTGAATTTAATGGAAATGAAAAATTCAACGACCATAAATTTCAAATAGATATTGGCCCCATTGCCAATTGGATTCGCGGTCTTCTTGGTGCACTTGGCGACCATCCCCGTCACCGGCACCGGAATCAACCCTGCCCGGAGTCTCGGCGCCGCCATCATTTACAACAAGAGCCACGCATGGGACGATCATGTAAGCTCGTAGTCCTATTATATTAATTCTCATTACAATAATTAAATATAATTAAGGATTAATTTTAATTTTAGCATGCAAAAAAATGACCGTGTCATTTTTCCTTGCGGTGGTATAAATTGGACAGTTATCATTGCAACAATTTATAAAACATGTTGAAAATAAAAATCGAGTTAAAATTGACTAGTTTATTTATCAAGACGATTTGAAGTATTGATTGGCATGGAAATTTTGTGGGCAGTGGATATTCTGGGTTGGACCTTTCATCGGGGCGGCGCTGGCAGCTCTCTACCATACGGTGGTGATAAGGGCCATTCCGTTCAAGTCCAAGTGAATGATGCCATGTGTGATTTTACAATAAATCGCACAAATCTTCATTTTGTGTAGCCGTTGCATTTTCTCGATTTTTTTTTTCTACATGCTTTCTGTTTGGTTTGCTTGTATTATTGTAAATTATGTGATTTGCCTTTAGAGTAAGAGGCCATGTGTGGTAAAGTAAAGGCGAAAGTTGCCTTATTTTGTATTATATTTTCCATCACAAAGGGTTTCTAATTATTTCTATGAAAGCCCAACAAAAGATGTGGTAACCTTTTTTTTTTTTTTTTGTTTATGTCGTTTGGGTTAAATAGCGTTTCAATATTCAAAAGTTAAATTTTATCATCCACTTAAAAAAATAATAACTTGAAACGCGTAAATTAAAATGATGATACGGAGATACTATCAATACAAAATCAACCGGTTATTTAATTTTCATAAGGCCTTGAATCTACGAGAGAGTGGACATGTAGTAATATAACGATACAACAGATTTTCATAACAACTGTTATCTCGTATTCTTGTTGTAAAAAAAAAAGAGTCTATTTAATTACTTATATATTATTAAAACTTTTACACTTCCACCACTTTATATCTCACTCTCGTGTCCTTGAATCCTTCTCGTGCAAGACATTACTCATGGATAGCACATTTTATATTGTAACATTATGAGCTCAATATAAAATACTATAGTATGAAATGAACTCAAGTGCTTATTTAATTATATATGCAATATATTGCACAATTATTTCGTTTAATGACGAATATGATCGGAGAGCTTGCCTCCATTGCGTATAGGATAAAAACTCACTCAATTGCCTTCTCTACTATGTAGAAAATAGGCTTAAAAAACGAGTAAATTGCACGATACACTTTCATGTTTTTTGAAATCTGCACAAAACAACTCTATGTTCTCTAAATGGCATAAAACACCCTTATGTTTTAATAAATCCTACACAGAATCCATTCCGTTAAAAATAACAGAGCGTTATATCCACTCGCTCTCTACGCGGCTGGTTTATATTTTTATGCTTTTAAAAGGTGCAAATGGTTCAAAATACCCCCTAACATCCTATAAAACAACATATTCTTGTTCATTATAATTTTACACACTTGATTGAATAGTTTAAGCTTCGTGGCTTGTTTTTTGTCCAAGTGACATAAAAAATACTACCTCCGGTGCTCAAATAACTTCATATCTTTCCTTTTTTGGACGGTCCCCAAATAACTTCCTACCTATTTTTGTCACACTCACACAATAAAATATTCTCTCTAACCCTTACTTTTTCTCCAACTGCAACAACCTTTACCTTAATTTCTTTATCACCCTCCTAGGAACTTATTTCAGAACCGAAGGTAGTAATTGGTTAAAAATAAATTCCATAGTACTCATGAAACCACAAAAATTCAAAGTGACATGGTTTATTTTCAGCTAGTGCACTTTCCTCTTCTTGATCCAATGATTCCAATTAGTTCTAGCAACACTTCTATTTCTACTTCTCGTTCTATAACTAAGGAAACATCCCAAATTATTTAAATTATCATATGACTGGTCAAAATAACACTTCCATAATAATAATTTAGTGAGAGAGATGTGATATGGGATGTGATATAGCATATATAATACATATTTGAGCATTGAACAACTCTATCAAATTGACGATCAAAACAAACAAAGAAGTTGCGAATATTTATGGAGTTTATTTCTTTTACTTAAACAATATGAAATACACTCTCCTTCTATGATAAGTGTGGTCTGATTTCCTTTTTTAACCGTCCATGATAAGTGTGGTCCAGCAAAAATTGGACACGAACTTTTACCCTTTTATCATTAAAAGTCTCTTTATATTTACCAAATAACCTTTAGTTAGCTTATCATTCACCACAAATCCTACAATAACTGTGGGTTACATTCTCCACTCATAATACTTTTGCTTTTCTCACTCTCACCCACTCTCTATTTCTTAAAATCTGTGTCACTTTCTCCGGACCACACTTACCGTGGACGGAGGGAGTATTGATCATGAAAAGACAACCATTTCCGAAAATTCTAGAAAAATACGGAAGCAAAGAGGATATGCTAGGAAAAATAACTTTATGTAACGTATAAATTTTCTGATTTGGTCAAATTTTATGTAACGTATAAATTTTTTATTGTTGGGGTATTATATTTATGAAATTTAATAAAAATCAACAAATAACCTTGATTTGTGTTTTGCCAGATATATGTGAATTCTCTAATAAACTTGAGTACCAAATAAATGCATTATTATTAAGGTGCTTAATTTTTATTGTTATCATATATAAGATCACTTAACTTTTATGATTAAAAAAAATCACTTAAATTTAACCATATTAATTACAACTACAATCAAATGCAATTATACTAACGTCTTTCTTAGATTAACTAAAATGATAAAATACCCTCAAAGTTATCTAATGAATAAACTGGTGTGTCAATGCTGAATTAGGTCGGTATGGGACCTTAGACGGAAAAGAAATTGTCGATGTTGAGTTTATCGGAGAAAACATGTTGCCGATATGACAAAATATCCGATGGTGAACACATATTTTAAGCCGTTAGTTAATCATTAACGGAAGTTGACGGAGGGACAGTGTGCATTGTTTAATAAAATATAAGGGTGTTTTACGCTTTTTAGAAAACTTAAGTATGTTTTAATAGAAAACATAAAGGTGTAATATGCAATTTACTTCTTAAAAAATATTTTTCGATCCATTTATGAACAAACTCTCTACTTTTTGTGGAGAGTATTCTCAATGTTGCTTGCTCATGTATTCAAAAAAAAATTTCTTAAAAAATAAAATAAAGACAATAGACTTTATGCATAGAAAAGTAGTAAGAGTTACTCATTTTAGACAAATTGGTTGCACTGGCTGCTCCTCGTTCGCCCTATCATTTTATCCATGTCAATGGCGGCCTCCTCTAGGATTTATGAAAGCCAATACTAACGGTGCTGTTACAAGGGTGCCAGGAGTTATGCACTCTGACAGAGTTTTTAGGAATTGTCGGGGGTTTGATCGTGGATGCTTTCATGAAACTAACTACATCGGCTTCGCAATAGAAGCAAAGCTAATTGTAGCTATGAGGGCGATTGAAATTGCTTCAATGCACGATTGGGTGTAGGGGTGCAACGAAAAATGGGTTTTAGGATAATCCATACTCGAATCGTACCCGGTTGGGTAACGAATACCATATACTCGTAATTTCTGGGTAATGGTTCGGTACAAGTATTGACTTTTCAAAATAAACAGGTAACGGGTAACCTGTTCAGGTTTAAGATACGTACAAGTATTTATTTGCGTCGTCGAAAATTGTCAAAAAATCGAACAGACGGAAAACTGAAAATTTTGTGTGGTTCTTTTTTAAAAAAGAAAATTGAATATTTAAACGGATATTGTGATACCCATTACCCGTATCGAGTACCTCTGATCAAGTATTGGGTGAGTATGTATTTTCGCTTAAATGGGAATGAGCATCCCGAAAAAAGGGTACGGGTACTCATGAATACCTATTTATGCAGCTCTAATTTGGTATATTTGAGGCTTAAACAGACTCCACCTATGTCGTGAGTTTGTAATCCACTCGCTCATCGAAAGTTCCTAGCTAGGCGACTTCGTAACAGATGACTGAAGACTCTTTGTCTATCGGATGATATGAATTTTAAAGCTTCCCACATTTTCAGGGAAGGGAATGTGGTGGTTGGTCACATAGTTAGTTCTGATATGATTGACGGCTATTAAAGTTTCGGACCTACTCAAAGTTTAGAATTAACAATTAAAGATATGAGTTGTTTCTCTTTTACTAGAGTTATTCTCTAAATGAGCACTTTTTATTTCTTTCTTTATTGTGTTTCTGTACGTGATTTTAGTCATAAATATTTTAGGTGAAAATTTAAAACCCATAGAAGCAAAATGGTAAAATGAAAAATACGCAGCCTTCTAAAACACAATGAATTCTACTCACTTACAATTAAGGGCCCACTAACCGTCATGTCGGCTGAATCCCTATCATATCGGTTGACTTGTTTTGTTTCACTTTATCTATTTATCACCCCTTATTCGGCCCAAATTTTCATGATTCACTTTTTGACCTACACTATAGCCTAACACCCGCCCCCACCTCAACATAAATTATCCCCACCTTCTCAAATCCCATTCTATCTCCTTCATCTTGCCCTTTCACTTTCACTTTCACTTTCACTTTCACTATTTCCTCACAAATCCCGCTCCACACCAATTCATCCGTGATAAAATATTTTTATGCGGCAGTTTGTTATTCTTCACAACATGGCAAATTATGGAGAAGTTAGTTTTGTAAATATTGTTATTAATTTTTTTAGTGAGTATTATTGGTATTTTATACGAATTCCATGAGATAAAATAGATGTATTCGATTTATATTGTGAGATTTTATCTACGGCTTTGAAAAAAAAAAATAGGTGCTATCTAGAAAATTTCCCGCTCGAGAAACCCTTTTGCCACCAATATCCCGCTCGAGCGGGATTTTTCTTAACCGAGCGGGGTATACTTTTTCTCCCTGTTAATTAATTATAATAGTGTATAACTTGCCCAAGATCCCTAAATTGGTGATTCATAGATGTTTCGAATGTTTGGTGATAGATTTATACTAATAAGTTGAAAAAATATACTGTTGTATATTTTGAATGTGTAATTTGCTCATAATTTTTCCTTGAATTTTTCCATGCTAAGTATTTAAGATCCCGTTCGAGCAACTAAAGGTAGCCTAAATCCCGCTCGAGCGGGATATAGCTAATCCGAGCGGGAAATATGAAATTATCGATATTAATTAGTTGGAACCTAATATCTATCAAATCCCGCTCTAACCCTAAGATTTAGTAGATATTTCGAATGTTTGGTGATAGATTTAGACAGATAAGTTGGAAAAATATACTGCTGTATATTTTGAATGTGCAATTTGCTCATAATTTGTTCCTAAATTTTTTCATGCTAAGTTTATTTAAGATCCCACTCGAGAAAATAAAGGTAGCCTAAATCCCGCTCGAGCGGGATATAGTTAAGGCCGAGCGGGATTTTGTGATTTGTGTTTGATATTTTTTTTTCATGCATTCTTTATTATATCCCTCTCGTGTTGGTGAATTTTGGGTTGATATCCTGCTCGAGCGGGATATAGATATTGCGAGCGGGAAATTATTTTTTTACGTGTTAAATACTGTCAATAGTGTGATTTTAATATTTGTTTTTTAATTGCAATTTTTATTGTTTCAGATTACGTTCAAGAGGCCCGAGGCTATTAACCGAAAATCGTTGGTTAACACAGCCTACAGGTACAACGTTTTAGAAGACGTTGAGGATATAATGATGCGGGTTGGGGGACACGATCTTTTGGATATGTGGCTTGAAGGTTATTTTGGCCACTTTAGTTACTGGCAGTCGGAGCAGAAGTGCGCTATGGGCGTGCATCACGTATTGTCCCGTGAGATTGAGTATCCATTCGGCGAGGCACACGACATGTGTTTTCACATCAAATGGGCAAACATTCGTTTTTCTTCTGCAGAGTATGCCCTTGTTACCTGATTGTCATTCGGCTCGTCTGATTTCCGACCTTCAAACAATCACGACATACGGGATGTGCAAGTGTATCGGCGGTTTGTCAACGACATGCCGATTAGTGTGGCGGACCTCCTGGATCAGTTACGCCACAGGCGTGTGACACATCAGAGTGGAAAGTTGTACCTGAAGGTCGCACACGTGTTAGTTTTGTATATGCTGATGATTGGTGTTGAATTGAAGAAGTATGTTGCGGATTGGGTGTGGAAGTTGGTGGACGATCTCGAAGTATTTTCTCACTTTCCTTAGGGCGCCTACACGTATTTAAATCTGAAGCACTACGTAGACAACATCAAGCACACGCTCAAGTACCACTTCTACGGTGCAGTATGGGCTTTCCGTGTTTGGTCGTTGGAGATGCTGCCAAACTTAGCTGCTGCAGTTGCGGTCAATGACAACCCAAATGCATTAGATGGAAGTTCAAGAGCAGAAGTGGAATAGACCTTGCGCCATTATTTTCTTTGCAGGTATATTTTATTTTTTGATTGAATGTATTTTCTGAATTATTTATGTATTTTTATTTGTGTTTGATAAAATTTTTAGTACTGTTGGTTGGTCAATTCAACCCTTTTGGACCAGATGATACTGAATTGCAGAGCTTCTATTTCCAATCCACTCAGTTTCTAAATGTACTGGGAGTGTGAACTATATAGTGTCGCGCAATCCGTTACGTGAAAGGGGATCAGTTCCCTCGTCAAGCATGCGAGGCCATAGTAGTTGATGATGAAGATACTGATGAGAGACCTCCTCTAAGGTGAGGACAGAGACAACGAGGTGGACAGAGGCACCCTGTTACCTACGAACAGACAGAGGCGGAGGCAGAGGGTGAGGCTTCACCTGAGTACCGAGAACCACCTCGCCGTCAAGACCACGGAAAACGTGTGCATCAGGGAGGATCTTCATCCTCCAGTGGTGGGGCCGATCACGTCCTATGTTCGAGTGATCGGTGCTGGATTCGATCAGAGATTGCTCTTGCAGAGGATCGCATTGTACAGAAAGTGGAGCGGAGACTATTCCCTGGTCGATTACCCCATGCGATACTCGGGCTTCTGCTGATCATTCTTTCGATGGCCATGAGCGCAAATGGACCGCAATTGTGACTGTCGTCTTGTCTAAATTGTCTGACAAGGTCACAATCATTAGGCTTATTCGGAACAACTATAGCCAGTCTATCACTCCGGTTCATTGCCTTCGATTTTCTGGTGGTCAACCAATAGCCTCCTTGGTTCAGGATTGTCCAGAACTTAAGAGCAAACAATTTGAGTGAGTCTACTAGATGTTTCCGAGCATCTTCTAGGTGCGACTTTGAGTCCCACTCCCACACCTCCATCACCCACTGAACCATGTTGATGCGGAGAACAAAAAAATGCGCACCGAGAATGACTGGAATTATTATCTGTAAGAAATAATCAGAATTTTAAAAAGAATTTAAATGATAACTTCAATTAGTATGCAGTGATTTTTTACCATCTCAGCTTGCCACCAATTTTTAACATTAACACCTACATCAATGTCCATTGTGATGCTCGCACTCATGCTCGTCGATCTCTGCATTTGGTTAAGTTTGTGCATGAATGTCGTCTGCACACGAAAAATATTAGTACATATAATGAATTGCAAACAATAATAAAAAATTTAAAATAAAGGATTGCGCACGAAGAAGTCGACGTTCAAAATAATCGTGTTGGTGTCAGTAACCCTGTCCATGATGTGCACACGTTCCCTCAAACGCTGTTGCAACAACTGGACTGCAAAGACGAAAACCTGAGAAGAAACACAAAAAGTTATATTTATTAAAATAACTATATACTAATGATAACAAGTTTAAAATTTAGAAACTTACTGGATGATCCATGTCTTGCATTGGGTCTTCAATTCGGCGAAAGTACTCAGCTGTGCAAGTTACTGCTCTCACATACACGCATGAGTCTTTGTTTTGGCATAAACATTTCATATCTCCTTCATTTGGCGTTGTCGTCAAGATCGGCAGGAGGAATTTCCTCTCCTGACTGAATTAGACTCTTATCTCGGCGTTGACCTTCGCCATCTCCTGACTCATTCGGTGGTGTATGCGAGAGCAACTTCCTAGCAAAATCAACATATGCAGCGGGATCGTACAACACATCCTGAGGGGTCCCATCAGGACCCCTATCAGCTACGGGTTGAGCCTGAATGGGGGGATCATCTGGTTCATAAGCATACTCAATGTCGTCCTTTCTAAGCCATTCGGGCACTGTGCACTGTGGCGCTGAATGACAGGCTGGCACATAGGGTTGTTGGTGTCTTGCTGGAATGTCGTGGGCTGAGGCACTGGGGGGCGGTGAAGAAAGCCTCGGGCTAGAACGTCGGCCACTCTTCTTAAACAAATCTGTGAAAAAATACTTGATCTCCGGAAAAATACTTCTCTCCACTGTGTAGCCAATTCAGTTCTCACCATGCCTCGCAATTCCTCCATAAACTTCTTTCTTCTTCCCTCTCTCCGACTGCTGGTGTCAGTGCCGCTGCTCGATTATGACGACTATACTACGCGAGCACATTTTCCTTGACTTTTCTTAGATTTCGTCACAACTGTAGGTGGGGGCCTGTCTCTCAGATCATATATGCTAGGCTCTGACACCGGAGGGTCCCTAGAAGGCTGCTGAACTGGGGCACGACGTTCAGGTTGCTCACCCTTGGATAGCAAGTTGACGGGCTTCACATAATTCACTGCCAGCGGTTTTCAGCATTTACTAGTGAGACCCAGTAAAACGTCATTTCTTCTTCTTCTTCAGGGTCCAGGGAATCTCTACAATTCATCCCGTTGAGAAAAGCCCGTTCCAATTTTTGTTGCAAAGCCGGATCAGGCCTCCATCTCAAACAACGAGGAAGGTCAGATTCGGATTCTCTGTGGGCAGTCATATCTGTAGTGCCCAAGCCGGCTCGTAAATGTTATACCTGTAATTTTTCCGAAAATCCTTTTTGTGGCGCGGTACCGCCGAGACATAGTTCTTCAACACTTGGTATGAATATCAGCCCCAAAGAAATTGGTTCCATCGGTTGAGATCATCCGCTAATACCCAAAGCCACGAATTTATCTTGCCTCTAACGTCGCAACCTAATAAAATTGCTTGTGCGACGAGCACATGGGCTGCTTGAAGATACAAATGTGCCTCTAGACCCTTCACATTCAAAAAATCCAGCAACACGTCCTTGAATTCTCGCACTTCCCCAAAAGCCCGACAAGTTTCCACATTCTCCGTCGACAAATCTGCACTGTGTGGATCAAATGAAGACGCTCCAAAAATAAGTTCCGAAATAAGAGCGTACTCACGAGGTGAAAATCTCAAATTTCTTTCACCAATACGAAACCATATATCTATCGGATCAGCACCGGCCACTTATACCTCTCTAGCGACGATCATTTGAAGCGCTTTCCCGTACGCTTTACCCTAATTCCATCTTAAAAAATGTCCGAAAGCACCCACAAAGAATGTTCTAACGAGCTGTGCACCCCCAACTTCGAATAGCCGTTTCTCTATCGATTCCAACATGTTGAGCTTGTTGTACGTGTTCACCACGCAAGTCATATCCTGTAATGTCTTACGTACCCAACATCAACCATGCTGAAATAGAAATAAAATCAATTAAAAATAGAAATAAAAATTAAAAACACGTGGCAAATTCTTTTCAAAGAAGATCATCATACCTCTCATCCGAAATGGAGGCAACTTTCTTCGACGAGCCTCTCTTAAGGCCAATGACAATTATTGGCCGCCATTTCTTCCAATATTCGCACTGCTTCTTCATAGGGGCGATTAGTCAAACCACCACCGGCGGTGGCATTCACAACTTCTCTTGTATGGCTGGGAGCTCTCGATAGAAGTTCAATATTTGTTGCTCATTTGAAAAGCCATGTTGAGGGCATCTCCTCAACATTTCCTTGTAACTCTCCTATGCCTCATATATAGATTCATCTCTGGATTGGGAAAAATGAGAAATGTCCGAGATCAACTTTTGTGCACGAGATGAAGGGAAATACTTGGCTAGGAATAGCCGGCAAAGTTGCTCCCACGTAGTAATCTCCAAGCGGTCTATGGTCTTGTACCAAGCTTTGGCTCTATCCCGCAAAGAAAATCCAAACAACCTCAATCTAATGGCATCATTCGAGACCCCTTGGATTTTGATAGTCTCGCACACATCTAAGAAAGCACTCAAATGTGCGCTGGCATCTTCATTAAAACCTCATCCGAATGACTCCGGTCGCACCATATTAATCAACTCCAGCTTTAGCTCAAAGTTGTTGGCATTGCACCGATTGCCCCAACCTCCATCTTGGAACATATTCACTTGAGGCTCAAACATTTGGTTGATCGGAGGCGGAGGTGCTCTTTCTCTTTGAGCTTGTTGCTCCTCCATTTGACGGCGGAGCTCTTGCATTTGGCGCTCCAAATCGGCCATGTTATTAGGCCCTTGACGCTCCATTGCTCTCCTTCTACGTTCCCGGCTAGCTCATTTATGTGTGATTTCAATCTTCAAATCTAAGGGTATGATTTCTCCTCCCTTTTTCCTTGTGATCATGCACCAATTCACCTACACAAACCAACCAAGAACTCACTTAGATTCAAACTACACATTTACGTAAAGAATGCTTGAACTAGTACTCTCAATGCAAAGATCATTAACAATATAAACTCTAAATAGTCCCCTGGCAACGGCGCCAAAAAATGATCACTAATTTTACTAGCAAATAATCCGCACTTTATTGGGCTATTGTAGCACTAGTAACGAGTATCGTATCCTCAAGGACTATTGGATTGAATTTATGTTGAAAACAAAATTTATGCACCTTCCTACTATTCAAGCTCTAAGATTGTCATGATTCGTGAGATTTTCAAACTAAAAGAAATAAGAAATTGATATGAAAGAGCAATTAAGAGAAAATAAGCAACTAACAAGCAAATAGAACAATATAGAAAAAGGGTTAGTTCTAGGAACCTTGCTCGATTCAAAACGATGGGGAAATCAACTATCGATCCATTCAACCATTTAATCTAATTGTAGTGAAGGAATCACTCACTTATGCACACTCTCTCTCTCGACAAGAACATGCAAGTTGATCAACTACTTATCTATCTCGATTAAGACTCAAGACAAGGCGTTGACTCCCAAAAGCACTCAAGATTTATAGTCTTCCATGCATTGATTAACTTCCGCTAGGATCCTTAATCAAAAATACCATGCAAACTTGAATTCTATGATCATAAAAACCGATTAAGCATTTTTACGAACACTAGACATGCTAAAATAGAGGCCATCTATTCTAACATGAAAAACAAGCACCAAAAAGCATGAACCACAAATTAGAAGGCAAAATAACATCAATAATCAAAATCCACCATCAATAGAATCTCACAAGCTCCCTTAAACCAATTAAAGGAAATTTAGCTAGACATGGATGAAATTAAAGCAAAACAAAGGATAATTAATTGTATAAATGAAATACTAAGAACCCAATGATCAATTCTTCCACAAGACTTTAAACCTAACCTTAATCTACTAATACAATAATTGAAAATGTGTTTAGAACCCTAATTGGAAACTTTTTGAACAATAATCTAAGCTATGGAAGGTGGAATATACGTTTTGGGCTGTCATAAGGTATATATAGGAGGGAAAAAGTGCTAAAAGAGATTCAAATCGTGTCAGGGGCAAAATCGTCAAATTTTGGACAAAACAGTGAAAATCGGCGGTCGAAGAGCCAAAATCGGCGGTCTAGGCCCGAACTGCCGAGTGGACCGCCGATTTACACTTTCTTCATGACTTTCATTCCAAAGATTTCCAGCGGTTTGGCCGGCGGTTCACCCCTGAACTACCTATTTTTTAGTCCAAACCGCCGAAAACTTATGCTAGAGCGCCGGTTCTTGATTTCTTCTCCTCTTCGCTCGGTTTTCCACTTTTCCATCCCGTTTCTTCATCTCCGTTCCTCGACAGCCCTTTCATTTCGACTTAGCACCCCATGCTTGACCTACACACATGCACAAACTCCACCAAAACGTGAAAGCGACCCAATATAGTAAAAAACATCTAAAGCAAGTCACGATTGGTGGAAAAATAAGGCAATTAGTGCTATGAAAATGCGTTTAGTTGCTATAAAATAGATGTTTATCAATATTTTACCATTTCAACATTTAATGGGGGAATAAATTCTCTGTTAGGTGGTGGGTGGGGGGTTAAATCCTACGTAACTTGACTATTTCATGCAGAAATTGAAAGTGGGGGGTTTGGATTTTATTGAATAAAAAAATCATACAAAGTGGGGGCCCATGAGAAAGTTATTCGGTCAAAGGAAGAGAGAGATTCTCTTATATCTGTCAAAGTACACTTTGTGGGCAAAGTGGGTATATGGAGTAAATAGTTATCTTAGTGGGTATATGGAGTACATGTTATCTCCATAATGGGTATTTCGAATTTCCTTTCTTTTTAATGTGGTGAATTTATTTCTACATGTATAAATCAGGTTTAGTTATGTCGCATGTCTGCACAAGCAAGTAATTCATGTCAGGCACCAGTCAATCATCATTCTGTACATTGACCAATTTTTCTACCATTTCTAGCTCGCCAACTGGCAAATTCCGCTCGCCATGTGTCAAATCCCACTCGAGCAGGATCATAAATCTCGCTCGAACGGGATTTGACACGTGGCGAGCGAGATCAACATTTAGGTTGGTTTAATACTGATTCATAAATTTTTGACTAAATTTAGTACGCTACTTAATTCGTATATGTTTCATATAAAATAATTAAATTACATAATTATTGACTAATGATTGTGAAATAATCACAAAATTAACATTAAATGATTGCTGAATACACACACAACCACACTTGTCAATCCCTTTATATCACATCTCTTACACATGTGTAAGAGATGTGATATAAAGGGGATGACATGATGGTATATTATATTAGAAATATTCAAAAGTGTGTATTTTTCATTGTTTTGAATTGTAGTGTGTATTTTTCATTTTGGTAATTGGAAAATGTGCATTTTTGTGGATTGTCACAATATTTTAAGAGGCATAAGTCAAAATAGCCATTTTCAAAAACAAAAGATAAATAATGCCATTTTGAAAAAAAAAGTTGTCCAAATAACCTTTTCTTTTCTTTTATGACTTTTTAACCCTATAGGTATACAAGAAGGTTATCTTTAATTTGAATCATACACGAAGACTAAACTTCATGTGTTGGAAAATTTATTAAAGTTTTGATTGATTCAAAAACCAACTGACCACAACCTAGTAGATGTTGCCAGATCCTAATGTTAGTAGTTAGGCTCGCTGTTTGAGCATTGTTAAGATTTTATCTTTACAGGTCTCCAGCTGAAGACGGCAACAAGGCTTCACTCGGATAGAACATCAGTTGTAAGAGAGACAACTGAGCGTTCAAAAGATAGAACATCAGTTGTAAGGAAGACAACTGAGCGTTCATCAGATGAGAATTAAAAAGTAGGAAGATGCCAAAGTCAACTAAGGAAGATGCAAGAGAACATTAGTTGTAAGGAAGACAACTGAGCGTTCGGAGCCAACTGATCAGATACAAGAAAGACAACTGAGCGTTCAATTTCAGAACATCAGTTGTAGAACTCGATCCAAAAAGATCAACAGCATGAAGTTCAAATCAGCTGAGAGTTCAACTGTCAGCACTCAGATAGAACATCAGCTGAAGAACAAGTCAGATGAAGATCGAAACTCTCAACCGACCATCCATTGTTGAAAGACCAATGTTGAGATTTGAAATTCAAATAAGGAAGTCACGTGAAGGTTTGACTCTCTGTCATTACCTCATTTGGCCCAACACAAGACTGTCTCAGATGGAAAGCAGAAGCACGCAGTTGCCAAATCCGGAAAGTTTGCAGAAGATGAGAGACAAGCCATCGCTTTCAAAGAACAGAGATCAACAGCTCTTCCAACGGCTAGTTGATTCTCTCCGCCTATAAATAGAGGCCTTCATTCATTCACCAAGACTACGGGAAAGACGAGACAGACAAGTGTGAGAAGAGATATACAAGCGAAAGAACAACTTCATTCTGCACTCAAGCAAAACCTCTAAGAACATCATTAGTTGAGAATTCTAGAGAGTTAGATTCTGTCTTTGTAGTTTTGATCCAACCTTGAGAACATCACTAGTTGAGAGTTCGTAGAGTGTTAGATCATAGCTCACTTCTTGTTCGAGCTATTAGTTGGAACCCCACCCTTTCTTACACCTGAAAAGGTTATTAGGACCCTACTCTTCCCGTAACTGAGTAGATAGGTTGATTAGTACCCGTAAACTAATCTGTAAGGTTGATAAGTACCTGTAAACTTATCTCAATGGTTGCAAAGCCCGCGTAAGCTTTGTGGTTTGTCCAGAAGAACTTGGACTGAGTTGTGTGGACTCACAACTCCCCGTGGACGTAGGAGTTATCTCTGAACCACGTAAATCTTTGTGTGTTGTGTTTATTTTTCAGTTACTTATTGCATATTCAACTGACTAACTAACCTGCATACAAACTGCATTTTTCATATCAACTGTCTTGGTCATTGACCAACCTTGCACTTAAGCGTGAGTTGATTTTATACGAGTTAATTTCCACCACATTCCGCACAACACTTCACTTCCAGCTGAGTGTTTCTTACTCGATTGTGATTCCAACTGAGTTGCATTACTTGGTTGTGTTATTTTTAGGGGGTTGTTCTTAAAAGTTTTATCTGGTGTATTCCCCCCCATACACCAGAACTCGTATCGGGACCATCAAGTGGTAAGAGCAGTGGTTCAAAAGACTGCTGACTCTGTTTCGCAAGGTGTGAATTCGAGGTGTTTTCTTCAGTGGTCAACTGAACAGATCTATTTATCACGCTAGTGCATATCTGCTTGCATTTTTCTTCTGTTGTTGTGTGCAGATGGATGTTAAAGACAAGATCGTGGTCATGTTCTCGGTTGTGAACTATACATCCTGGAGAACTCGGATGAAGAAGATCCTACTCTCAAAGCATCATCGAATGCAACAAGTACTCACATCCGGACCATCATCATCAGAGAGAGAATCACTCGCACTCCTACAAATCCCAACGATGGAGATGCAACTGTGGAGTTAGTGGAGAAGAAGCCAGAAGACTTCACTCCAGAAGAAGCTAAAGTGAGCCAGTTGGACACTGGGCTCAGAGCACGATCATGTCCACAGTTGGACAAGACTATCTGCCTTGGATAGAAGAGTGCGAAACCGCTAAAGAGATGTGGGATATCTTGGCATCTCTGAGTGAAGGAAGCGACGAAACAAAGGAGAACAAGTTCTCACATGCCTGCCAAGATTTTGACAACTTCTGTCTGAGAACTGATGAAACAATTGATCAGTTAGAGCTCCGGTTCATGGACATCATCAGAAGGATCCAGTCCATCCGAAGAGGAAAATATACTTTGAGAGAAATCAACCTCAAAGTATTACAAGCTCTACCAGCTGAGTGGGATACCTTCACCAATATCCATGAGAGCCGAGCTGACCTTTGGTGAGACGCGCGCGTGGCGCGTGCACTACACGCGCGCGCTTCACGCACGGCGCGTGTTGTGCATGGGCCCCCCATTGTTTTTGCAATATGTCCATATGCACACCACCATATATTCATATGCACACCATTTAATGTTCATATGCACACCGAAGACTATCCATATGCACCAACTTTTTCTAGTTTTTTTTGCGATATATTCATATACACACAACCATATATTCATATGCACACCACCATATATTTATATGCACACCACTTAATGTTCATATGCACACCGAAGAGTATTCATATGCACCAACTTTTTCTAATTTTTTTTTTCATTTTTTTATTTACAGTTTATTTATTTATTTTTATTCCGATGGAGCCTTCGGCTCCGATTTATTCATATGCACACCACTTAGATTTGAAATGCATATGACATGATTAAAAAAAAACAAGTGAAAAAAAGGTTGTGCATATAAATATAAAGTGTAGTGCATATGAATATATGATGATATACGTATGAACTTATTGCAAAAAAAAAAAAAAAAACTCGAAGAAAAAAATATCAACGCGTTGACCGGGTTAATCCAGTCTCACAGTGGGAGACCGGTTACATACAATAATTTGCCTTTTGATAAAGATCCCTCATTTAGCGTAAAAAAGTAGTACTACTAGCTACCTTAGAATGAGGCCCAACCCAAATCGAGAAATCTTGGCCCAAGATTATTAGCCCGTATAGTCCAGCCCTCAATTTCTCCATATGCTGACTCAGCTGACCCACTTCTCGCTTGCAATTTTTGCTGCATCCTAAAACCCTAGAAGCTCTCTCTCTCTCTCTCTCTCTCTCACGGACACACTCGGCCATTTGCTGTGCACCGTCGGAACAATGGGGTCTAGCGGACAAACGGTGCTGCAGTATGTACCTTCACCGGCCAGCGTGTCGGCTAGGGTTCATCCGCTTGTTATGTTCAATATCTGCGATTGTTACGTGAGGCGGCCGGACCAAGCCGAGCGCGTTATCGGCACGCTACTCGGATCCGTTTTGCCTGACGGCACCGTTGACATTCGCAATTCCTACGCCGTTCCTCACAATGAGTCCTCAGATCAGGTTATTCCACATTTTTTTTATTCATTTTTCACGAAGATTTCAAAATTATTCCATTTTTTTCTAATTATGCTGTATCATAATTTTTTATGTTCAGTTCTAATTTATTAGCACTTCGAAGTATTCTGGTGTATTTTTTTTTGCAATTAGAATGGTTAATGATGGAAATCAAGAATGTGATCCATTTGGGGCAAAAATTTCGCATTTATTGTCCTAGGAAATACTGGAGTAGTATATTTTACTTTTTGATGGGGAGCAATATATTTCACTAGTGTTTCTTGTTAAAAAGCGGTGTTTATTCACTATATCTTATTATATTGACTTGCGATTTACTTGACGTGGTTCTAGGTTGCACTTGATATTGATTATCATCAGAATATGTTGACGTCCCACCAGAAAGTGAATCCTAAGGAAGTCATTGTTGGATGGTAATATTTTCATATTCATTTGCTTGTTTACACCTACTATGAATTTTGATCTGACATTGAAGCCAAAATGTCCGTTGATATCAATCTTTTAGATGCAATTGTGATTTCTGTATATGCTGTTCGGCATTGATGTGGCAATCCTTTCAAAACTTTGGGAGGCATTAGGTTTGGAGGATGAAATAGATAACATTGATAGGATATGATATGACATGTTTGGTCAATTATCAACTCAAGTTTGGAATGATAAATTTATCACTCAATTGGCATTTAATAACATGGGCTGAGCTATCCATCACTGGCTAATCATTCAAACTAAACATATGAGTTTAAGAGGCATCAGGGAGGAAGATGAGATAGATAACATTAATAGGATATGATAGGATTACATGTTTGATTACTAATCAACTCAATTTTGGAATGATAATTTTATCACTCAATTGGTGTATAATAACACGGGCTAACTTATCCATCGCAGCCTAATCATTCAAACTAACCATATGATTAAGTTGAATTTTTTATCATTCAAACCAAACACCACCTTAGTATATAATATTATACATTTTCAGTCTGTAAATATGGTTCGATCTCAGAAATGTTTTGAGTTGATGGTTATACTGTAATAGCTGGGACTCAGTATATAGTTTTTGGTTGATATCATCTTCCAACTTAGAGGTGCTATGTATTTTTGATAGGCATTGTGACTAACTTTTTGTAGTTTTATTTTATCAGATTGATTACGTGAACAATGTGAAAGAGCAAATGCAGACAAAAATATCTTTCTGTGAAATACTCTTCTTCTGATTTTACATCCTTATATATTTTTTGACTTATTGATAATGAAAATTTGAGAATCTATTTTTAAAATCAAAGTTTTGTTTGTATTTTTCTCTTTTACCAATTTAATCTTGTCTGATGTTTATTCCATTTCCATTTACTCTCGTATACTAGTTCTTTCCTAGCCCGCCCAGTCTGTTTAACATTCATTTTGGTCGTTTGATCCAAAGAGTGATAACATAATTAATGAGATTGCATGGTTTGCCTGATCTCATGAGCAAATTGAGTTCTTAGATTTAAAATCGATCATGAAGTTTTAATACAGGCTTGTGTGGATAGGTTTTCAACTGGTGGAGTTGTTGGTGGGAGTGCTTTGATCCACGAATTCTACTCTAGAGAAGTTAACAATCCTATTCATTTGACTGTTGATACTGAATTCAGAACGGGAAATGCTTCAATCAAGGCGTTTATTTCTGTTGGTTTGTCTCTTGGAGATCAACAACTTGCTGCACAATTTCAAGAAATTCCACTGGACCTACGCATGGTTGAAGCGGAAAAGATTGGATGTGCGTATGCATGTGAACTATGAATTTGATAAAATATGCTGTTTACGTGTTCTTTTGTCTTTGAATCTCTGAAGTATCAGTACATTATGTGTCATATACATATGGCCCTGGGTATGTGTGCTTGTGAGCACATTAAAGAAATCTGCTGCCATGGCATCAGTGTGTATGTAGAGACTATAGATGAACTCCATCATGTATGCCCAATTCCCTAGGGATATGACCTTCTAATCGCAAAGTATAATAATGTACGTGGTTTGCTGTGTGTTGGGGCTGGTTGACTGAACTTATATTCTGAGACAGCTGCGTTTCTATATTCTGCATTATCGAGTTCTTTCTCTTACCCTTGTGTAGGATTTTGTGTTTTCTGCATGATGGTTATAATGATTCTGTTGGTTTTTTAATTGCATCGTCTTTGACTGTTCTTTGTATTGCGTACATACATATCTGATTTTGAGGTTTGAGCAACTCTTCAGGTCTGAGCTACTTGATACCTTAAGAACAATGTAGAATTTACCGCTGTGCAAACAAATAGTTGCATTTTCAGCACATTATCTGGTTTTGAGTGACTTCTTCTGTTATATGGAACCTTGTTTGTCCTTACACAGTCATGTTTCTGACAGATTGTGTCGTTTTTAGTTTTTTTTGTAACTTCTATATGAATTCATGTTTAGTTGAACAATATGTGTTGAATGTGATGCTATATACTTATCGAATTCTTATCTGGATTTTGTTTGCACAGTTGACGTACTTAAGCCGACAATAGTTGAAAAGCTTCCAAATGATCTTGAGGGAATGGAAGCCTCAATGGAACGGTTGCTTGCTCTGATTGATGACGTTCACAAATATGTGGATGATGTTGTGGTGAGAAACCTGCTATTGTGCTTCTGAATCTCATGTTTTCTATCATTGCGTATGATTTTGACTTCTAGTTTCTCACCATTTCAGGAAGGACGCACTGCCCCTGATAATAAAATTGGAAGATTTATATCGGATACAATAGCAGCTCTTCCCAAACTATCTTCGAATGCTTTTGATAAGCTAGTGAATGACAGTCTACAGGTATGAAATTCTACCCTCTGAATTGATACTGATGCTGTTAGTAATTGATGTTAATAAACTGCTCTCGTTCCTTCTCTGGGTCAATTATTTGTTTTTCGGGATGGAATCTGAAACTTGCAGCTGTTGTTTCTGAGTTCTGACTTTTCCTTTATGTTTGGATATTCCTATATTTTAGTTGCAAAGGCATCTAAAAATGTAAAATGAAACTCGCTGGCATTTCTTAACCTTACTAAAATTTTAGGATATAGATTCTGACCATGACCATGTCTGTTTTCAATCTCCTCTCCTCCCCCCCCCCCACCCCCCCCCCCCCCCCACCCCAATTTTGTCAGTATATAAACTGATGGATTCAGATTATGAAGAAAACAAGTGACTTAAGCATGCTTAATCTATATCAATTCACTGTAGATACTACTAGTCCTTGTTCAGGTCAGAATGTTGGTATCTCCTTTGTAACTGAACTCTTCTTATACCAAGAAATATTGTTTTTATAAATAAGCTGAATGGTGTTATTACATTAGCCAGATGTTTGTTGATGCTGGATATTTGTTTTGAAGCAATTATTTTACTTATACGAGTCCTCTCCATAGGTTACTTTCTGATATTAATATAGTGAAGTTGCCTAAAATTTGATTTCACACTTATTTGAAACTGCATTTAATGTAGCTGAGATATCTTAAATTTAGGCTGTCTGATTAAGTAAAAGTAACATCATCTATCCCATGACTTTTTATTTTTGATCATTTTCTCTGAATAGACAGAAGCTAAGACAATTCCAATGCTCCCAACATTTATGATGATCATTTTTATGATGTTTTAAATTCATAAAACATAAACAATGAAAAAGGATACTGAAGGTATTGAGCTATGGAGAATCCTAATCATTAAACCAACTATATACTATGCTTGAAGATGTTAAATAGGGATTTGCAGTTTCTACCAACTTAAATGCCTGAAGTCATTGTGGTTGAGGTGTTCTATTGTCACGGAGTGTATCTTAACTCATGTTTTTTCCAGGACCAACTTCTGTTGCTATATTTGTCTAGCATTACAAGAACACAACTTAGCTTAGCTGAAAAGCTCAATACAGCTGCCCAGATTCTCTGATGGATACTGTTCCGGTTTTTTGAGACAACAAAAAGTAGATCTGTGATGTAGGATTTGTTTTCAAGATGTATGACCTTTGTTTGTGTTCTACTGCTGTCTTTGTTACTAGGGAAATTTTCATGTATGGTCTGGATTTGAGCATCTGTTTCTGGCCAAAACTGACTTGCTGTTTACTTCACTTTTGCTGGGCAGCGTTTGGTTTGTTGTGCCTAGTAAAAAAATCATTATGAAGAAGATACTATTATTACCTATCTATATAGTATCAATTGATTGTTTTTATTGTATTTTGTGATGGAATGCTTAATTAGGCCGATGCTTTCAAATGAATGCATATTACGTTCAATTTGAATACTTAGACTATTTATCTTGAACTGTCAAAGGTCGGGTGGCGCCATATAAACTTTTATGGAGAGATAAATGTTGCGCCTTGAATCTGTATTTTGCGGAATATATCGTTGCAGCAAATTTCACCGGTCTTAATAAACAAAATAGAATACTATTTCTATTGATTTCATCTTTGCATTTAATTGTTATGATGTTTATCTTCCCGGACTCCATCACTGAGTACGATGCTCAAAATTTTGTATCTGGCCAGATATTGTAAATTATAAGAGATGACATGTCTTCCAGAATTCGATAGTTAACCTGAATGAAAGAAATTGAGATAATTAGTTTTTACCCTTTTTGGACGTGTGATTAATCGAGTAAACAGTTTAGGATGGGATGGGAAATTTTTGCTTTTCGTCGATTCTGTCTCTAATCCTAAATAACGACAGAGATGATGATTTTTTTTTGTTTGTTTTTTTACTCACTGATCTTTGCCTTTTTTCCCTCACGGGTCAATCAAATTGATACAAGCTACAATACTTGAATTCATTAGACTACCCACAGTATGATGTCTCGACACGGAATGGAGACACCCCAAATAAAAAGACAATGCGCTACAGTTGCTGGTGTCTCGAGATTGTCCCTAATTTTGGAGACAGTCTCGAGACCCTTTTTAAAAAAAAAAAAATTGGTCCTTTCTTCCCTTCTTCTCTCTTCCTCTTTTGCCTCTTCTTCCTTTCTCCTACCTCGTTGCTCTTCCTCCCTTTTCCTTTCCCTTCTTCTCTCATCTTTTTTTCTTCTTCTTGCCTTCGTCTCTCCCAGTCTTCTTCTTCCTACCTTCATTCTTCTTCTTCTTCTTCTTGTCTAGCCTCCTCGTTGTAGGGATACTGTCTTTATTTGGGCCCCACAGGAGATGGAGACACTTAAGTATCTATAGCACTGTGGATAGTCTTAGTTAGACCATCCACAAAGGTAGAGACACTTTGGTGTCTCCATCTCCAGTGGGTTTCAAATAGAGATAGTCACCTGCAATGGAACTGTCTTTATGATATCTCCATCTAGTTAGTTTATGAATATTCATTTTGCATTAACTTTAATAAAAAAAAAATTGAAAATTTCATTAATTGAAACAAATCCTACTACAATACATTAATAGGAAAAAAAAAAAACAATACATGAATTGAAATAATAAAAAAATAAAAAAATGCTCGTTCCGTCCCATCAGGCTTGACCTGTTTCTTTTGGGCACGTGGTTTAAAGAGAAAATAATTAAGAGTAGAAGATATGTTTAGTGGAGTTTTTAAAGTTAAATAAAGTGGGTATAGAGAGAATAAATAGTGGAATAAAGTGGGTAGAGAGGGGGACAATAGTTAATGAAAAGAAAATGAGGTGGAAAAGTAGGATGAAAGGTGTAAAGTAAGTTGTTTAACAAATTAATTGAACCCTAATCATCTCCTAATTATTTCCAAATAAGGAAACATGACAAGAATAATGGGACAATCCGAAAAGGAATACATGCTAAGAATAACGGGACGGAGAGAGTAAATCCTAGTCTCGAAGAGGTCCGAATCGGACCCAAAGCTCCATCAAATCATTGGTGAGCCGCTGGTGATTCCTTGTATCTCTCAACTCTTCTTCCCGTCGGAGATAATCTTTGAAGGCCAACGGAGTGGGATGCCCGTCTACACCACTCGACGTTGATGTTTCCTCGCCATCCCTCTAGTTCTCAGCATCCTCTCTCACATCTTCAGTGATCATGTTGTGCAAAATAATGCAAGTAAACATGATGTTCTAGATGTGTTTCGTATACCAGTTCCGAGCTGGATTCTTGATAATTCTCCATCGGGCTTGAAGAACTTCAAATGCTCGTTCGATAACCTTCCTCGTCACTTCTTGCATCTTCTTGAACCTCGCCGACTTTAGGTCTGTTGGGATCGGGGGACTCTTGATCAGTGTTGGCCAAGTAGTGTAGATCCCATCGGTTAAGTAGTAACCCCTGTCATAGTGCCTTCCGTTCACAACGAATTTGCATGTCGGAGCCCTATTTTCAAGAACGTCAACGAATAAGAGCGACTGGTTGAAGATGTTGATATCGTTGTTAGAGCTGGCTACTACATAAAAGGCTTGCCAGATTCATAAATCTTGAGACGCCACAGCCTCAAGAATTAAGGTCGGCATGCTCACATCTCCTCGTGTGTAGGCAACCGCCCACGCTTTTGGGCAATTCTTCCATGCTCAATGCATACGGTCAAGTATCTCAAGCATTCTCGGAAAGTCATGCCTCTACTCGTGCATCTGCAACAACCGAGCAGTGTCTTGAGCATTTGACTTCCTCAAGTACACGTCATCAAAAAGCTCGATGAAAGCTTTGCAAAACTTCCGGAGGCATTGACGGCCCGTCGTATCTCCGATCTTCAAGTACTCATCGAAGACATCCGGTGCACCACCAGTGGCTAGTTGCCGAATTGCCATTGTAAATTTTTGCACCGACGCCAACCTCCATTTGCCCGTTGCATCTCTCTTATGCTTGAAGTAGCGCACATTCTGCTCCAACATCATGCAAATGCACAAGAACAAACGCTTCATCCGAAAACGTCGGCGAAAAAATGAAGGGCCGTAAGTGGAGTTCTCGTCGAAGTAGTCGACGTTCAACTGCTAGCAAACTGCATCATGATCGCGCCATAGGACAATCCTCTTCCCTTTCTTCTTTTTCTTTGCAGCAAACTGTCGAATTAGAGCATGTTGCACGTTGGTGACAAACGAGATAATCTCGTCGTTGGTGCCGTGAGACTCATATTCGAGAGAGGAAATCGACGAGGATGACGACATTTTTTTGGACGTAAAAATAGAGAGAAAAACTAGAGATAAAAGATAGGAAAGTGAATTTGGTGTGGAGAAAATGTGGATGAAGAGGGTATTTATAGGTTTTAAAAAAATAAAAAAAAATTACAAAATCGGCTGAATAGGCGTTAAATGCCCGTTGGAGCATTTAAATTATTACCGTTGGCGCGATTACACAGGGACGGAGCTACAATGGATCATGGGGGATTATTGGGCCCCCATCTATGGACCCTGCCCCTATATATATTGATATATAATATACATTATGATAATTTTTACTTATATTTTTTTAAAAAATAGTTATGTTAGATATAATACATCTCTCATTTTTATGTATTTTTTTCTTCTTATTTATCAAAATTTCTAGATACTAAAAATTATTATGTGAAATTTATAGTAGTTTTGTTTTAGTCCATTTTTATTTGATTTATTTATTTCTCACCATGATAATTGAAATATTATATTGTTAAAAAAAACTTAAAATTTTTTAGAGCATGATTCTTTAGGAATATAAGCAAAACGAATTTAGATATGAATAATAACTTTTATTTTCCATTATCAAATTTACTAAGACATCTTGAGATTTTATTGTAAAATGTTCGTAGTTCTTGCATAATTGATAATGAATCTATTGTCCAACACTTTAAAATAGAAAATAAAAATTACATATAAACTTTAAACTCTCTTTAATGGTGTAATATGATGGTTGTACTAAAATTGCTATATTTTTAAAATTTTAATTTAGTGCTTTACACGTGATATTTTGAATTTGTAACTAAATTCGAACCCCCAGGTAAGAGTTTTTAGCTCCGTCATTGCGCGTGTAACACACGCGATCCCATTTTTTCTTTTCCTTTTTAATTGAGCGTGTGTCGGCTTGACGGGGCGGGACGGGCTCGAGTTGGTGTGGCTTGCAGCGGGCTGTCTTGATGACCTGGGTGTCTCAAGCCGGCCATCGAGAAAGCTGGCGTGGATGGGTCTTATAGCATTTGATACACGTAACTTTAAAATTTTTAATGTGAAAATCGAATAGATGTACAAACTAATTGCATCCGGCCCTCAATGGCATGGCTGTGGCATTGTAAAATGTTGTTTCCTTTGTGGCGGTGGGGTGTGAGTCAGAGGCAGAGGCAGAGGCAGTCCATGATTGGAAAATAAAATTCTTGTTACAACGTTTCTCCAAACAATAAGAATGGTGTCTCAGATATGGGGCCTCATTTCACACCAAAACTTGCTTATAAAACTGCTGATAACTGTATCCTGACAATCTTTAGTGGCGACAACTTAGAAGCTGACGGAAATTAGGGGCCGCCTACATTTCACGCCCGCCCACACACTACATCTCTCTCTCTCTCTCTCTCTCTCTCTCTCTCTCATATGCACATATATAAACAATACTTGTGCCTATATATATAAGTGTATGAAAGCAAACATATATAAGAATCTAAACCCGATAATATTAGTTTATTAGAGTTCTCTCGAATCTCACTGAAAAACATTAGTTTTATTGATGTTGAATTGTTGATGCGTGAAAGTGGGATATATATGTAAATCAATATAAGGAAAACGATGTCATCACTATCTACTTGGAGGCTTGGAAAGGGACAGATAAATCCGACGCATGGCACTTTTATCTAACCCCACTTTTGGTTCTTCCCATGATTTCATTTTTTATCCAGAAAATTTTTAACAGTTTATAACTTGGGCTGAGAATTATTATATAGTATTAGTAGAGAAACATAAAAGATTATACAACAATTAAAGATGCAATGGTGTAGGTTCTCATGCTTTCCACGTTGAGGTGGTCTACTAGTGAGTGGGTAAATTTATAACCAGAGTTGAGTTAAGTTTTTCTTGATGTATTCTAGGTCAGGTCGAAATAATCGTAATATTAATATCGCTTATGTAGTTAAATCACAGGTTTTGTTTGTGAATTTCACACAGAGCTAGCGGGCAAGGCGTTAGGTAACACACACATGCACAAACACTAAAGCATGAAAAAAAACACTGACAACTGTTTATAAAATTCGTTACATTATGTAATTACGACTGTGGATGCTCCAAGCCAGATATTTTTCAAGAGAATTTTCAATGAGGTTGTATCTACAACCATGATTCTGGTCTTTTCCCATATAGCACATTGTCGTGCTTTCCTGATCTACCCTGATCTAACCCACAATGGTACTAGTAGCTACATCTAGCATGGGTGCCATCCTGATCCACTCTGATTATCCCAATCTGAAATCTCTACGTACACACCTTACAGATTACAATTACAATGAAAGGGCTACTTATAACAAGGAAAAACCGTAACTAATCATATCTCTAAGCTCATTATGATTCCATCAGGCTCAAGAACTCTTATTAATATTGGTCTTACAAGCTCCACGCAAATAGATAGGTCAGGTATATACCCCATGCACCTGTTAATTAAGCATTTCTCAAATCAGAATTTATATTCTGTCGCCGTCTCAAACCCGATCAATGTTGACATGCATTCTAGACACAAAAATATTGACACATAATCATCCAAAACCCATAGAATAGTAATAATCTGCTAATTATCCAGCCCGTTTAATACCCATAACTTCTTTTGAACTATTTGTGGAATTGGAATTTTCTTCCCACATTTGAACTAATTTATCGAACATTTATCCCTCGATTTATAAAGAGCCTAACAAGTAACGACGAATAGATGAAAAAAATATTAATAAATAAAGAGAGAAAATTGAGTGGTGATGCGAATAACCAGTGTTTGGATGACATTATACTGATATTCCTAGAAGTTAGAATGCTGCAAAATGTAGAGCCAAGCGGTAACGGACAAATAATTTGATTAGTAAATTATGGGATTACATTTTTCATTTTTGAGATCCAAACATTCTTGGGACTTGTTCAAAACCCACGCATTACAAATTGGAATTATATTAATTGTTCTTGAATCATGTGCTCATCACACTAATTAAAATGTTGTCCCTTGACTAACAACTAGTGCAAATCTCACAAATTAACGAACATTTTGATTGGCTATACTTTAATATTGGGAATTCAAAATTGACGGGTGTTTCCATTAAAATTTTTAACTGCAATATAGAAAATCATTTTTACTTATGCAGGGATATAATTACTTACGACGATCTTATACTAAGTATAACTTCAAGAATATTAACTTTATACTTACCAAACACATGCATGTTTTTGCATACAAAGTTATGGTTTCTAGTAATGATATTATTTAACAAGCACTAATTTTGAATATTTGAAGGAACACAGCCATTCTCGTTGTCTTTTTGTTTCCTCTTGTTGGTTTTGTTTAATTAGGACTTAAGTCAATTCTATGAAAAGTTGCGCAGAGATAAGTTAGAAGGGGCAATTATATTATTTAACTATTATCATTGTGTGAGAAGAACGTAGTACATAAACTGTAAAATAGGATTTCATAGTTAGAAGTACTCTTGAAATCCAAAGATTATATAAGTATTTTTTTTAACCACTACAAAAACTTGTCATGCATTTTCTAGATATTATTTGTAAGTATCCAAAATAAGTTTTTAGAAATGAAAGTCCACATATTATACATATATATACAATATTCTTCCAAGAAGAAGATATAGGCGGGGTGAAGGGCGTGGGGTTAACAGATAAAAGTCATGTTGATTTGAAATTAAGAATGTTGAAATTCAATTGTTGAATCTTGAATTCCCTCCATTAAGGACAAATCCTAGAAAACAAGTGTTCTATCAATGAACTTTATATCGATAAAATGATGCATGCGTTTCTTGGGTTAATTTATTTTCTTCGGCTAACTTTCTCGAATAAATTGAAATATTAGATCGAAAATTTATGAAATTCATTAAAGAACCCTAAACGGGTTGGGCCAAGACAGGAAGCACCGAGACATCATAAAAGCCAATTTGGTCTCCTTTAGTTGGTCGTGTGTTGTTTTTCTCTCTCTCAAATCTCTATTTGGTGGCTTTTCATGTCCTCTAGTTTCTGTCTCAACTCCCTCAAAAGGAGGGGTCATCTTTAATTATTTTATAATTTAATTAAAAGAAAAAGGGATTTTTTTTCATCCCAACAAGATTTTAACTTTTGACTGAATCAACAGTAGTGTTGGTCAAATAATCTCAGTTTCTATGTCAGAATAAATTTTTTTATGGCGATCACAATTCACAACCTCACCAACTGGGATCAAACAATGTGAACTTTTGACTTTCATCACCATGCACTAATATTTTTATTATTTTTACCATCTTATGCCCTACTAACTGAAACTTGTACTTCTTTACAAATAATAATAAAAAAAATCTGTGAAAGGATTGATTATTTATGATTTTTTTTAAAAATAAGAATTGAGTAACTTTAATTTTTCATATATATAGTTATGGAGTAATAGATAAATGGAAAATGCTAACCAATTTTTTCATAATTATTGAATATCTCCTTATTAATATTTTTTGCGAACTTATTTATGTCTTTTTTTTAATTGTTCAATTGGGGGACTGGAGTGGTGGTGTTTTTTGAACCTTTCACCTTTCTATTTAAAAAGAAGTTTATATTGTTGTTGTTTGCCGTATGTTGTTGTTGTTGTTTTTTTCTTTTCGAGGGAATGTTTATTATTTTTATTTTATTTGTTATCTAATAATATTAGTATCTTGTAGTATTTATCAAAGATGAGGGGTGGACTTGTGTGAATTGGTGCATTTAATGAGACGGATTTGACCCGGAAAGACCCGACCCGCGCGTGGCACGTGAGATGCACGTGTTGGCCGCCATGCGCGGTGCGTACTTCTCACGCACCCTTTTTTTTTTTAATAACAGCACTACACCAAATATAATATTATTTTCAGCAATATAATAAGTATTGACCACAACCCAGTGGTTCGGGAGGCCGCCTAAATCTTATCCCATTTGAGGGAAATGTGTTCGAATCTCCCTTGACAAATTTCACTGCACTAACGTTTCCTTCTTTTAGTTTGCTTTCTTTTTTTCTTTTTTCAACTAAAGTTTCCTTCTTTTTTTTTTTTTCCTTTTTTTCCACTAACCCCCACCCTTTCTTTCCTTCTTTTTATTATTTTCATTTTACATTTTATTTTCCTTTATTTTGTTTTCATTTTGTTTCCTTCTTTTTTTTTTTCCTTTTTTTCCACTAACCGCCCCCCCCCCCAACCTTTTTTTGCATTTATTTTTCTTTCCTTCTTTTTATTATTTTCATTTTACATTTTGTTTTCCTTTTTTTCTTTTTTTTTTTCACTTTTTGATTACTGTCCTGTTTTTTCTAATCCTTTACTTTTTTTAATTTTATATTAACAATTATTTGGTGAAATAACACTTTCTCATGAACAAAAATAAACATTGTCTTGAATAAAAGTAATATTTTTGAAACATTACTTTTCTTCATCTCAATGATTACTTTTCATTACGATAATAATTACTTAACAAAATAACTAAAAGTAGTACACGTTGTCGTGAACAAAAGTAAATATTGTCTTGAAGAAAAGTAATTTTTTTGAAACATTACTTTTCTTTTATCAATAATTACTTTCCATCACGATAATAATTACTTGACCAAAAAACTAAAAGTACAATTTGTCATCAATAAAAGTAAACATTGTCGTTAAGAAAAGTAATATTTTTGAAACATTACTTTTCTTAATATCAATGATTACTTTTCACTAACTAAAATAATTACTTGGCAAAATAACTAAAAGTATAGGTTACCATGAACAAAAGTAAACATTGTCGTGAAGGAAAATAATATTTTGAAAACATTACTTTTTTTTATAACAATGATTACTTTTCGTTACAACAATAATTACTTAACAAAATAACTAAAAATATACGTTGTCGTGAATAAAAGTAAATAGTGTTTTGAAGAAAAATAAATTTTTTGAAACATTACTTTTCTTAATATCAATAATTACTTTCCATCATGACAATAATTATTTGACCAAAAAACTAAAAGTAACATTTGTCATCAATAAAAGTAAACATTATCGTTATGAAAAATAATATTTTTAAAACATTACTTTTTCTTAATATCAATGATTATTTTTCATTACGAAAATAATTACTTGGCAAATACGTTCTCATGAACAAAAATAAACATTGTTGTGAAGGAAAGTAATATTTTGGAAATATTACTTTTTTATATCAATGATTATTTTTTTACGACAATAATTACTTGACCAAATAATTATTTTTTTACGACAATAATTACTTGAATTATTTATATATTTCTATTATCCTTCCAATTACAAAAATTAACCAAATAACTTAAAGTACAAGTTCTCATGAACAAAAATAATTAATTCAAGAGAAAATTCTACATATATTTTTATCATGAATAAAAATTAAAATAAAACTAGATAATAAAAAAAATAAAAAGAGAAACTAAAAAAAATAAAAAGCCTAAGTAAAATGGAAAATTAAAATAAAAAAAGGAACCCTAAAAAAAAGAAAAAAATCTGAAAAACAAGTAAATTGGAAAACTAAAAAAAATTGAAAAAGAAAAAAAGAAAGTATAAAGAAAATCAAAAAAGGAAAAGAAAAAATGAGAATGGAAAAAGGTAAAATGAAATAGTTAAAAGAAAAAACAAATAAATGAAAAAGCTATGTTAAATGTTAAAAATACGAAAAAGGAAAAAAAATGAAAAAATGAAAAAAAAACCTGAAAATGAAGAAATAAAAAAGAAGGAAAACCATAAAAAGAGAAAACTAAAAATAAGTAAAATATGAAAAAACTGGAGAAAATGAAAAACTAATAAAATTAAAAAAAAAACCTAAAAATGTATAAAAAATAAAGCAGAAAGGAAAAAAACGAAAATGAAATAAGGAAAAAGAAGAATAAAATGAAAATGAAATAAGGGGACTCGGACCCGGGTCCATCACGCAAGGAGGAGCGGCGTTAGCCACTGGACTAAATTATTAGTTTTGTCAATATCTTATAGTAAACATTTATAATTGTTAATGCCGCTTTTTTTTAACGTGGGATGCGCGGGTCAACGGGTCAAAACCCGACCCGTCTCACTCTGTGCACTAGTGCATGGAAGTTTTTGTGTATTAGTATCTTGTATCTACCAAAGATGATTTTTTTTTACTTGGAAAAGAGGAAAGTGGTGGCGTTTGAACCTAGACCATACTGCTTACACAGATTGAGACATGTACTGCTTAGATGTTTTTCTTTTGGGGAAAAAAGACACTAACCTTTTTCAATGTACATCTTGTGTAATGAATATGTGATAAGTATTCTTTTAAAATATACTAGCGGGTGATTACGTGTGTTGCATGTATATAGTATAGGACTATATATATGTCTATATTATTAATTGATGGATAAGTTAAGTAGGACTATTATTAATTTATTAAGTTTATAATAAATTTAATATAAATTTACACTATTGTCATTAAAATAAATATAATAACAGGGCTATATTAGGCAAATTAAATATCGTAAGAATTCACTCTTTTATGATATGTATAGATATAGATACAGATATCGATAAGTTTTTGTTTCTCCATTGACAACGGAATCTATGTCACATAAATAAGACCATATTTTAATATTTACACCGTAATTGCAATTTGTAACTTGATCACTAGACCATCTCACAATAGTATATGTATAGTTGAGTGTTTTAGTTTTAAAGCAGTCTGTTACATAACATTGACTTCAAAATAAGCTACAAAAATGAAGTTTATTGTTTCTAAAAAAACTTTGTTTTAATATCTTGAAACTCAACCACAAGGCTCCTGTTTGTTCTTTTTTTTTTTTCTTTTTTTTTTTTTCATTTTCAAATTGAAATGAGTCACACATGACGACTCTTATTTACAGTGTCGTACGGTTGAGGATTAAAAAAAAAAACTCATAATTAAGTTTATTACTAAAATAAGCATGTAATTTTAAAATAATTATTGCATATAGCAAGTACATTTGTTAAGTATTAAAATTGCGATAAGGGCACCGCGATATACTCCGTTTATTCGTAAACAAATGAAGATCAAAGTGGTGGTTTCTCGAACTGAATCAACTTATTTTATACAAAATTCGACGACTCACCTCTTTGTCTGCTCGCGGCCCTAAACTTTGAACAGTGGCAGCTTTTGAGCATGTCTAATTAGTCTCTCTCTCTCTACACAAAAAAACATTGCCCTCAAATCCTCAAACTTCTCTACCACGTCCCTAAAATCAATGCACTATTGTCACCAATATCTATAACTCAATTTAGTAAACCAATTTGGAACTTGTCCTATAAATAAATTTGAGCGAAGAGTTAGAGTTTAGACTAGCTAGCAGTGTATCAAAAATTAGGTTATCAGTAAATTGATCAATAAATTATGGATGAGTACTCGACGGGGTATTGCATTAGGGCGGGACGCGGCGGCGGGGGCACGGGGACAAAGTGCGGGCGGTGGAATCCGACTGGGGAGCAGGTAAAAGTTTTGACGGAGCTGTTCAGGTCGGGCCTCAGAACTCCTACAACTGATCAGATCCAAAAGATATCTGCTCAGTTAAGCTTTTATGGTAAGATTGAGAGCAAAAATGTGTTTTATTGGTTCCAAAACCATAAGGCTAGAGAGAGACAGAAACGCCGCAGGGTTTTCGTCGACCAACCCTCCTCCACCAACCTTATCCAAAACGGAACCACTAAACAACGTAAGTCCGTTCTTACTTAATTTCAATTACTTGCTGTAATAAAGTTTGTTTTAATTATTGTCTATTTCATTACAAGAATAAAAGTCGATGGATCTCTTCTTACAGATATATATATTCCATGGAATAAGTGGTTTGTCTTGTGTGTGTGTGTGTGTGTTGAAATATTTATTGATTATCCCCAACTCTATGCTATGTAATATGCTAGTTAGTTACTCTTGAAACGACTCGGAGAAATAAATTTTTTATTTAATTATTTTAATTTCTGGTGAGACTTGAAAATGAAAATATATATTTAAGAACACGAAAAGAGATACACATGCACACATGCTGTAATTTATATGAATTAACAAGTTGCATAATCTTATATTAATTATATTGCATCAACACTATATACATATATTTAATTAATTATTTTAATTTCTACAATACATTAAACCAAGTTCCATTGGTAAAAGATATTATTTGATACGTTGACATGTTGGCAGAATTTGGTGGGGACTGGGAGATAAATGAAGGTGGAGAGGCAGAAAGGGTGATCGAAACTCTTCAACTGTTTCCCGTAAAGTCTAGGCTTTTTGCAGACGATCAGTGTAAGGAGAGTGCTGCATTTAGGTACAGCGTTGGCATGGAAATGGATCATCCTACGTTAGATTTGAGATTGAGCTTTGTTTAATTACTTAGAAATTTCGCTTTGTCATGTTCCCATTCGATGTGCATGATCATGGAATTAATTTATCTTTATGATATAAGTATATTTAGTTTGTTGAAAGTAAATTATATTACTATAAAATATATATTGCACGTAGACCTAGATGATGAATCAATGTCTTTTAGAATTCCAAAAATGACATTCTCCTCTATTTCCTCTCATAGGGTACTGGGCGTGCTTTAATTTGACGTTACAAATTAATTAACCGCTAATCCATCTCGTGTATATACTACTATTATCTTGCTCATGCATATATATATATATATATATAGTATAGTTTTAATCATCTCTCCCAGTATTTTATTTGTTATCCAGTGTTCTACTATTGAATCAAATTGAAAAAAGAAAAAAAACTGGAATACAGATGATACATCGAAATTGTGTGTGTGTAATGAGGTATGACAAGTTTATGAGTGAATTGTGGGTGGTCTAATCCTAAAGATAGATGTAGAAATTTTTGGTACATGGACGAAAAAATGTAATTGATGGCGAATTTTTCGTAGAATAAGTACTATATATTGTAATGCTTTGATAATGTGTACAGGTGCAACAAGGCCCACTAATCCTTAAAGTAAATTCGATCTACACTAATCCTCCTTCTCCTTCTACCTAAAATTTCCACCTTTCTCATTGAACTTTACAAAATATAATCTTTGTTAGTTGGTTGAAAACTTGAACTTTTATCAAATTGACCCTAAAAACGTCATGGACTCAGACTTAATACTAAAGTGATTATAAGCTGCTGTTTTATCACGTTGAGATTGGTGAAATAAAATATATAACTCCATTTTACCAAAAAAAGTGATGGCTCAAATTGATGGGCCTACGGAAAGACACCGGCCCATAATTGCATAATAGTGATACATTCAAATATAAAAGGATAAAATATAGGTTAATTCTAAATATAGCTTTCATTTTACTCTCTATAACCTCTTAATTATAAAATAAAATAAAAATAATATTAATTTTATTCTTTTATCCTTGAACCCCAAATTTAAAACTATAATTAAATAATACTACTATTTCGTATCTTTATCCCTAATCTCATGTTTGCCGACATTGAATGAACCACAAGCATAGCCATTAGGTGCGAAATCAAGCATTCGATGGAATTATTTTGATTCATCTACATTGTCAATGGCCCATTTATATTTTTATTATCTAATTCAATTATGCCTCAATATTATTAACTCAATGTTTGTAGAGATTGAAGTTTTCGATCAATTTGAAGGAATCCAATACTTTTTTGGAGGGATTTCCATTCTTTTTTGGAGGGATTTCCACAGAATAACAGATTCAGATTAGGGAAGCTTTAAATAAATTATGAAGTTTCCACCACTTTGTTGGATATGTAATTGGGCTCTCATGTAACTGGCACGAAAAGAGATGTTTTACATCCACAATTTGAAGATCTCGAAATCTGCTGACCATGCCCTCAGTGTGAGGTGGCGCCGCCTCCGACTCCAAAGTAGCCATATTTTGCACTTTCTCTTTTCCAATTTTCTGAGTTTGGGGGTTATGCGGGTGTTTTTCTTTTTTCTTTTTTGTTATATTGGCTACAAGGGTAAAAGGGTACGATCATATTATTTTTTATTTATTTTATAATTACGGGGCTATAGAGAGTAAAATGGGGGCTATGTTTAGAATTACTCTAAAATATATAACTCCATTTTACAAAAAAAAACGATGGCTAAAATTGATGGGCCTACGGAATCACACCGGCCCATAATTGCATAACTCAATAATGATACATCATTATCATTATATTACTAAAAGTAAAATGATTTTTACTTTGAAAAATTTTTATGTGACACTCTTCTTAATCTTCCATTCATATTTATCTAAATTTTTAAATTTTTGAATTTTTAAATCTAAAATAATGGATTTTAAATATCTACTAAAATCTTGTGTCCCACATCGGTTTTCTAATAAAACTTCACCTATTAAAAAGCCTATAAATACCTACAACCAATGTGTATTATCTCATCTTTTACTCCACCAGTTTTATTTGGTCAATTTATTTTTTAATCGGCCGAATAAATAACTATATTTTTATAGTTGATAATTAATAATTTAATTTAATATGGCCAATTTTTTAGTTGGCCGAATAAATAATTATTTTTTGTAGGGAACAAATTTATAAGTTAGCCAAATAAATAGTTCCAAAATCATTTGGCTAATTTAATGGTTGGGCGAATTAAATTTTGAAATAATATAATAATTTTTATTTAGTTTGATAAAAAATAATTAATTTCTAATTTGTCAATTAATTAGATAGACGGGTCAATTCCCATCTGGTGGGTACCTCAACTCGGGACCCACGTGGCACATCCATTCTTTATTTTTATTTATTTTAAAATTTTCGTTTTATTCATTTTTTCATTTATTTTCTAAAATCTAGAATCATCATCTATAAATTGATTTGACGTTATTTGTAGTTGGGTTTTCAATTTTGCATAATTTATAATTGTAATTAGTATATATTACTATACAGTTAAATCAAAACGAGTTTTATAAATTATGTATTTATAAATCAAAATAATGATCAACGGGCCAATTTGACCCGAACTGTGGCGGTAGATGGGTCAATCCCAACCGACGGTTATCTTAACTCGAGGAATTTTTTATTTTATATTTTTTTTTTCTTGTATTTTCTAAAATCTATAATCGCCATCTAAGAAATAATTTTTACATTATTTATAGTTGTGTTTCCAACTTTTAATAATCTATAATTGTAATTAGCAAATATTATTATGCAATTAAGGACGGGAACAAATAGTACAATCGGTTTTTTTTTATTAAATTTTGGATCTATATAAATTATAAACGAGTTTTGTAAATTACGCACTTATAAATCAGAGCCATGGTCAACGGTCCATTCCTATTTATCTAGATTCTCAAATTTTTTACTCCATCCGTCCACGAATCAAATGCCCATTTACCTATATTTTTATGTTCACAAATCAAATGTCTACTTACCTTTTTATACAACTATACCCTCCTACTTTTATTTTATTTACTACCCTTTAACATTGAAGGACCCACCTCACTAAAACTTTATTCCTATTTTTTTGTCATCACAACAACTTTATTCTTACTTTTTGGTGAATACCAACATTTTTTTGTCAAAACTATGTTTTTTTTTTGAACAATATTACAAGGAAATTTAAATACCGCATGATGGAGGACTCGAACCCGTGACCTTTGGCCCGGGCATTAACCTCACTACCACTAGGCTAACACACACACACACACGTCAAAACTATGTTTTTATCATTCCAGAACCCAAATGAGATTTTTGGACAAAGCGAGTAATTTTTAGTAAATGTAAAATAATAGATTTTAAATATCCACTAAAATCTTGAGTCTCACATCGGTTTTCTAATGAAACTTCACATATTGAAAAGCCTATAAATACCTATAATCAATGTGTATTATCTCATCTTTTGCTCCACCAATTTTATTTAGCCAATTTATTTTTACTCGACTGGATAATTAACTATATTTTTATAATTTATTTTAATTTAATTTTGTCAATTTATTAGTTGGCCGAATAGATAATTATTTTTTTGTTGAGAACTAATTTATTAGTTGTCCGAATAAATGATTTCAAAATAATTTGGCTAATTTAATGGTTGGTCGAATTAAATTTTGAACTAGTATAATAATTTTTAATTTAATTTGATATAAAATAATTAATTTTTAATTTTTCAATTAATTAGGTAGCGGTCAATTCTCAAGTAACGATTTTTTCACATATTTTAAAAAATCTATAATCGTCATCCAGGAATTATTTTTTACGTTATTTGTAGTTGAGTTTCCAACTTTGCATAATTATAATTGTAATTAGCAAATATTACTATACGGTTAAGGACGAGAACGAATAGTACAATAAATTTTTTTTATTAAATTTTGGGCTTATATAAATTCAAAACGAGTTTAATAAATTACGCACTTATAAATTGGAGTCGTGGTCGATCGGAACTGTGGCAGTAGACGGACCAATTCCCAATCAACGGGCATTGATATACTGATTTTTTTATAAAAGTACACAAATGACTATATCTTTAATCAGGTTTGAAACAAGTGCGCGTATATAAATTTCAAACAAGTTTGAATAATCCTAAACACACCGTCTAAAAGTATTTGATTTATCATCTCCGTTGAAAAAATGAATATGTAAGAAAATTGGCGGAAAGTTTACTAACGATTTGTTAATGAGCCAATTTCGGCCAAGAATTATGCGTAGGGCTGGGTAGGTATACCGAAAAAAAATAGTATACTGTCCTTACTGTACCAAAAAAATACCGAAAATACCGAACTTACAGTATACCATCACTTACGCTACGGTATGATACCGTACCGGAAGATTACAGTAAGGTAACGGTATGAGTTTTGCTAATATCGCAGTATACCGTGTTATACTGTACAGAGGTATATACCGTTATTTCCGGTATATACCGTCGTATCGATGTATACCATAGTATGGTATATACAGTATACCGTACTGCACCCGTTATTAATTATTAATAATATATATAATTAAGTAATTGTTGAAAATTTAGGATATTATTTTTTCTAAAAGGTATAGAATATCCACGGTATACCGTGAATATTCACTAAATGTTCGGTATACTGTATATCGATAAGGTATATCGAAACATCGGTATGACAACGGTATGTAAAAATTTCATACCGAATGTTGGAAAATTTATTAGTAAGAGTTTTGATGAATTCCAAAACCGACTGACCCCAACCGAGTAGATGTTGCCAGAACCTAATGTTAGAATTTAGGCTCGTTGTTTGAGCAAAGTTAAGATTTTATCTTTACAGGTCTCCAGCTGAAGATGGCAACAAGGCATCACTCAGACAGAACATCAGTTATGAAAGACAACTGAGAGTTCATTTGTTCAGATGGAATGAGGGGGAAGTCTTCAGAACATCAGTTGTAAAGGCCAACTGAGGATTCGTCAGATGAGAAACAGTAGAGAACATCAGATGAAAATGAAGTCATCTGAAGTTTCCAACTCAACTGACTAAATACAAGGAAGACAACTGAGGGTTCAGTTTCAGAACCTCAGTTGTAGAACTCAAACAAGAAGATCAACAGCATGAAGTTCAAAGTCAGCTGAGAGTTCAACGGTTCAGTCAGAACATCAGCTGAAGACCACTCAGATAAAGATCAAGATTTTCAACCAACTAATCAAGGTTGACTGTCAGAAAGGTTTAAGATTTGAATTTCAAAAGGAAGTCACATGAGGGTTTGACCGTTCAGTCATTACCCCATCTGGCCCAACACAAGGCTGTCTCAGAAGGAAAGCAGAAGAGCACAGATGCCATATCGGGAAAGTCTGCAGAGATGAGAGACAAGCCATCGCTTTCAACGATCAGAGATCAACAGCTCCTCCAACGGCTAGTTGATTCTCTCCGCCTATAAATAGAGGCATTCTCTCATTCGAAAGAGACATGAGACAAGAGATAGAGAAGTGCAATCACAAGAAAATCAAGCGCAAGAAAAATCTGCAAAAATCATATTCTAAGAGCATCAGCAGCTGAGAGTTCAAAAGTGATAGAACATTAGTAGCTGAGGGTTCATAGAGTTATAATCTGTCTTAAATCTTAGTCTGAGTGTTTATTCGTTCAAGCCATAGATCCAACTCTCATTCGTGATCGAGCTGTAGTTGGAAAATCCACCCACATACACACCTTAAAAAGTGTCTGTTAGGATCATACTCTTCCTGTAATTGAGTAGCTAGGTCGTCAAGTACCCGCAAATTTGACATAGGTTGTTAAGTACCCGCAAACTTAACTGTAAAGGTTGATAAGTACCCGTAAACTTATTGCAACGGTTGCACAACCCGGGTAAGCTGTGTGGAACTGTCCAGAAGAACTTGGACTGAGGTGTGAGGATTCACATCTCCCCGTGGAAGTAGGAGGGTTATCTCCGAACCACGTTAAATTCCGTATGTCTGTGTTTATTTTTATTCAGTTGCTTATTGCATTCTTATCTGATCAAACTAACCAGCATACAAACTGCATCTTTGCATATTCAACTGTTTTGGTTTTTGACCAACCCTGCACTAAAAAGCGTGAGTTGCTATAACGAGTTTTAATTCCCACCACATTCCGCACAGCCTCACTCTTCCAGCTGAGGTTGCTTACTCAGCTGTGAGATTCCAACTGAGTCCGTTTTACTCGGTTGAAGTAATTTTTAAGGGTTAAGTTTTAAAATCCTAACTGGTGTATTCCCCCCCCCCCCATACACCAGTAACTCGTTTCGGGACCATCAATTGGTATCAGAGAGGTGGTTCAAAAGACTGCTGACTCTGTTTCACAAGGTGTGAATTCGAGAAATTTTCTTTAGTGGTCAACTGAACAAATCTTTTCACGCTAGTGCATATTTGCTCGCATTTTTGTCCTGTTTTTTTTGTGCAGATGGACGTTAAGGACAAGATCGTCGTCATGTTCTCAGTAGTCAATTATACATCATGGAGAACTCGAATGAAGAAGATCCTTCTGTCAAAGCATCACATGATGCAACAAGTTCTCTCTTCTGGACCAATCGTCATTAAAGAAAGAATAGCTCGCACTCCCACAAATCCTAACGATGGAGATACAGTGGTGGAGTATGTGGAGAAACAGCCAGAAGACTACTCTCCAGAGGAGGCCAAGGTGAGCCAGTTGAATATCTGGGCTCAGAGCACAATAATGTCCACAGTTGGACAAGATTATCTGCCTTGGATAGAGGAGTGTGAGACTGCAAAAGAGATGTGGGACATCCTGGCATCGCTAAGTGAATGAAGCGACGAGACGAAGGAAAACAAGTTCTCACATGCATGTCAAGATTTCGACAACTTCAGTCTGCGACCTGATGAGACTATCGATCAGCTAGAGCTCCGGTTTATGGACATCATCAGAAGAATCCAGTCCATCCGGAGAGGAAAATACACACTAAGAGAAATTAACCTCAAAGTGTTGCAAGCTCTACCGGCTGAGTGGGATACTTTCACCAATATCCACGAGAGCCGAGCTGACCTTGGTGAAATGGGAATTGAGGATGTTGGCTCAGCCTCAAAGTCAGTTGCTCTCCGAGCTGATTACTCAAAATTGAGATCATCAAGGCCAACCAGATCAGCTGACACGACTGCAAAGGAGCCAAGCAGAGAGGAACTGCAACAAAACATTGCAGCTTTGTCAAAGAAGCTAGCCGAAATGGACACTCGGTTCGGCAAATATAAACGTTTCTATAAATCAAACCGAACTCGAGACAGTTCAAAGCCAGTCACCAATGATTGCTTTGAATGCGGAAAGGAATGTCATTTCAAGGCTGACTGCCCAGATCTATCGAAGAAAGAGAGAGATGCTCTAAGGGCCAAACAAGCTGGAAAGAATAAGGCCATGGTTGCAGAAGAAGTAGCTGACGATATGGATATCTTCACTGACACCGAAGATGAAGATGAGCTGACTTCTACCAACAACGTCATCAGTCAGGACCAATGCCTCATGGCACTTGGAACCAACCAAGATGATATTGAGGTACAATCTAATCCTGCTCAGTTAAACTCTTCCAATACTTCTAACATGCAGGAATCTCTGAACGATGAGTTGGAACCCTCCTGGAGTGATTTTCAAGAACTCAGTGAGGAGCTGCATCACCAATCGGTTGAGTTTAAGAGTCTTCAAGCTCAGTTCGCCAAACTTGAAGATTCCTTAACCGAAAAGGACGATCTGATCAAAAGCCAAACCGAGGAGATTGAGAATCTCAAGAGTCAACTGAACGAGGCTAAGGCTCCAGCTGATGAGGAGTTGACAAAGCAGAACAAGGAACAGCAAGATCAGTTGAAAAATCAAGATGCTCAGATCGAACAGCTGATAAAGAAGTCAGATGGACAAACCGAGTAGATAGCTGTACTCGTCAAAGAGTTGCAAACTGAGAAGGACAATCTAATTAAGCTGTATCAGTCATCCAAGATCATAGAGAATCTTATCAGTTATAGTAGACAGGTGGATGACGTGTCAGGTCTCGGCTATGATGTTGTCAAGGATACTAGGATTCCACCAGCAACCTTCATCAAAGCTGTAGAAGTCACAGCTGTCGAGCCTAACATAGCTGAGTCTCCAGAAGCTAATTCAACCTCCACCTCTCAACAAGTTCAACCGATCAATAGAATCACAACTGAGAAGGGAAAAAGAGTAGCGGATGTAGGACAGAATGTTCCATCGGTTGGGACATCAACTGAGGGGGAATGTTCCAAAAGTCATAAGAGGAATCAGAGGCATCGAAGGCATAACCGCAACCAAACTCAGAATCAGAACCGACCTCTGCATCAACCTCAAAGTCAACGTCAGAAGGAATGGAACCGACCTCAGAACAGACATGGGTTCAATCGTCTGAATCAACAGCGATTCCAACATCAGTCCGACCAAAGGTTCCAACCGAGTCAACCAATGAGGAACTGGTCAAACAACTGGAGATATTCATGCCATAATATGAATCATCATCTGGGCATGAATAGGTACAGACAACCCTCAGGAAGTTGGAATCATAATCAGCCACAAAGATTCCAACATGACGTCCAACCTCACAGACAAACTCAACAGGATAAGAATCGCCATCAAAACAGGGGGAAAGCCTCACCTCCTAAAGCTCAACATAGGAGAAATCCAACTCTTCCCAAGAAACAAAACATCACTACTAACAACAAGCCTAAGGATAACCGAGGTGTTGTTATAGTTGATGATGAAGGAAAAGTAATCTGGAATGATAAATCTATCCGAGTTTACAGGGAAAAGCGACGCACAGTTCCAGCGGGAACTGGTTCTAACCCTCCAGGACCCAACTGAAATTGGGGACCTAAGCGAGTTTCTCTTTGCAGGTGCAGGAGAAACAACTGAGGAAGAAGAAGGCGTCTGCTACAATGTGGGTGATGGATATTGGATGCTCGAAACACATGACGAATCTGAAGGATTTGTTTGGAAGTTTCGTGGAGAAAGAAGGTTCATCAGTTACTTTTGGTGATAACTCAAAAGGTTATACCAGAGGTTACGGTACCCTTGAAACCAATCATGTTTCAATTTCTAATGTCTCTTATGTTGATGGATTGAAGCATAACCTGCTCTCCATCAGCCAATTCTGTGATAATGGTTTCTCTGTCAAGTTTGATGCACAGGGTTGCAGAGTTGAAGATGTCGGATCAAAGCAGGTGATATTGTTGGGAAATCGATCTCCAACAGGGAATGTTTACTACGCTGACTGGAACAGCAGCCTCCCTGACACCTGCCTGTTATCAAAGAGCAGTTTAGATGTGAGCTGGCTGTGGCACAAAAGGCTCAACCATCTGAACTTCAAGACGATGAACCGACTCGCCAGACAAGAACATGCAAGAGGCATACCTAACCGAGTGTTTTCAACAACACACATTTGCAGTGCATGCCAGCTGGGAAAGCTTGCTAGATCCTCCTTCCGGTTGAAGTCAACTCCCTCAACCGACCGAGTGTTACAGCTGATCCATATGGATCTCTTCGGGCCAGTTACACCAAAAAGCATAAATGGCAACGAATATACATTGGTTGTAACTGATGATTACTCGAGGTACACGTGGACCATTTTCATGCGTCACAAGAGTGAAACCCGAGATGAGCTGCCCAAGCTGATGGATCGGATATCGAACCAACAAGAGATGAAGATCATTTCTATCCGATCAGATCGTGGAACTGAGTTTCTAAATGAAACCATCATCGAGTATTGCGAGAAGAATGGTATAACCCATCAGACATCAGCCGCGTGTACTCCGCAACAGAATGGCGTAGCTGAGCGAAGAAACAGAACGCTGAAGGATGCTGCCACATCCATGTTAGCAAGCTCAGCTCTGCCAAAGAGATTTTGGGCTGAAGCGATCAACACAGCATGCTACACTCAGAATCGATCTCTTCTCACCAAGCGGTTGGGAAAGACGCCCTACGAGCTGTGGAGACGCAGAAAGCCAGATATTTCTTATTTTCGCGTTTTTGGGTCTAAGTGTTATATTCACAACAATGGGAAGACTCAGTTGAAAACTTTTGATGCCAAAGCTTCGAAGGGCATATTTCTTGGATATGCAGCTCGGATCAAGGCATATAGAGTTTTCAACAACAGCTCTCGTGTTGTGGAAATAACACCTCATGTTAGTTTTGATGAATCTACCTTTGAGTGCAGGGAACAGGTTAAAGGACAACAAGCAGATCCAACTGTTCCACCAGTTCTCACCAGATCGCAAGCTCTAAGGGAAAAGAACCTAGCTGAACCACTGGTTTGGGCAACTGAGGATGAGGATCCATACTCCTCTGAAGATGAATGCGAAGACCCCAGCACATCCCAAGGGGGAACTTCAACTGATGTTCCTCCAACCGCTTCAGCATCCGAAGCCCAACCGAGTCCGGTTCAACCTAATACCAATGTTGAGGATCCAGACTCAACAGCTAATCAATCACCAGCTCTAAAGACTCCAACTCAGATTTCAGAACAGCCACAGTTGGAAGAAGAAGGAAGACGCAACCGAAGATGGTATGGAGTTCATTCCACTGACAACATCATCAGCGATCCAACCGAGGGTGTGCGTACAAGGAGCCGAGTTGCAAATCCAGATTCAACTGAAGGAAACTCCAACACTTACGCCCAGTATGCTGAGGAGTTGGCAGTTCTAGAGGAGTTCGAGCAAGCTGGAGATGTTGCCATGATTTCTTGCTTTGTAGCTGATGTACCAGAACCGAAGAATGTTGGAGAAGCTCTCAACTGTGTCCACTGGACAACAGCCATGCAAGAAGAACTGAATGAGTTTCTACGCAACTGTGTATGGGAGTTGGTAGAAAGACCAAATGGTGTCAAAGTGATTGGATTGAAGTGGATCTTCAAAAACAAGAGAGACGCCATTGGATTCATTGTGAGGAATAAAGCGAGGTTGGTAGCTCAAGGATACTGCCAACAAGAAGGAATTGACTTTGAAGATTCCTTCGCACCAGTTGCAAGGCTGGAAGCCATCCGAATCTTTCTAGCTTATGCCGCACATCACAAGTTCAAAGTGTATCAGATGGATGTGAAGTGTGCATTCCTCAATGGAGATATCAAAGAAGATGTATATGTTGAACAACCTCCTGGTTTTGAGACTGGAGATGGTAGAGTGTACAAGCTGAAGAAAGCTATCTATGGTCTAAAGCAAGCGCCAAGGGCCTGGTATGACACTCTTTGTGGATTCCTTCTGAACTCGGGGTTCAAACGAGGTTCAGTTGATAAAACTCTGTTCACCATTAAAGTTGGAGAAGATATACTTGTTGTGCAAATTTACGTCGATGACATCATTTTCGGCTCCAAGTCGGAGGAGCTGTGCAAGAAATTCTCAGATCTTATGAAGGAGAAGTTCGAGATATCAATGATGGGTGAGATGAATTATTTCCTTGGATTACAAGTGAAGCAGTCACCTGAAGGGATTTTCATCAACCAGTCCAAGTATACAAAGGAGCTCATCACCAAGTTCGGATTGCAAACAAGTAAGACCACGAGGATCCCAATGAATACTAACTGGAAGATTGAACCCGGAGCTGAAGGAAAGCTCGTAGATGCCAGCCAGTTTAGAGGGATCATCGGTTCGCTGTTATATCTAACTGCCAGCCGACCAGATATATCATACGCAGTTGGAGTGTGTGCTCGATTCCAAGTTCAGCCAAGAGAAGGACACATGTTGGCAGCAAAGAACATCATCAAGTATCTGAAGGGAACTATTAATGTTGGATTGTGGTATCCAACTGACGATAATATCCAGCTGACTGGATACTCAGATGCGGACCTAGCAGGAGATCGGTTGGACAGGAAGTCTACCTCTGGACACTGTCAATTCATGGGCAGCAAGCTGGTTTCATGGTTCTCCAAGAAACAAGCATGTGTTGCAACCTTTACAACCGAGTCAGAGTATATGGCTGCCGGAAGCTGTTGCATGTAAGTGTTGTGGCTGAAGCAACAACTGAGAGATTATGATGTTGCAACTGGACAGGTTCCCATTCATTGTGATAGCTCGAGTGCCATAGTTATCTCTCTGAATCCTGTTCACCACTCTCGAACAAAGCATATCGACATTCGTCATCATTTCATCCGAGATCATATTGAGAAGAAGGATGTGTCCATGGAGAAGATCCCAACTGAGATTCAGAGAGCTGATATCTTCACTAAACCTCTTCCTGAAGCTCGATTCAAGATGTTGTGTGATCTTCTTGGACTATTGGATCCGTCGGATGAAGAGTCATCCGAGCTGGAGAAAATCCATCCGAGCTAAAGAATCATCCGAGCTGCAGAGGATCCATCCGAGATGAAGAGTCAGATATCCATCTGAGGGGGAAGCCCAAATGAAGGGGGAATCTCAGATACGAATTGCCAACTGAAGACATCAACCATCAGCTGAACAGACGAACTCGAGTCAGCTGATGGTATGCGGCAACTGAGGATCTCATCTGAGGTATACAGCTGATCTCGACATCAGCTGGCAGGTATCATTTATGACTGAAGGTGTTATAATATTCAATGAGAATGTTTGAAATAAATTCAAACATTCTTGAACATGTCAGCTAGACTAAAACAAGCCATCATGTCACATTTAATGTAGAGTCTGGCTGAACTCCTATAGCCTTACTTTATAGTGCGACTGGGCTGACACCTTAAACTATTCACCTTCTCACTCGCGCGCGTGGAGCATGAGTCAAAATTACTCAACAGTCGCGCAATTCCAGCCGTTGAAAAAATACGCGCCATTTAACCCCATCCGTTGATATTATCCGAGTCAAAGATTATATAATACGGTAAATCAGGAAGTGATCCTTACCTTCTCTTTTCGTGCATATCTTTACTAACTATTCATCATCCTCTCCACATTTGTTTCACCATTTTCAGTAATGATTTTCCTTCTTCTTTGCATATATATCTCTTTGAGATGGCGCCTAAATCTAAAGCTTCCAAGAAGATGGTTTCCGCAGAGCCTGCTACATTCCAGGAATCTTTCGACATGGTGATGTCGAAGATTCATTTCGAACAGATTCTTTCCAGGGATGCCCTGACCTCGCCGGAACTCGCACCAGTCGCCGCCATTCTTTCCGACCACAGTCTGCTCGACTGGGCAACCCTCTCTCCTTCCAAGTTGCTCAGGAAGCAGGTTGTACACTTCTACAGGAATCTGCAGTGAGTTGCAGAAGACGGGCTTGTCACTATCATCCCATGCAAGCAAAGAAACACAACTTCCCGGACGATAGAAGACACTGCCGTGGAAATAAAAGTATCCAAGGAACTGGAGAAGATCATCCCCAGAAATCGCGAAGCCACAGATGTGTTGGGGAACTTCACATAAGGAAGCTGATGCCTTCCTTCAAACAATCCTTCTTGTTCCCGAACCATTGAAGGGGAGCATGCAAAGGACGAAACTGAAGCCGGCACACCGACTTCTTTTCGATTGATCTCTAAATACGCCTTCGCGTATGGAGGAGCATTCGGTGACATTAGCCGACCGAAGCTCAAGCAACAGAAGGCCCTGGAGGAACAGCACCAGGTCGATTGGCTGGGCTATCTTGAAAGCCAGCTGTTGATGGAGAAGCAGAAAATCTCTGAGACGTCAGCTGAGTCCGGAGAGCAGCTGTTGAGTGTCAAGGGGACACTCAACTTTGGCACAAAAATCTCTGCCCTTATCCTCCAAGCCACAAAGGGACAACAGCTGACCTGGGAAGAGAGTGAGGACCCGCCGCTCAACAAGCTGATGCTGTTCCCCACAGCCAAAAAGGCCAGGGACGTTGTGGAGGCCGTTTACACTCCCAAGGGTACCCCCAAGCCAGCTGTGGAGTCAGTCTCAGCAGCTCGACGCCCTTCTCGGTCCAAGCCTGCGAAGCGCCAGTTGGAGGAGGTGGCTGAGGAAGAGGAAGATGATGAAGAAGAAGAAGAGGAGGAACCCCTCCAGAAGAGGCCCAGGATTCGCATCATCCAGCCAGCGGCTCAACCATCTACAACAAGTCCAGTGGTGGTAAAGCCAGCTGAGGAGAAGGAGTCAACCGAATCAAGCCAGTCGGTTGACCCAGCTGGGTTCGTTCTTCAACCTCGTCAGGAGTAAGTGGCTGAAGGAGTGGAGATACACGTTGAGGAATCTAGCTCCTCCTCAGATGAGTCTTCTTCATCTGAGGAGTCCCACGACAGTCCGACTGGAGCTGATGCCAGCCAGGTAATCCCACCTGTGTCTGAGGAAACACATGAGCCAACCGACTCACCACCCAAAAAGGATCCAGTTCTCTCAACTGGTCCTCAGTCAGATATTCCGAGCCTCTCGCTCGATGCCAACGTTGTGACCATTCCTTTGGCCAACGTTGATGAAACCATCGAACCCGTTACCTTCGATATTAACCCCCCTCCAATTGATGAAGAAGCCAACCGCCAGGCAATCTTGGCTGAATATGAATGAAGGCTAAGCTACTGCTTCCGCAAGCTGATTGGTATGTTCCCCGAGGCAGCCTCGATGCCCATATTTGTCGTACTCGGAACGGAACTGCTCTACCAGTTCAGCGTCATATTCAGCTATTGGTACGTCAAGGAGGAAACCCTCAGGATCCATGGTTGGGACAGGTTGAAGGTCGAAGAATCCAACCTGAGGGTATACTTCGACTACCAGAACCTGGAGGTGGCCTACAACCAGAAGGTGGTTGTGCTACGTCGTCGTCTGGACAAAAGCATCCAAGAAGGGACAGACACCAGGGAGCTGTGCAACAATCTTGGAGCTGTTCAGTTTCTTGACGACATGCTGGCCAAGAATGCCAACTGCATGGAGGATGTCGACACAGCTGAAGAGGCGGCCAAGAGGGAAGAAGAAAAGCTCAAGGCCTACCTCGCCAGCCGATCTGCCCTGGTTGTCATGGAGCCATCTGCCCAGCCACAACCACAACACCTGCCTGGACCCTCAGATCAGCCAGCACTCTCAACCGATGCCATCTGTGAGCTGATCTCCGAGAGGGTCAACCAGCTGAGGTAGGAAATGTTATCCAAAATCCAGCTCAGCAAGGAGGAGGATGCTGACAGGATGCATCAGCTGATGGCAGAGAATACCAGCTTGAAGAATCAGCTAGAACACCTTTCCTCTTCCCTGCAGCAGAAGTTCGAAGTTCTCTCCACTTCTTCCAGCTCGAGGTCACGACTCTAAGGAAGGCAGTTCAGGGCCTCAGCTCGGACTTCAACATTTTCAAAACCGTTGCTGAACTGATCTGGCAAGGTCCCAACAGACTCAAGACCAGGAGTGGATGTCTCAGTTTGCAAATTTCCGAGCTGAGTTCGTCACCCTCCACAAAGAGGTCTCTGCGACCTTTGCAGCCTTGCAGCGAGCTGAGCAGGAGCGCCAAGACCTGGAGTTGGCCAAGAAGGTGGCAGAGAAGGATGCTGTCGAAGAACTCTTTTCTCGCGTTCAACAGGCTGAGGCCAAGCTGACCTCCCTGGATGGCACTGTTGCCACCCTTTTGGATGATGCCAAAAAGGGGGAAGACAAGGAGCCAGCAGCTGTTGCTGGACAAGGGAAAGCTGTTCTTCAACAAGGGGAAGGAGTGTCAGCTGAAGCTGAAGGAGCAGCTGAAAGATCGCAGCAAGAACTGGAAATCTCCCACGACCTCGTAGCCGAGCTTACGGCCGAGCTCGATGCCGAACTTGACGGGATATCTGTTGAAGACTGCATCGAAGCTGCCAAAGCTATGGGGGAGTCCAAGGAGAAGTACTTGAATCCCTCTTGGATCAAGAAGTTCGCTGCCGATCAGGCCAAGAAGGTGGCCAAGTTCGAGAAGGAGCTGACCAAGGTGGAGAAGAACGTCGACAGAAATAAAGCCAGCCGGAGCGTGCGAAGAATCAACAAGCACCAGATGAAGGCTGAGGCTAGGAAGTCAACCCAACAGCTGCAGAAGAACATCCCGCTCCCGTCTCGGTTCCCACATGTTGACAAGTGGATGAATGCTGAGTGGAACGATGACTGGGAGCAGTTCAAGCATGAATTCATCAATGACTTCTATTACAGGAAGGTCTACTCGACTGAAGACCCAAGGCAAGCCTTCAAGGAAGCCCTGTGGGAACTCAGATCTGGAGACCCTGGAATGTTTAGTCAGTTCAAGCGAGCCATGCTGAAGGCTCAGCTCGATCCCAACACCGTTCCAGTTCCGCAGATGTGCAGGTACCGCCCTCAGATGATCAAAGGCACGAGCACGCCAAACAGAAATGCGATCATGGCTGAGGCGAGACAAGTCTGCAAGGAACATGGTGTCAATACTGTGAATGAGTCGGATGCGAAGAAGGAGATCTTTGACCGTATCTTCAGCAAGTACGGTCAACAGTATTTTTGAGCTGATCTTTTTTTTTTTTGTCTTTTGAGCTGATGTAGTTTTTGGAGCAACTGTTGTATCTTTATCTGTTCTGTGCTTAACCCTGTAACCTTCAGTTGTAACAAAAACTTCAAAGCATATATACGATTCAACTTGACGAACAATATCTCATTGTCCAAGCTATGAATCACAGTCTTTTAAATACCATGTTATAACTGTGCTAACCTTTTGATGTTTTATCTTATAGACTGTCTAGAATTTCAACTAAGATTTTAGGTCAGTTAGTGAGGCTTAGATCAATAGTGGTTTAAAGTTTTAAGTGGTTTTGGCATCATCAAAAAGGGGAAAATTGTTGGGAAATTTATTAGTAAGAGTTTTGATGAATTCCAAAACCGACTGACCCCAACCGAGTAGATGTTGCCAGAACCTAATGTTAGAATTTAGGCTCGCTGTTTGAGCAAAGTTAAGATTTTATCTTTACAGGTCTCCAGCTGAAGATGGCAACAAGGCATCACTCAGACAGAACATCAGTTATGAAAGACAACTGAGAGTTCATTTGTTCAGATGGAATGAGGGGGAAGTCTTCAGAACATCAGTTGTAAAGGCCAACTGAGGATTCGTCAGAGGAGAAACAGTAGAGAACATCAGATGAAAAGGAAGTCATCTGAAGTTTCCAACTCAACTGACTAAATACAAGGAAGACAACTGAGGGTTCAGTTTCAGAACCTCAGTTGTAGAACTCAAACAAGAAGATCAACAACATGAAGTTCAAAGTCAGCTGAGAGTTCAACGGTTCAGTCAGAACATCAGCTGAAGACCACTCAGATAAAGATCAAGATTTTCAACCAACTAATCAAGGTTGACTGTCAGAAAGGTTTAAGATTTGAATTTCAAAAGGAAGTCACATGAGGGTTTGACCGTTCAGTCATTACCCCATCTGGCCCAACACAAGGCTGTCTCAGAAGGAAAGCAGAAGAGCACAGATGCCATATCGGGAAAGTCTGCAGAGATGAGAGACAAGCCATCGCTTTCAACGATCAGAGATCAACAGCTCCTCCAACGGCTAGTTGATTCTCTCCGCCTATAAATAGAGGCATTCTCTCATTCGAGAGAGACATGAGACAAGAGATAGAGAAGTGCAATCACAAGAAAATCAAGCGCAAGAAAAATCTGCAAAAATCATATTCTAAGAGCATCAGCAGCTGAGAGTTCAAAAGTGATAGAACATTAGTAGCTGAGGGTTCATAGAGTTATAATATGTCTTAGATCTTAGTCTGAGTGTTTATTCGTTCAAGCCATAGATCCAGCTCTCATTCATGATCGAGCTGTAGTTGGAAAATCCACCCACATACACACCTTAAAAAGTGTCTGTTAGGATCATACTCTTCCTGTAATTGAGTAGCTAGGTCGTCAAGTACCCGCAAACTTGACATAGGTTGTTAAGTACCCGCAAACTTAACTGTAAAGGTTGATAAGTACCCGTAAACTTATTGCAACGGTTGCACAGCCCGGGTAAGCTGTGTGGAACTGTCCAGAAGAACTTGGACTGAGGTGTGAGGATTCACATCTCCCCGTGGACCTAGGAGGGTTATCTCCGAACCACGTTAAATCCCGTGTGTCTGTGTTTATTTTTATTCAGTTGCTTATTGCATTCTTATCTGATCAAACTAACCAGCATACAAACTGCATCTTTGCATATTCAACTGTTTTGGTTTTTGACCAACCCTGCACTAAAAAGCGTGAGTTGCTATAACGAGTTTTAATTCCCACCACATTCCGCACAGCCTCACTCTTCCAGCTGAGGTTGCTTACTCAGCTGTGAGATTCCAACTGAGTCCGTTTTACTCGGTTGAAGTAATTTTTAAGGGTTAAGTTTTAAAATCCTAACTGGTGTATTCCCCCCCCCCCCCATATACCAGTAACTCGTTTCGGGACCATCACCAAATTTATGGTATACCGAACTCCGGTATTCCGTAATGTACGGTATGGTAACGGTATGAAATTTATCATACCGAAATTTACGGTAAGATATAAGGTATGACACAAAAACGACGGTATACCGTACCGACCCACCCCTAATTATGCGCATAGAAAGGCAAATATATATATATATATATATATATATATATATATATATATATTATTGTTGGATCATTATTGTTTCTGTGAATATATTTGGAACATTATTATTTATATATAAAATCATGCTTATCCAGCAATATTTGCAATCTGTTTTCATTTCACAAATTATTCAATATACTTTACCTTGAGGGACACGAAGTCCATTTTCTCTTGATAATGCATCTTGCAAGAGCTTTAAATTATGTGCCGATCCTTCCCAACCACTAAACACGTACATGAACTACAAATTAAAGTTGCAATCGGCCAAAACATTTTGCGATTGAGTACCATGACGGTTACGGTAGTTGCTGACGTCTCGTCCTATTACTGTTGCTGGGATATGAGTTCCATCTATTGCTCCAATACAGTCCTAAAATTAACACAAAATACTACAGATCAAACAAAAAAATATAACATATGTAAAACAATTCAAAGAGATTCATACCTTGAAGAAAGGATTAAATCTATTACTGTCCCGGATTTTAGCGGACATCCTGCTACATAGCTTCGCCATCAAATCTGAAGCTATAGCGTTCAATGCATTCAAAGTCCGGTTGAAATTCTTACTAGTAGCAAAATGCGAATGCTTGAACCGGTGACGAACATTACAATATCGATCATTATGTCCGACAATAATAAAAAATGTTGCTACCATTTCTTCAACGCTTATGAATCTTGTATCTTTCAGTGAAGTTTTTTCTCTGATGAGCGAGCATAACTTCACAAACACTTCCGGATACATCCTATACATTTGTCGACAAGTATGTGGATCCCCTTACATCATATTACGTACAAAACTTTCCCCAATGTTACTAATTGGTCGTCGCTTCAAAGATTCTTCAATACGAGGAGCCATCGTAGCAAGCTGTTGTATGAAATCTATCACGACCTTAATTGTAGCCATCAACATCCTAAGATCTTCTTCATCAGTTTCTTCTTCCATTTCTTCATCTTCTATTTCTTCTGCTTTCATTTCTTCGTATATATCATCATCATTTTCCATCTGCATGATCACAAAATAATATTATTAATGGGCTAACTTGATCTCATATGATGGCATTATAATGCATAATACAGTACGTGGATTCGACATAACCAGCGACAGCGTCAGGCCAGCGACCACGCGGTCGTGTGATTTCCAGCGCCCGTTGAAACTCCGCGGTCGCGGGTTATTCAGTCTAGAAGATGTGTTATACAGAAACTCAAAATTTGTTCACCATAAAAATTACATAATCAGCAACCTAAACCATTAATCAACTGGCATAATATAAAATAACTATAAACTCAACCATTAAGATCAACTTCCATAATATTAATAGATAGCGTAGCAAAGAAACCATTACATACACAAAACAGAACAGAGGTTCAGATTCAATGCACAAAACAAAACAGAGTTTCAGAATGCAGTAGCATCAGTACAAACTATTCAGTAGCAATATCTAGTACATATTTGAAATAATAACTATCCAAGCTTGAATTTTATCCAACGTGCTCGCTCCTCAATGGTCATTTTGAAGAAACTGTCTTTTTTGGACTTGGTGTTAAGCAAGTCGAACGCCTTAAGACGGGATTATTCATCCAAATTTGGAACCTCTTTGATAGCATCCCAAGTAGTGTAAGATCGTTCCTTTTCTCTCTTCTTTAACATTTCACTCACTTCATCAAAAGTAGTTGTTAGCTTGGTAATGGTATCAGTGAGAGTGGAGTGACAGGCATTTTCAGTCTCAGTAGAAGTTGACTCGTACTGAGATCTTTTCCTTTTGGATTGAGTTTTTTTTTAGTGGAAACAGGAGGCACTTGAGAAGTCACAGGAGGTGGTGGTGCCGAGTTTACTTGTGTGGAAGAAATGGGTGGATCATTTTGAGATTGGGATAGTCCTATAAACATGTCAGAATCGACATCATAACTCAAATCCTCTATGCGTACACTAGCACTTTCATTAATTTCTACAGTAGATGTTCTTGCATCAGTGGTACTACCCAACCCAATTGAATTCTTTCCAACAGCAACACCATTTCCTATAGCAATTTATAAAAGCTCATAATCATGACACTCAGCATCACACAAGTTAACATCTTTTGGGTGACCCTAGCATAAATAAAGAAACAAAAAAATTATTAACTACAACCTCAAAATGAATGTAATGATATTATGAAAATACGTATAGAAGCTTACCGATAAATACGATTTCCATACTTCATCTGGAGCGGTAAACTTCTTATTAATGTGATCATACCCAAAACCCAAGCTAAAAAGCATAAGGTTTGAATAGGATGTTCAACGTTGTTTAAACCGTTTGAGTCGGCTTTGATAATTAGTATAGGTTTTGTTACATTTCATTTTTTCATTAAGGATAGGAATGATTCTTTGTTCAACAGTTGATTTGCTAAAAATACCACTATTATCACACCATCCCCGACGCGCACCATCAACCATTAATTCTAATAATTGATCAGTTTGTTCCTTAGTTCATGCATCATAAGATGACATCTTTATCTTCGTATCTTCTTGTAAATCTCCCATATTAATAATACTATAGAACACGGGTTCATACAACAAAAAACATATAATAACATGCAATACAGTTTAATCAAAACAAAAATTTATACCAACACAGCAATGCATATAATAATATTATGGCCAAAAGCTATCAACAATAACACACTATCACATGCTTCATCTCAACATAAAACAATGACAAAAATTTTAAGCTTATACAACCAGAGAACCAGAAGAACTAGAGAACATAGATTGCACAAAATATTCAAGGCACTGAAATAGGTAAGACCGTGTAAACAAGAAGGTAAGAAAAGTACCTTCCAACAACAAAATGTGCTTCATCAGTGGAGTGGAGTGGAGCTAATGACAATGTGCAAGTTGAGAGAATGAGGATGACAGAAATCTGAGAAGTTTTGTTAAAGGTATCGAGACCTTTCGTATACCGACCGCGACTGTGGGACATACACGCTCGCTAGAGAAATTGGTAACCAGCGCCCATGGGTGGTCCATGATCACGGGTCGGGAGCTTTTCCCGCGGTCGCGTGTGACCCCTGGCCGCTCAATCCAACTCCATGGAACTCGGAGGTACAAAGGTCGGAGTTGATGGTGTGTATTTTTCTTCGTCAATTCCATCTAACTCCATAAGTTGTGGGAAATACTACGAAATCATGTGTTGATTGAATACCGTAAGAATTGAACTCCGTGTCTATGAGTTGCATTCAATACCTCTAGATTTTGACAGATTTTAAAATCTGTCAAAATCTAGATAGGGGTGAGCATCGGGTCTGACCCGGACCGACCCGGTAGAACCGACGATCCGGATTTTTTTAAAAAACTGGATCGACCCGGACTGCTTAAGGGTTCAGACCCGGACTGAACCCGGACAGCGGGTTTGGTTCGGTTCGGGTCAAACCCGAACAAAAGATAAAAACCTGGACAACAAGTTTTTTCCACCATTTTCAACATATAAACACCTAAAATCATGCAAAAATTCATAAAAAAAACATATTTCTTGGTTCAAATATGCTCAATCCACAATAAAAACATAAATTAAAATCAATACATTACATAATAATCCAACCACAAATTCATAAAAACGAAACATAAGTCTTGAAATTCAATTCAAAGTTGTATCGGTGCCCGTCATTTGCACTTGACTTTGTTGAATTTGGGCACTCATTGGTTGAGTTTGAGTTGCACTCTCCTCACTCTTGTCATTGATAGAAAGTTTCCTCAAACCTACATAATAAGATTCAAATTAATCAAACATTTAATAATACAAGTAATACATATATAGAATTAAATAATGAAAAAATGCATTAAAATGTGACCTTCTTCATGCTTTTTGTATATCATCAATAGTTTCTTCAACGGAGATTTTGTCTTTTGCCCTCCTTAGCCAATCTTGAGTGCATATGAGCGACTCGACAATTGTAGGAGTTAAAGAACTCCTAAAAGGGTCGAGAACTCTCCCTCCGGTGCTAAAAGCAGATTCCGAGGCCACCGTAGAAATCGGGACAACCAACACATCTCTTGCAAGATGGCAAAGAATCGGAAACCGGTGTTTGTTAAGCTTCCACCACATCAAAATATCAAAGTTCTCATCATCCGAAGATACAACAATCTCGTTGCAATAGACATCCAATTCATCTACTGTAGAGATTGCACCAACTTGAACTTTTTGCCTTTTGAATCTCTCAAGCATGACACGTTTTGTTGAACTTTGAGATGATTCCTTGTGCTTTGTAGATTGAGATTGTGTGGTTGTGGTGGTAGTAGGTTGATGTTGTATGCATCATACAACTCATGCAAGCTTTGCAAAACCTCTTTGCCAACTTTCTTTCCAACTTCTTCACCCCACTCTTGAACTAATACGTACTCAAGAAACTCAAACTTATACCGAGGATCAACAACAACACTTAAGAAAATTATGTGATTCATCTTTTGTGGATCTCCCCAATACTTATCGTACTTTGCCCTCATCTTTGTACCCATAGATTTCACTTCTTCATCTTCACTTGCTTTCCAATCACTCAACATAGTACTAACAGAAGTAATCTCATGCAAAAATTCATTACATGTAACATAATTTGTGCCACAGACTCTAACTGTCAAATAAAAAAAAAGCAACAAGAAGCTTACACATTCTTCTCCCATTATCCCAATCTACACCTACTGGAACACCATCACCCTCTTTAAGATCAAGCCCAAAGTAGGGATCTTTCACGCCATAAGCCTCAAATGCCTTCTCAAACTTGCAAGCCACACTCAACATTAGAAAAGTCGAATTCCATCTAGTAGGTGTATCTAGGCATAAAAGACTCTTGCACGAGATATTCTCTTCCTTACAACATTCCCTAAACTTAACCAACCTTAAGGGGGAGTGTCTAACATATCTCACTGCCTCTCTAATCCTCTTAACTGAAATGCCTATTTCTTTCAAACGATCATTAACAACCAAAGCAATTATATGAGCCACACATTGCATGTGAAGGAATTTACCCTTCAATAGACAACAATCCCTCCCGGATAACTTGTTTTTCAAAAAAGACAAGCAAGTATCATTTGATGAAGCATTATCAACGGTCACAGCAAATACCCTAGCAATCCCCCAATCACGCAAGCAAGTATCAATCTGTCTACCCAAATCATCACCCATATGCCTCTCTATTATGCAAAAATTGATTATTCTCTTATTCAACTTCCAATCTTTATCAATAAGTGAGCAGTAACACACATGTAATTCAATCGCTGCAAAGAAGTCCAAGTGTCTGTAGTAATACACACACTTTGACCACTTTCCACGAAAAAATTACGAAGCTTAATTTTTTCATCCAAATATAATTGATAACAGTCCCTTGAGATTGTCCACCTAGAGATGAGCCTAAACTTAGGCTGCAAAGTCATAACAAACTCCCTAAAGCCTTCACCATCAACAATCTTAAAAGGAAATTCATCCTTAATTATCATCTCAATCAATTTTCTCCTACACAATTCTTGATCAAATTTCCAGCTCACAAGCTCACCTAAAGACTCATCCTCCCCCCCTCCCCCTCAATAATTGCATGCAAAGACAATTGTTGTTGTTTAGGACTGACTCATGTAGGCTTATTTTTGCATTTCTTAAGGTGATTTATCATTGCAGACGTACCATTTTTTGATGTATTGGCACAGTAATCCTGCTTGCAATAGTTGCAATAAGCTCTTTGCGCACCGTTTTCATCCGTAAATCGGGTGAAGTGTAGCCAAACCACAGAAGGTTGTTTCCCAGTTTTCTTTACAGTTGCTGCATCATCCTCGACATCAATTGGAGGAGTTCCAGCTTGTGTTTCTACTGTTCGACTAGTTGCTGTTGCCTCCATTTTACCACCTACAAATAAAAAATCAGATGTTAAGAAAGTTGAAATCTGCACTAATAAAATCTGCATAGAAACAACACAAAATCTGACCAAAAATCTGCCAAAAAATTGAAAAAAAAATATGTCCAAAATAAATCTAATTCAATCAAAAAATCTACTGTTCTACACATGAAAAAGAGAGAGAAATAGTTGTAGATGCTCAAATGAATCTAAGAATCTAATTAAGAGTGAAAACTAATGACGTATATATGCTGATATGCATTCAAAATTCCAGAAAAAAAAACATATTAATTACACTAAATTAATATAATGCATTCTAATTCTATCAAATACAAGGTAATTTGTTCTTTCAAATCACATTACCAATCCAACCACAACTAATAATTAAAGAAATTGCACAACGGTGACAACAACAATTCTCAAGATTCAAGAAAATCTCTCAACAACTTCTAAATTCAACATGTAGCTACACCACTATCCAAAAAGAGACAAATCATGAAATTAAATCAACAAAATTGATATAACATATAAGTACTCAACATAAGTACAGATTGTGAACTTTGGAGTTTGGGGTATAGATTTATTACCTTAATTCGTGAACTCAAATACACGAGAATGGAGATGCTCAGGCTAGAGGCGTGGAGACGGCGACAGGCCGGCAGCGGGACTATCGGGCTGACAGAGAAAGAGATGAAGTAAGAGACTAAGAGAGATGATAACGAGAGAGAGAGAGAGAGAGAGAGAGAGAGAGAGAGAGAAAGAGAGAGAGAGAGAGAAAACTTACCCGTGGACTCACGTCTGACGAGGCGGCGGCCGGCGGGAGACGGGATGCAGCAGTGGCGTGTGTGAACGGAGAGAAGGGAGAGGGAGGCGCCGGTAGGACAGGATGGGCTGGGTGGAGTCGTGGAGAGGGACTGAGGTGAGGGAGGCCTGGAGGCTGGAGCTGGAGTGGGAAATCGGGAGGTGAAGCTTGTGAGTTAATGTGTTGCGGCTGCAAAATCGTGAGGGAGAAATGAATTAGGGTTAGGGCAATGAGAGGGGATAAGGGAAACTGAACATATATTTTAAGACCGACCCGGACCGACCCCTTCGGTCCGGTTCGGTTTGACGGGTCCGGTCCGGGTATGCTCACCCCTAAATCTGGAGATTGAAACCGGTAGATTTAGAATTCCTTAAAATTCCGTCAAACTCCTCCATCCAATACACCCCCTAAAGTTATGTAACGAGGCACATTATATTATATTTCCTGAAGAAAAAAAGATTATTCGTTTCCAAGGGGACACCAAGTGGTGCCGTTTCCAAGGGGACACCAAGTGGTGCGGCTTCCTTCTGTACGCAGTAAGATCTTAGGTTCGAACCCTACCACTCATTCTTCCCCATGTCAAAAAAAAAAAAACAAAAGAAAAGTTTCTCCAGGGTCTTTATGCTATCCGCAACCTTTGGAGACCACGAGACCACTAGTGGTCTCTAAGATGTCTCCAGCACCCCTTTTCCACTAGAGACAACTTAGAGACACCTACCTCTACAACCCAACGGTCTCCAAGCTGTCTCTATCTTTAATATTAAACAATTCTATATTTCTATTAAATTAATTCATAAAATTCCATTGATAAGAACAAAATAAAATATTACAATAATTGTAATAAAAAAAATTACATTAATTGAATTAAAAAAATTACATTAATTAAAATATGGACTACTCGGACAGAGGTTCAAATTTGCGCCAAATGTGCTCGATGAGATCATTGGTAAGCCGACGGTGCTTTCGTTGATCTCTCAAGTCGGCTTCCCGTCTGAGATATTCCTCAAAGGCGAGTGGAGTGGCCCTCTGGGATATCCCGCTAGTGGACGGAGAATCGACATTGTCTCTCCAATTCTCCGCATCCTCTTGCCCATCTTCGATGATCATGTTGTGCAAAATAATGCACGCGAACATTATATCTCAGAGATGTCTCGTATACCAGCACCGACCCGGAGATTCTCCATCGGGCTTGGAGAACTCCAAAAGCCCGCTCTATGTCCTTTCTGGTCGATTCTTGCATCTTCTTGAACCTCGCCGTCTTTAGATCAGTTTCAACCTCCGGCGCTTTGATCAGTGTTGGCCAACAAGGGAAGATCCCGTCGGTCAAGTAGTACCACTTGTCGTACTGCCTTCCCATGACGGTGAAGTTGCACGCCGGAGCTCTATCCTCAAGCACGTCGATGAACAAGGGCAACTAATTGAGGACGTTGATGTCGATGTTGGAGCCGGCACACCCAAAAAAGGCATGTCAGATCCACAAATCACACGACTCCACCATCTCCAAAATTTAGGTAGGCACGCCGTGATCGCCGCGGGTGTAGGCACCTGCCCACCCTTTTGGGCAGTTCCTCCAAACCCAGTGCATGCAATCCAGGCTTCCGAGCATCCCCGGAAACCCATGCCGCGCCTCGTGCATTTGGAGCAGACGAGCGGTGTCGGCAGCGTTTGGCTTCCTCAAATATCAATCGCCGAAGAGGTCGATCATTGCTCGGCAAAATTTTTGGAGGCAAAGCCGGCCCGTGCTATCTCCGATCTTCAGGTACTCATCGAACACATTCGCAGCACCACGGTGGCCAGTTGTCGTATCGCCATCGTGCATTTTTGCACCGACGTCAGCCCCCATCGTCCAAGTGCATCTTGTCGATGCGTGAAGAAGTGGACGTTGTCCTCCAACGTCTTGCAGATCCGCAAGAACAGATGCTTATGCATCCGGAAACGACGTCGGAAAAAGTGCTCGCCGTAGGTGGGGTTGTCGGCGAAGTAGTCAATGCGTAGGAGCGCACACGCCACTTCACGGTCGCGGTCGACGAACGACCTCACCCTCTTTTTCTTTTGCGCCACTAAGTGTGCACGGAGGGCTCGTTTCACGTCCACCATTATCTCCAGAACCTCGTCGTCAGTGCCGGTCTCGACATATTCCACCGACGAAGATGAAATGTTCGATGAAGACATTTTTTGAGAGTTGAATTTGAGAGAGAAAGAGGTTGTATTTTTTTTATGGGATGAAAGAGAGAGAGGTTGAATTTATAGTATAAAAAAAGAAAAAAAAAATCAAGAAAATCGGCTTTTAGCCGTTGCAAACGGTCGATTTTTTAAACTTTCCACCCGTTAGGCGCATGTAAAACACGCGCCATTCATTTTTTTTTTCGGAACCGCGCGTGTATGCCACACGCCTGCTCGAACAGGTCTCGAGCTCGTCGTGGCTGCAACGCAACGCTCTCCAGCTGCAGGGGTCTCGAGACCCCTTCGAGACGCGGCTTGGAGACACGATGCGGCCAGCCTTAGAGCGGCGATTGAAGAAATTGAATCCGATTATAAAATCTATCTATACGATAGACAAAGGAAAAAAGAAAATAAGTGTTTGGTTGGATACAAGTTAAATAAAAATCGGTCTATTTAACCTCATAAGTCGTAACCAAAAGCTATTTTACGCATCACAGACCGATCGGTCTATTTATACTGGTTAAACCGTATAAACCCTGTAACCAAACGTAGGTTCTTTACCACTTCTCTTTCTAATATATCGCCGCACCCTAACATACATAATCAGTGTCGATATCTCTCCAACACGAAAGGAAAGGCCGGAGTTTCGCTGGACTCGTATTTATTCTCCCAATCGGAGGTTAGTTTTCTTAACAATCAATCTGTCTTCGTTTTTGTCGATATCTCGTGTTATTGTTCGTCTTTTCTTAAAAGTAATTTTTGTTATCGCGCGTCCGTTTAAAGAACCCTAATCTTAGATCTATATTAGTGGATTCAAACGAAAGGATGGGAGTTGGATTTGAAAATTTGTTGCAGCTATGTTTTATTTACTGAATGATGCTATTCCCCTCCCCCTCCTGCTAAATTAGAATTTACGAATATGATTGCAGACATTGGAATAGCTGTTTGATTAGGTTTTTCTGGGTCTTGCAGGGTAGATATAATAGTATTGAGATCGGAGTTTTAAAGATGACGAAGTTGACAGACATTCTTCCTAAGGCAAAATCGTCTAAGGATAGTAATTATGACCACTCTAATGATCCTTGGTTCAAAAGTCGGTATAGTTTGTCGGAGGTGGAGGAGGGTTCCGTGGCTTTGAATGCCAAGCCAGTGCCTCCTTATTTGAAACGGGCAGGATTTAAGCCCTCGAAGCCTGAGGACTTCGGGGATGGCGGGGCGTTCCCCGAAATTCACTATGCGCAGCACCCGCTTGGGATGGGCAAGATTAAGAGTAAGCCTGGTGATAAGACTTTGCCCCTCACTGTGGATGAGCGTGGGAATTTGAGATATGATACAATCGTGAGGCAGGATGAAAATGCAAAGAAGATAGTGTATTCGCAGCACTCTGATCTTGTTCCTGTCTTTGCAAAGGATGATATTAAAGAGGATGATGACATGGAAGTTGATGAGAAGCAGAAAGAGATTGATGAGACGACCCAACAAACTAAGGCTGCTTTAGAGCAGATTGTAAACGTTAGATTGAGTGCTGCGCAGCCGAAAAACGTTCCTAAACAGTCTTCGGATTCTAAGTTTATTAAGTATAAACCGTCTCAGCAGTCAGCAGCATTTAATTCAGGTGCTAAAGAGAGAATTATTCGCATGGTTGAAATGCCAGTAGATCCTCTAGAACCTCCAAAGTTCAAGCATAAGAGAGTTCCAAAAGCTTCGGGATCTCCACCAGTCCCGGTTATGCACTCTCCGCCTCGACCTGTGACTGTGAAGGATCAGCAGGACTGGAAAATCCCACCTTGCATATCTAATTGGAAGAATCCGAAGGGGTATACAATTCCTCTTGACAAGCGTCTGGCTGCTGATGGTCGTGGACTGCAGGACGTTCAAATTAACGACAATTTTGCCAAGTTATCTGAGGCTCTATATGTTGCTGAACAAAAGGCTAGAGAGGCTGTTGCTGTTCGATCAAAGGTTCAAAAGGAGATGGCGATGAAAGAGAAGGAAAAGAAAGAGATGGAACTACGGGTGCTGGCACAAAAGGCAAGATCTGAGAGAACTGTAGCTTCAACAGGTGGTATAGCGATACCTTCTGAGAGGGCTGTTGCTAATGGTGATGATATGAGTGTGGACTATGAAAGGGTTAGAGATGCCCCCAAGGAATCAAGAGAAGAGAGAGACGAAAGGATGCGAAGGGAAAAGATTCGTGAGGAGCGGCGAAGAGAGAGAGAGAGGGAAAGAAGGCTGGAAGCCAAAGATGCTGCTATGGGGAAGAAGAGCAAGATCACTCGGGATAGAGACCGTGATATCAGTGAGAAAGTTGCTCTTGGGATGGCCAACACCGGAGCAAAAGGAGGTGAAGTTATGTATGATCAGAGGCTGTTCAACCAGGAGAAAGGGATGGATTCTGGTTTTGCCACGGATGATGCTTACAACATTTACGACAAGGGCCTATTTACTTCACAGTCTGCTTTGACTACTCTGTACAGGCCCAAGAAAGACGGTGATGATGAGATGTACGGTGGTGCTGACGAGCAGCTCGATAAGATTAAGAAAACGGAGCGCTTCAAGGTTGACAGGGCGTTCACAGGTACAAATGAGAGGGCTGGTCCAAGAGATAGGCCTGTTGAGTTTGACAAGGAGGTAGCTGAAGAAGATCCGTTTGGTCTCGACCAATTCTTGACGGAGGTGAAGACGGGTAAGAAAGCCATTGACAAAATTGGGAGCGGAGGTACCATGAAGGCTAGTGCTGGATCCATGCGAGATGGCTCAGATGGATCTACAAGATCGCGTGTTCAATTTGAGAAGGGGCGACGTTGAGGTAGGCTGCATCTTGCGCCAGTCTTTGTTCTGATCCGTCACTTTGTACTGTTATGATTCAGCTAAAGCGATAAAATGCTAAAGTTGTACTTTATGTTCTACGAATTTTTTCCTGCATGATGAGATGTTTTAGCTTGTTTACAGTTAAATATTTGGTATATCTGTTTACTATCTTTTTTTTTTGTTACCTTTGATGTTCAGTTATGTCATTTCTTTGCAAGTTTCTGGATTTGTTAAGAAGAAAAGATTGAGGTTATTTGGTAAGTGATCTCTATATTTTTCTACCGATCCTATTCCCTTTTTAGGATTTCTGTACGGTAATTAGATGATGAGATCATGAGACAAAATCTCGAGATGAAGTGGAATTTTTTTTTAAGGAGTAAAGTGGAAATTTCCTTCAAATATCTGAAGTTTTTTTTTTTTTGGAAGAATTCAAATATCTGAAGTTATGTGCGTAATATTCAAAAATTACTTTCTTTTCTTACTCGTTGTCATGTGTTGATTCTGTATGGGATAACGTTGTTAATTTTAGTTGGCCGACTCGCTTAAACAATTCATTACAGAAATGTTGTCCAGTATTTTGAATAATTACTGGTGCAAAAAAAAAAAAAAAAAGGTAAAAAAAGAACCGCGCAATCTTCCTGAAAGGGCTCTTTGGCGGTGGAGGAGTCCTACACAGTAGCAAAAATTGTGAGAATCATTAGCTAACAATGATCTGAAATGCAATGTTCACGTCAACCATCAAAATTTGTTGCCGAAAACTAAAAATACTAGAGGGGTAAAATGTTGGTCTTAAAATTCAAAGAGATTCACGTGTTGTCCTGATAGGAGAATCATCGACGTACAAGTAAAGATCGGTACAACGACCTTGTGCGAGATGATGCATTGGATAGTTGAATTGGCTTGAAAACGTAACTAAAATGACGAACCTCGTTCGTCTCCGCTGGGCGATCGATGGAGTTATAGTGCCGCTGCCATCATACACAATTTTTGTCTTTGTGCACAACTCCTCCACCACATAGGACATTTTTTAGAGTAAACATGGATAGTATTTGGAGATCTTTTCTTTTCACAAAGAAAAAAAAAACAGAAAAATGAATTGTAGTACAAATGAGAGAGGTTCAAAATAGAAAAGCAAATGTTGTGAAATGTCCTTTTTTCTAAACAAAAAATTCAAAATGTCACCTCCACTTTTTTAGGTTCAAAATAACACTTTGAGTTGTGAAATGTCTAATATACGCTTAGAAGAGTATATAAGAAGACTAACTTTCATTTGAATCATACACGAAGACTAATTTCATGTATGAACTTCCGGCGAAAATTTCCGGCGACAACTTTCCAGCGAAAAATTTTCGATCATAAATTCCGGCGAAAATTTGAATCATACACAAAGCCTAACTTCATGTATGCATTATATATGCATTATACACGAAGACTAACATTCATGTATGCATCATATACGAAAAATTCCGGCAAAAATTTCTGGCAAAATTTCCGATGAAAATTTGAATCATACACGAAGCCTAACTTCATGTATGCATTATACACGAAGACTAATTTTCATGTATGCATCATACACGAAGACTAACATTCATGTATGCATCATACACAGAAATTTTCACCGCAAAAAATTTCAAATTCGAATAATACATGAAGATTAGTTTTCATGTATGATGCATACACGAAGATAAGTTTTCATGTATGATGCATACATTAAGTTAGGCTTCATGTATGATTCAAATTTTCGCCGGAATTTTTTGCCGACGATCGCACACCGTGCCATTGTCGGCATCGGAAAATTTTATCGTCGAAAATTCATACATGAAGTTAGTCTTCGTGTATGATTCAAATTAAAGTTAGCCTTCTTATATACCTAAAAGGATATAAAAGTCACAAAAAAACTCAAAAGGCTATTACAACATATTTTTTAGCAAAGTGACATAATTCATTTTTTGAGTTTGAAAAGAGTTATTTTAAGTTTTTCCTCAAAATAGAATGTCAAAGACATTATATGTAGAGAATATTAACTTTTTTAGACACTTTAGAATTTAAAAGTATAGTTGTGTACCCTCTTTTAATTTACAATAAAAGAGGCCATACTTTTAAAAGTGGGACAAAAATACCCTTCCTTTTCACCAACCCAATTTCTCTCTCCTACTTTTTCTTCCAGCTCGTGCATCTTTCTTTCTCTCCTCCTTTTTCTTCTTTTTCTTCTTCTTTCTCTCTCTTAGTTTGCATTTTATTTTTTGCTGGAAAATTGGCTATATTTTTTCCGTTTCTCTTCTATTTCGTCGGCGGTGGTGGTAGGAGAATTTATTTGTCTTCGTTTTATGCCATTGTTTCCGGTAGTGGCCGATGCCTTTTATTTCTTCTTGTTCTTTTTTTTTCGGCGGTGGTGTTTATGATATCTCTGGCGCTGTTTTTCTAACGTATTTCCAGCCGTTTTTCACGACGATGGAAGTACTGTATGTTATGCCGTTTGATTTTAGTTGATTTGACGAATAGTTTTTCTTAAATTTGAGGATTGATTCTATAATTTTGTACTTTTTGCGGTTGTACGATATACAGAGAGACGATCTATGTTTAAGTTGTACATTCGTATCAATATTTGATTGTGGCCATAAATGAGTTTTATATTTGTACGAGGTGTTGTAAATGGTACAAACATATTTCTAATACGAGTGTACAATTGTATATATTGTATCATATATTGTACGACATACATAATATCGTATATTTTGATATATTGTACGACATACGTTATCATTATGTTACATTGTAGAATTTGAATATATCATAGCTTATGGTTGTACGACATACGGTATATTGTAACATCATTTAGATTCTCCGTAATCTGATCTTGTCATCGTATCAATGTTTGATTGTGGCCATGCACAAGGTTAAGTTTGTATGACGTATTGTAGATGGTACAAAGTATCTCTAAGACTAGTGTACGATTGGATATATCGTATCATATATTGTACGACATACATAATATCGTAGTGTGATATATTGTATGACATACATTATCAATACATTATGATGTTAGGATTTTGATATATCGTAGCTTATGTTTGTACGATATATGGTATGTCGTAACATCGTTTGATATCTGACCGTGTGATATTTCATGCAGACTAGTACGAGTTTGATAATATTGTATAAACGTGTACGATATTATGATTATCGTACCAGTGTATAGTACGATTTTCAATAAATCGTAACATGTGAAGTACGACATTTGGAATATCGTACTATTGTATTGCTCGTAGATGTTGATATCTTTTTGTATGTTTAAATGCAGGACTAGCCTAGGTACTTGTATATGTTAGAGCATGCAAATTCTGGCTCAGTGGTTGAATTACAGACATGTTCCGATGCTAGTTTTGAATATTATATTTTTGCTCTATCCGCATATATAAGAGTCATTCGTTCATGTCGTCCTGTATTTGTGTGATGCGACTCATTTGAAGAAGAAGTACAAAGGTGTATTGTTTGTTGCAACAACAAAGGATGTAATGAACCGATAGTTCCACTAGCTTTTGGAATAGGGGACATAGAGAATGATTCGTCGTGGACTTGGTTCCTTCAGAGAGTTCGACGATCATTTGATTGTCTAGAGAACCTACTTGTTGTGTTTGATCAGCACCTTGTGGTATTTCTGTTATCGATTTATTCCGTCTTGCTGTTAGTTGCTACAAGACTATTGACTTTGAGGATCACATGAAGAATTTGATGGTAACGGCTCCTGGCGCTTATCAAAAGCTGCTGAAGTTAGATCCATGTAGATGGGCCCATTCAAAATGTCCGGTGCGGCGATATGAATATGGAACTTCCAATGGATGCGAGGTTTTGAATGCTCGGTTGCAATGGGCTAGAAAATTACCTGTGTGTCTTCTTTTGAAAAGTGTACGTACCTTGCTCCAGCAATGATTTTACGAGCGTCGCAGTACAACTACAGCTAGAACTATGGAGTTGATGGTGTGGGCAGCTACGAGATTAGGGAAGACAGTTGAAACGGGCCGATCAATGAGGGTCGAACCAATTTTTGATGTGAGGTTTAAGGTTATTTCTGGAATGAAGAGTAACATTGTTGATGTTCCTGCTAGGGAGTGCTCATGTCTCATGTTTCAGTTTGACTTGATTCCATGCTCACATACTTCAGCTGCTATAAGTTGATTTTTCACTACTGTTCTTGCTACGACATTCAGAAATCGTACTAAACGTGATTATGTGAGATACGAATTAATTATATATATATGTGAGATACGAATTATATATATATATATATATCGTAACATATTTGTTATGAATATTATGAAGTCGTATCAATATTGGCTTCAGTTAGTCTAGATGATACGAAAATCAGTAATGTCGTACTATGATGGTACGAGATTACAAGATATCGTACAAAACTGGTTGAACGTTTGTTACGGTTATACATTTTCGTACATGAGTTTTGATGATTGTGATAATTTTGTAGTCATATAAGGCAATCACCTTTGTCATACGCGGACAACTTCTATAGTACTCAGACGTGACGAGATATTTATGCTAGTGAGGCGATGTCAGTTCCTGATAAAGATGATTGGCGTGTCTCGCCCGAGGTCAACGCAAGGATAGTGTTAATGCCGACATATCCAAGACAAACTGGACGTCCTCGTATAAGAAGAATCACGTTCGAATTTAGCTCAATAGGGAAACGCTCGTGTTCTAGATGTCATCAAAAAGATCACTATCTGAGTACATGAAAGGCTATTTTAGGAAGGATTCTAGAAGAAGAAGTAGATAGCAGCCAATCAAATGCGAAAAAAACGTCGGCAACAGAAAGAATGTGGCATTTGTGATGTGGTTGACCATACTCGACCAACATGCAAGGATCTAAATAGGGTTGAATGATGATGATGTCAAATGTTTTTGTTTAATTAGTTTTGTATTTTTTTTGGATGCTACGTTTTTTAAATTGAACTGAATTGGTATGATTTATTTGATATAAGGTTAAGTTGTTAAGTATGTTACGAATTATGATCGCTAATTTTCTACCAAGCAATATTAACCGCACTTTATCAGGTTATTGTAGTATAAAACAACGAGTTATCGTATCCTCAAGGACTATTAGCCGAGTTTTTAGTGGAAATGAAATTCGTGCACTTTCCTACTATTCAAGCTTTTAGACAAATTGGTTTGGGATTCATACAAACTCTTAAACAAGAAATCAAAGCTAAATGAGCAATTAATAGACAAAGAACATACAAAAATGACAAACAAAAGATCAAACAAAATAATTAAAGAACAAATAAGGGAAAGGGTTGGTTCTAGGGATTCATTTTGATTCTAGATAGCTTGATCAACACTTGCTAAATCATACAAACCATTTTTAATCCTCAACTTAGGAAGCAATCCACAATTATATTCACTAATCTCTCTCGACAATTAGTAAAAGAGGATCATTCAATCATCTATCTCTTATTAAGACTCAAGCTAATCAAACAACTCCCAAAAGCACAAGGATCATAAGCTACCATGCATTGAACAATCACCTACTAAGTCTCAAGCCAAAACATGAAGTGAAAATGGGATTCCATGCAAGCAAAAATCTATTAGGAGTTTTCACAAACACTAAGCATGCAAGAAAGGTGATCAACAATTCCCACATGAATCAAAGCACCAAATTCACAACTAAGAAGAAGAAGGATAGTAGATTCAACAAGAAATGATCAATCCATCAACAAATCATCATAAACCCCTAAAACCAACAAGAAATCTAGCTAGACATAATAAAAATCAACAATAAACAAAAGAGAAATGATAGCATAGATGAAAAACTAGGAACCCAATGTTGAAATCTTCACAAAATCTTCAAATCCAAGCTTAATCACTATTACAATGTATTAAAATGTGTTTAGAACCCTAATTGGAAACTATTTGAAATGGAATTTAGGATAGGAGATGTGTTCTTCACGTTTTGGGGCTGCCAAGGGGTTTATATAAGAGGTAGAAAGTGCTATTACATGTTAAAAACGCGAAGAGGGAAGAAAAACACGATTTTAGGCAAAAACAGGAATTATCGGCGGTTTGCCCCTGTTTCCCGGCGGTCTGGACCGGTTTTTTCGGCGGTCCAGGGCTAGACCGCCGGTTTGGACTTTCTTCTTGGCTCGAATTCCAGTAACTTTCGGAGGGCGGACCGGCGGTTTGGCCTTGATTTCGGCAGTTTAGGTCCAAACCGCCGGTTTTCTTCTTTGGACCGCCGATTTTCACTGGTTCGCTCCGTTCCGTCCCGTTTTCCATATTTTCGTCTCGTTTCTTTGTCTTCGCTCTTCTATGACCTTTCCCTCTTGACTTAACCTCATATGCTCAACCTACACACATGCACCAGTACTACCAAAACGTGAAAATGATCCAAAATAGTGAAAACGAAACTAAACCAATCACGTTTAAGGACAAAACAAGGCAAATTGTGCTATGATAACATGTTTAGTTGCTACAAAATAGATGTTTATCATACATATATCATAACAAGGTGCAAATAATTTTAGTATTGTTTTTGTGAATGCATGTACGTAAATTGTTACGACATTTATAATCTCGTACATTCGATTATAAGTCGTATGTTTGTATGTTGTTACGATATTCCTAAAATCGTACATGACCGCCACAAAAATATTTTATGTTCCAAAAATCTAAATAGGTTTGAATGATCATTTCGTAGCTATTTATTTAGTTTGGGATTTGACACCTTTCTTTGTTACAACTTTTATTCGTAGTCAAAAGTTCATTCAAACATCGCTTTACTTGTAACGATTTTATATGAATGCATGCACGTAGATTGTTACGAAATTTATAATGGCGTACAAAAAATTACAATTTGTATGTGCGTATGTTGTTACGATATTCATACAATCGTACTTGACGTGTTATTATTTTGCTTAACTTGTACATGATTGCAGATTTAATAACTTTCTTTGTATGTGGCTATAAATACACAGTTTTTTGTGAATGCATGTAAGTAGGTTGTTACGAGATTTAGAATCTCGTACATGTATCTTGTTACGATATTCCTAAAACTCCTACATGATTTGCTACGAGTATGTTTGTTTTTTATTCGAAATTCACTAATGTCGTACAAGTGTATACGAGATTATCTAATATCATACCAGTCGTAGCAAAAATAAGTGATACGATTTAAAACAAAGTCGTAGCAATCATACTTACAAAATGCAGGATATTGTCTACTACGAATACATAACTACCAGGTTTATTTTACAAAATATATATAATACAGAATTCCTGGCTAAATACTAGCAAAATAGACAAAATAAAACAAGTGTTCAATATAGCAATATAGACAAAATAACCCACCAAGTATTCAATTTTTTCACTCCAAATCCATGTCTATCAGTAGTGTGTCTTCGTCGGTGCTGTTTGCATAGATACTTCTTGCTATGTGGTGGCGATATGATTTGAGCTCAGCTGGATTCTTCAGACTCTTTGACAGCTTCTTCTTTGATATAAACCGTTCCACATACTTCAATGAGCTATTGACCACAGCTAACACCATCCTCCTGTTTGTAGATACCCTTCACGTTTGCTCTTGGAAAACACAACGACAACTGTGTGTAGTTCGAATTAGCTATTCCATATTTTTCATAATAGCTCATTTTTTTCATTATTTGTGGTAGCAATCTGGCCATGGGCAGAAAGTGTTGCAATCTATTGTCCTTATGATGCTTCTCGAATTTCCACGACAATCGTTGCCCAGTGGTTGTTGAAGTACGCAATCATGACAACCTAGAAGTGGATGTGATATAGAAATACACAAATAACATTAGTATTTTGGAATATGGTAGTACGATATTTGACAAATCGTACCACAAATATGTTACGATTGTATGAGATTAGGTAAATCGTAATAAGAACATGCAAAATTAATTTTTGTTACCTTTTCACAGTTGATCCATGCTTTCAAGTTCGGCCCCCAACGTGGTATTCTGCACTCTGCAAAGTGGACCAACCTTTGAAACTCCTGTTCTTGAACAATCTCTTCTCTATGAATATTAAATAGAGAAGGTTGGTATGGGTCAAATCCTACCCTCTTCACCTTATGCATTGAATCAAATACATCTTCCAGAGCATCCTACGAATACAAATGATAGAACATCACAGTACGACATAACGAAATAAAATGTCAAAACGATACGATATAGGAATAAAACGTGAAGATGATACGAAATAACAAAAGTCGTAACATCGTTCACGATGACTTTCGTTAGAGGATGTACGATATTTGAAATATCGTAATATCGTATAGTGATGTCAGATACGATGTTTCAATTTTCGTAGTATGATGTTACGATTTATATAAATCTCGTAACATCGTATCCCCGACCAGAAAAGTTTATAGCATGTATGATATTACTATAATCGTAACATACCATGAAATTAGTAGTCGTAATGGCAACATTCTCGTGAATATCTCCCAAGCCGGCGATGGTTGGATTCGCGACCATAACAGATGAGTAACAGTTGATGTTATCGTTGTACATCATTTTTTCTGAATTTATTAAGCTCTCTAAGAATTCAATGTCGACGGCCCATAACAATCCGATATTCCTCCTGTTTTTTGTTATATTTAGCAATGCATAATTTAAACTTGTAAATTTAAACTTACTTTTCAGTCTTAGCTTTCAAGAATGCTTCGAACCTATCATGCCTTGGTCATACATCATCGACTAGGAATGGACTTCGACAAGCTGCTGACGGGAATCTCTGCCTAGTGGGTCTGGCATTCAAATTTAGTGCATACATTGTGAAGCTTGAACTGAGGCCTTAGATATGATCGCCAACCCCGTTGGCGGAAGAATTCGAGCTTTTGTTGTTGTTGGTGTCACAGTGTACAACAAAGATGCAGATGTGGTCGCCAACAAAGAGTCGTTGCAGCATTTATCTGTGTGTCACTGACATCTTGTTGGGTACCATGTTATGTAGGGTCCTGCTTATAAAACATTATACTAATATTTATATAATTTTATGTAATATGTATGCTACGAATTTATGTAAATCGTACCAGGTGTAGATCAAAGGTCGGACCATCGTTCAGAATATCCAGTGCTGCAGCTGCCGATGCTGCTGCTATGTGTAGTATTTTCTCATCTTCTGTCTGATGCAGTTCTTCGTGGCAGGTAGATCTCTGGGAAAGATGTAGCAATGCAAATCAATGGCACTACTAGTTGTTTCATATGATAAGACTTATGTGAATATCGTAACATTATACAACCAAACTTGTTACGATTTGTTTTGAAGTCGTAGTAAGAGCGGTTGTTCCCCATGCTACGAACATTGATTTGTGCTATGATATTCATCAAAGTTGTTAGACGACTTTTGTTACGAGATTCATGAAAATCGTAACAAAGTTTTTTCGAACATCGCTCTACTTGTAACGAAATTCTGGAATTCGTAGATAAAGTGATTGCGCGTGCTACGATTTTATATGAATATCATGATAAAAGTTGTCAATCTTGCTACGAGTTACATGAATCTCGTGGCAAGACTGACTACATATATCAATGCTTATGTTACAAATTTCATGAAAGTCGTACTAAAAGTGGTACGAAATAGTATTACTTCGTACCGCATTATTTACAAATTTTAAACTAAATACCAAGATCATTATTCATTGTTTAAGTGAAAAAAAAAACAAAAATAAGGAAATTTGTTTTTGACCATCACACACGCAGAAGATACATGTTTATGCATTGTTAATTTCTAGACATCCATTTCCTTTACCTGTTCGTTGGCTGGCTCAGTGATGACATCATCAGCATTCCCAACATCCACATCCTCCAGTGCTGCATATGCTGCTAGATTCGCTACTGCTGCTGCTGCTGCTGCTGCTGCTGCATTCTCTCTGTCATCCTCTACTGCTTCACTCTTCGATGCTGCTGCATCCTCTTTGTCCCTCGCTGCCGCATCTTTTACTGTTGTTGCATCCAATTGCTGCATCTCTTGGTCTTGTGCAACTGGGTCTTGGGTTGTGTATGGGGATGACGGTGGGATGTGCTCGGATGGTTGCTGCTAATAGTGCTCGTATGGTGGGGGCGTGTTGTGCTGGAATGGCTGGCTCATCCTCCCAACGTAATCTTGTTCCAAAGGACCACATGCTTCAATTATCTTTTTAAATACATACTCTCCAACTTCAACCACTAACTCATCCCTGATGGCCTCGAAGAATTCCTCTGCTTCTAGCCTTGCTCGCTTTGCTGCTACCTCACCCGCGTATTCACCGATCTCATCAATGAAGCTTTGTCTGCATCGGTGAGTAAGGCACTTGTTGCTGCATCAACTTGTAGCAGCGGATTGTGGAGCGGAAGAATCAGTTGGCTCTTCATCATCATCACCCTCATCGCAAGGCCTTTTCTTTTTCTTGGTGTCATTGGCATCATAAGTGAATGCAAATGGCTTTTCTTCAGGATCTTGCTCCAGGGATTTCCAGTAGATACTCTCGGACTCTGTCTTACCTGGTTCCAGCATGGCTTTAAGATCCTACATGAGACATTAGACAAGTTAGTTGTGCAACGAATTTAAACAAATCGCACTATGCGGACACAAATTAGTTCTAACTGATGTACGATATTACGAATATCGTACATTATTGGAATCATAAATAGTAAACCAAATCGTATATAATGTACGATCTTGCCAATATCGTAACATCATATAAAATTCCAGAACGAAAATCACGATACAATATTGTGAATATCGTACACACGCAAGCTCAACAACTCAGTCAAAATTTAATATCGTACACATGCAAACTCAACAACTCGTATCATGAATAACAAAATTGAAGTCAACGAAGTACGATATTGCCAATATCGTACACATACAAGCTCACAAAATTTAATATTGTACACATGCAAACTCAACAAAACTCGTGGCATGAATAACAAAATTGAAGTCAAGGAAGTACGATATTGCGAAAATCGTACACATTCTAGCTCAAGAACTAAGTAAATTGTTACCTTGTCTTGAAGACCTTCTGGCATGTCGTTGTTCTTGACATAAGTGTACCTCAGGAATCGAGGTATCTTCTTCTTCTTCTTCTTCTTCTTCTTCTTCTTCTTCTTCTTCTTCTTCTTCTTCTTCTTCTTCTTCTTAATCTTCTTCTTCTTCTTCTTCTTGCCGATGCTTTTGCCGACAGCTAGTAGAGCTTAAAAAATCCATGCATGTAATTCCAACATATTGTTGGTCAGATGATTGTACGATTTTCATATAAATCGTACTATGAATAGCAGAAAACTTACCAAGAAGGAGAGTGTGTTTCTTTTTAAATGATATCCGGGCGATGCTCTGGGGGATCTCTTTGTTGTCACCTTGTTAATGTTGTTCATTAGGGCATGAAATGATATGCTTCCCCATGGAAGTTCTTCCCAAGATTCCTTATTCTCCACTAGCACCCACATCCACAACGGGATCTTATTCCATACTTGTTCAAACCCTAACACGTATTGCGCGGCTAGCAGCAACTTTGCCATTTTGATGGCATCTTCGGCATCTGTGTACTGCTTGTTAACAAAAGTAGTATGGAGCTCGACTAGTGAGTATGGGGTTCCTTTTGAATAACCTCACATAGATTGAAACGTCGGGGACAACAAATCGTGAGTAGGGGTTGAAAGTAGCTGGTCCAAATTTGAGGTCACTGACTAATGCATACTCCACTCTGGAGAAGCATAATTTCTTTCCCTCCACCTTGAACCATAGTGCAGTGGTGTCCACATTCTTGGCACTCTCGTTTGGCTTCACCTGACAGGACAACATGTAATTTAGCGCCAGGCCCAATCGTACATTGAAGTCGTCTAATCGCATGAAAACTTCTAGAGCCGACTTCTTGACTGCAACCATTGTTTCTTCTCCGAAATACTCCAAAACTTTGCGGATCTGTCAAATTAGCCCCTCGTATCCATAGCACTGAACTCTGTGGTGGGGTGATTTAGTCAATTTCGGTCTGACATCTATCCAGGCAACCTGAGAAATATGTAGATACAAATGGGTCAAATATGATTTCATGTACGAGATTGGACAATATCGTAACATACCAAGTACGATATTTGGTAATATCGTAACACATTAGCCACATGCAATCACATTCACGTACACATGCATGCTTATTTCGTGCCATAAAGTGGTCACGCTCACGTACGAGGTTTATAAAATCGTAACATATCAAGTACGATATTGGGAATATCGTAACAACATACCCACATGCAATCACGCTGACGTACAATTTTACTAATCTCGTGACATGCATTTTTATTTTGTGGAATGTCGTAACAATAATGATGAATGTCGTATCAATAACAATAATTTTACAATCATCCTAATTTCATGCCATGCCATAAATTGGTCGCACTCACGTACGAATTCATAACATCGTAACATCGCAAGTACGATATTGTGAATATCGTAACAACATGGAATCACTTTCAGGCACGATTTTTCAAATATCGTAACAAATATACACACATGGAATCACTTTGATGCGTGGATTCTTATATCATCGTATCAATTGTTCACTCTCAGGTACGAGATAAACAATATACTATCTACGGAAATCTTATTTTACACACATTGCATGCTCAAATCTCAAACAAATCTGAATTATAGATTGAATACCAACCAAATGATAAAATCGAATCCACCTCAATTCCGTATAGTCCCAACTATATCATGAAATTGTAAAATTATATGCAAAGAAACTTCGATATTATGAATATCGTAACAAAATAGATGAATATCGTACAATATCGAGGAATGTCGTATCAAAAACATGAATACAGAAGAAATCGTAACAATTTGTGCTGATAACAAGCAAGAAATTTCCAGATCAAGCACAATACCAGCAACAAAATATGTTTAATGTACGGTTTTGATGATATTTATGCATATACAAATCGTATCAAACCCGCGAAATTCAAAAATTCAAAATTTTGACCAAAATCAAATTTCACCAAAACTCAAACCAAAATTGTGCTTTAATTTCATGTAAATCAAGTAGAAATCACCTACATTTCTCCAAACGGACCGTCGCCCATGTCTGGTGCTGCCGGCGGCGCTTCTTCTTCTACAGCGGATGTGGTGGTCTGCTTTTTCCTCTTTTCGGAGCCGGAAGTTTTCTGACAGTGCCGCTTCTCCTGTCATTGATTCTGGTGGGTGTTTCTTCTACTTTGTGGTTGGTGGTGGCGGTTCAAGAAAGAGGGAAGAGAGAGAGATGGTGGCGGAGGTGGAGAAGATGATGGTGGCGGCAAAGATGATTGCGGAGGAGACGAGGGAGATGGTGGCGGTGGAATGGTGGAATGCAGGCGGGTAGAGAGAGAGAGAGAGAATGTTAGAGAGAGAAAATTGAGATAAAAATGGTAAATAATGTATATATATGAAAGGTTAAAAAACTGAAAATAACCATTCCTACACTATTAAGGATATTTTCGTCCCATTTTTGAAAATATGACCTCTTTTATTATAAATTAAAAATGGATCTATAAGTATGATTTTTTTCCTCTAAATTGGTTCTTCAAGTAGTTAACTCTTATAAGTACATCAAAAAATACGAGTGAGGCAAATTATAAATGCAAAAGTAAGAAAACGAGTGTAAAATGTAAATTTTCCTATCTAATTTGATGAATAAGAATTTTACCATACAGCTTCAAAAAAAAAAAAAAAAAAGGCCCAAAACGAAACTTATTGGGCCACAAAGCTACTGCGGTAATGAAAGCATACTAGTATGGGAGACAAGCAGAAAACCAACATAAATCAGAATCAAATTTTTCTTCACGCACAAGAAATATAGAAATTGAAACTGAACTCCCCAGAAAAGGAGAAGCAGTTGAGGGAAAACGTTGAAATTGAGGCGAAATGGACGTAATAAAGTCGCAGCAGATACTGTCGCGGCCAATCGAGAAGGTGGTGGTGCACCCGCTGGTGCTGCTCAGCATCGTCGACCACTACAATCGGGTGGCGCGTGACACCAGGAAGCGCGTCGTCGGAGTTCTCCTCGGAACTTCCTTTAAGGGCATCGTCGACGTCACCAACAGCTACGCAGGTCGTTATTCCAGATCCGATCTTTTCCGGCTTCTTTCGAATTTTATTTGGTCACTGATATTCACTTCTCTAGTACTCCTTATTTGCCGAATTTCTTGGATTTTTTATTTGATTGGTTTTATTCGATGTGCTCTTGGTTGATTTATGTGCAGTATTTGAAGAGGTTCGGATAGTAAGCTGATATGGAATCTGCATATTTCTATGGTTATAAAATGAATTCCTTATGCTCTCTCATTATTAGGCCTTCTTTTGCAATTTCAGCCTTAGCATTTATTTACTTAAAAGCTAGAGTTTGTTTTGTCTTACTTTGCTGTGGTCATTTGAATTGTGATAGAACCTGCTAATAAGTTCATTTCAATCTGATATAGCTGAATTTCTTGTCTCCTAAAAAGATGATCTCGTTCTTGAATACTTCAGCATGTTCTCTTTGTCCTCAAATTTTGGTATTATGACGTAAAAGGGTTACTATCTGGACCTACTTTCAGGAGTATGGTGCCAAGGCTTTTCTTGTAAGATTCTAATTGATAAATTGTTAGTTTTGAATACGAAAGTCTTATTGGATCAGTTTTATCTGCAACTTCAGAACCATAGGTTAAACATAACAAGCCTTTTGAGATGGCTATTCGATGTTTTCAAAAACACGGAAATATGTTATTTTCACTCATTAATGAAACATCATTTGTCTTCTATATATCCTGGATGTATCTTCCCACTCTTATATCAAGCTTTAGTGTTGTTAATGGTTATACATGCCATAGTTTTCTGACTATGTTGACCCGATTTGAGCAGTGCCTTTTGAGGAAGATGAAAGAGACCCTAGCATCTGGTTTCTTGATCATAACTACCATGAATCGATGTTTTCCATGTCCAGAAGGATAAATGGTTTGTTATCTTCATGACCTTATTTCCTGGCTGAATAAATTTCAATGTTCTAATTCTAACTCGATGTATGTGTATCTCATGTCAGCCAAGGAGCATGTTGTTGGGTGGTATAGCACTGGTCCAAAACTAAAGGAAAATGACCTAAGTGTACACAGCCTTTTCAATGAGTAAGATCTCTTCATGATAATCTCTTTTTCTGGTTACTGACTTACAGCAAATAAAAATCTGTCTCTGAATATTTTGGAAATACTTAAATTGTATTATTGTAGCCGGTTCTTTTTGTTGGATGCTAGCATCGTTTCTAGCTGTCCACATTCTGTTAGATTTCTTATGTGTTTAAACGCATCAGGATAGCTGCCTTTTACGAGAGAACATCTCTTTTAGTTTACTCAATACGTTGCTACTAGCTATAGAAGCACTGTTTCCATAAAAATATGCTGATATTCCTCTGGATCGGCTGCCTTTTATTTCATATTCTCTTTCCGCTCAATTTCAGATTTTTAATTTTTTTCTTAATTACTCATTATACAGAATTCAGATACTTCTTTTCTGGACTACCATGAGCGTTTCTTCTATGTATTGATGTTTGTATGTTAAAGTTCTTTTTCCTATCCTTGTTTATTGACTTCAGAACTGTGTTCAGCTTTGGCTTCCCACCTATTACGTCAAATAGTTCCCAGTCCTTAGAGCAGAAATATAAATATTGTTGTAGCTGACTCAGGTGGAACCCACTGTTCTCTAGTAGTTTTAGATAGATTAATTATTGTTTGCCAAAACACTAAGGCCTTGCTCACTTTGGTGGATAATGAGGGACAAGGGTGGTGTGCTAATAATTATCCAACTTGGTTGCTTTGGTTCCAAGTGACTGAATGAATGATATGTATTTGCACCTAAATTGGTAGGGTGTGTTCTCTTTCTTCTTACTGAATTAAAGTATACAAATGATACATGTAATATTTAACCTTCTAAGTTCGATCTACTAAATTTTAATCCTCAAAATCAAGGCCTAAGATTAGAAAATAAGAAGAAATGTAATAAGAAATCATAGTTTAGTAGCGGGGTTGATGGGGAAGTAGTTTTAGGATTCTTATATCAGGCATCTGAATTTGAGTTGACATTGTTCTCTGCAAAGTACTGGAAGTTGTATTCTTAATGTTTCTGAAGCATCTTGATTCTTGTGAAGCACATATGTTTTGGAGTCCTTTGTACCTTGTTGAAGTAATGTTGTTTTATCTTAAAGATGGAGCATGTGATTGGTTGGTTTGTTTTGGAACATTGAGTTACTTTTTATTCTCTCTTTTGTTGATCTCCATTCTCCAGGCTCCAGCTGACTTCCTTAGTGTCTTTTATGTATCATTTTCTTCTTATTTTGCCATCTCTGAACATCCTTTTGAGCTCAAGATATGTCCAAGTCCAAAGCTTATCCTTTACTAACTGGTTCTCTCTTAACTATACATATTTGGGAGACTACCAATTTGGTGTGCCGCATGGTTATTATATTTGACACGGCCTTATCCTTCTGCATCTCTGAGCATAATGCTTTTCTTTGACCTCCTTGCTCCTTTCTACTTCTGTAGTTGCCTTTTCTGGTCATATTTAAAGGACTTATTTAATGTCACTGTACAAACTCAATGATAATTCACAATTCATTTTATTGCAGCTATGTCCCCACTCCAGTGTTGGTCATTATTGATGTCCAACCAAAAGAGCTTGGGATACCGACTAAAGCCTATTATGCTGTTGAAGAGGTTAAAGAGGTATCTAGAATATATTGATGTTTTACCCTTTATTTTATGTATCTTGTACATTTTTTTTGCTCCCATGTATTTCAAGTTTTTCTCACTCACAATACAAACTCTTAGAATGAAAGAAACTGTTGCTGGAGGATTTTTGCTAATGTCTAAAAAACATGCAGAATGCCACTCAGAAAAGCCAGAAGGTATTTGTGCATGTTCCTTCCGAAATCGCTGCTCATGAAGTTGAAGAAATTGGTATGTTGCTGCATGAAAAGAGTTCATCTTCATGGAATACTATCATTTTACAAAATCTTTTTTATGTTTGTATAATATGATGTCATATACAAACCCCTTATCACTGCCTCTCATCTTTGTTATGACAGGAGTTGAACACTTGCTAAGGGATGTAAAAGACACAACTATCAGCACCCTTGCAACTGAGGTTTCTTTTCTCTTTTTCCCTCTTTTTTGCCTACTCATGGTTATTGTCTCTTCAGATTCTTAATACTCTACGTTCCACCTATATTTCTGTGTAATCATGGTTTAAAAGTGTTAGATTGGAGTAATAGCAGTGGAAGAAATGAGAAATTTATCCTCGACTTTTTTCAGGTCACAGGGAAACTCGCTGCTTTGAAGGGATTGGATGCACGATTGAAAGAGATTCGAAGTTATCTTGACCTGGTTATAGAAGGGAAGCTTCCTTTAAACCATGAAATCCTCTACCATCTCCAGGTATCATTTTCATATTTTGTTACTCTTGATATGTAAACTGCACATATAATTGGGATTATCTCTGTTTTCTTGTGGTCATGGATTGGGTAGATCGTTTCTGAATACCATCTTTATTTTAAAATGTAATCTGACTGTGCAGGACGTGTTCAACTTACTACCAAACCTAAATGTAACTGAACTTGTCAAAGCTTTTGCCGGTATGCAATTTAGCCGATATTTGCTTCATTAGTCAGTTTTCTCTCAGGGTTTGGGCGTTTTTTTGATGCAACTATTGTCTTCCTCTCTGCAGTGAAAACAAATGATATGATGCTGGTCATATATCTGTCATCCCTTATCAGAAGTGTGATTGCCTTGCATAATTTGATCAACAACAAGGTGAAGTATTCTTTGTTCTTCTTCTTTGAATTTTCAATCACAGAATTAAAATCAGAATCTGTATAGTTTTTTTGACGATTCACCTGGTGTTCAGGCTTTTTGCATAAGACAGGTTATAATGTTGTAATTAGGTCCAATCTGTAACTTTTTCTAGTTTTTTGCAAAAAAAGGGTGCATTAACATGGATAATTTTAAGTTGCATTGAAAAATATATAAGCAAACTGATTGATGAAAACAGTATGAGCAGATAAGCCAAATCTTTCACTGCATTCTTGAATAATAAAGAGGCAAGTGCACAAGTCCTATTATAAGACCTTTTTCCAGTTGGGATAATATAGCATATGAATGGTGCTGTGTTTAGTTGGTTCTGAGGAACAAAATTGTACGTATTTCCAGACCAAATTGACTTGTTTGTTATTGATTTTTCTTTGCACAAATTGTACGGAATTTGTGTCTTGACAGTTGGAAAATATGATTACAGATGCTTAACAAAGAACATGAAAAGACAGAAGATTCGAAACCAGTTGCAGTGCCTACTGCTGGAAGCTGAAAACCAATTTCCAGGAGAACACTAATCTGTGTGAATGATTAAATTTGATAGCTCAAAGTGATCTCTGGAGTCGGAGACAGTTTCCTTAAATGTTAGGAATGACAGCGCTCTTATAATCCAGTCGAGTCTCAAAGTTCCTCTCGGGTTTGGCTTCCTTAGCAAAGCCTTGGACTTGGCATTTATCAGTTGTCCCGATGAGCTGGTAACTATCTAAACCATTTCGCCTTGTTGGGCTGTAATTGAATAGGAACTATGTGAACTGTTACAACTCTGGCCCGAGGAGAGATTTTTTTGTATCCTCTTTCTGATTATTATTTTCTGTGATTAATATTTTCTCGAAATTCAGTTGTTACATCTTTCAATAGTGGTGTGGTAGAAGGGAATTACAATTATTTTAGATGTAAAATTGCAGTTTATGATTGATTTTACTCGGTCTCAAAGCCTGGTTGATTGGCTTTGACATCATAGCATACAAATCTTAGGGAGAAGGACTCTTTTGCGGCAGGTCGCAAACTCGCAGGGTCCAGAGACCGGATCTGAGTCGGGTTGACCTGTTGACCCAGTCAATTTTATTTTTTTTTCAATTTGTTTAAATTTAAGTTTTATTTTTTTTTTTGGGGAGGGGGGCTCGTCTTTGGCTATAATTTTATGGCTTTGTTTTTGTTTCGATTACTAATATAAGGATAATTGTCTGACAATAATTTGAATTTATTCGGCTCGCTCCGAAGCCTTCGGCTCTTCTCGCTCGAATCTTGACTAAAAAAGAAGCGGCAAAGAAAAAAAACAAAGAGAAAAACAAAAAAAAAGAGGAAAAAAATATCTGGAAATTAAAAAAAAAAACTTGAAAATAAAAATCGAAAAAAAAGGCGTGTGCACCCTATGCGCTCCACGCACAGTCGCATGGGTGTGATCTGTTGCATATAAGTTTTTGTGAATCTTAGGTTTTGAAATTAATCTGATTGGGTTTCATAAATAATGAAAAATGTTATTGATGTAATTTTATGGCCGAAAATGAGAGTAATTTGTCTGTCTAGACCGAGCTGGAAATTGATACTTGAACACTTCAAGAGTTGTCCTATAATCTTCATTTAGTTATTTATATTCATTTTAGAGAAGTTCGCAAAACAGAAGTTCTACTAATTACATTTTTCGAAATAATATTCATTTTCAATTTTTTCTCTTCGGCGCTGCCACGCAATTTATAACCAGTTTATTTTATAAACATTCACATGGAAAAATTTCTCTATTTTAGGAAATAAAATTTATTCAAATAGCACGAGGGGTGCAACCCATAGAACAATACACATTACAGTATAAGACAAACAATGCCTACACCTCTTACAAATATTTCTTGTAAATATGCAAATGAGATAAGAGAGTCAATTGGTAGAGATGGGTTTAATATAAAATAGGAAAAATGTTGGAATCAGAGATGGAAATGATTTGAGCAAATTCCAGAATCAATGTACTTAAAGAAGTTGGAATGGAGAACGAATGTGATTGAGATAATCAATTTTACTACTATTTGTTTTGGATATGGATATGGGTATGGTGTTGTGAGACAGAAGCAGGTCAACATTTGGGTTCTGTGTACATAAAGGGCAGGGCAGGGCAGGCTATCGATATCGATAAACATTTAAGCCATAACGGGAAGGTACCAAGTGAATAGAAATGAAAACAACCGTGGGAGTTGGGACCACTTTATAAGAGCACCCACAGCGGAGCTGGCACTCGATGTGGGTGCATAATCTGTTAGGAACCTGATACTTTATTGATGTAAAAACTGAACTGTAATAATGTCGTTAGGATTATAACGGAATAAGAACAACAAGTTTAGAAAAATCACATCGTCCGAAGTATAACTTCTGTCCGCAAGACGAGAATACGCTCCGGTAGTGCTCACGGAAAGGCGGCTCGTCCCCAAAGGTTAAAACGATTTTAACGTTTCGGCAGTAGCAACACCGCAAACTGGACCGAGCACCGACGAACTGAAACTGGAATGAAGACTGAACTCAAGAATGTATGATATGCTTTATTTGCTTTTTGAGAGGAGAGAATGCAGAATGATTGACTGAGTTCTACAATTACAATTTCTCCTTATATAGCAGCTTCTCAGACATGAAGGGGCTCGTCTCCATAATGACGCCATGAAAACGCCAAAGGTTGCAGGACTTGAAGAGTCTCCGTCTGTTACAGAAGCCAAGAGTCATGGGCCGATGGGTTGCAGACGAGATGGGCTAAACAATAGATGAAATGGGCTTGCGGAGTTTGGTCCAAAAAAGATAAGCCCAAACATCAGTCCAAAGCATCAATTGCCAAGATCCAAGTCCAAGTCCATGTCCAAGGCCCGACCCGCCCCGCCCCGCTCATCCGGACGGCGGTGGCGGCGCGCGTGTATGTGTTTGCGCGAGGGCACCCATACACACCAACCTAATAAGTTATTAAGCTTATATAGACATATCACTCACATATAACCGATGTGGGACAACTAACATTTATTACAGTATAACTTTTTGATGGACACATTTATTATAATTAATAACATGTTAGTTACTACTTAACATTCAACCTTTAGCATACAATATCTCACTCACCGGAAATCGGTTTAGAGATATTAAATATACTAGATTCATTTACTCACGACGTAGATTAACATCCAACAAATATTCAAATTAAATGATAAATATTTAATAAACAATATTTATCCTCAATTAATAGTTAAATACTAAACCATTTCCAACATAATCTTCACAGATGCTCCCGTTGCAGCCAGCGAACGGGCGGAGTGAGTTGGCACACTTCTGCCATTTTGGTGCGCCAGCGGCTGGCCGACGTGGCAGCCTCCTAGTGTTCAACGGATTAGTCGTTGGGTCATTTATTACGTCATTATTATTATTATTATTATTATTATTATTATTATTATTATTATTATTATTATTATTATTATTATTATTATTATTATTTTCATTTTCTCTCCTATAAACATCTCGTTCTTCACTCCATTTCTCACCCCCTTTTCATTCAATCTTCACTCTCTTCTTCTCCAATGCCTCACTATCAATACTCCGATGCCGAGACGAAAAATATTACCACCGTTTGGCTCGAGATCAGTCGGTCGCCACGTAGAGTTGGTGCATTTTGGGATAAGATTATCAACCAGTATAATGCTAATCTCCCCGAGGTCACCGTGGTAAAGAATGCAAATTAGCTGCACCACCATTAACAACGGACTAGGTGTAACTTCCTCATTTTTTACTTGTTCACGTGTTACCGTCGAGCAGATACTGGCTTCGGCTAGACGACTTTGCAGCCTTCAAAGAGGCTCCGTTCACGATACTCAACACGTGGAGGACGTTGAAGGACGACCCTATATTTAGTCGTGCTTAGTTTAGTTTCAGTTAATTTCATCTAATTTTATGTCTTTATTTTATTTAAATTGAATAAGATAGTACTATTTTAGATCTTAAAAATTAATAAAAAACAAAAACAAAAACAAACGCCAGTTGCAAGGTCTTTGGCGCCGTTGTGAAAATTCGGAAGCCCACTGGCGCTTGAGCAAAATTCGACAGCGCCCACGATTTTGGTGTGTGCAGCTGTAGATGCTCAAAATCTGGCAGAAATTGCCAAGAGTATCATATTTGTGTATCCACTTGCCTGCTTTTAAAATTTATTTTAATCTTCAGTCCATGAAATTTTAACTAACACATTAATTAAGAAAGTGAAGTCACTTAGTTGGTAGAAGATGATAAATTTAAAATGTGAATGAAATAAGAGTTCCACTTGTAGATAGTTGTGAGTGGAATAAAATGAGGTAAACAAATTTTTCATGAAGTTGTGGCACCCGTAAATGACAAAGTAAGTCATATTTCATGGACAAAGGGAGGAGAATAAATACATATCATTGCTAAATTTCTCAAAATTTACTATACTAATTGTTACGTGTGAAGTGTGTATGGATGGAGATGTGAAAGCTGTTATATGTGGACTCACACGCGAGCAACAGAGTCGTCTACTTAATGCAGCATTCAAGAAAAGAGTGATATCCATCATAATCCATGTCTTCAAACCTGCTACAAAATGATATACAACTGTAGTACACGTTCAGCTCTCTAAAACTACCGTTTTTTGCTGCACATTTCATCCACTAACGAAAAAGATGAAATACTGATCAGCAATTCAATAATGAATTTGAACATTTAAACCCATTAGAGAACATTATAAAAATCTGACCTAACGGGCTTGCCTCTTTTTTTATGAAATATATATACTCTTATTCAAATTGAAACAGAATAATGATTAAATTCCATCACAAAACCATCTTTACATGTATGATGCATGTAAATTTAGTACGCCAATTTATTAATTGAGCAATATGTATTAGACCTATTATTTTTTTATGAACATGGAAAATGAAAAATTGGAAACCACGTATAGTGCCGTTAATGGTTTAGTGCGGCAAGTATAAAGAGCATTCACAACGGCTGCGCTCTTTGAGTTTTAATCGAAAATTGTATTGACTTAATACATAAATCCTAAATTACAACATTGAATGCTACTGATAATAATAATAATAATAATAATAATAATAATAATAATAATAATAATAATAATAATAATAATAATAATAATAATAATAATAATAAATACTTCTAACTTTGAACATCAAAGTAAAAGTTCGGCTAAAGCCGTCCCGAGAATATGTTTGGCAGTAGCATTTGGATTTCGTTGGGCGCATTCTCGGTGCGTATTTGTGGAACAAGCGGCACATATTTCTAGTCCAATTCCAGTGGTGGCGCAACTGATAGGCATTTTTGACAACCATGACTTCGAGCTAGTAGAGTTATACAGATCTGCGATTTGTTGCCAAAATTGACCAGCACGTGGTTGACGACTTATTTTGACCCAAACTCGAACAAGGACTTCGCTTTCGACCTCGAAGTACCATAATGAGGAGGCATTGTGAGAGTAGAGTTGAGAGAAGTTGAAGAAAAATTTGAAGAAGAAATTGAATATAGAAAATAAGGTGTGAATTATTGTGAACAAGATACAGTATTTATAGGGATAAAAAAAAGGATTAATTCAGTCAAATGAACGTCCCGATTAATTGGCCGTTGAAACTTTTCGGCCATTGGAGACATTAGGCCGTTGCAGCTATTTTTTTTTTTTTTTATATAGATTGCAACCGTATTGCCCGAACCGATTTGAGTGGAAGGAATGCGACGTGATAGATATTGCCGTCTCATCAATGGGGGGCTCGGGCGGCCGGCGCTGGAGCAGCTCGAGCCCGCGATCGAGCCCCCATTCGTGAATGCTCTAAGTATTAACAATAAATGGACATGGAGATGAGTTATTTTCACTGTGCCCCTACTAAATTAGAAACTTGAGTGAGCCGGCTTATAATAGCAATTTAGTAGTACTGTACACTTGATCTCATATTTTGAAACCATTCTTCATTTCAAGATGCTCACTCCAACATTGAATATTAAACTAATATACATACCACACTAATTATTTAAACTATCACTTCTCACTCGCTAGTAAATTAAAAACTAAACACACACATATTGCATGAACTCCGGGTCGGACTCAAGACCCGCCATAGTCTCGGGAGCCAAGATCACCTCTAGATCAACCGACCCGCCCGCATCCCGGCCCGGAAATGCCGAAATCTTGCCGTCGAATTTATTATTCCGACCGCTCCGGACGGCGACTGGTCGGCCCCACCCGAAATCGTTGTCGTACATTGGGAACCTGGGAGAACTCCCCATCATCACCATCGTGCCGCCGGGATTGCCCAACGGGAAGCACCGTGGGTCCCGCTCCCAGTCCTCCACGTACTTCCGCACCGCAGCATCGCCGTGCGCCGCCACGGTTTTGTTCAGCTGCTCCGCGCACCACCGCATGTCCTTCGCCACCACCTCTCCCGCCAATGCCGACGTCGGAATGCTCTGTATCGCGTTCCCGAAGTACAGTGGGTCCAGCTTCGGCTCCAGCCGGTGCCGGCAGTTCACCGCCATTCTGAACGTCGTCGTTTCTGCGGCCGGCAGCTTTCGCGCGCGCGTGATCCCCCGCCACAGCAGCGCACACAGCGACTGGAACGACGATATCTCCGCCGTTGGATTCGTACGCGTAACGGCGTTACTCAGCCAGGTCAACGGCGTCATCAGCTTTTGCTTGCACATGAGCGTCGTGTCGTTGGCGTGCTTGCCCATCAGCTCCGCCGCGTTAACGCCGCCGTTAATCATGTTGTTGTTTACTTTGGCTTTGAGCTTCAGAATTGAATCTCTGCTGAATCGGAAGATCCTCTCTCTGACCGGATCTTCGCCGGAGAAAGTAATCCTGGGGCCGCCCTCCGGGAACTTGAGCACCACCGGAGAGATGAGGACGGAGTCGCGGATGAAGTCCGGCGACCTCGATACCCTCTTGACGCCTCTGCTCAACTCCGCGAAAGTGTTGACGAAATTCCAGAACGAGGTGCCGTCGGCGACGGCGTGGTTAACGGCGCAGCCGATGAAGACGCCGTCGGCCAGGTCCGTCACCTGGACGGCGAGAAGCGGGCCGTCGTGGCCGTCGTAACTGACGGCATGGTCGAAGGCGAAGCAGGTCTTAACGGCTTCCGGGACGTCGCCATAAGTGGAGCCCAGCAGATCGGTGACGTGGATGTGGGACCCGTTGGCATGGATGAAGTCGACTCCGGCGTCGTTACAGTGTAGATAGACATAGCCGGCGGCGTCAGTGGAGAGGCGGCCCGCCAGCGGGGGGAATTGGGTGAGCGCCTGCGAGAGACTGCGTTTGAGGAGAGAGAGGAGGTCGGAGATCGGAAATGGCGGCTTAGTAAACAAGCCGCCCTTCTGAATGTAGTGGCACGAGAGCATGGGGAGGTCGGAAACCGAGAGTTTGAGCTGGGTTAGGCTCGATTTTTGATCGGGGTAGACTCTACATTTCGACAAAATTGGCAGAGATTCGGAAACCATTGTTTTGTTTTCAAATACAGTATATTTGGAGAAAGAGGGAGATGGTGATGATGATGATATTGCAATAGGAGTTGGAGGGGTGGGGGGCGAATTTGCCTCAGAGAGAGAGAGAGAGAGAGAAAGAGAAATAGCGGGGAGAGGAGGAAGTGATGATATTCATATTACAATGGAAGAGAGAGAGGGTATATATAGGACTAGGACTAGGAGTTGGAGGGGAGAGCGGCCAATTTTGCGTCATGGAAAGATAGTGTTATTATTTATTTATTTTTGAGAGTGATAGTGTTTTATTTCGAGTGTACATTGTTGGTGGTTCGATGCCACGTGTACATCTATGCTCCTGAAAACTGTCACACTAATCATACATGTAATCTTGGGGTGTGTAAACTCAGATCCAATTTCAATTAAATCAAAATTATATTAAATGATTCGGTTCTATTATCCAAATGCTCAATCTGTATTTTTCAGGTGTCATATTTTGATTTTTTTTTTTCGAATAAGTGTTCATTTCATAATTTTTAAAACAAAAGATGCATTTTTAGAAAAAAAAGATGTAAAAGTTTTCATTTTACCTCAATCGTAATGTTAATTATTTATTTTTTAAGTTTTCAAGGTAATAATTATGAATAAAAATAATAATTTCTCAATTTCCTTATTATTTGTATTTTGATGGCAGAAGTTACTTATATAAAAATAGTAGTAAAATAAATTTGTGTGAGTTAGCCTAGTAATATTGTACGTGGTTAATGTCCGAACCAAAGATCACGGATTCGAATTTATAGTCAAGCGATATTTAAATTTTCCTGTAATGTTTTTTAAAAAAAAGTAATAAAATATATTTGAATTGAAATTTTAGATTTTAGATGATGGCGAGGATTTCGAAAAGTAACTTTTGTAGTTGCAGAAATTAAAAATTAGTTAGCAATTAAAGATAAAAATAAGAGAAAAACTAAAAAATTAAAAATAAGACGTTAAAAGGTGGATAAATGAGTATGTGTGTTATATTTCAATTTTATGGGATCGTGAAATTCGTGATGCAGGTAAATTGTACATGCAAGATTGAGATTTTACTAAAGCAAGTAAGCAACCAACAAATCAATTAAAACACATATTGGCACATAAATAGAACTTATTGTCATGTTGAAAAAATAAAATAAATTCGTGATGAATGGATAAGGTTAGTGGATTAATGGCACTTCGGGAAGAAGCATAATTCTGTTGCTACTTATGGCAGCGCCAGAATAAGGCTCCAACTTTAATGTTATATACTATCAATTTTAATATAATTGTAAATTATTTTAAATTGAATAAAATATTCTTATATTATGACTGGTATTTCTACTCTTAAAACTTCCCAATACTATTTCTAGCTCATGTTTTATAAAATGGATACAACAGTTCTCATATTTATCATTAATTATTTTATAAGTATTATGAGTTTAACTCAACTTGTGAGAGTAAAGTACAAGGAGATGTAAATGTGAAGAAAAATTTAGAAAGATATAAATATTTTTGTAGGAATCATCTAATTTAATAGATCAGTTAGATGAACTCTTTATTTCACTTTTTATAATTATAGTTTATTTTAAATTAAACATAATTTAGTTGTAGCTGTCGGTAGTGACAATCGATAAATTAAAGTGGCAATAAATATCACCATTTTTTTTATGTAACCACATGTGGTATGATTTTAATAGTCTAAGTATCAATTATTTTTGTTTTAATTTTCAGGGGTGATAATTATTTCCGGGTGCAGGTCAATTCTCCTATGAGCTTTTAGTTAGCTATTTAAATTGGGGTTTCTTGATATGAATAGAACTTTTATTAGCATATTATTAAATCTTGGACCTTGAAATGATTGAATATCTTTTTTCCGTATTGAATATATTCATATATTCTTGGAGTCTGAGTTGAAGACCCACTATTAAACTATTATTTTCTTTTTGACAGTGCAATTCTAATAAATCACTGGGATATATATACCTCCGCGGATTACTAATAAAATATACTCCATAATACTTCCTCCCTCCCCATATAAGTTCCTCATAAGTATAATACTTCCTCCCTCCCCATATAAGTTCCATAGATGAAAAATAATCTCATTAACTTTTTAATATTTTAAATCTTACACAAATCAAAATATATAAGTCCTTTTTTCTCACTTAATAAATATTTATTTACTTTTGTATTAACATTCGTACCAATATGCGTATGATGTGTCTTGCTTTATCTCATATTCATTTTACAGTTTTATCTCAACATACAAATATCGATATGTGTATAAATGATGTGTTTGCTTTATCTGAAGGACGCGTTCACTTGGAGTGGAAATGAGTGAAAACGAGATATAATATTAGTATTAATTTATCACTTTATATTTTGTTTGGTTTTATTTTAAATAAAAATTCGGTCAAAAGGTATAAAAGTTCGGCAGCTCTTTTCTCTTGCCAAAGTATAAATTTAGAGTCAAGTAGTAGAGAGGCTTCTTTTAAGTTAAGGGGTATAATTTTGTACCCCAACTACCCTTAGTAGGGTAAATAGTGGTTATTTTGAATTTTTACATATATATATATATATATATATATATATATATATATATATATATATATATATATAATATTTACCACTTCCCTCTCTACCTTTCTCTCTCTAAAATCCTCTCTCTCGTCTGCACCTCTTTATCTTCCTCCGCCACCATCCCTTCCGCCGCCTCCGTCACTACCTACTCGACGCCGCCACCCACAACGCCACCACCATCCGTCGCCTCCCCTTTCTCCGCCGCCCCCGCTTTCTCCGCCGCCTCCCCTTTCTCCACCACTCGACACCCTCTCTCTCTCTCGTCTGCCCCAGTTTCCTCCACCACGAACCGACTCGCCGCCGCCAACCACAACGCCACCAGGGTCTTCTCCGTCTCCACACCCTCCACCACCAACGTCTTCTCCGCCGCTCTACCCTAGTTTCTCTCTCTAGCGCAACCACCGCCACCAACCGCCGTGCGAGTTGAAGAAAACCGCCTCCACCAACTCCAAGTTGCAGAAGAAGAACACCCCACGCCGGAAAATGATGCCACGACTAAAGAAGCTGGAAAAGCGTCCAAAAACCGGCTCCGCCAGCAAACAAAGAGAACCCGTCGCCGCCGTCGACAAAAGACCGGTCGAAGATGCTCAACAGGAGAAGGGCGACGACCCATTCGGCGAGATGCTGGTAATTTCAAATCCATTCACACAAAATTTGCAAAATCTGTGAATTTTTTAATTTTTTGCTCAAATTTTTGGAATTTCGAATTTCGCGGGCTTAGTACTATTTGTTTCTCGATAAATCGTACGTGAAATTTCGTTTGGTGCTTGTATTGTAGTTGATCTGCAAAATTTGAAACGATTTCTTGTATAATAACTCGTTTTGGGTACGATATTTATCGGCATAGTACAATATTCATTTTTATTGTTACGATATTGCGAATATCGTACTCATTTTTATTGTTTGATATTTATTTCTTGCACCATTGAGGATGATTTATTTGATATTTAAGGGATGCCTTGTTTGAAAAACAATGTTTCTGTAGATACGATATTGATAATATCGTACTTGAGGATGAATAATTGGTGCCATATATATTGTACGATATTGCATCTATATAGTACGATATTCCCAATGAGCACAACCGATTTATGGCACGAAATAAGAATGCATGCGAGCATCATGTTACGATTTTTGTGAGAAGATGATTTTATCTGCCAAATTTGTTACGATATATCAAATATCGTACTTTGTGTGTTAAGATATTACCTATATCGTACTTAGTGTGTTACGCTTTTATAAATTCGTACATGTGCGCAACCGATGCATGTGAGTAATATGTAACGATTTATTTGAGAAGATGATTGGATGTGAGAAATTTGTGACGATATTACCCAATAGCGAACTTTGTTTGTTACGATATTGTCCAATCTCGTACACAAATTCGTGTTTAACCACTTTCTGTCTACATATTTTCAGGTTTTTTGGAAATATGTCCGCCCGGAATTAATGAAACCACCTCACCATAGGGTGCAATGCTATGGTTATGAGGGTCTCATTAGATAAATACGGAAGGTGCTCGAGCCCTTTGGAGAGGAAGTAAAATCCGAAGTCAAGCATTCCGCTCTAGGGGTCTTTATGAGATTGGATGACTCCAACTGCAGATCAGGCCTGGCGCTCAACTACATGTTGTCGCGTCAGGTGAGGCCAAGCGAGAAAACAGCCCAAAACGTTGACACCACAACCCTATGGTTCAAGGTGGAGGGCAAGATATTATGCTTCTCTCGAGTAGAGTACGCTTTGGTGAGCGGACTGAAATTCGGACTAGCTTCCTTTAATCCTTATGGCACGCTTGTTCTCCCAAATGATTCCATCTACGAGAGGCTATTCGACACCACAAAGGTAATTAGTGGAAACAATGTCCATGCTGTTTTTAATGCCAAAAAGTATGGAAGTGCCGAAGATGCCATCAAACTGGCAAAGATGTTGTTAGCCATTTTCTACGTGATGGGCTTTGAACAAGCACGCAACAAGATCCCTTTGTGGATGTGGGTGCTCGTGGACGACAAGGAAGCTTGGGAGGAATTTTCTTGGGGAAGTATATCATATCAAGCTCTGATGGACATCATAAACAAGGTTACAACAAAGAGAGCTGCCAGAACATCGCCTGGATATCATCTCAAAGGCAACACATTCGCCTTATTGGTAAGTTTACTGCTACTCATACTACGATTTACATGAAAATCGTACACACGTGTGACCAAAAATCATTTACAAGCATAGATTTTTTGCTCACTACCAGCTGTCGGGAGAAGCATCGGCATGAAGAATGAACAAAATAAGAAGAAGATACCTCGATTTCTGAGGTACACTTATATCAAGAACACCGACATGCTAGAAGGTCTTGAAGCCAAGGTAAAAATTTACTAAGTTGTACGATATTAAATTTTGACTGAGTTGTTGAATTTTTGTGTGTACAATATTCGTAATATCGTACTCTATTTTTGCTTGCATGCTACGATATTCAATTTGTTAGCCGTTTGCATGTTAGGATATTGGTAATATCCTACTTTATTTGCTACGAGATTCTTATTTATCCTATGAGATTTTAATTCATGCTACGAGATTCTAATTCATGCTATGATGTAGTAATTCATGCTACGATTTTCACAATATCGTACTTTATTTGCTACAAGATTCTAATTCATTCTATAATATTGTACTTTATTTGAAACAAAATTGTTATGCATATCTGAAAGAGTGTACGATGTTACGATATTAGGAATATCGTACATAATGCACCATATGATTTAGTTTTATGCTTGTCTCAATGTACGATATTTGAAATATCGTACATTGATTACGTGCCGTAAAAGTACGATTTATTTAATTCGTATCAGTTTTATGCACAACTAACTTATCTAATTTATCATGTAGGACCTTAAAGGCGTATTGGAACCAGGTAGGACCGAATCGAGGTCTCCCTACTGGAAATCGCTTGAGCAAGATCCTGAAGGAAAATAATTTGCCTTCATGTACGATGTCAATGACACGAAGAAGAAGAAAAGGCCTCGCGAAGATGGTGGTGATGATGAGGAAGGTCCGAGTGATGCTGCTAGGCCTGCAGCTCCCCATTCCACTGCAACGAGCTCTAGACGTCAAGCCCCACTCACCGATGAAGACAGAGCTTCATTGATCAAAGAGATCGATGAATACGCGGGTGAGGTTGCAGCGAAGCGGGCTAGGCTAGAAGCGGAGGCATTCTTCACGGCCATACGGGATGAGATGATTGTTGGTGTTGGAGAGTATGTTTTCCAGAAAATGGTTGAAGAATGTGGTCCTCCTACGGACCAAGACTTCGCGGCGAGGATGAGCTAGCCGTTCCAGCACAGAACCCCCGCACCACACCAGCACGATCAGCAGCACCCCTCCCCACACTCTGATCAAAGAAATCAGCAGCAACCATCCCCCCAAGTAGAGGAACATGAGCCACCGGTAAATGAGGCCACGAAGGATGCAGCAGCAGCACAGGATGAACCAGCGCCGGATCCAGCAGCAGACATAACACTGGACGATGTCGAGCATGCTGAGGATGCCGAGCAAGTGGGGGATGTCGAGGATGCCGAGCAAGCTGAGGATGCGCTGGAGGATGCCGTAGATGCTGAGATTGAAGTTGAGCCAAACACTGAACAGGTAAAAGAAATGCATTTCGAGACATAGACAATGCATAAATATGTATCTTCTACGTGTGTGATGGTGAAAAGCAATTTTACTTATTTCTGTTTTTTTTTCTCACTTAAATAATGGATAATCAGCATTCAATTTAAAATTTGTGTAATTTTCGGTTCGAATCATGCTACTTTGTACAAATGTTAGTACGACTTTCATGTATTTCGTAACATGATCATTGATATCCGTTGTCATTCTTGCAACGAGATTCATAAAACTCGTTGCAAGAATTGCAACTTTTGTAATGATATTCATATAAATTTGTAACACGCGAAATCATTTCGTTACAAAACAAGCGATCACTATGATTTTCATGAATCTCGTAACAAAAGTCATCTGATATTGTTACTACTTCGATGAATATCGTAGCACAAATTATTCATCATGGCATGGCGGACAGCGGACATGCAATCTTGTTATGATATTCGTACTGTGTTAAGATATTCCCATAAATCGTAACAAGTTTGCTTGTTTCATGTTACGATATACATATAAATCGTACCATCTGAATCAACTAATAATGCCATTGATCTGCATTGCTACATCTTTCCCAGAGATCTACCTGCCAAGAACAACTTCCTCAGACAGAAGATGAGAACATACTACACATAGCAGCAGCATCAAAAGCCGCAGCAATGGATATTCCGGACGATGGTCCGAGCTTTGATCTACACTTGGTACGACTTACATAAAATCATAGCATACGAGTTGCATAAAATTATAGAAATATTAGAGTATAACGTATTATGGTACGTTTTATAAAAAGGACCATACACAGCCTGCTACCCAACAAGATGTCAGTGATACACAAATGAATGCTGCATACGACTCTTTGTTGGCGACCACATCTACACCTTCGCCGCATACTGTGACTCCAACAACAACGACGGCTCAAATTCTTCCGCCAAGGGGGTCGGCGACCACATCTGGGGGCTCAGTTCAACCTCCACAAGTGCACACACCAAATTTGAATGAGAGACCCATTCGCCAGAGATACCCGTCAGCAGCTTGTCGGAGTCCATTCCTAGTCGATGATGTACGCTCAAGGCGTGATGGGTTCGAAGCATTCTTGAAAGCTAAGACTGAAAAGTAAGTTTAAATTTATATCCGTTGTCATTCTTGCAACGAGATTCATATATCTCGTAGCAAGAATGGCAACTTTTGTCATGATATTCATATAAAATCATAACAAGAAGACTGATCTTGCTACGATTTTCCTGAATTTCGTAACAAAAGTCCTCTAATATGGTTACAACTTCCATCAACATCGTAGCACAAATTAGTCATCATGGCATGGAAGATAACCAATCTTGCTACGATTTTCATATCGTGTTACGATATTCACATAAATCGTAAACAAGTCTGCTTGTCTTACAAGAGTTAATTCATATGCATTGCTAAATATAACAGGAGGAATGTCGGATTGCTATGGGCAGTCGACACTGAATTCTTCGAGAGCTTATTAGATCCATCAAAAATATTGTACAACGACCACATAAACTGCTACACATCTGTTATGGTCGCCAATCCAACCTTCGCCAGCTTGGGAGAACTTCACGACAACGTTACCATTACGTCCACTGATTTCATGGTATGTTACGATTATACTAATATCGTACATGCTTTTAACTTTTATGGCTGAGTATGATGTTACGAGATTAATATAAATCGTAACATATTACTATAAGATTTGCAACATCATGTCTATTATCAATGTACGATATTAAGATATTCGCAGTATCGTACATCTTATCATTTTGAAGAGTTGTTACGACTTTCCGTATATCGTATCATCTTGACGTTTAATTCTTAGGATGCTCTAGAGGACATATTTGATTCAATGCATAAGGCAAAGAGGGTAGGATTGGACCCATACGAGCCTTCTCTATTTAATGTTGATAGAGAAGAGGTTGTTCCGGAAGACGAAATGAAAAGGTTGGTCCACTTTGCAGAGGCAAGAATACCACGTTGGGGGCAGAACATGAAGCCATGAATCAACTGCGAAAAGGTAACAAAAACTAATTATGCATGATGTTGTTACAATTTACTTAATCTCATACAGTCATAGTGTAATGTGTGGTACGATTTGTCATATATCGTACTATCTTTTCCCGAATACTCATGTTATTTTTGAATCTCTATATCGCATCCACTTCTAGGTTATCATGGTTGCTTATTTAAGCGAGCACTGGGCAACGATTGTCATGGATCTCGCAGCACAACAGTTGTGGCTATACGACCCAAAGTCGTGGGAATTTGAGAAGCACCACGAGGACAATAGATTGCAGCACTTCCTGTCAGTGGTCAGGTTGCTGCCACAACTAATGAAGAAAATTGGCTATTGTGGAAAAACATGGAATAGCTAATCCAAACTACACGCAGTGGCCGTTGTTCTTCCTAAGAGCAAATGCAAATGGTATCTTCAAGCAAGAGCACGAGGATGGCGTCGGTTGTGGTCTATATTCATTGAAGTATATGGAGCGATTTATATCAAAGAAGAAGCAACCAAAGTGTCTTAGGAATCCAGCCGAGCAAAAATCATATCGCCACCACATTGCAAAGACCATCTATGCAAACAACACCAATGAAGACACACTCCCGATACATATCAACTTGGCCTGAACACTTGTTGTCTTATTTTGTCTATATTGCCATATTGAACACTTGGTTTATTTTGTATATTTTGCTACTACTTTAACCAGGAATACTCTATTATGTACACATTTTGTAAAAAATACCTGGTAGTATGTAGATCCTGCGTTTTTATAAATATGATTGCTATGACTTTTTTTCAAATCATATCACTTATTTTTGCTACGACTTGTACGATTTTAGGAATATCGTAGCAAATTATGTACGATTTGATAATATCGTAACAAATCATGCACATTTTTAGGAATATCGCAAGAAGTTACACTTGTATAACTCAATCAAAATGAGTACGATTCTGCAATCATATACCATTTAATCAAAATCATAACACATCAAGTACGATGTTATGAATATCGTATCAACTTAAACACATACGAAATATAATTGTTTGTACGATTTTAATAATATCGTAACAAACTACATACAACGATCCAAAAAAAATAAGTACGAAAATGATCATTCAAACCTATTTGGATCCTTACATTTTGTAAAAACTACCTGGTAGTATGATATATCCTGCATTTTGTAAGTATGATAGCTACGACTTTTCTTTAAATCATCAGTTATTTTTGCTACGACTTGAACGATATTACATAATCTCGTATATAATTGTTCAATATTAGATAATATCGTAGCGAATCATGTACGATTTTTAGAATATCGTAACAAGATACACATGTAGAATTCAATCAAAATGATTACGATTCTGCAATCATGTACGATTTAACAAAAATCAAAATACTTCAAGTACGATGTTATAAATATCGTATCAACCTAAGCACATACAAAATATAATAGTTTGTACCATTTTAAGACTGTCGTAACAAACTACATCATTCAAACCTATTTGGATCCTTGCATGTTGCACGAGTGTGGCCAGGTACACCACAAATGCCGAATTTTTTCTCTTTTCGAGGTTTCTTCGCACTTGTTTTGCTGCTATTCACTTCTTCTTCTACAATGCTTTCCAAAACAGTTTTGCACGTATTCATGTAGTGACCCTTCTGATGATATCTCGAACACACCCTTTTCCCTGTTTTGCTAGCTCCGGACGGTATTCTTCTAGTACGTGGACGTCCAGCTTGCCTTAAATTTCCCGGCGTTAAGATTACCCTCTCTTCGACCTCAGACGGGACTTGCCAATCTTCTTTATCAGGAACAAGCATCACCTCACCAGCATATACATCTCGTCACGTCTGAGTGCTATACAAGGGGTCCATGTAAGACAAGGATGATTGTCTCTTATAATTACAAAATTATCAAAATAAGCAAACACATCAATGTTAACGTGCTACAATATTAATATATCTCGTAACATGCGATGGAAAGACATGCAATTCTCGTAAAAGAAAATTCTGCCAGCATGTTACGAGATATGTATCTCTTATCATACATAATCACTTATGAAATAGTTAAAGCCAGGCCATTGCTACGAGATTTCAATATCTCGTAACATGAGATGCTAAAACGTGCTAAACTCGTCAAGGAAAATAGTGTCATCATGTTACGATATATATACGAGTTGCATGTTACTCGCATAAGTAACAATCACATTGCTACGAGATAGCTATATACCGTAACAACAGATACTACGAGATACTTATATATCGTTGCACGGGATACCTACCTCATCAGTGCCATCATGTTACGATATATATACATCGTAACATACATAATCACTTCAACTACGATTTTAATTATTATCGTATCAAAATTTACCTTATAGCTGCTGAAGCATGTGAACATGGAATTAAGTCAAACTGAAACACGAGACATGAACATTCCTTGGCAGCAACATCAACAACGTAACTCTTCTGTCCAGAAAAAACCTTAAACAACACAGAAGAAATTGGTTCAACCCTTATTGATCGGCCAGCTTCAATTGCCTTACTCAATATCGTAGCAGCCCACGGAGTCAACTCCGTGGTTGACTCTCCAGCTAAAGTGCGGCGCTCGTAAAACCACTTCTGGAGCAACGTACGAACACTCTCCATAAGAGGACAAACATGCAATTTTCTAGCCCACCGCAATCGAGCATTCAACACCTCGCATCCATTGGAAGTTCCATATTTATATCGTCGCACTGGACATTTCGAACGAGCTCATCTACAAGGATCCAACTTCAATATTTTTTGATAAGCACGAGGTTCCATGACCTTCAAATTCTTCATATGCTCCTCAAAATCAACAATCTTATAGCTACTAGCAGCGAGCTTGAACAAGTCAGTAACGTCAGTACCCCAAATCCTTAAATTTTGCTGAATATGAAATGTGCAAAGACCATGATGTGCCCCTGAAAAGACGGAAGACACGGCATTCTTGATACTAAGGTGCTGATCGAACACAATCAATAAGTTCTTCAGAGATCCAAAAGATAGTTTAACACGCCTAAGGAACCAAGCCCATGAGGAATCGTTCTCTTTGTCCCCGATTCCAAAAGCTAAAGGAACTATCTATTCATTACCGTCCTTTGTCGCTGCAACAAACAACACGCCTTTGTATTTCCCCTTTAAATGAGTCGCATCAATGACAATTACAGGCCGACATGAACGAAATGCTCTGATACATGCAGATAGAGCAAAAAAACAATATTCAAAGCTACCATCCGCACACGTCTGTAACTCGACCACAGAGCCAGGATTTGCACGCTCCAGCATATTAAAATACTTCCCCAGCATCTGCATTGACACAGATGATGTTACGATTTATGTAATATCGTACTAAGTTATATACCGAGCTAATTAAGCACTACACCATGAGATATGTAACATTGACACAGCCGATGTTACAATATAAGGAATATCGTACTAACATATATACGAGCTAATTAAGCACTACTCCATGCGATAAGTAACATTGGCACAGACGATGTTACGATATACGTAATATCGTACTTCGTTATATACGAGCAAATTAAGCACTACTCCATGAGATAAGCACTACTACATTAGATCATATCCATCTTTACATGATGTTACGATATATATAAATCGTAACATATAATACCCAATTTCATAGTACGATATTCCATATTATGAATGTGGATAAAGTTTTATAAGAATCGTATTCGTACTTCATAAGATAATACAACTTGTTTCTATTTTGATTATGACTGCACAATGTTACGATTTACAGAAATTCGTACTACAATACATACGAGTTAATTAAACTCATACATGAGAGAAACAATTAGGTCCTATCCGTCTTTGAATGATGTTATGAGATATATAAATCGTAATAACATGCAGGGAAAACCAGGGCCAAAAATAGTACCTGAAACGACTTGTCTGCATCACCATATGTCGAGCTAACTGCTTGGTTCCTCCCGGACAAAGATGCATGATACTTCACATGAACACCATATTCCCTTAGCAGCTGTCCTTGAATTTCTCTAGGTCTAAGCTCAACTAGATCATCCAACTTAGGACTAAAGTATGAAGCTATGACTTTAGCAGACACTCTTTTTGGAGGGTGATACCTCAAATCAGTCTCACATGTATGAAGTGACCATTTGTAGATTCTCCATGCTTGCCCAATTGCTTTTGCTCGCATAATAAAATTGTATCTGTCTTCATATTTACATCGAACATGATATTTCCGCTTATTTGACTTCTCTGTAACATACTCCAAATTATTTTTCAAATGATAGATGCCAATAACTTCTTTCATACGCCGCTTATTAAAAAAGAAGCCACCCACAACAAGTTCTTCACGAGCCAAATGATCTACTACAACCAAATCTGATGTTGGGAGCGTCGCATGCTCTAAAGCACTTGTATTAACACACTATAATATAAGAATACGTATAGATAGATAAAAATTAATATTGTCACTTTGTACGATATTTATAATATCGTACTTCATTGTCGTTGAATATTATAAAGTCCTAGTCGACACTTAAAACATAGTACGATAACTTGTTTTGAGAGTCTAACATATACGTAGGATGCTACGATATGTCGCATATCGTACTTGATTATAAAACACCCATAGGCACATAAAAGTTCATAGTATCCTCCGTTATACGATTATTAGGTATATCGTACTTGTTATTAATGAATACCATAAACTCGTACTAGACATTGAAACCATAATACGAATACTTGATATTCTTGGGTTAGCATTTAATTATAATACTACGATATTATGAATATTGTACTTTATCATAAACATACGCATAACCACACTATGATATGATATTGTGAATATCGCACTTTGTTATTATTGAAACACGTACCAGGGATGACCCACAATCGGCTTGGATTAGCATTTCCTTCATTACATTCATTCGAAATATCTAATGGTGGCATCAAATCACGGTCTTCAAAAACTTCAAAATCATCCCCCAATAGGTAAGCACATTCATCCACATCATTATCCAAGTTCATGTTGGTATCACAAATAGCAACATCATCACCGAATCCTAACCCCAAAACTGAAGAATCTTCATTACAAACAATGCGATCAAAAGACGGCATATCCGCACGTGCTTTAAGACGATTCCCATGAGACACCTTCGGTAGGGCTTCGATATCCCTAGGACAAACACTTACATGGATTGTAGGAAGCTCCAACATTTCCATTAAAATATTCAACTCAAAATCATCTGTTACTTTCATCCTCATTAATTCACCAGTAGGAGATTTTACTAGAGCATTAACATCATAAATAAATATGGCCTTGTCCTTTTTCAATCGATTCTCAAGCTTGATCAATAAATCTTGATACGTTATACCACAAGGTGGTATAGGTATATACTCTTTCCTTCCACCCTCATAGATATTGTCATTCCATAGGCCACCATGAGCAACAATTAAACAAGAATGCCTCTTCTGCATGAAATATAAGTTACGATATATATATATCGTAACACAAATCAGTTACGACATACAAAACTCGTACAATGAAACATAAAATACATAATCACTTATAAACTAATTGTAGCCACGCTATTGCTACGATATTCATATATCGTAACATCCTTCGATTAAATTTGCTAATCTCGAAAAGAAATTGGTGATAACATGTTACGATATATATATATATATATATATATATATATATCGTATCAAACGTAATCACTTATGAAATCATTGCAGTCACGCTATTCCTAGAAGATTCCTATATATCGTAACATCATATGCTAAAACGTGCTAACCTAGTAAAGAAAATGGTGATAGCATGTTACGATATACATATATCGTACATACATAATCACTTATGAAATCATTGTAGCCACGCTATTCATAGGAGATTCCTATATATCGTAACATGCGATCCAAAAACGTGCTAATCTAGCAAAAGAAAATGGTGCTATTATCTTACGATATATATATATCGTATCATGCATAGACTCCTGCTACAACTGTACAACTTAAATAAAAATCAGATCAGACATGACTGTAAATAGTACAACTGCGACGAACAACAATTTTTAAGGTTCAGAAGAACGAACGTGTAATGCCCCGTAATTTCCTTACGTCCTAAAAAGTTTAAAGTTAATTAAATAAATGGCTTTGCACGCCTAAGTTTATAATTTTTGAATTCTACGACTAATGGTCGAACCCGTTAATAAAAATAAATTACAGAAGTCAGCTAGATGGCTACTATATTAGGGGTTAGCGCGTACGAAAAGTTTTTAGTTTGTAACTAAGAACGAAAAACCGTTTAATTTTACGTTTACAAAATCGCAAATACGAACACGCCGAGAAAGTTTGTTTTTACGTTTTTCCGGACGAAACTCGGACTTGTCGTCCCGAGTTTTTGTCAAAATAAATTTTATAAATTTATTTTCTAATTAAGTTCATACGTTAGAATTTTTAAGTCAAATCGAATCACGACGATTTTTTTTTGTATCGAACAACATTTTCGTCGTTCGTTTTTCCGTAACGTCGGATCGCGCCGGAAAAACCCGTAAAACCTCTAAAATTTCTGCATGGCAGCTGCCACCTCACCTTAATTAGGTGTTAACTTGCATGTTGACTTGATTAAGCTAATGACACCTTGTCTACACTTTACACCATTTCAATTTTTTCATCATTTCAACTCTAAGACCAAAACCATTTTTCATCTCTCTCTCTCACACTCACTCTCGGCATTTCTCTCTCTCTCTCCCTCAACTTCATCTTCTTCATCTCCTCCATCCACCATTGAAGAACACTCTCAAGAGCTTGAAGAACTCACACAAATCACCATCCATCCATTCAATTCCATACTTTCTTTCATTAAATCTTAAGGTATTTTCATCCTCTACAATCCTATCCATTTAGATTTTCTTTTCTTCTCCTTTCCTTCTTGTTCGAAAATTTAGAAGTTATGGGATAGATGAATTGATCTTGAAATAGTGTAATTAGATATGCTAGATATGATAATTATGGATTAAAAATGATCAAAAATAAGAAACCTAACATCTAGGTTAATGCAGAATTTTTTGGAAAATTGTAGGATTTTTGTCTTTCTTCTTTTGATCATGAATTCATGCTTAGTAGAGGTTTAATTAGTGTTTAGAATGAAAAGGGATTGAAAGCCCTATGTTGTAATGAAATTCAATTAGGGTTTGAAGTATGAATTTGGGGATTTTTGGTATGTTAATTGATAATAGAATTGCAATTGTTTAATTGGTGATATAAGAGTATGTTTAGTAAATAAATGTTGTTAATTTGAAAAGAAAATCATCACCTTAAAGTATGTATAAAACCAGAAAATTTTAGAATAAATAGGAGTTTATACATGTTTGATATTAAGTGATGATTTGTTAGTTAATTATGATGCAAATCATGTTAGTTGATAATAGGAATTAATTGGAAATTTTCTAAAAAAGTTTAATGAAGTATAAGAGGCAAAGATCACTATATAAACTGAGTTATAAAGATGTTAAGACATGTTAGCATGCATGAAAACGATTCCTATTAGACGTAGTTTAACGTCGTAAAATTTGAACGAAAACCGACGACTTTTGGAAATCGCGTAAGAGACGAATATCTAGTTGTAACTAATAATCGAGAAGTCGGATGAAAATTCTAACTTGATATTATTGTTTATAATGAAGTTTGGAACATCTTTCTAGTTGACGTCATAAGCATCCGAGTTCATATAATATGAGTTATAGTGATAATCGGGAACTAGAACACGTTTGGAATTTCTTTGTTGGTTTAGTACTTGTTAGTTGAAAACCGACGTTAGAACGTCGTGCTTTTGAGTAAGTTGAAAAAGGAGTTTGTCATGTACGGAGGTACGTGATGACTGCCTTAGAGTCCAGTTTCTAAAAAAGTTGAATACGAAAATTTAAAACGAACCTAAAACGTTATACGGCAAACTTATCAATAAATTAGGGTTTTCGAGCAGTTTTGCGACCCCTGCCGGAAACTGTAATAACTTCCAGCTCGTTTATCGGATTTGTGATCCGTAAATTGGAGCAGAAACTAGACTTCCTAAGCTTTCTAGTGGTACAGGGATCACCCCCTTTTTCCAAGTCCTCTGTTCTGGACAGCCTCCAGAGTTACTGGACTGTGCAGTGAAATTTCAGTTTCTTATTTTCTAAGTTGTTTAGTTCACAACTTAGTCTCTTTCAACCGTTTAAGCCGTTTTATCTAACGAACATCTTCTTCCTGACCCTAGAGTCAAGGACAAGACCTTTAATGATGAAAACCAGTCGAGATCGTATCTTTTATCCTCTTATTAAAGAAGTAGTAAACGAGAAATTTCATAAGTCGTGAAATGATCTAAAGCGTAAATCGCCTAAGTTGATTCTTTCCAACTTAGTTTCTTATAATCTTCAAAAGTCGTATTAAGACACCGACTACCTTCTCAACTGACCCGAGAGTCGAGTGTGAGATCTTTCAAGTTCTAAACGAGATTGGTACGAGTCTCGTTTCCCGTTTAAGTAAAACAAATTAGTAAGCGTGCAAATGCCAAAAGAATAAAATGACTAGAACTTTCTTCGATTCTCTTTCTTCGAGTATCTTTTACGAACCGTTTTTAAGTATATTTTATTTTACGATGAAGGAGGAAGACAACTGTAAAGAAAGGACGAAAGATCCGAAGTTGGAAGCTTTTGCGTATAAGTTCTGTATTTACAAGGTGGGCTTTTATATACAAATAAAACGAGCAACGCTCGAAAAATCTTTCTTTATCGCTTTGATATCTGTGTTTTCAAAGTGATATTATGGCATGAACTGTTTTATGTTTTTATGTGAGTTCTCTTGTACCTATCTGAGTCAACATACGTGTTTTCCAGATTTAGAGTTAGTCTATTTTAGATTAACTAACGATCGGCTCTGAGTTAGCTGCTAAGTGCTTTCCAGAGTTAGTGCACTTTGTAACCTGTGGTGTATGTGATATCCTGTTGAGGGGTACCAGCCACGGTGAATTAGTAGTGGTCAAGATTGAACGTAGCATGAGTCAGAAAATGCTCGCGCGAGCGATTTATGAGAAAAAGTCAGAAAATGTTTAGTAGAAACGGATTCTTTCAATAAAACCCCGTGTGCTACGTTTTTGAAATGCCATTTTATCTATAATTATGAGTATGTTTTCGGCATCGTGCCCACTAAGTACTTTTGTACTTAGCCCTGCATTGCTTTCTAAATGTGCAGGTTGAAGCGACGGTAAGCGGCGGCGATTGTTGTTGAGTTTAAGGATAAGATGCATAGTAGAACCCTTCCGCTGCCAATTTCTGTATTTCTTTTGAGGTGTATTTTGAACAACTCAGTAGTTTATGTCTGTACATTTGAACTTAGTTTCGTCTTTTGTATTTATGTCGAGTAATCCTTAGGGATTAACTCTTTCTTATCTATAATTAAGTCTTGTTCATAGTTTGTCGATGTTTTACATGTATGTTTAGTCAGTTAGCCCCCTTCTTTCCCGCTTCTTTAATCCAACCCCAGTCGCATCCCGGCTTCTGCTGTCCCTCGGGATTTGGGCCTGTGACAGAACGAACAATCTAAAACATCATATCTTCGCGAAATCCACCATCAAATAACAAAAAAAAAAAAAAGAGTATTCAATACCTCCATCGTCGTCTCCACCAGACAAAAAAGTGATACAGCCGGCGAAGGCGAAAATCGAATAAAAGAGAGAAAAATCAATGGCGAAGGAAAAAAAACCAGAAAACAAGAGAGAGAAAAGAGAGAGAAGAAGCACCGTTTAAGGTTCAGAAGAACGAACGACGAATGAAATGCAGAGGAAAAACGCAGCAAGAATTTAAACGAGATTAAAAAAAAATGCTGGCGATAATGGTGGAGAAGCTGGAAAAAAACGCAGCAGCACCAAACCGAAAAGAAAGAGAAAAAAACCAGAGAAGAAGAGAGAGAAAAAGAGTTGTGGGTTTATGAAAAAGAAATAAAATAAGAGAGAGAAAAGTTGGTAGTTGGTGATAATTAAGAGTATTTTTGTCTCATCATGTGAAAGTTGGCCTCTTTTATTGTAAATAAAGTTGGGGTACAACTTTATTGTTTTTATCTCTAAAGGGTCCATAAACATTAATAAACTAAAATACTATAGTAGAAAAAGAAAAAAAAAATTGTAGACATTTGGTCTTTTTGTGTCATGGATGTACCTGCCTTATGCGTACGTTAATATCAGAAATAAACTTTACGTACTATTTGTATATTTAATTAAAGTGTCAATAAAAATAGATAAAAACTTGGGTGCAACTGTTCCACCGTAGAACACCCGTCCATTTGACCCGACCCGCCCTTGACCCGACCCGTTTGACCCAGTCAAACCTCCTTTGACCCTGTCAAACCCCCCTTTGACCAGTTTTTTTTTTTTTTTTCTAATTTCCAGTTTTTTTTTTTTAAATTTATTTTTGTTTGCCGCTTCTTCTATGGTCAAGACGCGAGCGAGGGGAGCCGAAGGCCTCGGAGCCAGCCGTAAAAGTCCAAAATGTTGCCCGCCGATTATCCTTATTTTAGTAATCGGAGCGAAGGCGGAGCCGAAGGCTCCGACGGGGACAAAAAATCTGAAAAAAAAAAAAAAAAAAAAAAAAAAAAAAAAAAAACTGGCGCGTGGGGCCCACGCGCTGGGCGGGTCGGCGCGTGGCGGGTCGTGGGCAGGACGGGTTGTGTGCAAATGGTGCATAAGTATGCACAGGAGTATCTCTCATAAAAATATAAGAAAAACATAGAATATGAATATTCGAATTCATTAAAAGAGTTTCATATTAAAGTCAATCTGAATAAGAATCAATACGATAATGAAATGAATAAGAATATTTTCTAGTTAAATTAACCAATTACAAAACGGTACGGTGTACATGCTACTAGTGTAATATTTGACTTGATTCGTTTCATGTACGGGTATAAAAGGGTCCATTTTTACGATGCAGACTGATACTAGAGATATTTACTCGGAATGAGTCTGATTGATATTAATCAGATGATCGGTATATAGATTGTATGAGGCTATTGCTTCTCTCTCCACCATATGTGTGGACCGTTTTCTTTTTTAAACGTCTATTATAAGTATACTCATTCCATAAATGGAAATTATCTAAGTCACTCTACATTCACAAAAATATGAGTTTCATTCTTCATTCACAATATATCTATTTAAATCACTTTCACTTACTCTCTCACTCTTAAAATCCGTGTCATTCCCTGTAGACTACACTCATCATTGATGGAGGAGCACTATTTAACTTTTTGATAAAAAATTATAAGGGCAATGATTATACTCCATCCTGGCTGCAACTTGATCAAGAAAAAGAATAAATAAAACTTCATCTTTAGTACTATGGGGAGTTAATTGTCAAAAGAGGACCATAACTTTCAGTATTTTTAGAAAGAGGATCATAACTTATGGAAATTGAAAATGATGACTATAATTTTTATGTTTTGTATTTATACTCCTATTTCGGGCCCAAAATTAATAATTTGAGCTTTTGGTGACACCTCAAGCCCGTTGCTAACGTGGCGGTGTCATGTCACCTTTTTTTTGTATTATCGATTTTTTTCTCTTTTTTTTTTCTTTTTACAGCCTTAAAATAGTTTTTTTTTTCGTTTTTATTTTCAGCATAAATGTTATGATATGAAACCAATTAGTTTATGAACCACCATTTCACATATTTAAACAGAAAGAAAGAAAAAGTTCTTACTATATTTTGGCGGAGGTAGACATAGGTTTCTTTTCTCTCTCAGCTGCACCATTATCTTGCTTTACTTTCACAGCCTCTGTCGCTTAGAGATTGGAATTGAGGGTCGTCGGAGCGCCAAGGATTGGATCAGAATTGAAGCTCTGAAATTGGGGATCTAAAGAAAGTTAGGAGTGAATCGAGTATGAGGGGTTCTTACTTTTATTTTAAGGCTGTAAAAAGAAAAAAAGAAAAAAAATCGATAATACAAAAAAATGACATGGCACCGTCATATCAGCAACAAGCTTGAGATGTCACCAAAAACCCAAATTATTAATTTTGGGTCCGAAATAGGAGTATAAATATAAAAAACGAAAGATATAGTCCTCATTTTCAAATTCCATAAGATATGATCCCCTTTTTGAAAACACTAAAAATCACGGTCCTCTTTTGATAATTAGCTCACTATCGGATTCATATGCATCATGAATTAAAACTTAGGAAAACTGTAAGGTCTGGTGTTATGATATTTTTTGGGGATATTTTCACTTGGAATGAAAAGAAGTAAAAATGAAGATAATATTATTTTACCACGTTATATTTTGTTTGCTTTCATTTCAAAAAAATTGTACCTAATTACAAACGTTTGGTTTCGTGCGGCACTTTGCAACTGTTTGGTTCAAAATTTGTGAGTGCATATTACTCTTTATGTCCCTCCTATATTTACCTGAAATTGTATGACACAAATTTTAATTAGAAAATTTGATAGCAAGTTGCGTGGGTGGAGAAAACTCTCACATGCAATTAAGACAAATTTCTTAGGAACATCTCAAAATAAAATTATGGGCAAATATATGGGGGCGAGGGAGAGGGAGAGGGAGAGGGAGAGGGAGAGGGAGAGGGAGTGTATATATGTTAAACTTATACAACATGCATGTTTATGCATGTCCGGTTTATATATGTCACCCTTTTGACACAAATAAGTCCCTAAAGTCAACAAAATACAACTCGTACATGTCGAGCGATTCTACCAATAATACAACACACATTCGTAGTATCCATACGTACATTAATTGTAAGTTCAGAATAGTTTCTAGGAATCAAATTGAGAGAGAGAGAGAGAGAGAGAGAGAGAGAGAGAGAGAGAGAGAGAGAGAGAGAGAGAGAGAGAGAGAGAGAGAGAGAGAGAGAGGGAGAGTTTTATTTATTTATTTTTATTTTTTATTTTTTAAGAGAGGGATAGAGACTTGAGTACTCTTTTTTCAGCATTTATTCAAAGTTCAAACATACTCCATTATATTCATATCCATGCTGCATGCATGTACCTTTTTTTAGTAATAATCTGAGTAATATTCCAAAACACGAACAGACTCCCCCAGGCCATTAACTATAGTATTTTTCAAATTCGTTTTGACCTTAATTTCAAATTATATTGTTCCCCCAGAAAGTCAACTGCATTCGATCAAAATCCTCCGAAAATTACAAAGATTAAATATATAGATCTAGTACTACTACGACGTTAAAGAAAACCGTACATAACTTTAATCATGATTATGTTGTCACCATATGTAACAAGTAGTTAAGCTCTTAATTGTTTCCCAAGTAATGTTAATTACTTCATTTTAATTAAGTCTGTCATAAAAATAAAACTTACTACTATTAGATTAAGCATCTTGAAAGAAATGGTGGGTGCAGGTATGTAGGAGTGTGAGAGAAACTTTTTAAATTAAATAAATTATAGAACTCATGATATTCGATCATTTTGCAACACTAGTACTTATAACATTAAATGTACTCATACATAGTACTCCCCCGTTCACGAAATGATGCTCCATATAGTGTCCAGCACAAAGATTAAGAAAACTGATAAAGTTGTTTTGAGTGGGGTAAAAATTAGAAAGTAAGGATGAAATTAATGGATAAAAGAGGAAATATCGAAAATATATGGGAGGTATCAGGGACGGAGCTATGTGTCCGGGGGGGGGGGGGGGGGGGGGGTGGGCACATGCCCCCACAGTTTTTAATTTTTTTTTACTAGTATATATACTATTTATTTACAAATAGTATATGTATTAACTAAATTATACTATATCAAACATTTTGTATATGTATTAACTAAAGTAATAGAAATCCTTCCTCTTCTTGTTTCACCCAATTCCTCCCGCTGCTACTATTTGCCCCCGATTTATCATCTTTTATTAGCCAAAATCAAATGTCTTCTACAATAATATAAATATTTATTAAAAAACTAAATAAATAAAATAAAATATCTTCTAAGAGATTGCCCCCCCGTATAAATAAATAAAAATATGCTATTAATATGTTTGGAAGATTAAAATAGTAGTGTGGAGCTCTTGCACAAAATATGATAGAGATGAAAAAGCGTGAGGTATATCCATTGATTTTTTTGCTTATAACATTTCCTCATAAATATTTAATGATAGTTTGATTATATATATTGAGATATAAGCTTTTGATAATGTTATAATGAGTCAATCAAAATTCTTATGTTTCAATTGTAATAGAGTTGAATTATTATATAACAAAAATAAATTCTTAATGTATTTTATACTAATAATTAATTTGTGCCCTCACACTAAAAAATTTCTGGATCCGTCATTGGGAGGTATAATATTAAACCTCCATTTTGGAGGTATTATTTATACTCTGGGCAAGGGAAAAGGGGTTACCCGAAACTTTATACCTCCTACCCGGGTTAATCTTAAATCGAAACTAAACAAGATATATATAAGGAAGTAAAATAATATTATATCTCGTTTTCCCTCCTTTTCACTCCAAGTGAACGCACCCTAAAGTTAAAGCTAAAGATGGATAAATTAAGTAGTGAACTAAGAAACAATATATATATATATATATATATATATATATATATATATATAGCTAGGAAAACTGGATGTGGAGCTCTTCTTCTTCTTGTCTTCACAACCACACGAGCTAGCTGCTGTTGGCTACACTATGCTGGACACCATATCAAACAAACTCACATCATTCATCTTTTCCTTGTTTTCTTCTTCAGCTTTTGCATCAACTACTTTTACATGCATGCAGAGCGATGACAACATCATTCAGGAATTAATGAAGATGATACTAATATTTTCTTATTATCATTGTTGTTTATTGAGTTTGATGTCATACTTTATTAATTTACTCATAAATAATGCTTCTGCATGCATGTTCTATTAGTATATTATATATATAAAATTGGGCCTCCTTGCCTCAAAGAATATCACCTCATAATTAAGGTAAGACTAATGTGTCTGTGTATATATAGATGGAACAATGCAAGAAGAGCATCCTTGTCTCGATCGTAAGATTAACTAGTAATTAATACATAAAGAACAAACACAAATTGAAAAATAAGAAAAGTCAAGTACAGTTTGGGGACTAAAATTAGAACCTCACGGTATAATTAACCAAACCATAATGAAAGAAACAAAAAGAATATATTTATATGTAGGGACCAAAATAGGATGGTCTCCCTATATATGTCACAACATTGCCTATACATATATATGAAACTAATAAAGTGATCTTGACATTATTCAGAAGTTGAAAATGATTTTGAACTAGCTATATATCAGATGCATGCATGCATATCAATCTTTGTATAATTTCTTTTGTTTTTTTTATGACGCGGAGCCTACAATTTTTAAATATTAACTAGAAAAATCATTGCTCTTGTGCATTAGCTTGCAATTTGAGACACATGTTTTTCTTTGTTTTTAATTTTTCCTTTTTTCAAATAAAAAATACATAAGACTATCGACTTGATGACATGAAATATCTCTCTATTTTTCACGTCATTACAATTATTCGAGTAGAGATGTCATGTGTAAAATACGACTGACAAGCATGTTTTCTGGAGCCGGAAAATGACTTTCACAAGAATAAAATCCACACAAGATGAATTTATTGTGCTTAAAATTATTTTACCGATTTGCTAGTTTAATAACTGACGCAAATTCATTCCTATTATTAGACTAAAATAGTGTATTTGTCCCAAATTAAAATTACAAAACAAAATTAACTATTTGTACTTGTTTTGTGATCACAAAATGCAAAGGTAAACAGTTGTAAGAAATCTGGTGCAATCGATCAGTCTGAAGATGTTGGTTGGATTCAACCATACCAAGCGGACATGCCTTCCAAACCAAAGCTTGGTTATCACAAGTGCATGTTAACCTTTTTCTATTGCAAAGCTTTGTTATTTAATTTGTGAAATGAAAAAAAAAAAAAAAAAAAAGCAATTGAAAATGTAAATGGTCCTAGCTAGGTGACCACATTCCACATACACTATTCATTGAATTTGTATTTTATTCAAATGCATAGTGCATGTTAACCTTTTTCTCAAAAATGCGTCAAACAAAATATTAATTTTGATAAATCTAAACTAACAGTACGCAATCTCAATCTCAATATATATTATTTCAAATACTAGTTGCCAAATACTATCTCACTCTCAAAAAGCAAAAATTGAGAGCACGAGTTTCTTCTGATATCAAATACTAGAGTACTAGTCGTCAAATCCCTATTCAAATTGATAACATATTGTCTACTACTACTACTCTCGCACATCATTATTTCTAGCAAATGATATTTGAACAAATAAATACCCACCACTCAGTGCCTTAATTGGACTAAAATTTATACTTATAAAATTCATCACTCACCCTCCCACACCATAATTGCATCTTTACATAAAATTATTAACCAAATAGATAAAACGGACCTGCATCTTTATGTCATGTCAGTTGTGTATCACTTTTTCTTTTGTAGTTAATATACACTGTTCTTTTTTTTTTTTTTTTTTTTTTTTTTGAAAGAGACCTTGGGTAAATTTGTTAGTTAATTTATATAGTGGCTTCTTTGTCTTATAGTGTATTACAAAAGAAAGATGAAGATGAATTAGGATAGATTATAAAAATCACCTTTCCAATTTAATTTCCTTGCCAAAAGATAATATTAGAGAACTTATCAAAGATTATCATGGCCTTCAAATTTATATATTTGCTGAAAAAAAAATCCTACTGTTTGTGAAATTATAAACTCTTACGTACAGTCACATACCGCTTGACGCATGAGTTGCAGATTTCTTTTATAGAAATAGGTATATTTCATACCAAAAAATGCAAATGTTAAGGTGTTGTTGGTAATTGATTTTTTTTTTTCACATCTCCCTTATATTAACCGCCTGAAAATTACAATAATTGCGTGGGACAAAGAACTAATAATTATTTTTTAAAAATTTTGATTCTTGTAAAATTTGTAATTATTATTGCTATTATTTTACGCGTTACTATATATATAACCTGATAAGCTTCATAAAAGTAAACAGAAAAAATAAAATAAAGAATTGAACTTTGTTTATTCATAAATAACTTTTTGGTCCCTTCAGCCTTTATTAGTGGAGGAAGCACCAGATCATTTGGAGGTTCAAGCATATTAGTACCTTTCTCCTTTCCCAAACAAAATAAAATCCTCCATTTTTTTTTTCTTTTTAAAATTACAATCGTTCTTTCAACGTCATATTTTACTATTAATATTTGTATTTAGTCAACCTCATGTACTTAACAAAAATTTGTTTGTATTTGCGCCAAACAAGTAGACAAGGAACTTTATGTCGTCTTCAATTGCTGTCCTCGATCACTTTACAATTTTAAAATAATCTCCCTTCCTCTTTGGATGGATGTGTAAAATTAATTCTCGAAACAAATAGGAATCATAATACAATGTATTTCCCCTGCATAAGTTGATAATAATGTACAAAGGAATTTTTTAGTTTTATCTTTTTGGCTAGATATATAGTACTCCATATGCATTAAATATTCAAGTCCATTTAATCATACAACCCTTATCCTGGATTTAAATATATGCGCTCCATTGACTATGAGTCATGAAACAGATCCCACTAAAAATAAAGATAGACAAACATTTTTTTCATTCATGAATCTATGTTCTTTATTTTAACAATTTTATTTTATGATATACAGTACAAGCACAAATTCTCTCTCTCTCTCTTGGAGTATATACATGTCGATCAGGATTGCTTCACATACAAAGCACTTTTCCCATAAAAAATAAAATTGATGCATTTTATATATTAAAACAATTTATTATTATAACACATCGTCATAACAATGTATTTTTGAATTACTACAATGCACTGCATTTCATGTTCAATTACAATTGTATATCTACAAAAATTGATGGCCCCCGTTGCTTCTCATTTCTTAGACTATCTGCAATCTTTGGAGACCATCTCCAAGGTGTCTCCAAGTTGTCTCTAACTTTATATTAAGTAATTCCCCATTTCCATTAAATTAATTCATAAAATTTCATTAATAAAAATAACATAAAACATTACATTAATTCAAATAAATAAAATATTACATTAAATGTGAAATAAAAAAATTACATTAATTGAAATAAAAAAAATACATTAATTAAAATAAAAGACTACGCTTGTACATGTTTAATCGGCGCCAAAAGTGCTTGATGTGATCATTGGTAAGCTCGATGAAATAAAAAAAAAAGTTACATTAATTGAAATAAAAAAAACTACATTAATTAAAATAAATGACTATTCTTGTAGAGGTCCAAATCGGCGCCAAATTAAGACAAAAAGGGATTGTTGAGATCCAGTTTTACAAGAAAGTAAGAGATGAAGAAATGAGACTGAAAGATTTGAAAAGTGGAGGATGAATAATTTGCAGAATGGATAATAGTGTGAAGAATGAGGTAAAAATAATGGTATTTATAATAAATAAGATTAAATATCTATATATATATATATATATATATATATATATATATATATAAAGCAGCTCGAGACCGGCTCGAGACTTCATGCTTTGCAATGCATTGTCTCCAATTTTGAGGGGTCTCGAGACAGGAGATGGAGACTGCGTTGCAGGCAGTCTTATGGGGAAATAGATTTACATATGATCTCTTTTCCCATGTCAATATATGTATATTATTATTAAGTACAAAAAATTTAAGAATTTTAAGAAATGTGGGGAATATACAGGCTGAAAAATTCTGAAATATAAAAGATTTCGTAATACTTATAATTCCTTCTAAAAATGACACCATTAATAGTGTCCAGAATTTTGCACCTTCATTCAGCCCCCTTTCCCCCAAATAATAGCATTCGCAAATGAGGCCAATGTGTAAGAATTCATAACGCGAGGAAAAATTCAATTTTGTAGAATTGTTGATACACACTTCTCACAAGTCAAACAAGTCATCACCATCTTTCTTTTACTTGTGAAATCCGACTCTTGTGCTAAATAATTGGCCAACGAGATTCTCACGAGTCACAAATTATGACCATCTTCTATGCTACATTCAGACAACAAAAAGCTGTCTCAGACTATCGGAATTTAATGCCTAATGCGAAACAAAAATATAATTTCCACATACTTTCACATCATATATCATATTCTAAAAATTCGAGTCAGCTTTCTAATGTCAAAATTTTGCTCATGTGCAACAAGATTAACAACGTAGCTACAATTCTAGCCACTTATTGTGATTTTTTTAAGTTCAGACAATAATCATAACATGAGGCCAAATTCAGGCTTAAAGCTTAATTAACTCAACCCTTGTTTAAGCTATTTTAGGAATAACCTAAAATTAAATAATAGTAGTATCAATTAAAATATATTAATCTCCAATTAAAATTTATTAATCTTCAATTAAGATTTATTAATCCCCATTCAGATATTGTAAAACATCAATCAATTTAGTTCATGAAAAAAAAAGAAAAAAAACACACACACACACACACAAACACTAACCCCTTTATTTAAACTATTTATTTTACGTACTCAATCATTGTTTATTAACTGCTTCAAATACCCTTTTAAGAAATTCTAACAAATTTAGATAAGAAAAAAAAAATCTCCATAACGCATGTGCTAAACCATGTACTCCATAACAACAAATATTGATTGCAATACTTGGTTTTTGGACATCCACAATTGACACTTTTCTATACGACTCTGATGAATAAATAACCAAGAATGTCATTCATTAAGATGAGGAATCACTCCTAAACTCGTCTATACCTAATTTCACTCGTTCATACCATGTTCTGAACATGGTTAAGGTCACAAGTCATCTTTACTTTAATAAGGCCAAGAGACTCTCCAAAGGATATGTTTGAGCCCTAGATCAGCACACCAAAAGCAAATCTTCAGGGAATGAAGATATTATTCACATTTTATTTCAACAAGCTGAAGACGGTAAGGAGACAACACTGAGTAACAAAATGTCAACACTAGATCCGGCCCAATTTAATTTAGCCACCCAACATACGGAGAACCTATATATGCAACTCAAGAAGCCTGATAAGACTTGCCTCTACTTATATCAACTTATACAAATAAAAAAACAGAATGATTGTGATATAAAATGATTATAGACATGTTCAGCATCCACTAAGCCAAAAAAACAAAAATCATCTAAAGGAAGGTCATCTTGCATCTTATTTGCACTGTGCCAGATATCACATCTGAAGACTGTAAAAGGCAAAAAAATAAAAATAAAAATAAAAATAAAAATCGGCGAGTAAACTCTACAGGAGCAGTAAAGAAACAACATTGAGTAACAAAATCATAACCTCCTACCCAATTTGTATTAGCCAATTAACCATAAGGAGAACCTATATATGCAACTGAAGAAGCTAAATATGAAGACTTAGTTCTACTTCTATCAAGTTGTACGAAATGAAAAACTAAATAATTACAATATAAAATGTTTATAGACATGTTTCAGCATTGTTAAGCCAGAAAAGGAACATATAAAGGAAGGTCATTTTGGCCAAAGGAGAAGTCATATCAAACTAATAACATGATCAATGGGTCTAAGAACTTCAAGATTAAAGATTAGCCCAACAGCACAACTGGATCTTATGAAACTGCAAGAGAATCCAATGCACACTCATCTTAGCAACAATCAGGATTCAAGAAAACGAGCGAATATACTAGAAAACATAGTCCACTCCTCGCAACACCAGAAGTTTATATACACATATCAAACCAAATATCTCCAGACACATTCTTCAGAATTCAAATCCTCCATTGAAACTGAAAACGCCAATCTTTATACTACTATATAAACTTTAACACAAAGTCATACCGGGAAGCAAATAGTTAGAAGTAAGTAGAGCTGACATTAATAATCACTTCGATAATCGCCATACCGATGATCATCCCTGGAAGTCGAAACCATATCATTCTCCACTTTTTCTCCAATATTCTCTTCCTCATATTTAATACCTTCCTCTAATGCCAGCCCACCTAGAGCTCCCGCCACCGCTCCCACCGCCAAGCCCGTTCCCATTCCCATTCCCATTCCAGGCTTTCCAACACTTCTCTTATGGTAATCATAAGGTGTGTAATCCACCGGGGCGCTCGGCCCCGCGGCCACTGATCCACCGTAGCTCGAATGAGACGGCCGCTCTAAAAAGGGGCGAGGAGCAGGTGCCGGTGGTGGTGCCGGCGACGGCGAGTAATAAGATGAATAATACCCCGAGTGCGGATCCGAGTACGAGTAATAGGGCTGCGGAGGCGGGGAAAACGAAGATGGCGGCGGGTGAGTGGAATACGGCGGAGGAGTGTACCCTCTATACGGCATGGGCGGCGGAGGGGCAGAATAGGGATAATATCCGGAGGCAGGGGCAGGATGGTAATTCTCCACGGGGCGCTCGATCAAGGAGATCTTCAGTCGGATCTTACCGTGGGGGCGACCGGAGGGGCGGAGGAGCTCAGCGGTCCTGAGTCGAACCGCAGAGTCGGCTGAGTCAACAAGGAGATCTCGGAGTTCGAATCGGAGCGTGCCGACCAAGGGTTTCGACGTCTCCGACGGTTTGGAGTGGAAGACTTCCAGCGTGAGGACGGAGTCCCTGGGCGGAATAGAGAGGGGCAGAACAAACCGCTCGTTCCATACGGGTCGGGTAGATCCGGAGTCGTCGGGCTTGGTGGCCTGGCGGCGGTCCGGGTCGACCCATAGGATGACGTAGGGCTTCAAATCGCCGTTTCTCCAATTTACGTTCTTCAGGTGCTTAGCGGAGACGATTGTGACATCAAGATCGTACAGTTTCGGCTGCGGCCGGTGAGTACTGCCGGTGGCCATGACAGAGGCGGTTTGGTGGCGGAGAAAACTTGGATGGAGTACAGAGTGAAGATGCGTGGATTTTTCTTTTTAAGTTTTAATTTCTCTTTGTAATTAAGATTATTTTGCATACAGTATCTTTTTGACGAGAAGAAGATGGCATATTGGTTAGGGGAGATGAAAAAGTTAATTATTTGTCCATTGTGGTGTGGTCCACCACTGTGAATATGGATTAGGTTTAATATGAGAACAAATAATAAAGCACAAAAATAACCAATCCTCGGACCATTACCAGTGACCAGACAAACCATCCAACCAGCCACCTTTATTAATATTTAATTAATTTCTCTTTCTTTCACATCTTTAATATTTTTTTAACCCAATCACATCTATTTTTTGTGGTTTATCAATGATCATTCCAGCTACCCCAACTTCAACATTATATATTTTTATTTTATATTATTTTTAATACTAATATAATTATTTATAATAAAAATAATAAAAATAATTGAAAATTAATGTAAATTTCTAACTAAAACATAACGATCAAATTACAAAATAAACAAACCAAAATAATAAATTACTTCAATTAAAATACATAATTTAAAATACATATGCGTTGCTTAAAATATAGACGAAACATCATCAAATTTAGCTATGATTGCCGAATTTTTGCCATATATGCTCGATCAAGTCATTTAACAGAGCTTTGTGAGCTTCTCTATTGACAAGTTGTTCTTTATTTCTCATATAGCTCGTTAGACTTGCAATCCTATCGGTGGAGTAAACGTAATCATTATCTCTTTCTTCATCTTCACTCTGCCGATTTTTCTACCGAAGTCGATCTTCTATAAATTCTGTAGGATCACGATAGTTCAGGTATGTACTTCTTTCATCTTCTACTATCATATTGTGCATGATAATGCAAGCCATCATTATTTTTCCCATAATATCACGATCCCAAATAAGACATGGACGTTTAATAAAGGCAAAACGAGCTTGTAAAACGCCAAAAGCCCGTTCAACATCTTTTCGGGCAGCCTCTTGATGTTGAGCAAACAACTGGTGTTTGCGAGTTTGTGGACCTGGAATAGATTTGATAAATGCTGCCCATTGAGGATATATGCCATCAGTGAGATAGTATCCCATATTCTTTTCCTGGCCATTTACGATGTAATTGACCTTTGGTGCTCGACCTTCTAAAATATCATCAAATACATGAGATTGATCAAGTACGTTAATATCATTTCTCGAACCTGGAACTCCGAAAAATGCATGTCAGATCCATAGATCTTGTGATGCAACTGCTTCCAAGATGATTGTCGGCGTCCCATTTATTCCAGCATATTGCCTTGCCCATGAAGTGGGACAATTTTTCCATTGCCAATGCATGCAGTCAATACTGTCCAACATGCCTGGAAATCCTCGTTGTTCTCCAACATGCAGAAGATATGCCATGTCTTCTTCGATGGGCTTCCTCAGGTACACATCACTGAAGTTAGAAATTACACCCTCAACGAACCTTACGACTGACTTACGAATGACTTGTGCGCTCATTCGTAAGTATTCATCGTGCAAGTCCGCTGCTGTTTCATAGGCCAACACCCTCATAGCTGCAGTACATTTTTGAATAGATGACATACCAGGCCGACCAGTAGCATCGCGCTTTTGTGCAAAAAAATCATCGGTTTCGACGAGCTTCTTCATTATACGTTCGAACAAATGCTTTCGCATGCGATACCTTGTTCGAAAAACTTCTGGAGGATATATTGGATCTTCAGCAAAGTACTGCTCGTAAACACTGTCATGACCCTTCTCACGTTTCCTTTCAATATACCGCTTCGTTGCTCTAACACTATGGTTAGTAGGTTGTAAAGATAGAGTGGTTGCATGAATGGCTACATCTTCGATGATTTGATCAAGTTGCCGATTTTGTTCAGCAATTTTTTCTTCCCATTCATCATCTTCGAGAAGATTGAAAGGACCAAAACTATAACTTGAAGACATTTTTTTAGAAGGGTGAACTAATTGATTGTAAGAGAGAGATTTGTGTGTAGTTTTGATGAAGCATATAGATTAATATATGAGAGTTGTGAGCATAGGATTCTTCTGACAGACTTATCTTCTTGTCTGTACGCATCTTTATATGCTGGTTTGTTTTATTAGATAAAACTATTCAATTATTTTGATAAAGCATTGGATTCTTCTGACATCGTCATATCCTCTTGTCCAACTTGCTCAAAACATCACGGGTAAATAATTAAAGTATCCTTGTGAGCATAGGATTCTATATAATAACCACAAAAAACAAGGAACAAGTGGTTTGCTTTTATGATGATCACATGTCTCCTGACATGCACAACAAGTAGAAATTTCAAACGTAACATAGACCACATTCATTAAATATTACATAAACTACATAATAAAGCTTATGAATTACAAAATACAAAATAAGGAACATAAATTTGAAATTTACATAATAAAAAACATAAATTGAAAGTTACATAATGAGGAACATAAATTACAAGTTACAAAACATACTTAAAAACAAATAAAATATGATCACATTCCATATAGATCTGCCATTAGATGACGTTTCAGAGCTTCTTCTTCTGGAGATAAGTCCCTTTTGCTCATCAAAGTGTTAAGTGTAGATGTTTTCATCTTTCGTTCTTGTATTTCACATTCTTTTTCATGTGTGAGCCTCATTTCACGCAGTGTTGCAGTGAAATCATCAGGAATTGGCGATGATTGTGATGCCACTTCTTTTCCTTTTCTTTTAGCATTAGCTTTTGCTTTATTTCTCCCAATAGGACGTTGTAAGCTTGAAGAATCGCCTCTAGGAGCGGAGTCGATTTGTGGTTCTCCATCCTCACTTATCTTCGATCTTTTTGAGCTCCCTCGACTTTCTTCAAGACTATCTTCTTCTGGTTGGAAACGAGTCGAACCAGTACTGTTTAATTTCAATTCCCACTTCGGATGGTGACGCATAACTTTGTTAAACACCTCATGGTGAGTAAATTTATGTTTCCCATAAATTGTTTGAGCATCATCCTCAATATTCTCTTTGGACTGCCCACTCGTAGCTCGATTGTGTGCTTTTTTGTATGCACCAATCCACCTCGTTACGGCTGTATTGAGTCGTTTGTAGCGCGCCCTCAATGATTCTATTGTCCTTTGTTCGCCCATTCCTGGCATCTCTTTTCTCTCTTCCTCATATTGCTTTAGAACATTTTTCCAGAGCTTGTTCGCAGTTTGGTTGGTGCCGACGACTGCATTCGTACTGACAAAACACCATGCAGACATTAGTGCTATGTCTTCTTTCACACTGAAATTTTACGGAGTGTTTGAATCATTAGTGTCAGTCTGCACCTCATTTTCAAATGAGCTCTGGGAGATGTTTTGAAATGAGCTTTGAGAGATGTTTTGGGATGAATATTCTTGGAAAGGATCAAACTGGGGATAATATCCTTGGGATGGATCAAAATTGGGATAGTATCCTTGGGAAGGATTAAAATTTTGTGATGAATGGAAATTTTGAGAATTGTAGAAAGAATTATTCTCGTCATCCATGGTAAACGAAAATAGCTAATAAAGAAAAAAAAATGGTGTGATAAGATGAAAATTATATGTAGAGAGAAGAAGAGATTTTTTTTTGTGTGAAAAAATATAGCAAATGTGGTCTCTATTTATAGAGTAAGAAAAATCACGAATTTTGGTATTATTTTATTTTTTTAAGATAAATTGTAAAAGATAAAATAATTTTATCATAATATCCAAAATAATTTGACGAACCAATAAAATAGTGCCAAGTGTCATCACCCCATTCAATTACAAAGTAGATGAGAGAGAGAGAGACCATGCAGTGGCTTTCTTCTCAAATTCGACCTTAAAATTGTGTTGAAAAGAGGCCATCTTGCATTTTTCTTTTTTTTTTAATTGATTATGTGATGTGGCATGGTTGGGTGGTCACCGATATTCTTGGTCTTATAGCATAGGCCTATCTGCAACAATTCTAGTTGTCTCCATCCCTACAACGCACTTATCTTCAAATTGTTTTTATCTTTAATATTAAAACATTCCTTATTTTCATTAAATTAATTCATAAAATCCATTAATAAAAATAATATAAAATATTACATCAATTCAAATAAAATAAAATATTAAATTAATTCATAAAATCCATTAATAAAAATAGCATAAAACATTACATTAATTCAAAGAAAACAAAATATTAAACTAATTAAAATAAAAAAATCCATTAATTAAAATAAAATAAAATATTACATCCGCATAAATAAAAATACTACTCCAGTAGAGCTCCAAATTTGCGTCAAAGGTGCTCGGTGAGATCATTGGTAAGACCGATGGTGCTTTCGTTGATCTCTGAGGTCAGCTTCTCGAGCGAGATATTCCTGAAATGCGATCGGTGTGGCCCTCCGGGATATCCCGCTAGTGGATGGAGAATCAGAGTCGTCTCTCCAATTCTCTACATCCTCTCCGCTCGTCTACATCCACGTGATAGCTTTGAGCCGATCTCGTGCGTTCGAGCCGGTCTCGAGCCACGCGGCCTTGCAACGCGGGGGCCTCGATGCCGCGTCGTCTCGAGCCCCCTTCGAGCCGCCTCCTCGAGCCCGCAATGCGGGCAGTCTAAGGGTCATTTGGTATGGATATATATTATATATAGGTATTAATATCACCCATATTCATACTTTGTGTTTGGCATATAAGTATATGAATATCAAATTGATATACTTTATATATTTTATATGTTATTTTCAATATTTTCATATACCAATTTTTACTAGTATATGACTCGTACCTGTACTTTTATTCTCACTTGATATCAATCGATGTCTTCAATATATCAAATACGAATATTAAATATGAATCTGATACTCATACTAAGTATCTGATACTCATATTTCTGATATTTGATATACTGGTCTATGAATACCCAAAAGTTAATTCTAACACTAATAAAGAAAAAAATAATAGTTATCGGTCTTACTCTTACCGTATTTCGTTTTTTCTTGCCCATCTTGGGATGCGCTTTTAAGCCCATAAATAAATTGAAATTTGGCCCATCAATTAGCCCATCAAACTTACTGCTGAATGCTGACGTGTAGTTTTAGGTCCCCGGATCTGAATGACAAATTTAACCATGTTCAAATCTTGAACTATATAATCTTCATGTGCCCGGGACGTATTTCCAATATAATAACGAATGCGGTGTGGCTATCTGTCTAGGGAATTTTGAACCATTTTCTTTCTAATTATTCCCAATATTTTCCCGATTGATTAGCTATTCCTTCAGCTATACTATATTGATATTGATTAAGCGATTTTGTACCGGCGGAGGAAACATTTAGGGTTTCCGTAAACTGATTTTAACGAAATTTGGATAAAATTATTTTGCAAAAGATATGGTTAATGCAGGGAAACACCTATTCTCCGACGATCAATGTATCGATGCGGCGGATCAAAATCCCGACGTTGAGGAATCCGTCGATGTATCTTCGACCGGGATTGAGACTCCGGCGACTGCTAATCCGTCAATCTTGCGGAGGTTAACGGATATATTTCTGGAGGATGGTAACGAAGATCTGTTGCTACAGAGGACGGACATCGGGGATGGCTTCTTGCAGTTGCTTGAGGCTTTGGACCTGCAGGTGATGGGGGGTTGTCGTGCGGATGAGAGGTTGAAGCCACTGCTGAAGCTTAACATCTCCGGTGGTGAGGCTGAGGATCGTCTACTGGCTCAACTCTGTGAGGTCCGTTTTGCAGACCTACTTGGAGTCTTTTCTTCTCTTAATTTTGTTCTACTCATCTTACCATTTTGTGTTCAAGCAGCACTTTGAGCCTTCAGAAGTGGGTCTGCTTGCCAGGTGCTTGTGTGCCCCTCTCGTTTCCATCCGGGTGGGGAAAATCAACAAGAAAGGAACCCTGTTATGTCCTACATCAATGAGGTAATTGCTTCTATTGCTGCATTAATTAACGTGTTTCTTGTTTATGCTCGTGAATGACACATACTGAGTCTGGAAACTCTTTTCCCTATTACTAATTGAGGATATGATAAAACCATTACTGGTAATTCTTGAAAATGGATGGAGATGTTTGGGAATGATAGGTCTCTTACCTCTGGTTCTAGTAAAGTATTGCATCAGTTCTCTATTAGAGACTGATGAAGCCAAAACAAATCAAGCAACTTAAACCCTGCTGATGTAATTTAGTATGGGGAAAGGGTTATGGAGTGAAATGTCCATGAAAGTTGAAACAAAATATCGAATTTTGGAATTGCATCATCTGCTGTGTTTGTGATCAACTTATATCCACTCTGGCACTGCCTCATCTTGTAATAATTAAAAGATTTTTTTAAACTCACCTTGCACTCGCTGATTTTATTTTGCTGCAGCACATTTAAGAGACCAGGTTTCTTTTAACTTTAATTATTGAAGCTTCATATTAGTATTGTATTCATCTGATGCTCCCTTGTCAAAAAAATTGATATTCCAGTTAGTTACATTTTGGACTCGTTCTCTCTATATATGCTAGGAGGCTCGTAGGGGGTAGACTCTGTTATTTTCATATCCAGTTCCTGAACTTGTTTAGGGTTTAGGGTTCACTGTTGAGTGTCTTTACATTAATTGCAGACATCTCTTAGTTGTCTCTTGATGGAACTGCTTGCTGGATCATCTTAGATGCTTGCACCTTGATATGACTGTTCATAGGTATCTGGTGCATATGGCATGTGGAGCTATTGTAGAAGGTAGGTCTGTTGAATATGTCCTGTCATATTGTATAATGGAGATTGTAGAGGGTCTATTATCTTAACTCTAATGATACTTGTTGACAATTTATTGATTTAGCTGCCTCGATGATGTGCTGCAGTATTCTTGTTCTTCTCTTCATTAACTTCTTGATAAGGTTCTAATCTATTACACCTTTTACCATGCTTCTTAAGTGATTCTTCTCTATTGAGATTATGCTGTTCATAAAATATGATGTTCTCTGTACTCGTATCTGCAGTTATTATGAGGTGCTGTATTTTGTTCATTAATTGTGATATTGTTCACCTTTACAAGTAAAAATATTCTTTCACTTGTAGGGATATCGGCGTATACTAGAATGATATCTGAATTATGAGGAAGTAAAGGTAGCTCCATGTCTATGACAACACATTATATCATGATTTGGCAGAGTTTGTTGACTTCTTATATGCTATTCTGTTGTTGTTCATCATATACTCATTAATTGGGTGTATTTCCAGTTTACCTATGAATTGTATTTGGCTTTGCCTTTGATTCCTATTGCCTCAACTTGATTATTGTCTTTTGCTACAGTGCCTTTTCTGCTCCGCTAAGTTTTGTGATTAAATTTTGTTATTAACCTCCTTGTTTTGGTTATCATCATCTTTCACTATTATTTCAACTGTATGAACTATGGATGCATGATGGGGATCTCTTGCACATACATTCTTGTAATATATACACCAACATATTATCTGCCATCACTCATGTGTTTCCACTTTGTGTGAGTATTTAGAACTATCTTGATTGCATCTAAGTTTAGCTCTGATTTAGAATATTAATGTCGTGAATTGAAATACTTATGCTAGCTGCTATACAGTTATAGCTTTTTGGCCATCGTAGAATTTACCAGAATTTTTCTACTGAGCAGCTCTTCTCATGGTTTGAAGTATTTAGAACTGTCTTGATTGCATGTAATTTTTGCTGTATTAAAAATACTGATGTCAGGAGTATAATTACTAGCATTTGCTAGCTGCTATACAAATTATAGCTGTTTGATTGCATTTAGTTTTAGCTCTAAGGATATTGATGTCAGAAATACTAGCATTTTCTTGCTGCTACACAAATTATCGATGTTCGACCATTGTGGCACGTACCAAAATATAATCCTTTATGAGCTTAATATTTGTTGTAACCACCACTTGCGAAATTAATAGATAATATTGCTTTATTATAATCATCATAATAATTTTATTACTATTTTTATTACAAATCATCTTTAGTTATGTCATATGTGCTACTAGAAGTTATTAGGTATTTTCATTTTAGTGCACAACTCTCCTTAATATGGATCTTAGAACTCTGTTGTGACTTTGGACTGTTTGAGGGGGCTAACCTGTAGATAGTTTTACTGGACAAATTTGACTCTGTATGGATTGCCAATTTTTAGCATATATATGAATAAAGAGAAGAGGGAAAGAAAATGCATGATTAGTCCATATATCAAGAGAAGTAGTTGATGTCCAAAATTCATACATTATGATGCACTAGATTAATTTTTTTTATTAACCATGACATTCTTTAATTGAATTGCTTTTTGAAAATTTTAATTCTTTCTTGGCTAGTTACCATTGGTACTGGGAAACACAGATATCCAATGTGGCGATTGTGTTTTGCTTCTTTTGTTTTTTGCTGGTCATCTTTTCTGAGACTTACATTTATTGTATCACTTGGACAGAGGGAATTTGTGTCTCACACTCCTACCTACTTCTGACCTTCGGGTCTCGTTTAATGGAGATGATGGTTCCATGGAGAGACTGGCAACACTAAGCTCTGAGGCTCAGTGCACTAGCTTAGAGATTGAAGAGATTTCTGCAGACAAGTCTGGAAGATCATTCTTGCTAAGGATTGTTGATAATGCGGTTTTATATTTTTGGTGCTCTGAGAAATCTCAACTTCTTGGGAAGGAAATGCTCAGAAAGGTATGATTATTTAAATAATATATGTCAAGGCTATCTATGTGCACAGTTGAATTGTAGTTCATGCTTTCCGTTACTTGTTTGTGTAGATGAAAGATTTGCTTCGAAGAAAGCCTTCGCTGGCTGAATTAACTGGAATAAGTGAGGACCGTCTCGACTACTTTGCAACTCAGTTCAGAGGTTATCTTGGTGGATTAATCGTGAGTAATGCACAATCTAGTGGTGTTCTGCCATCTAACTGCCCTTCAGATGATGATTCATTTGATTCTTCTAAGCTTCATTTTTCTCAATCTTCATTCACTTGTGAGAATATGTCTCAATTTCAGCAGAAAAGCCTGCAAGGGTTAATGACAAACCCGAACCATCTTGAGGATATCTATCCCAAATCCAGTTCTTTTGAAGCAAGCCTGTCAAAAAGCTTGTCCTCCAAAAACATTACTACTGCCAGAGAAAAAATGATGCAAGTAGGAAGTGATAATGTTTCACCCATCAGCTTGTCTCTTGCTTCAACAAGCGATGCTGATCTATCGAATTCTATCGGCTTTGCCCAAGGAAAGCTTACTGAAGCAAAGTTAGCTCACTCATTTGCTGTTTTAAATGTTGTTGATGCCTTTGGTACACCTTTGGACCTCCCACTTTTTGGTCCAAATGTACAGACTCCTTCCTCAAGCTCATCTCATTTGTCTCCTCAGTACTGCTGGTGTCCTGTTGCTTCGACGCTGCATTACACTCTTGGGAACTCTCGCATACCTTCTTTGTCAGCCGAGTCTCTTTGTTTGCCTCCATTTCCTTCTCTACTGTCAGCAGCTGGCTCTTCAAAATCATCTCTTAGCTTTTCTGAAGTTCCAGCTATGGATTTTCCTAGCTTTCAGCCTGAACCATCAATCAGTCGATCAATTTCTCAGCAGATCCCAACATTTACGCCTTTGACGTGTGAACCAATTGTCTGTTCAACCGGCCCAGGATATTTGGTTAGTGCTGGTCCGGGCACTGCAACCACGATTCCTCCATTAAATCTGAATCTTTTGGATCCTCTCATTTCAAACTATGGATCTGTTGTAGAGCAAAGTGCTAGAAAAACACTTTGCATGCTCATTAACAGCACCAATATCCAACCAAACTCAAACCTCCTTGAGATATTACCTCCCGTGTTGAGCAGCTGTAGTGACGAGCCAAATGTACTTGGTATTGGTGGAAGCAGGGGTTTTTACTGTGGAACAAGTGCTGTACCTGCTGTATCCAGTGGTCCGACCATTATGAGTTTGTTGGAGAAATCACCAGGGGGTTGTGTTGGCAAAGTGTGTCCCAGCAAAGATGATATGGAGTGGTCGAAGGATACTGACTCGTCTGGTTTTGATTCGGGAATAGAATGATTTGATTCCTTGAGACTGAGAAGACGAAGCATCGTCCTGTTTGTATATTCTGTTTTTGTCAACAAGTGTAGATATATAGCCTAGCTCTTAGGCTAGAAAACTAGTTTCATACTCCCTCTATCCCGCTCATTTTGTTTCCCTTTCCTTAAATAGACGTTCCACTCATTTTGTCTACATCCAAATATAGGCATAATGAGTGGTTGTAATCCAAATATAGGCATAATGAGTGGTTGTAAGAGTTTCTCTATCATTCCCTTCCAATCTCATCCACTAGTTTATTAAACAAACAATTTTCCTTAATCTTCGTACCTAATAGTAAGGAGACAAAATGAGCGGGACGGAGGGAGTATGTTGCAGTTGCTGGCAGGTTAGTGTAATCCTCAACTTTTGTGAAATGAAGCAAATTACTTTGCTCTCTCTCTCTCTCTCGTGTTTTGCGTTTGTTTTATAGTGTACTACTCTCTATGACTCACTGATAATGTCTCTTTTTCTTTTTTCGTCCGTTTCATTGATAATGTTTTCTTACCATAAATTAACCATTTCAAAATGAATGAGACTTACTATTTTCTCTCCTTTTACTCTTGTTCCTTAGAGCACTTACATCGGAGTTCGATAAGGGGGTGTCGATCTTGTGTCGATCACCATTGTGGGGGGATCGACACCCCCTGTGTCGATCGGCGAGTCGTAGGCGAGGTCGATCCTTCGATCCCTCCCTCGACTCCGCCACGTCAAAAAATGGGGACGTGTCCCCATTGGTCCGTCTTTTTTTTTTAATTTTCTGAATAAAAAAAAATAATGGTAACAAAATTCAATACACCCCAACGGCTATATTCCATTTTTTCACTATATATATCCCTTCATCTCATTCATTCTACACACCAAAAAATTTATTTCTTCATCCAATCTTCCCTACAAACAAAATTACTCTTTCACATCATATTTTGTGCAAAAAAATGGCCGACGATCAATTTAATTCGTGGTATTCGCAAACTTTTGGTTCAATCCCACAGAACCAATCTCCAAATCCGGCGAATCCACCTCCCAATCTGGCGAATCCAAGCTCCCAACTCTCATCTTCTCCAGGTTTCGGCCAATACTCGGCCCCTGCAGGGTTTGGTGCTTTTTCGCAGACGCCGGGTTTCTCCCAATTTTCCCCGTTGCCGGGTTTCTCTGCATTGCCTCCGGCCACTGGGTTCTCGCAGTTCTCACAGCCGCAGGGGTACGGCCAATTCCCCCCTTCGGCTGGATTTCCACAGTCGCCCGGCTTCTCCCAAGTCCCTCCGTCCTATGGCTTTTCGCAATCGCCGGGCTTTTCACCTGTGTCGGGCTTCTCGCCTGCGCCGAGCTTCTCTCAAGTACCCCCGACATCCGGGTACTCCCAATTCTCGCAGCTCCCAGTGGGTACGGCTCGACTCAGACGTTTCAACCTCAACGACGACGACGACCATGTTGAGGTGGAGGACGAGGAAGAGGAAGAGGAAGCGGCGTACGGCTCCCACCAAGAGGAATCGGATGAACACGAGCAAACGCCCCCGCCCCGCCGCAAGGGGAAAGCTGTCGCGACATCAAGCACGACCACTTCTCCGGTCAAGGGGAAGGGCAAGGCACGCCGCAAGGGGAAAGCGACCGCGGCCTCATCCGACGAGCACAATAAGCCAGCACGAGGTCCTAACTACACGCCCGCTGAGATTGAATACCTCGCAAGGTGCTACGTTGACTTCGGGACGGACGCGATCACCAGCAATTACCAAACCTCAAGCGCGTTTTGGGAGAAAATAATGATCCGTTTCAACGAGTTCATAGCTCCCGCCCACCCAAGAGAGAAGAGTGCGATGAAAAGCGCATGGGGCCGCGCCAAGAAACAGATCCAGAACTTCGCCGCCATCTACATCTAAGAAGAAAACCAGCTCGGAAGCGGGGAGAACGACTTCGATCTATACACAAGGGCCCAAGATTTGTACGCCGAGAAGTTCAACAAACCGTTCCCGTATAGGGCTGCGTGGGAGCTCTTGAGGCATATCCCGACTTTCACCAACCCGGCGAAGCCAACAGCTCCAAAGCGGACGAAGATAAATGAATTCGGCGAGTACACTTCGTCTGCCAGCGGCAACGCATCCACCACATCCGCGATCGATGCAAACACTCTGCAGGTTTGACCCGAAGGAGTGAAAGCGGCGAAAGCGGCGAAGAAGGGGAAAAAGGGCAAAAGTGCGCTACGGGAGCAAGCGACAGAAGAGTTGGCATCCCTCAACAAGCAATTGAGGGAGGAGTGGGCGTTCAATATCTATATTGCCGACACGTCGCATATGAATCCCGAGCAAAAGGCGAGGTACGAAAATTTTCGCCGCAAACTTGCAAGGGAATTCAATTGGGAGGAGTAGTTGTCTTTTTTTTTTTTTAAATTATTGTAATGTAGTAGTTTTTAATTATTGTATTTTTTTTAATTAGTGTATGTTGTAGTTTTTTTTAAATTCAATAAAATTGTCATTTATTAATTTCTGAATTTAATTAAGTTAATTTTTATAATATTTATTACAAATAAAAAAACAACAAAATAAAATTTATTCAATCATTAAAATCACGTTTCCCAGTACTTAGACCTAGATCTTACTCAATCCCATTGTAGTGGAGAAATCAACCTATGTCTAACTCAACACCACCAATCATTAAAATCATGCTTCTCAGTGCTTAGACCTAGGTCTAACAAGACCCTTGCTGTAAGTGCTCTTAATAACCGTACTCAAAAAATAAGGGACATTATCAATGAGTCGGAGGAAGTATTGAACTTGGTAAATCAGCAAGACATAATAATAATATAGATTTAATGTGTTGTCGAATACAAATATAATGTGGTGCTGTGGTCCGTCCTGGTAGATGGTTCCTGTGCTTGCTTACAAAAAAAAAACAGCAGCACCCGTTATATGATGGTATTCAATTGTGATTAATTATTTTCTACAACTCGTAAAACACGGTCACAGCAACTAAATTCAGTAAAGTCAATCCCTGGTGGTACTCCAAAATTCGACGCAACTTTAACAGTAACTAAAAAGAAAACTTGAAGGCACCCACATTAGAATCAACAACAGAGTCCCAGAAAGAAAGCTTTTTGGGTTGATTCTTCTTTCCCTCTGCTTTCAGTCTCAGCTCATCTATGGTTCCGGGTAGAACCATGTCTATACTATTCTTAAATTTGTCGTGCAAATTTACTCGATCTCTTGTGCCCGACACAAGAGTGCTTGCATTAGGCCTCTTTAGAAAATCTAAAACGTTCAATAAATTCCTCCTGCAATACAAATACAAAGATAAAATAACTTCAAAATCTAGTTCTACAGCATAACATTAGACGACCAGTAATGGAGAGAAATTGTACCTGCTGACAAAATTTTGTGTGATGGCCACAGAATCTTTCAGGTTAATAACCAGATGCCACCATCCATTAGGCACAAATATCACTTCTCCTGCCTTACAAATACATTCGATGGGCCTCTTTTCCCAATTTTTCGTAGCGCTGTAGAAGTTCATAAACCACTCGGTTATGGAAACAGGACAAGCAACCTCTGCACCATCTGGGCTAGGATGCACCCCAGGCGGCACCACATCAGGAGGGAATAACACCCATTTCTTGGAACCTCTGACCACTGCATTCCAAGCAGAGGTTGAGTTGGGATCAATGTGGAATGACGATCCAGACCCTGCTGGCCCAACTATAATCCATCTATAGTCTGGTCTATCATTTCCCAAAACACTAAAAAGATCCTCACTAAAGTATTCAGGAACTCCATAATCCATCCCCAATTGAGGAACTTTCTCAGCAAACTTGGGGTCGAAAAGATACAATGGCCTTTCCTCCCTCACTTGATCCGAGTACATAAAGTAGTCCTCGAGCTTCATCTGCACTGGCCCAACTGAGAATTGAGCATCACCACAAACTTCAACCAAATACTCTCTATCCCATTTCTCCATTGCAGGCCATTTCTCCAGACAACCTTCCAACAACACCGGCTTATTTGGCTCCTCAAAGTTCAATATAAACTCTTCAACAGAAATTCCCCTTTTCCTTACTATGTTATCTCTCTCAAGCCACTCAGGTTTCATTTCAAGATTGGCACAGAGCCAACTCTGAAATAAGTAATCAGAATAAAAATCCCTAACTTTGATCCCACTGCTAACAATCTTGAATGAGCAGTTATAAGCACTGATAAAAGTATTTTTCCAAGTCCCGTTATACAAGAACCCACTTTTACAAGTATCCAGAACAAGACTCCTCCAAAGAGGTTCTTGATTGCAAAAAACATAGAAAGATTTGCTCACAGTTGATAAAACCCCCAGTTGGGTCCCACTGAAAAGAGTAAGAATATCAAGAACGAGCTCATCTGTGAGGATTTGCAGATTACCGAGACCCGTATTCCTTGAATTGGTGGATGAAGAGCTGAAGTAGAGATTCCCCAATGGTTGGACACCATGTGAGTGGGATTGGGCTGAGTTTTTCAAGCTGAATTTACCTTCTTCAATTTGCTCATATTCTTCATCTTCTGCTGATAAAAGTGGTGGTTCTTGATTTTTGGATTCAAGTTTTGGTTTCTTTTTGTTCGGTCTTTTGGAAATGGTTAGGCGGGAGTGCTTTGGTTTCTTCGCCCTACTCTTGAGCCATAGATTCTTGGAGCTGAGCATTTTCAACAGCAGCTGGATTGGCGGTGGGTGGAGTTGCGGGAGTATATTTGCGAGGCTGAAGGCTGAGGGAGGGGGGAGATAAACAAAAGAGACAATTTTAAGTGTACTTAAGAATTGTAAATGTCTAGACTACATAAATAAGTTACGCGTGATGTAAGAAACAGCATGATGCAACATTCAAGCTGGAATATCCCATTAGCATAGAAAGATCTAGGTGAATAGAGCATTTTCCAAAATCAAATAGGTGAGCATATTCACCAACATCCCAAAAATCAACATGTTGAAACTCAACAATCCAGAAAGGATATCATTATCAACATCACTGCACCCATAATTATTCTGGGTCGAGTTCACATAGCAAATGCACATTCACAGTTCACTTGATGCTCATTTATGTCCACACAGCACATATGAGATCATTGGAAGAAAATGCATGCATAACAAGGCAATGCAAAAGTAGATAGAACCAGAGCACTTGTCCTAGGCAGAAAAAAAAAGGTACATAATTTGGACAATTCCTGGAACTTATCAAACTTTTACTCTTTCCTGCTGTACATATTTCCAAATAGGCAATGAATATGCAAGTTTGAACAAGTACCTGTTTATATTTCAAAAGATGTATCTGGAAATTTCTTGCTTCTGTTAGAAAGATACAACTATTCTTATTCCATAATTAGCTTCAAACCTATAAAATTGAAGTAATATCAGTTAGAATTGTTAATATAAATGACAATGATTTTGAAAAAACACAAGTACATTAAATTTTCCAACCAAATTTGATATCCATTGGGCGATGAAAATTTTATCTGCTTCAATTTAAGCTTATCTCTTACATGAAACAAGGAAGTTTGCAGGTAAGACCCCAAAAATTTCCAGCAACAATGCATCTGTGCTGCTATCATATTATACTCGCATTTTTCAATTAGGAGCTCTTTTGAAAGTGAAATTAACAGAAATAATTAAGACTGCCTCTGCCATTCCTATATCTCTGATTTAATTTCAAAGATGAAAGTGCTTAAAGTCGAAGTCTGCTGATAAATGCAAATAAGCAAGACAAACGAGATTTATCGAAGGTTTTTCAGTGGTATTAATCTAATAATGCAAAACATGATCATTTATTTTTGTAAAACAACTAAAAAAGTACGACAAAAACTCTAAAGATGAATTTCTCTGTAAAAAGAAGGTACCATAAACCACGAAACGATTGTGTTCTCGCTGGATCTTCATTTCACCATGGCCAAATGTAGAAGGATTTTCAGTAGCTTAGCGAAGAACCGTGCACGAAATTTTGAAGTTAAACACAAAAAAATTAATGAGGAAATCTCCCAAGGAAAAGAAAGTGTTTATGGTCGGAAATTGGCGCAGGCGGCATTCGGCAAGTGAGGGCCAAACTGAAAAGAATCCCTCTTAGACGATATTAGGGCTGAGATTTTTTTTTTTTCTTTTCCTTTTTGGGTTTGAGATTGAGATTATTAGTGTTTGATTATCGGTGTGTTAAGTGATGATGGGCTTATTTACTCATTTTGTATTTCACTTTATTTTTATTTTTAGGAATTGTGTGAGATTATTTGGATGAGTGAAGGCTTCATACGTTCACATTATATTCAAAGATTTCAAAATTTTAGCTATGTATTCAAATCAAACACTGCCTACATCTTGAAAGAAAATAGTATAAAACATTTATTTTAATTTAATAGAATTCAAAACATATATTCTGCTAAATAACGTAACACAGAATTTTTTCCCCTATAAGTATAAAACATATTTCCATTTATTCGTGTACTCGGATAATTGAAGAAATGTTGTTTTGCTGATCTTAGGATTCGATCCTGCTATCTGCTCTATTTCTTTATTTCAATAAGTATAGGGCTATTATCTACCGTTGGATTGTAGTGATATTATTCAATGGCCTAGATAACTAGTTAGCTAATGTAGTGAGCGTGCCTACGACTTCTGTTTATGTTTTTCCTTTGTAATAGTTGAGCTATAAATAGCACCTCTGTTGCTATTTGATGTATGAAACATTATTTTATTCAGTTGAAATATATGAATTCTCTCTCCCAAATCTACGATTTCTACATGGTATCTAGAGCATAGTTTCCGATTCATCGTCTTCGATGGGACGAGCTCGTCATGTGCTATGGAATGTTCTTGTATCGGAGGAACAAGGTGAAACTTCCGATCAAGGTGGAGGTGGAAAGCAAAAGAAAGTTCAGAAACGGAATGATAAGCGTGAGGCGGAGAAAACAGGTCAGCGCGAGGAGACGGATTCTCAGCTTCTGATCTATACTACTGAGCAGGTCGAGGAGATTTTGCAGCTTCATGCCTCCGATCATCCTGGAATGGTACTTGTTCCTACTCTTTTAACTGATGGAATTTTTTTGAATTGGAGTAGATCGGTGAAACGAGCGTTAGGAGCTCGAAGTAAACTAGAGTTATTGGATGGTAGGGTGCTTGAACCTCCGATTACTTCTGAATTTTATAAAATATGGATAAAGGCAGACTATATGGTATTTTGCTGGATTTTAAACTCGATTTCGAAGGAATTAGCCACTGCTTTTGTTAATATAGATAGTACTACTAAGTGTTGGAATGCTTGAATCAACGATTTGGAAGAAATAATGGTGCTAAGATCTATAGGCTTCAGCGTGAAATAGGTTGTTATACACAAGGAAATCAAAGAATTCTAGTGTATTTCAACAATTTAACAGCTATGTGGGATGAGTTGGACATGCTTTTACCTCCTATTAGTTGTTATTGTGGACCTACTATTGTGCTGAGTCAGAGGGAAGAACAACAATGTTTGATGCAGTTTTTGCATGGTTTAAATGGTGCATATGAGTTGCTCGAGAACAGATATTGATGCAAGATCCGCTCCCTACGGTGAATAGAGCCTATTCGTTGTTGCTTCAGGTTGAAGATTAGAAGCTAGTGAGTGAGAGTCATAGTAATTACCATGCACAAACTGCACTTAATGTTGGTCAATCACCTTCGACTAAGTCTGATGGTAATAATTTTGGTCAAAAGTACAATTTCAAGGGGAAAAGGAGCAAGGAAGATAAAAGGAAGTTGAAGTGCACTTACTGTGATGAGAATGGTCATGAAGAGCACGATTGTTTTAAGCTCAATGGTTATCCGGATTGGTACAAGAAGCTGAGGGATTCTAAGGGAAAACACAAGGTTAATTGTGTTGACACACCTCTGGATATTGTGGATTCAGCAGGTAGTAAAGATGGGGAAGTCCTCTCTTCAGAAGTGAGTAAAATGATTCAGTCAGAAATCACAAAGTGTATGAGTCACATGATGAGCAGAAATGGAGAAGGTTCTCAACAGAGGAATGATGTCAATCTGGTTTTTGGAGCGAAATCAGATCCATTATTCAAAGAAGGTTATTATGCTTTTAATGTGATGACAGGCTTCAGTAAAAGATCTTGGATAGTGGATACCGGGGCCAGTGCTCATGTTTGTTGTGTTTATGAACTCATGCATGATGTGAGACAGTTGCAGGGTTCTTCAGAAGTCTATTTACCTGATGGTTCAATTCAGTTGATTAAGTTGATAGGGAAGGTGAAGATTAATAAAGATATCACTCTGAATAATGTGTTATATGCTCCTACTTTTACACATAATTTGATTTCAGTGATTCAAATGGCAAAGGAAACTGGAGTTAGGTGCATGTTCTATGAGACACATTGTATTATTCAGAGTGGAAATAATGATCATGTGGTGGGTATGGGTAAAGTAGTTGGGAATTTGTATGTGTTAAACAGCAAGTGGAGATTTAGTGAACTCAGCTGTAGTGGCCAAGGACAAGGATCTGATGGAGTAGCACAGACTTCTTGGACATGCTTCCATTACTTCAATGCAGCATGTTACACATTTGAAAGGATTGTTTACACCTGAGCAGGAGGAGGCTATAACCAATTGTGAGGTATGTATTCGAGCTAAGCAAACTAGATCTTCTTTTCCTATACTTAATAGAAGAACTGGTACTTTGTTTGATCTTCTGCATATTGATTTGTGGGGTCCTTATGCTGGTAAGAGTATTAGCAATACTCATTTTATGCTAACTATTGTGGAGGATCACAGTAGGATGATATGGACTTATTTGTTGAGTTCTAAATCACAAGTTTGTGAGATATTGAGAAACTTTGTTGTTATGATTAAGACTCAGTTTAATTCAGCAGTAAAGGGGATCAAGACTGATAATGGAACTGAGTTTGTGAATAGAAGAATGCATGCTTTATGTGATGAATTCGGAATATTACATCAAAAGACTTGCATCTACTCACCTCAGCAAAATGGGGTAGTTGAAAGGAGGCATAGAACTTTGCTTGAAGTGGCTAGAGCATTAATGTTCCAAGGGAATTTGCCTAAGAAGTTTTGGGGATATTCTATTCTTACAGCTACATGGCTTCTTAACCGAATTCCTAGTCGAGTGTTGAATTGGAAAACTCCTTATTCTATCATGTTTAAAACTGAAGCCAACATGGATGTGTTACATCCTTTTGGGTGTCTTGCTTTTACAGTGGATTTGACACCTTCTAGAGATAAATTTGACAGCAGGGGTCATAAATGTATTTTCCTTGGATATGCTATGCTGCAGAAGGGGTTTGTTTTATATGATTTGGAGTCTCATAAGCTGGTTATTTCTAGAGATGTAAAATTTGTTGATGGAATATTTCCTTTTTCACAGCCTACATCAGATTTGTCTGTTGAGCCTTTTTTATCTCATTCTTTGTTGCAGTCTATTGTTCCTCATATACCTCCCTCTGCTGTACCTACACTTGTTCCATCATCTACTCTTCCAGAAGCTGGTCCTATTGCCTTAAGAAGTTGTACTAGGGTAACACAACAACCCTCTTGGATGCAAGTTATGTTGGCAGCATATCAGTTTTCCCACTTATCCCTTGTTCTGAAGGAATAATTACACCACCTATTTTTCCTTTTCAGGTCTCTCCTATCTTTAGCCAGTCTTATTCTACTTTCTTGGTGAATACTGCTGAGATTAGGGAGCCTAGAAACTACAGAGAGGCCCGTGAATCCCCAGCTTGGGTTGAAGCAATGCAGAAGGAGATTGATGCCTTGGAAGAAAATCACACATGGGAAATGTGTACTTTACCAGCTGGGAAACGAGCAATTGGATGCAAATGGTTTTACAAGGTGAAACTGAATACAGATGAAACAATGGAGAGGTGCAAAGCAAGACTGGTTGCTAAAGGTTATAATTAGGAATATGGCATTGATTACAATGAAGTATTTTCTCCTGTTGCCAAGCTTGTAACTGTTCGTTTTATGATTGCTCTTGTAACAGGATATAGTTGGCCATTGCATCAAGTGGATGTGAATAATGCCTTTCTACATGGGTTTCTAAATGATGAGATTTATATGAATCCTCCCCCTGATTATCAAAGAGCTCAGCAAGGTGAGGTTTGTAGATTGCTTAAGAGTCTTTATGGGCTTAAGCAAGCCTCAAGGGAATGGAATACCGAGTTTTGCAAGAAATTGTTTCACTATGGATTTATGCAATCAACTCATGATAATTGTTTATTTCTCAAAGGTACTGGTGATTCTTTTATCTGCTTGCTAGTGTATGTTGATGATGTGCTTATCACTAGCCTTAAAGAGGAACTGATACAAGATTTGAAGGATTATTTGCATGAGGCTTTCACTATTAAAGACCTTGGTCCTGCTCGCTATTTCTTAGGTATGAAGATTGCTCGAGGTGAGTCTGGTACAGCCTTGAATCAAAGAAAGTATATTCTTGATTTACTGGAATTAATGGGACTTTTAGGGAGTGCTTCTGTAGCTACTCCTTTGCCACCTGGGTTACAATTGTCTCAAGCCAGTGATGCGCTTTTGCAAGAGCCTGACACTTATCGTAAACTTGTTGGGAAGTTATTGTACCTTAATCTCACACGGCCGGATATCTCTTATGCTATTCAACAGTTGAGTCAGTTTGTGTCTCGCCCTTGCAAGCATCATTGGACTGCTGCAATTCATGTGCTTAAATACTTGAAGGGATGTCCCTCTCTTGGTTTATTTTATCCGGTTGAGAATTCTTTCTCTCTCACAGCTTTTAGTGATGCGGATTGGGGCTCCTGTCTTGCTACTCGCCGTTCTCTCACTGGGTATTGCCTCTTCCTTGGCCGTGCACTGATTTCTTGGCGTTGCAAGAAGCAATCCACAGTCTCCATGTCATCAGCTGAGGCCGAGTATCATGCACTTAGCACCACTGTTCGTGAACTGACTTGGGTTATTTATCTTATGACTGATTTCCAGATTCCCTTTTCTACTCCTTTCCCTCTTTACTACGATAACTTGGCTGCTATTCATATCACCAAGAACCCTGTCTTTCACGAACGTACTAAACATCTTGATATGGATTGCCACTTGGTTCGGGATCGCTATCGTGAAGGTTTTTTTACGCCGACGCATGTTCCCACTGCTTCTCAGCTTGGTGATTTTTTCACCAAGTCCTTGCCTGGGCCTCGTTTTCGTTTCCTATTGTCCAAGCTTGGCATGATTGATCTGCATCATGTCAAGCTTGCGGGGGGGGGGGGGGGGGGGGGTTGAAGAAATGTTGTTTTGTTGTTCTCAGGATTCGATCCTGCTATCTGCTCTATTAATCTTTATTTCAATAAGTGTAGGGCTATTATCTACCGTTGGATTATAGTGATATTATTCAATGGCCTAGATAACTAGTTAGCTAATGTAGTAAGCATGCCTACGACTTCTGTTTACGTTTTTTCCTTTATAATAGTTGAGCTATAAATAGCACCTCTACTGCTATTTGATACATGAAACATTATTCTATTCAGTTGAAATATATGAATTCTCTCTCCCAAATCTACGATTTCTACAATAATGAATATACTATGTACTGCTAAAATAAAGTATGACATAATTATATTTTAAACATAAGTAAAACATTGAATATATTATAAAGTACCCTATTGCACAGAAACAAAACTTAAAATGAAGATTTGGTCAATCGTAGTATTAGGAGTGGAATAGGGTTGGTTCGATTATAAATTGAAATGATGAACCAACAAAAATGACTAACTAAAATAAATAAATGCGAACGAACCAACCAAAAATTTATACAACCGAACCGAAACTAAACATTTTGCAAATTTATGTTGTCGAATTGGATCGAGAAAGATTGAGCGTGCACAGGCTGATAATGGGGTGCATTTATTATTTAAGTATCTTGCTTAGAGGGTGTTTGGCTGAGCTTAAAAGCTCATTAAAATAGCTTATAAGCTCCTAAATTCTTAGTAATGAACAACTTATAAGCTGATTTAAGGAGCTTAAAAGCTTAGTCAAACACCCTCTTAGTTGGATAAATATTTGTTTGTATGTAGGTATTTTATCGGCATATTTCTAAAAACAAGTGATATTATCTGGTTAGAATTATAACACAAATATATTTTTTTATTTTTTACTCACATTTTTTTTGATGTCGTGGGAGCCCGCAGCGCTATCTTCGGTGCGCATTGAGTAAAATTGCGTGCTTTGTAGAGTAGCCTGCAAACCACACAGAGCAAGTAAACCACACATTCTAAGTACAAGTATAGCAAACTCGATTATAACATTATGATTAATCATATGTACAGTAAATATGAATTTAAAACCGAAGATTAACACGAAAACCTCGTAGTCGTAGCTCTGAATACACATATGAAATTAGCCCATATGAGTTGCCTTTTATTAATGACTAAATAATTATATATATTTGATACACTATTTAAGTTATAATTAGGACACCTAAAGAAACTCATATCACTATCATACTAACTAGCGTATAACCCGTCGAAAATCGACGGAAAATTATAAAAATTAATAAAATTATTAAATAGTACTAATATGTGATAGATTAAAAAAAATATTATTTGTTAATTATTTTAGCGTTAAATAATTCGATTATGCAATCTACTAAACTCGCTTAGAATTTATATCCCTTGAACACATTTCAAATTCAATTAAAAAGTAATTTTACCACATTTTTACGTCTCAACCCCATATAGTTATGTTTATTAAAAATTATAACTAATATATTCTCATTACTTTCAATAATTGTTAAAGCGTTGTTCTTCTACAAAACCGATATGGGCAAAACTATATTTTTCTCTCAAAGGAAAGCGACTCTTAAGCTGAATTTTTGCAAGGGAAGAAGCGGGTAGTGAGAGAGAGAGAAGAAATATATAGATAGCGAATAATACTACATATGTTAAGATTGTCTATAAGATGAAAGTGACCCTAAACCCCCCACATTATGAATTCAACACAAGATTAAGAAAGAAAAATAAGTTAAACCACCGCTTCACAATCATCCAGTCTACTCCGACGGTTCCGACCTGGAACCGGCTTATTGACTACAATACTGATTTTAAATTATATAAATAATCATCTTCCAAATATATTCACAAAAAAATTAATGATGAAAATTGTTTTCTTTTTACCTGAAATTAATATTTAATTATATAAATAACTATATTTCAAAAATATCCACACAATATTTGATAAATAAAAATTTAATTATAAATTGTAGTATTATATAAATAATCATCTTCCAAATATATTCATAGAAAAATAAATGATGACATTCGTTTTCTTTTTTACCAGCTTCGAGAATAACTTTTTTAACTGAGAATAGAACTTCAAGAATTGTTTCACTATGTACTTGGTAGTTTTTCCTTTTTACAAAACTTTATGTGGAATGATTGTGATTCATAAAATTATTTAGTCAATGATATAAGATAAAAGTTGACCATAAATATTCTTAATATTAATTATGAGTTCAAAATTATATAATATATTAAAAAAAAAGTTGTCCCGCAAGTATATAATTGGCCCATCTACGAAAACGATTATTGGTCGGAATTGACTCGTTGATAAATCGTTAGTAATTTTTCTGCCAATTTTTCTACATATTCTACGTTTCCAACGGAGACGATTAATCAAACAATTTGAGATGATGTGTTTAGGATTATTCAAACTTGTTTGAAATTTATATACTTGTACTTGTTTAAAATCCGATTAAAAAATTAGTCATTTGTGTTCTTTTCTGAAAAAAATCCATATATTAGTCTACCGATAATTATCTATTCGGCCAATTAATAAATTGACCAAATTAAATTAAATTAAACTATAAAATATAGTTATTTATTCGGCCAATTAATAAATAAATTGGCCAAATAAAAGTGGTGAAGCAAAAGATGAGAAAATACACATTGATTCTAGGTATTTATAGGCTTTTCAATAGGTGAAGTTTCATTGAGAAACCGATGTTGGATACAAAATTTTAGTATAGATATTTAAAATCTATTATTTTACATTTAAAAATTCAAAAATTTGAGAATTTAGATAAATATAAAATGGAGGAAAAAATAAGGGGTGCCACGTAGGATTTTTTCAAAGTAAGAATTATTTTCCTTTTAATAATATAATGATGACATTTTTTCAATTTTAAGATACTAAAATTTAATTTTTTTAAATTAATATAATGAATACACGTAAAAAACAGAAACAATCCAATTAACATAATCAGTATAATGCTCAAAATTCTTCAGAAATAATCAGAATACTTAAAGTTTTTTAAGGGAAAAAGAATTAAGGAAAACAATACTACATTTAAATTTTACTTTTATTTCGATTTATTTTACTTTTCCAATTTTATTAAAGTAGTATTCTCTACACCTCATTCAATATATCTCACTTACTTTAAATAAAGAGGCAAATCTCAAAATAGCACTTTTCAAAGACAAAAGATGAATTATAGCCCCTTAAAAAAAACTTGAAATGGCCTTTTGAGTTATTTCATGATATTTATACCCCTTATTTTACATCAATTCTCTTCCTTCTCCCAAACTCTCACTTCTTCACTTCTACATTTAATTTGTATCAAACACGAAGTTTAATTTCTTGTATGAACTTCGAGCGAATTTTTCCGGTGAATTTTTCCGGCGAAAATTTGAATCATATACGAAGCCTAACTTCATGTATACATCATACATGAAAACTTATCTTCGTGTATGTATCATACATGAAAACTTATCTTCATATATGATACAAATTTGAATTTTTTGGAGGCAAAAATTTTCGTGTATGATGCATACACGAAGCTTAGGCTTCGTATATGATGCATACGTGAAAGTCAGTCTTCGTGTATGATGCATACATGAAAGTCAGTTTTCGTGTATGTAGCATACATGAAAACTTATCTTCATGTATGATACAAGGGTTAAGGTGCAGATAGGCCCCTGAAGTATAAGCCCCTATAGTGTATTGCTTCCCTTACTCACTGTGTGTATAAATTGGCCCCTGAAGTTCGAAAAATCGTACATTTAATCCCTCCCGTCCTGACGCTGTAAGTCAACGTTAGTCAATTTTTTATTTATTTTTAATTCTAATTCTAGGGCCCACCTGTACCGATTTGCAACAGCCCTTTAATTTGGACATGATTTAGAAACGTTGAACCCTAATTTGCGATTAGGGCTTACGAATTTGTGATTTGGACTTACGAGCAAAGCAATTGTTATCTACCATGTGAGTTGAGCAATTTGTGCTTTGGTAGGCCCTGCACCAGATGGCAGGAGGATAGTGTAGTCTCTCAAATTCGTAAGCCCTAATCGCAAGTTAGGGTTCTACGTTTATGAATCATGCCCAAATTAAAGGGCCGCAAATCGTTACAGGTGGGCCTCATAATTAGAATTAAAAAAATATCGACTAATGTTGACTTACGGCGTCATGACGTGAGGGTTTAAATGTACGATTTTTCGAACTTCAGGGGCTAATTTGCACACACAGTGAGTAAGAGGAGCAATATGCTATAGGGGCTTTTACTTCAGGGGCCTATCTGCACCTTAACCCAAATTTGAATTTTTTGGAGGCAACATTTTTCGTATATGATGCATATATGAAAGTCAGGTTTTGTGTATGATGCATACATGAAAGTCAGTCCGTGTATGTATCATACATGAAAACTTATCTTCATGTATCATACAAATTTGAATTTTTTGGAGGCAAAATTTTTCGTGTATGATGCATACACGAATCTTATGCTTCATGTATGATGCATACATGAAAGTCAGTCTTCGTGTATGATGCATACATGAAAGTCAGTCTTCGTGTATGATGCATACATGAATGTTAGTCTTCGTGTATGATGCATACATGAAGTTAGGCTTCGTGTATGATTCAAATTTTCGCCGGAAAAATTCGCCGAAAATTATTCGTCAATAATTTTACGCCAGAAAAACTCGTCGGAAGTTCATACATGAAAATAGTGTTCGTGTATGATTCAAATGAAAGTTAGCCTTCTTGTATACTCATTAAAGGTATATTAGACTTTTTACAACTCAAAGTGCTATTTTGCAACTTTTAAACTTAAGGGGACATTTTGAATTTTTTGTTTAAAAAAAATGTTATTTCACAAGAATTCCTCTTAAATAAATATCCAACTTAATATGATCTCAACTTTTTTTGTATAAAATTTATTTAAACACGAGGAGTATAACCTATTATACGAAAATAAATTAACCCTCAAAGTGATGAGATGTACCTTCCTGTTATCTTTTTACTCTTAACATTAATCTCACGTGCCAACATTAATCAGACATAATAAGCAAAAGGAAGGGAAAATACCAAATATAGAAATCTGGAAATTTAAATATATTTTGGTACGAGATTTCATGCCAATAAATAAATAAAAAAAATGAGGTGATTTGTAAGATGGAATAGAATGAGGTTAGGAATGAAATGGAGCTAGAAACAGAATGGAATGGGTAAGTTGATTACTATATTTGGTATGTACAAGGAATAAGTAAATGAATGAAATCGATATTCTTTGATGCATTGTGTATATGTGTGTGTGTGCAGTGTGTATGTGTGTATATATATGTGTGTGTGTGTAGTGTGTGTATATGTGTGCAGTGTGTGTGTATGTGTGTATGTGTGTGTGCAGTGTGTGTATATGTGTGTGTATATATACATGTGTGTGTGTGCAACATGTGTATATATATGTGTGTGCAGTGTGCGTATTTGGTGTATGTGTGTGTGTGTGTAGCGTGTGTATATAAGTTAGAATTGATGAAATAATTCCTTGATTTTTATTTGGGTAAAATTGACAATGTGTAAAATATATAGGGATAAAATAGTCAAAATATAAAAATAGGAGTATTAGGAATGACTAATCCCTTTAGGTAGTGATTGGGGTATGATGGAATGGAGGGTGGAATGGAATGGTCATTCCTACCTCCATTCCATTCCTTTGATTTGTATGTTTTATAATTAGGAATCAATTTCATCCAAAATGATTATTCTATTCTCCAAGGGATTAATCATTCTTTATTCAAACCATGGTATTAGTCATTCCCATTTTTATATTTTGACTATTCTATCCTCTTATATTATACGATTTTTCAATTTTATCCAAAAAAAGTCAATGAATTATTTCCATTAATTCTAACTTATATACAAACACTGCAAACACACACACATATACACTATATACACATGATGCACGCGCGCACACATATATATATATATACCCACACTGGAGACACACACACTACATACATATACACACACTACGCACATATATACACACACTGTACACGCACACACACACACTACACACACATATACATAGTACTGCACACATAAACACACACACCCACACACATATACACTGCAAACACACACATGTTTCAACTATTTTAATCCTAAGTTGCACGCAATTAAACGTGATCTTTGTAGATTAAGCAAGTTAACCCAAGTATCGTCTCACAAGGAAAACTTAACAGGGAAATTATTTGTATCGCAAACAGAAAAGAAAATAAAGCAATTAAATCGATGGTTTGATTAGTTTATAACTAGGCGGAAGAAATAATTAAGCATAAATTAAACCTAGACAAGAATTAAAATAAAATCTAAAACAAATTATCCCCAAGCAAGTATTGAAATTTAATCTAATCTCTAATTCTAGCATAAACTCAAGGAATTAATCTAAAAGAAATTAAAGCAGAAGAAAATAAAAACTAGAATTAAAGAACTCACAAACTTCAATGAAAATTGCATAATAAACGGTGAAGTAAAACCTGAAAATAAATACGTGGTGATGTTGTTCTTGAATCCGGAATAAGAATTACAATAATTAAAATAGCAGAAGCAAAGCTCAAAAAGAAAACAAAAAACGGCCGTCACTTCTGTCTTGCTAAGCCTTCGAATATAGCAGAAAGCAAAAATTAATAATAAAAACCAAAAGAATCCGCCGTCATTCCCGTCAAGAAAACAAAAACCTAAGCCAAAAAGAAAAGTCAACCTCCAATCAAATTTAAAAAGGTAACCAACCTTTTTCCTAATTATCTCACGCAGGCGGCGGCTTTAAGTGACCCTGGGCAGGGAGCTACCAGGGAGCTCTGCCCTTAAGTCCTGCACCAATAATTAATACACAGGGCAGGGAGCTCTGGTATGACCAGGGAGCTCTGCCTCCACTTGCTGGACGCGCAATGAACAAACGAGCAGGGAGCTCTGGTTATGCAGAGAACTCTGCCCTCTACTTCAGCTCTACTCTCCTTATACCGCTTCGTTCCAAAAATCGGATTGAGCTTACGTTGTTCTTTAAAACTTGTAATTCCGGTTCAAAACCTACACTTTCACTCAAAATACTCAAACGAAGCATTAGTGCCTTTTTTAACTTAGAACAATAAAACCCAAACGAATTATCATAAAAAATACACCTAAACATATATGCAAAATAAGACCAAAAATAGGATAAACAACCCCTCCACACACAAAACCTTGCTTGTCCTCAAGCAAATCTCATTTCAAACTAAATTGAAAATGACCAATCAAACTCAACGAAATATGCCCCGACATCTTATCAATCACAAAATATTCCATCATTCCTCAATCGAACATGATTCACACATAGCAACGAGTGGCCCTCCACACAAGAACTCAATCCACTCATTATTCAAACACAGAATTATAGGGAAGGAGATATCACCAATTTCCGCTGTATCCCAAAATTCTAAGCCACAGTACAACTAAAACGATAAAAAAGTGAATTCTAGGCAAAATTCACTAGGTTTACTCTCGGAAAATTTCCGGCATCCTAGCGTGGTTTCCCATACCCATTTCTCGTAAAATGATTCAACTTGAACAGACAAGAAAGTGGGGTAGAACCTTTCAAATCACCAAATAAAAATTTAAACAATTGATGGTCCCGATACGAGTTCTGGTGTATGGGGGGGGGGGAAATACACCAGATAGGAATTTTAAAAACAACCCCCTGAAAATTACCACAACTGAGTAAGAAGACTCAGTTGGAATCACAACTGAGTAAGAAAACTCAGCTGGAAGAGTGGTGCTGTGCGGAATGTGGTGGAAACAACAATAACTCGTATAAAACAACTCACGCTCAGATACAAGGTCGGTCAACAACCAAATCAGTTGAAATGTAAAGATGCAGTTTTGAGTGCTGGTTAGTTGGTCAGTTGGATATGCAAAAGTAACTGAACAGAAAACACAACACAAAGGAATTACGTGGTTCGGAGAGAACTCCTACGTCCACGGGGAGTTGTGAGTCCACACAACTCAGTCCAAATTCTTTAGGACAGCTACCACAAAGCTTACGCGGGCTTTGCAACCGTACAGATAAGTTTGCGGGTACTTATCAACCTTACAGATTAGTTTGTGGGTACTTATCAACCTTTCTACTCAATTTCGGGAAGAGCAGGATCCTAACAACCTTTTTAGGGGATGTGTATAAGGGTGGGTTTTCCAACTACTAGCTCTAACAAAGAAGTGAGCTAGGATCTAAGCTTGAACGAATGAAGACTCAAACTAAGATCGAAAACACCAAGACAGATTCTAACTCTCTATGAACTCTCAACTGGTGATGTTCTTAGAGATTAATTGCAGTTTAGCTTGTGTGCAGTATATCACCGTTCTTTCGCTCGTCTGTCTCTCTACTCTGTCTTCTCTGTGTTCTGTCTTGATGAATGAATGAATGCATCTATTTATAGGCGGTGAGAATCAACTAGCCGTTGGAAGAGCCGTTGATCTCTGTTCCGTGAAAGCGATGGCTTGTCTCTCATCTTTGCAGATTTTCCCGATTTGGCAACTGTGAACTTCTGCTTTCCTTCTGAGACAACTTGTGTTGGGCCAAATGAGGTAATGACAGAACGTCAAACCTTCACGTGACTTCCTATTTGAAATTCAAATTTCAACCTTTGTCTTTCAACATTGGTTAGTCGGTTGAGAAGTTTGGTCTTCATCCGAGTGGTCTTTAGCTGATGTTCCATCTGATCGCTACCTTCATCTGACATTCTAACTGAAGAGGAACAGTTGAACCCTCAGCTGCCTTGAACTTCATGTTGTCGATCTATCAGATTGAGTCCTGCAACTGATGTTCCACATCTGATCAGGTGGATTGTCACATCTGACGAACAGTTGATTACTCAGATGTTTTCCTTCATCCGATGATCTAGATCAGATCGGTTGGCTTGAATGCTCAGTTGTGTTTCTTACATCTGATGTTCCATGCGAGTTTCCATCTGAATTTCTATCCGAGTATAGCCATGTTGCCGTCTTCAGCTGGAGTTCTGTAAAGATAAAATCTGAACATTGCTCAAACAGCGAGCCTAAATACTAACTTTAGGAAATGGCAACATCTACTCGGTTGGGGTCAGTTGGTTTTGGAATCAATCAAAACTTTATTAAATTTCCCAACAACAATTTTAAGTCAAGTCGAGTTATGTTGCTATAATTCATGAGGTCTAAACATTTAGAGGTTATCTAAAGTGTCCTCACGTAGTTTTCCATGCTCATGGTTCCCAGAAGAGCAGAAGCCTCTCAACTTGACTCAAAATTTTTCTTATTTTATTTTACTGTATTTCTTTTTTTCTATTTCTTTTTATTCTTTTTTTTATAATAACACGGCTCCTAGACTTGGGATACAACACCTAAAACACAATCTTCTCACCCATAATCTCACATTCAAATATCAAGCAAATCTCATTTCAAACATGGCAATGCCCCACAGTTAACTATATGCTACTCACAGACAATCAATTCATACCAGAATGTCCTGATCAATCAAGTCCATCAAAGCATCATTCATCAAATCAAAATAAGACTAGTGAGGACAAAGCAAGATAATCAATGATAACAAACACCTTTCCCCCTCTCAAGAAAAACAGACAATGTTCTCATTGTAACAATAAAATAAGAGAGAGGGATAGGAGGCTTCACTGAAGGAATGACAAGAATCAACCGAGGAAATAACAAAGCTTATGATCCAACAACCTAGAAAAACTAAATGAAAGAAAAAAAAACTAATTAAAGGAAAAAAAATTAACGATTACCAAACCGTGGGTTGCCTCCCAAGCAACGCTAAGTTTTAACGTCGCCAGCCGACGGGAACCGGTGTTATCCAAATTCCTTGTCGAGTTTGAGCCATTCCATTGCTTGGATTCGCTCATCTTCATCCCGTACATCAACTGGTCCTACCAGTAGATAGTCCTCACAATCTTCCTGCAAGAAACGACCATCAGCCAATGTGTCAGTAGCATCAAGGAAAGAGCAATTCTGAAGAAATGAATCAGATGGTATGAAATAAAAATCTGAATAAGAGAAAAAATTGGCAATAATCTTGGAAAACCCGAACACTGGCAAATATTTTTCTCCATTCTCTTTCCCATCCATCAGATCCGGAAGGCATAGCTCATCTGCACATTCCACCACAACAGGCTTAACCACATACTCAGTCTCATCGTTCAGTTCTTGAGCGCATAGCTCCTCTACATCCTCTAACACTATCGACTCAATCAAGTAGTCATCTTCATCCAATACCTTTGGACTAGTCAACTCCTCATGATCATAGTCATTAGAATTCATGCTCATTTGAGAGGTAGTGTCCTCGTGTGCATCCACTTCATCGCTCTCGCCGTCACTAAGATAAGTGTCGGTATGAGCCTGATGAGGCTGCCATGAAAGTTGTTGTGCCGGATTCTGTTGCATCATCACACTCACTGTCTCAACAATCTGCTCCACCTGTGTGGTGAGGCGCTCAAGTGCATCTCCTTGTGACTCCCTCTCTTGTTTGCTTTCACGGATAAAAGCATTCATTGTATCCTCTAAAGAAGATTTTCGAGGAGAAGGATATTGGAATTGTTGATGTGGAGGTTGAAATTGAGATTGTTGCATCGAGTATGACATCTACGGAGACGAGTATTGTGGAGGAAAGTATTGTTGCTGAGGAGAAAAATACTGCTGTTGAGGCGAGTACGGCATTTGCTGCTCATAAGATGGTCCGAATGGATATGCTGAACCCGAACTCTGCCATTGGTTTTGATTCCACACAGAACTCGACTCATTAGTCCAATATGTCTGGTAACCTTGCATATTCTCCGGATCCCAGCAACCCGAAGAACGCCCCCAGTATCTCTAGACTATTTCTATAGTTCCTGCGTATACAAAAATAAGACGGTTGACTCAGCGCCCCGAGCCTGGACCGCCGATTTGGCCGGCCAGGGCGCCGGTTCGGCAGCCTAGACCGCCGATTTCTACAATTTTGCCCAAAATATGACAATTTTGCCCTTTTTGCGATTTTATCATCCTCTAGCACTTTTTCTACTCTATAAATAGAGGAGCTCAGCCCCAAAACGTGTATCATCTATCCTTAGCTTAGTTTTCCCCTTCCCAAAGTTTTTATTTAGGGTTTAAAACATTTGATAATCATTGTATTAGTTAAACAAGGTTGGATTTGAAGACTAATTGAAGATTTCCTCATTGAGTTCTTAGTGTTTCAATTATGCAATTAATTCTCCTTTGTTTTGCTTTAATTTCATTCATGTCTAGCTAAATTTCCTTTGTTGGTTTTGGGGATTTGAGATGATTTGATGATGGAATGATCATAGCTTTTTGATTCTAGTTGCCTTCTTCTAATTGAATGTGAATTTAGAGCTTATTTTCATGTGGGAATTATTGATCACCTTTCTTGCATGAAGAGTTTGTAGAAATTCTTAGTTGGTTTTTACATGCATGGAAATCAAATTGCACATCATGCATGGTTGGAGAATTAGTAGGTGATGATCCTATACATGGAAGCTTGTGATCTTTGTGCTTTTTAGAGTTGTTTTGTCATCTCGAGTCTTAGCCGAGAGAGTCAATAGAACGATTTTCTTTTGTTATTTGTCGAGAGAGAATAGTGAATAGTTTTGTGATTGCTTCTCGATTAGGTGATTAAAATTTGGTTGCATGAATTAGGAAATCTCAATCAAGCCATCTAGAATCAGATTGAATCCCTAGAATTAACTCTTGTTCTTAATTTGTTCCTTGTTCGTTATTTAATCATTTGCCTACTTGAATTTGCTTATTTGTTTGCTTATTTGATCTTATGTTCAAGTGCTTTAATTAATCAACAATCATGTTGTTTGCAAAGCTTGAATAGTAGGAAGGTGCATAAATTTCGTTTTCAATATAAATTCGAGCTAATAGTCCTTGAGGATACGATACTCGTTGCTAGTTACTACAATAGCCCGATAAAGTGCGGTTTATATAGCTAAGTAAAACTAGTGATCATTTTTTGGCGTCGTTGCCGGGGACTATTAGAATTTAGATTGTTAATGATCTTTGCACTAAGAATACTAGTTCAAGCATTTCTTATTTTAAATGTGTGGTTTGAATCTAAGTGTGTTCTTGGTTGGTTTGTGTAGGTGAATTGGTGCATGATCACAAGGAAGAAAAGAGGAGAAATTATTCCTTTAGATTTGAAGATTAAAGTCACCCATAAGCGAGCTAGCTGAGAAAGAAGGAAGAAAGCAATGGAGAACCAAAGGCCTAATAATATGGCCGACTTGGAGCATCAAATGCAAGAACTCCGACGTCAAATGAATGAGCAACAAGCTCAAAGGGATAGAGCACTACCGCCTCCAATCAACCAAATGTTTGAGCCTCAAGTTAATATGTTTCAAGATGGAGGTTGGGGCAATCGGTGCAACGCCAACAACTTTGAGCTAAACTCGGGGTTGATTAATATGATTCAAGCAGAGTCATTTGGAGGAGGGTTCAATGAAGATGCAAATACTCATTTGAGTGTCTTTTTGGATGTTTGTGAAACCATCAAGATCCAAGGGGTTTCAAATGACGTCATTCGATTGAGGCTCTTCGGATTTTCGTTAAGGGACAAGGCAAATCTTGGTACAAGATCCTCGACCGTTCGGAGATCACCACTTGGGAGCAATTGTGCCGACTTTTCTTAGCCAAGTACTTCCCTCCCTCGCGTGCTCAAAAGCTTATTTCGGACATCTCCCATTTCTCTCAATTGGGGGATGAATCAATCTATGGGAAGGATATGTTGAGGAGATGTCCTCAACATTGGTTTTCAAAGGAGCAACAAATCTTAAACTTTTATCGAGGGCTTACTAGTCATACACGGGAGGTCCTGAATGCTACTGCCGGTGGTGGCTTGACCAACCACCTTATGAAGAAGCGGTTCGGATTTTGAAGGAAATGATGGCCAATAGTTGTCATTGGCCTCAAGAGAGGAGTTCTTCAAAGAGAGTTGCCTCCATTTCGGATGAGAGGTATGATGATCTTCTTAAGCAATTCACCATGCTCAAGAGGGACTATGAGACCGAAAGAAAGGGAAAGTTAGATGTGAAGAAGGTGTCTCAATCGATGCAACAAGGAGATAAATAGTATTCACAATTCGAGGATGCTAATTATGTGAATCAACGGGGGTATAGCAACTACAACCGTTCGAGTTATCCTTCGGGGAATCAAGCCTATAATCCGTATTATAGAAATCCGAATTTGTCGTACTCTAACCCGAATAATACTATCCATCCACCACCCGAATTCTCGGTGTCTCAAGGGATGATCAATGAGCCAAAAAAGCCAATGTCGACCAAGGAAGAAATGATGCAACAACTTCTCCAAAACCAAAATACTTTCATGGGTGCAACGGGGCAAAAGGTTACAAGTTTGGAAGGAATCGTCATGGCTTTGACTAAGCAAATGAAGATGTTGGAAGGGCAATTTCCAAGCAACATGGAGGTTAATCCGAAGAATCAATGCAATGCCATTCATTTGAGGAGTGAAACTACTTACAAGAATTATCCGGAGTTGGAAGAGCAAGAGGAGGTTGTTAATGAAGAGTCGGAAGTGGAAGAGCCTATTTCTCAAGTGGAGAAGCCTCAAGTTCCAAATGAGGTACCTTCTAAAACTATTCCTTCCATTCCTTCTTCTTCTTTGCCAAGTAAAGATGTGGTTGTCAAAGCTCCTTACCCTCAAAGGCTTGCCAAGGCAAGAGGTGATGAGAAGTTTGCCAAGTTCATTGAAATGTTTAAAAAGGTTGAAATTAATATACCTTTACTTGATGCTTTGAGAGACATGTCGGGCTATGCTAAGTTCTTGAAAAAAACCGTGTCAAGGAAGAGGAAGCTTGGTAAATTTGAAACAATCAACTTGTCGGAGGAGTGTAGTGCCGTTTTACAATGGAAGTTGCCTTTAAAGCAAAAGGACCCCGAGAGTTTTGTGATTGCTTGTGTTATTGGAGGCCAAACTTTTGGGAGAGTCTTGTATGATTTGGGTGCTAGTATTAATCTCATGCCTCTTTCGATATTCAAAAGGTTGGAGATTGGAGAATTGAAGGCTACTTCTGTTGCCTTGCAAATGGCCGATCGTTCTGTCTCTTATCCTAGAGGAATCGTGGAAGACGTGCTAATTAAGGTGGAGGAGTTTATATTTCCTGCGGATTTTGTGGTACTTGACATGCCCGAAGATGATAATACTCCACTTATTTTTGGCCGACCATTCTTGGCAACAGGAAGGGCATTGATCGATGTTTAAGATGGTGAGTTGATCTTCCGTTATAATGATGAGAAGATAACTATCTCAATCTATGAAGCTATGAAGAAGCCACAAAAATTAGAGCTTGAAGAGTGTAATTTCATTGGTTCTTATTCATCTTATTCTCAAGATTCTTTGGAGCATTGTATTGTGGAGTCTATTCATTCTTATTCGGAATTGGATGAGGTGTGTGATGAGTTGTTGGAGTCTATTGGTTACATGGATGCAATCCAAGGTATTCCATTAGAGGATTTGGGATATTTAGATCTCTATAAACCTATTGAAGGAGGAGTAGCGGAAGGAGTGCCAAATCGAACTCTCCACCGACTTTGGAATTAAAGCTCTTGCCCGACCACCTCAAGTATGCCTTTTTAGGTAAGGATGAAACTTTTCCGATTATTGTGTCTTCATTTTTAAATGACGAGGAGTTGGATAAGTTGTTGAGGGTATTGAGGAAGTATAAGTCTTCCATTGGATGGTCTATTGCCGATATTAAGGGAATTAACCCTTCTATTTGCATGCACTGAATTTTATTAGAGGCTGATGCAAAGCCATACGTCCAACCTCAACGTCGTTTGAATCCGGTGATGCAAGAGGTCGTGAGGAAAGATGTATTGAAGTTATTTGATGCCGGAATTATCTATCCCATCTTCGATAGTGAGTGGGTTAGTCCAACTTAAGTGGTTGCCAAGAAAGGAGGTATAACTGTTGTAGAAGACGAGAAGGGGGAACAAATAGCCACTCGGCTGCAAACGGGTTGGAGAATTTGTATTGACTATAGAGCATTGAATGAGGCTACAAGGAATGATCACTTTTCACTTCCTTTCATTGATCAAATGCTTGATAGATTGACCGACTATGAGTATTATTGCTTCTTGGATGGCTATCCAGGTTATAACCAAATCACCATTGCTCCGGAGGACCAACACAAGACGGCCTTTACTTGCCCTTATGGAATCTTTGCTTGCCGACGGATGTCTTTTGGTCTTTGCAATGCACCCGCCACTTTCCAAAGATGCATGATGGTGATCTTCCATGGACTTATTGAGAATATTATGGAGGTATTTATGGATGATTTCTCGGTCTTTGGGTCTTCTTTTGATGATTGTTTGAAAAATCTTTCTCCAGTCTTGCAAAGGTGTGAGGAAACTTCTCTTAGTCTCAATTGGGAAAAATGTCATTTCATGGTGAAAGAAGGCATTGTTTTGGGCCACAAAGTTTTAAGAAACGGGCTAGAGGTGGACCGAGCTAAGATAGTAGCCATTGAAAAGCTTCCTCCACCAACCAATGTGAAGTCAATCCGGAGTTTTCTTGGCCATGCGGAATTTTATCGAAGATTTATAAAGGACTTCTCTAAGGTATCCAAGCCTCTTTGTTCTTTGTTGGAAAAGGATTCTAAATTTGACTTTAATGATGCATGCCTTGAGTCTTTTGAGAGATTGAAGAAAGCTCTAGTGTCGACTCCCGTCTTGATCTCGCCCGATTGGAATGAGCCTTTCGTGTTGATGTGTGACGCGAGTGATTGGGCCGTGGGAGCCGTGTTGGGCCAAAAGAGAGATAAACTCTTTCAAGTTATATATTATGCGAGTAAAATCTCGACTCAGCGCAAATGAACTACACGACCACCGAAAAGGAGTTTTTGGCGGTTGTATATGCTTTTGATAACTTTAGGCCATATCTTGTGGGTACACATTCCATTGTCTATACGGATCATCCAACAATTAGATATTTATTTGCCAAGAAGGACTCCAAGCCTCGTCTCATTCGGGGGATTCTCTTTCTCCAAGAGTTCGACATGGAGATAAGGGATCGAAAAGGGTGTGAAAATATTGTTGCCGATCATCTCTCTCGCCTTGAGAACCCAGTTAAAGGAGAAGACTCTCAGATACGTATTAATGATTGCTTTCCCAATGAACAAGTCTTGAAGTTGGTGGATTTTACTCTTTGATTTGCAGATTATGTTAATTATCTAGTCATTGGTGAAGTGTCGGGTGATCTTACTCATTATCAAAAGAAGAAATTCTTCCATGATGTGAGGTTTTATTATTGGGAGGACCCTAATTTGTATCGGCATTGTGCCGATGGTATTATTCGAAAATGTGTGAAGCAATCGGATTAGGTGCGAATCATGGAGGAGTGTCATAGCTCTCCAAGTAAAGGTCATTTCAGTGCTCATCGGACCGCAATAAAGGTTTTCCATAATGGTTTCTTTTAGCCTTCCATATTTAAAGATTGTTTTGCTTTTGTCAAGTCTTGTGATAGGTGCCAAAGAATGGGAAACATCTCCAAACGAGACGAGATGCCGCAAAATATCATGGTGGAAGTCGAGCTCTTTGATGTGTAGGGAATTGACTTCATGGGACCCTTTCCCAAGTCTCAAGGGTATATTTACATCCTTCTTGCGGTTGCGTATGTGTCTCGATGGGTGGAGGCGATTCCCACGGCGAAAAATGACTCGAAGGTGATGCTTTAATTTTTGCAAAAATATATCCTCACTCGTTTTGGCACTCCAAGGGCTTTGATTAGTGATGGCGGTTCACACTTCAATAACAAGTGGTTGGGAAGCTTACTTTCTCGATATGGGGTGAAGCACAAGATCGCCAGTCCTCATCATCCTCAAGGGAATGGCCAAGCGGAGCTTGCAAATCGAGAGATCAAACAAATTCTTGAGAAGTCGGTGGCGCATAGGAAGGATTGGGCTACCCATTTGGATAATGCACTTTGGGCCTATCGCACCGCATACAAAACTTCTATTGGTATGTCTCCGTTTCAACTTATTTTTGGAAAGTCGTGTCATTTACCCATTAAGCTTGAGCATAAGGCATATTAGGCCACGAGACGGATTAATCTTGAGTTTAAGGAGGCCGGTTATACAAGGCTTGAGAAGTTACTTGAGCTTGATGAGTGGAGAAACGAAGCTTTTGAAAGTTCTCAGATTTACAAGGAAAGGGCAAAGAAGTTCCGTGATCGAGTCATTCATTCCAAAGATTTTGCTCCCGGAGATGAGGTACTTCTTTACAATTCTCGTCTTCGTTTATTTCCGGGCAAGTTGAAGTCTAGATGGACGGAACCGTATGTTTTGTATAAGTGCAATGGCAAGGGGACTTATGAACTTCTCAAATCTAATGGAGAAACTTTTGTGGTGAATAGACATCGTCTCAAACATTACATCAATTGTGAGCCGGAGCGGAATGTGACGGTCATGTTTCTCAATGATCCTTGAAGAGTGAGGTATCGTCTAGCTTTAGACGTTAAACAAAGCGCTTGTTGGGAGGCACCCCAACACATTTACTTGCTTTCATTTTTGTTGTGTTTTTCTTCCGTTTTTAGTTTTTGTTGATCTTGTTGGTTGTGTGTTTGGTGGTAGTTTTGAATGTGCGTTCGTTTTAGTTAGGATGTGTGGAATTCGTTGTTGGTTTGGTTGTCGTTTGTCGTGTGTTGAACTTGTCATCTCGTTTGTTGTTCCGTCGTTCATTTCATTTGGTTGTGGTCATTTTGATTGGTAAACATGTTGGCATGCTCATCTCGTTTCATGTTTTTAGTGTGGCCTTGGTTTCCTTTTCATTTTTCTTTTTCCTTTAAAAAAAAGCTTTGAAAACCTAAACCGGCGTCTAGATCGGCGCTCGAAATTGCTAATCCGGCGATCGGGACCCAAACCGCCGGATGGGTCATCAAAAATTACTAGATTCCTTATGTCGTGTTAATCAAAATCGGCAGTCAGATCGGCGCCTCGGCGCTGGACCGCCGACCGGACCGCCGATTTTTACTGTATTTTTTCTGCCGTTTTAAATCTGAACTGACGATCTAATTGGTGCCTCGGTGTTTCGGGATGGTGGGGCACCAGTTCGTAAGTTTAGGGCGCCGACTCGTGCGGTTCTCTCTTTTTCTTCTCTCTTTCTTTCTTTCTTTCCCTTCTTTCTCTTATTTTCTTTCTTCTTTCCTCCAAAACCCACGAAAATAACTCTACTCTCTCTTCAAATTTCTCCCTTAATCTTCTATATCTCCTAAAATCTTTCCACACACCTCCTACCCATCACTTAACCTACATTTCCATCCAAACAAATTCAAGTTTCATCCATCCAATCTCCCCATCTCAAGTTTGAAGTTTTTGCTCTTTTGTTCTTTGTTTTCTTCGAATTTAAGGTAATTTCTTCCTTTGTTTTTCATTTTTATGATTTATTAAACGTAGCTTCTTACAGCAGACATTTAGGGCAATGCTTAACAATAGCTCCTCTTTTATCTATAATAAAACAAGACGGGTAAGAAGAGAGAGGAGGAAGAGATATTCTCGAAAGCCAAGGAAGCCTAGCTCCGCATCCCAAAGCGCGCTGCCCTCCTAGGCGCGCTTTATTCTATATACTCACTTAGATCTTTAATTAAAAATTGTCTGCTTAGTTTTGTAGTTAATTTGTTTTAATTTCGTATTTTAGGCTTGGGTAATTTTTCTAGGGCTTAGATTTTGAAATTTTGGGGGTTTTGTGCTTAATTGTGTAATTTATCATGCTATATTGTGAATTAGTGTTGAATTGAGCATGTTAGATGATTACTTAGGGTTATTTCTTGATTGTGTGGATATATTGGTGCCCTTGAGTAATTTCTAGCATTTTATTTTGAGCTTATGTTTGAATATGGCATGATTATATGTTTAAAAGGATGGGTGATGATGAATTCATGCTTTATTGTTCAAGTTTTGGACTTGTAGTTGGTTATGAGCTTGCTATGTAAAATGTTAGTGATGTGGTTGAACTTACTATGTTGGTGTGTGCTTAGCTTGTTTTATCTTAAATATGGAGCAATGTTGGAAAGATTGTTATTGTATTGGTATTGTGTTGATGTTGGGAGACTAATCTATGTTGTGTAGAGTAGGTACAATGGGAAAAAGCAAGGACAAAAGCCCACGCATTGAGGAGCCACCTCCAAAAGAGAAACCAATGGCATCTATTTCCCGCCAAGAGAAACGCCAAGCCAAGTATCTAAAGCACTTACCTTCAGATCCGGCCGCTCGCCATCGACAAGAGAATAGTGGCCCGTATAAACCTTCCATATTTAAAGCGGTGCTCTGCCGAGAAGATCACAAGGAGCTCTTTATAAATCTTGCAAAAAGGGGCCTTGGTTCGTGCAAGTATCCGGATGAACAAGCTTTCAAAGATCTCGGCCTTTGGGATAATGTCAAGGAGCTATTCGACCGGATTTGGTGGAGATCCATCTTGACGGGCATGTGGCCTACATATCCAAGAGCTACTTTGGAGTTGTTTTCCACCTTGACCATTTCTTTACATCAAACCAAGCTCCCTCAAACGGTGCACTTCCAATTGGGTGATGTTACTCACACAAAGACCATGAAGCAAATAAATGAAATCTTCAATTGTCCGGATGGGGGTCAATGTTCAAAGTCAAGGGAGCTTAAGCCAAGGGAGCTATGGAAGGCAATGACTTATGCCAAGCGGACATATTCATCGGGAAGCTCAAAGGCTACACTTCTCCGTAATCCCGTTTTCCGGGTTATCCAAATGATTCTTGCTCACTCAGTTTTTCATAAGGGGGAGAATAGTTTATGCCGGAGTGCCGAGCTTCAAGTCATGTGGGCCATGCTTACCTACACGCCACTTAACTTGGGACAATTCATCTTCCGTCAATTACATGCCCAAAAGCATCAAAAGAGCGGAGTTCTTTGTTGTGGTGGCCTTATCACGCCTATAGCCATGGCCCTTTGTCCCGCGTTTCCACAGTGGACGATGCTTTCAGACAATGTTCGCATCGACATGGTCACATGAAAGAATATGCAAGTTCTTGTCTCGGCATCCCGTCCCTATCTATTCCGGCAATATAAGGAAGAGAAGCCCAAGCCGGGAAAACGGGAGGTAGTGAAAATCTTTCCCTTGCCCGATCCCACGCTCACAAGTGTATCCACATTGCATGAAAGAACAAATTGGAAGTTGGATACACCAATCCATGAGGCGGCTATTCTAGCGGCCGGAAATCCTCGGGTTGAGATAAATGCAAGTGATGATAGCGGGGGGGAAGATGACCGCGATGATGATGCCGAAGCCGGTGATACCAATAATGAGGAAGAAGAAAAAGGCCAAGAGAGAAGACAACAAGGACAAATAAGAAGAGGAAGAAGAGAGCAAGCCTTTGATAGAGGCCAAACTTCATTTGGGGGGTACCAAGGGTACCAAGACTTTGGAGGGCCGTCGGGATCCTCTAACATGTATGGCGGACCATCGGGGTCCGGGGATTCTATGGTGAGGAGTTCGCTAGCATGGGAGAATGGGTGGAACATATTGACAACTACTGCACCCAGTGGGATAGTGAATTTGCAGTGGTGTGCCGCGGCGTTCAAGCCATCTGCCTCCGCCAGCAAGAAATGAACGAGATCCAGCAGCAACAAATCAGCAACCAACAGTGCTTCCAGGCCGAGATGTATCAGAGATATGATGAATTCAGAGACGACTTATACGCTCGGCAGGAAAGCTTTCAGCAGGATTTGTATGCTCACCAAACTTGGTTCGATAGGAAAGACGCATTCCAACAGGATCTTTATGCGCGCCAAGATTGATAGCATCACGAGGACCAAGTTAATCACCAGGAGATGATCGAGCTCGCTCGAAGTTTTCAAACCCAACAGCTCAATGAAGGCCATAATTGGCCCCCGCCTCCACCTCCCCAATGAAGTTTGAGGTATCATTGTATTTGTATTCTTTTCTTCTCTCCAAACTTATTCGTTTCCCTTCGGTTTTGAATAAGTTGGAGGAGGGGAGAGATGGATACAAATACTTGTAAATATGTGTGTGTTGGTTTGCTTGAGTTTGTTTGGTTGATTGGTTTGCTTTAAGTAGTTGTTTGGGTGTTTTGGAAACTTTTGGAAAAAAAATTGAGTTTAGTTGCTATGATGTGATTGTTTGTAGCTCAATGTGTCTTTGGTGAAAAGCCGATGAGGATAATATATTTTTTTTTTTTACAAAATTGGGTTGGAATTGAGCATTTCTTGATTGGTTTTGCATGGATTAATTGTGGGTTGGAATTGAGCATTTCTTGATTGGTTTTGCATGGATTGATTGATTTTTATTCTTGTGAGATTGATCATGCATGCATTTCTAATCCTAGAACTTGCCTTGGTTCTATATTGAGAATGCTTAGTTGTGCAAGAACTTGGAAATGATCTTAGGCCATCGTTCTCAGAAAGCGATGTTGTGCGGTGGCAAATCAACGAGAAGGAATTCTTTGCAGTGCGGAGGGCGTTTAAAAAATGGCCTTTATTTTTATTAGCAAAAAAATTTACCTCGAAAGTTGATAACACACAGGTTAAAGCTTTTTTAAGGAACAAGATGGAATCTAAACCTGAAAAGGCTAGATTAATTAGATGGCAGGCTGAATGCCAATATTATATTTTTGATATTGTTATTATAAAATCTCATAAAAATGTTCTTGCAGATTTTTTGTCAAGATATGGAGCCAGCTGAAGCAAGATCCATTCTGACAACCCAAAGGCATTTCAGAGACAATCTGGAAATGCTATTTGAGGAATGGAACGAGTGCGTTCTTCATGCTAAACAAGCGGAAAGACCGCAATCTACTGATAAGACGAAAGTCACTAGCAGAATACAAGCATGCTTGCTTACTCAGTGTCAACTATGGGAAGTAATGGAACCGGCCCTCCTCCGGGTTTCCAAAGAACCTTTGGAAAGAGTAGAGTTTTGAGTACATAGCTCTAAACCTGTAGCAGGGGATTCCAATACCCTTTGCCTAGGTCCTAAGTTGGTGGTTTCTTCAAAACCTTGGCCCAAGGAAAAGATGAATTTCAGGAGTCACACCTTGAAGTTTTATGTCAACCCAACACCTTTGGGGTTAAAGAGGGAGAGATTAATCTTAGGCCAATGAGTGGAACTTCTAAGATTAATACTGACAAAATTGAAGTTTCTTCTTCATGGTAGATTTATCAAGCCAATTGGGAAAAACTTGTTACCAGGAGAAATATCAACCCAGAAAAAATGAAGGTTGATGTTTCGGGGAAATATCTTCAAGTGTGGACGATGCCAGGTGCCGATTCACACAAAATCAGGAGATGGAATGAATTCGGGGCATTAGCCTTAGTTTATACTACATCACCATCATTCACAGAGATTAAGGGTCTACCCAAATGGATCCAAGAGGTTGTGTATGATGCATGGGCTAACAATCCATCGCTTAGCCGAGGAGATATATTGGAGTTATACTTTATCAGTGCAGCTCCAGAACCAGCAGGAAAAGGTAACCATGAAGCCTTTCATTACATAAGGCTTAGGAGACCTGATACCATTGCCTTAGGAAGAATCAAGGCACCAATGGAGGAAGGGACTACATTAGTCTCAATTATGCCAGAGGATCTCATTTCAACCAGAAGAGCATGGGGTCTATAGGTCTGTCTTACGGAGATGGACAAAGTCAAGTTTCCATTCAGGTTCTTCCAGAACTCAGCGAATGGATCATTCCTGTTAAATACTATGACAGGAAAATCAACCAAATTTGCAGAGGAAGCTTTCGAAAGAAAAAGGACTTTGCTTTGGAAAAACAAGATTGTGGGAGCAAGGAGACTCATCGCAAATATTGCAACATGGCTCATTTCGGGCAATGGTCTGAACGCACATGTTCGGATTGTCCAAACCAGAAGGAGCTAGAATTCGGAAAGGGCTTTCTACCCAGAAGAGGAAAAGAGAAGGCTCGCTCCAACGAGTATGCTGAGCACAAGGCACTGCCAAAAGCAAGGGCACCTAGGGCCTGGGAAAAAAGTAGATTCCCGACATAGGATAAAGGAGTCATGTGACTCTAAGCTAGAAAACCACTCACAAAAAAGAAAATGACAATGATGGGTGGATGAACATGAATTACCCACTAAACTACAAGTGGGTAAAGCTACAGGAGGACCATTACCAGAAAAATAGTAATCCACAAGTCACGGGAAATCATACAGGTCTGTTGTCTTCACGCAATAATGGAAGACAGGGTGGACCAACTTCATGGGAGGTTGACTGTCCTCAAGCGATAATGGAAGGACCCGCTTCACGTGAAGAAAAGAGGAGCCGAGGATAAGGGATCCAATGCAATAATGGAGGATAGGAGGCCACTCCAGACCTCTATATAAATCCAGGCAAATGAAAGCAGAAGATCATCGAAAAAATCACTCACCATCTTCTCTGCTTCATCCGAAATAAATCTAGCATAATTTTCTTCTCTTTTCTTTTCTTTTCTTGTCTTTTCTTGATGTATCCAAGTACCGCTATCATAGGTAGCTAAACGAGTCTGTCTTCTTCCTAAAGGGGATATACTTATGTTGTAATAAGTTTTATATAATTCGTAAATAAATATCTGGGCTTTTACTCATCCCTTCCAATATTTAAGATTCTATTTGTATATCGACGGAGCAGCCTATGCCTCAGGTAGGAAACGAGCGAAGGCTGTGCTGGGTGTTACTGAAGAGTTCTGCGGCTGGAAACCATCGATTGCGATCGTGTAGTTGGACGAGGTTCTTAAAACTTCCGACAGAAAAATCCGACAGTATTACGGTCGAAAAGGTATGAAGTCGATATACGTAGAATTTATTTTATAACGGAAGTGTGATGGACATGATAGTTTTGTATTGATTATTTCTATATTGAAAATTCGATTAAAAAAAAAGAGAAAAAGAAGAAAAGGAGACTATTTCTCTCAAAACTTAAAGCTTTAAAAGCTTAACGGATTGAGTAACGTCATCAGCATGGTGAGGATAAAAAACAAAAGGTCTTTTTACACGTGTCATAAAAAAAGCTTGCTTGTGCAATGCACCAAGGTGTGCAGAAGTCTCTACTTGGTATAAACTGATTGATTTGTGCGATTAATGTAGATATGGTATGAGGTAAGTTGCGTATGATTGTTTAAAATGAATAAAAAGCTGGATATAAGAATTTGGACCAAGGCAAAGAGAACCTTCTTTCAAATATACTCATGTGAATAAGACCCGGTATAATAAATAGACAAAAACTTGGGTGTAAATGTTGCACCGTGTAACACCCGTCCGCCCGATCTGACCCAACCCGTTTGACTCAGGTCAACCTCTTTTGATCTTTTTTTTTTAGTTTTAGTTTTTTTTTTTAGTTTTGTTTACTCTTTTTTTTTGCCGCTTCTTCTTTGGTCAAGATTCGAGCGATGGGAGCCGAAGGCTTCGGAGAGAGCCGAAAAAATTCAAAGTTGTTGCCCGCCAGTTATTGTTATTTTAGTAATCGGAGCGAACACAGAGCTGAAGGCTCCGCCGGAAAAAAAAAAAACTAGGGCGCGTGAAACCCACGCACAACGCGTGGATCTCACGCATGGGTCGGGCGGGCGCGTGGGGCGGGTCGGGTCAGGCGAGTTATGCACCATACATATGCACACAACACAAGTGCAACTCTAATAAATATTCCGACTATAACAATTGATTGTCGACGTGAAATAGTGATGATTACTGAATGCTGATTAGTGAAGTGGTCCATGGTCTCTCTCTCTCTCCCCCCTCACACACACACACACACACACACCTAATCAATCTATTTATACTAGATTTAGGTGGGCACATATATACCTTTCTCAACTGTAATTGTGTCACCCGATTCGTATAGGCCTATATATATGGCGGTACACCGTACACTTCTCACTATCCTAGTAGTAATGAAGTTTTTCTAATTTTATTTTTCACAAACAGTCTTTATTAGTATTTGAAATCAAATTTTTATTTCCACTGCCTATTTCATTAACTTTTTACTATTATTTATTTCATTTTCTTTTCATGGAACCACCACCCCCCACCCCCCACCCAATAGTTTCTGAGTACTTTTTAGTGGACTGAAGATTCTAAAGTTCTTTCATGCAGACTACATTATATCATAACAAAATTCATATACTGCGGGATGTCCTTTCTTATGTTAACATCAATCTTATGTCACTAACTTAATACTCTCTCCGTCCCATCGAATACGGTCTGTTTTTCATTTTGGAATGTCTCACTGTACTTGACATGTTCCCTTTAAAGGAAACAATTAGTTTATATACATGGTCCACTATCCCATGTAAACCCAATTAACTTACTCTCACTTCACACTCAATTATCCAATTTATAATTTTATTAGCATTATAAAATATTGCATTCATACAACACTAAACACTTTCTTTATACTCAATACCCTTTTTCTTAGTCTCCGTGCTCATATGAACTGGGTCGTATTCGGCGGGACGGAGGGAGTATGTGTTAGTAACTTCATTATTTTTTTCAATACAGCTAAAAATATTCTTATTGATTTTTTTTTTGAACTAATAGATAAATATATTAAACCATCTTTCGAAATATAAAGTAAATAATATTGTAAACGAATGGAACAAACAAAATATGCTAGTATTAGTTATTTTCTGATCCCAAATGGAATAGCAAAGTCAATGAGTTCGGAAATATGGATTCATTCCCTAGTCTTTAGAATTGGTGATTCCATTCAAAAAATATCACAGTACGTTCAAATATACGGCAATGAACATAAAAATGATTATTTTGATTTTATCTAATTTCATCATACCAATTACCATCTAAGATACTATACTTAAATGAAGGTTATGCCATATAGTTGTAGGCATGCAAACAGGCATGCATGTAACCCAATACTATGTATCTCCCACAAAATTTCATATTCTTGCAATAAATAAGTTTTGATCATGATATTGATGGGTCGGAAGATATTAAATTAGATAAATTGGTACAAGCGGTGAACAGACCAATGCTTCACCAATAAACCTTTAATCAACAATTGAACATGATCTTATTTGAATTGAATATAACCCACATATCGATCTTTATGACTATATTTTATTAGTATTTCGTAATAATTAAATCTATATTAATATTCTTAGCTCAAAAGAAGAAGACGACAAATATATATATTGAATTTTCGTATTCAATCAATCGAACGAAAATGAATTCTTGAAGGTCTATGCTTAAACTGATAATTGTTGATTGTGTAATTAAAACCCAACTTCGATTAAATAAAAGAATGGACGGTCTTAATTTCATAAAAAGATGGAAATTTCAAATTTAATTGAAGATTGGCAAAATAATATATGGTGGTATTCCAACAGGAGCCAAGGGACCCGACGATAAATCGATCAAACTTTAGTTTTGTTTTGTATTCATAAATATATATGTGCAAATACGTGTCGGTCATTCTTTGATTAAGCCATGCCAACTAACTAAAGGTACTTACAAAGGCAGTAGCAACTTGAAACCAAAAAAAGAAAAAAAAAGACAAAAAAAAGAAAAAAAGATTACTAATGTAATTAAGGGCATTATGAAGATCATAAAGTCAATTTGGCAAAGGTCTAGAGTATGGAATTTTGCTGAAACAATATTAATGAGCCCACCTTGCCAAAGATTATTGCTTTGATGCTATATGTGATTCGAAGACAAGAAACATATTCCCCAGGTTGAATAAAATAATAGAGCATTTGAATTAAGCTATAAATCTGGGATCCACAACTTGTCTTTTTCATAACAGGTTTATTAAGGCAAAAACAAAAGCCCTTTTAGCAGCCTATATAAATATTAAAATTTTGAAAATTTGAAATTATAGCAGCCTATAATTATATTTAATACTCTTAACACTGGAGTTATTATATGATTACAAAGCGAACTAATCAAAAATTAAATCGTACACCAAAAAAAAAAAAAAGCTTTTGCGTTTTGTGGGAATCAATACAGTCAACATTAAGCGAAATTATATCGTGCTTTAGAATAATATTGAGTTATAATTATGAAAAAATTAGTACATAAGTTTATTTTTCGGCCAAAGGTTTATTCCAACATTTGCATACGTACGGATAATTAAATAATTACAAGTGGATTAAAAGCAGAATTACGTGTATTTTGAATGTTAAAGTTTTGCGTCAAGTCCACAAAATGGGGCCGGGCAGCAGTGAATTGACATAAGGCGTTCTAGAAAGAAGTAGTATAAAATTGGAATCTACACTATTTCTTAAATTTCCTACTTTATTATAGTAGTAAATATACATATATACATTAAAAAACAAAGGCGCAATCAATCATACGTGCTCGAGCTAGAGCATACCATTCCCATAGGATGATTTAGCGGTAAAAGTGAGTGTCTAAAACTGAGAGGTCTCAGGTTTGAACCTCATAAAATATCTTTATAGGTCAAATTTGTCGCACTTGTATTTGAAAAATGTGGTTTACCTGTCCTGTGTGGTTTACATGCTACTGTACAAGAGACGAACATTTACCCAATACGCACCGAAAATAGCGGATGTGGCTTCCCATGACATCAAAAAAAAAAAAAAAAGAGAGAAGCGCTAGAGCATACCGTTATAGATAACTTATTATTTAATGTATTTTTATGTTGAAATTGCTGTAATTTAGTGTGGAAACATTGGAGATGACCAAATTCGATGGACCTAGTTCCTGAAGTTTTGTTTTTAATGTTTTTGTCATATATATATATACTCATTTCTTCCCAATTCAATATATTTTGTTTTTCGTATTTGGAAGTCCCACTTCGGTAGGTTTGTACTAACGTACACACACCCCAACACGTAATTAACACATGATAACTTATAAATGACACATTATGATACAAAAATTACTCCCGGTTTCTCAGTTCTCCCTTATTTTTATTTAATAAAAATATCAATCAGAAAATTACTTTTTTTTATTCAATCTTATTATAAATAATTTATTTTCTTAATATTCATCATTGAACTTATTGAGGTGCAATGGAATATTGATTACTCGTTAGTCATTACAGTCCTATTGAATATGGTCATATGTCCACCCCTATCTTCTCATAATTCATAACAAATTATATTTTATTTTACATTTACCTTTTCATTGAAATTAAACAAATACTACATGTTATTCTATTAACTTGAAATGCCAAGCAAGAATGTACAGCTGGACGAAATAATATTTTACATGTAATCAAATTAGTTTCGAATAATTAACATAAAAAATATGATAGTTTTAGGTCTTAAAGTTATATATACATATCTGTCATTACCTTATTTTTATAAAGAAATTTAATTATATTAGATCTGTCCTCTAACTTAGTTCGTGTGCGTGCGTAATGGGTAGTTGTGATTGGTTGAAAAAAGTTGTTTGTACATTAATGTTTCTTATTAACTGAAACCAGCTAACTATCTATTTCTGTAGATTTTATTATAAATTGTAACCATAGTGCATAGGTGTGTATGTGTAGTGCATAGGTGTGTATGTGTGTGTGCAGCCAAATAAACATTATGTTTGAAGATGTTTGGATAAACTAATATTATGAAGATTAGGTATCTATTATATAATTCGATAACCTATGTGAACAAAAGAAATTATTGTTTTATTTGAACAATCACTTTAAGAAATGCATAATATTCATAAGGAATGAAGTCGTGTGTCTTCTATTCTTATGCAAAAGTTTATTTATTTTTCTTTTCTTGCATTTTAGAAATGAAATCAATAATTTTATTCGGATACACGGGCCACACAAGTAAAAAAAAAAGAAAATTAAAGTATAAAATTGAAAATAATACATTTTCCCTTAAAGTTTAGATTTCCCAATTACTTTAAAAATACATTGAATATAAGAATATCTATTTTATTAGAAAGAAGAGATATATTTAAAAACAAAATCGTATAATGGGTGCTCCGACCCTCACATTAAAACAACTTAAAAAAAGTACTCCAACAAATTCTGGGACCTAAAACTCAATTTACAATCGAAACATTGTACAAATCCTGATCTTTTAAAAATAAATTAAATTTCATCAACTACCTTAACGAATTCAAACACATCTCCCTAAAATTATTACTACTATATTATATTTCAAATGATAATTAATAGTGCAAATAAAAAGCGCATAGTCTCGTCCTCAAATTAGAAAAATGTATTGTGGGCACATTGGATGGTCCATTTAATAATATTCGTAACTGGTGTTTTGCCAAAGTTAATCTAATAATAAAACACAGATTCATTTGGGTGCGTATGTTAAGCTAGCAATAAAGTGATTAATGTTATATTATAAAAAAACATAACTTCACTTACATTTCATTTCTTAATGAATTGGAGTTGCTACTCGTTAGTGTATTTCAGATAAATTTAGTATAAGCAGTCGCCTCATCTAATAAAACACCATTTTTTTCGCTTTATATATTATAAGCACTTGTTTCTAAGAGCACTCGCAGCAGTGGGCTCGATCACCGGCTCGAGCTGCTGCTCCGTCGAGCCCGCCCGTCACCGCTACCCCTCCAACAAGCCCAACACGCCTGCCTTAAAATAAAAATAAAAATGCACGCTTCCATCTTAAAAAAGAAAAATAAAAATCAAGTTAATTTCAGCAACAACGGCCGGAAAAAGGGTAATGACCGAATTTAGGCAACGGGCATTTGGCCGCAACGACCATTTTGCAATTGAACTTTTTTTTTGTTTTTTTACTTTTACTTCCCTATAAATCCCCCTTTCATCCAAATTAAATTCACACCTCAATTTTGCATCTTCTTCTCCTTATTTTCTTATTCTTCTTCAATAATATTCTCAATTTTCATCTTTCTCTTCTCGTCCAACAATGGCTCCTCATTTCGCGTACTCCATAACCGAAAACGAAGTCTTGCTCGAGCTTGGGTCAAAACTAATCGCAATCCAACGCCAGATCAATTTGGCAACAAGTGACGGAGTGGTATAACTCAAATAGACCCGAAGTCACGGTGGTCAGAAAATACCAATCAGTTGCGCTACCATAAGAGTCGGACGAAGAACACGTGTCGCGTGTTCAATAGTACACACCAGCGAGTTGCCCAACAAAATCCAAACACTGACACCGACCTCATCCTTGGGATGGATGTGTCCGAGTACGGAGCCATTTGCGGGGAGTTCACGCTTTTAGACACTTGAAGGATGATCAAGGACGAGTCGAACTTTTAGTTTTACGTGTTGCAGTAGTACTAATTTTTTTATTCTAGTAGTAGTAACTTTTTTTTAATTCCATCAGTAGTAATTTTTTAATTGTTAATGTAGGTTTTTCTATTTAAATCAATACAATTTCATTTTTTTTAAATTATAATTTAAAATTCTAAAACTCAAAACTAATTCTATCAAGTTCCTTATTAAACTCTTCCACTGCAGCTTACTAAATTCTATTTGGGATCCATTACTAATTAAACCCTAAAGTGGTGATTAGTATGATGGAATGGAAAGTGGAATGAAATGGTCATTCCTACCTCCATTCTCTTCCTTTGTTTGGTGTGTTTTGCGATCAGAAATCGTCATTCCATCCGGAATTATCATTTTATTCTCCAAGGGATTTTCCATTTCTTACTCAAACCATAGCATTAGTCATTCCTATTTCCTAATGTTTCTATTTTTATATTTTGACTATTTTATCCTCATATATTTTACAATTTGTCAATTTTACCCAAAAAATATCAAAGAATTATTTCCATCAATTCTAAGTTATATTCACACACTGAACACACACATACATGTGCGCGCGCACACACACTTATATATATACGCACATATATACAATACATTAAAAAAAATATCAATTTTATTCGTTCATTTATTTGTTGTACATATAAAATATAAGAATCAACTTATCCGTTCCATTTTATTCCAAGTTCTATAACATTTTTAACCTCATTTCATTTGTACCTTATTCAATTTACCGATGGCCTTCCAAAGGACTCAATCACTGCGAGTGCTTAAATTAATGTATCCTGAAATTTCGTGGAATGCTCCAGTTGGAAATACACACATATATATACAGAATGAGATTGGGGTCAGTCTGACGTCGGCTTCCCTCATTGGTTAACTTTCGCCTCTTTTGTCCTTTCCCTCTCTCTCTCTCTCTATCTCCCTCTCCCAAAGGCTAGCTCAACTCTACTCTACTCAACTCAACTCAACCCTCCGCTCACCATTTCTTCAGCCGCACAGAAAGTGAGGACCATCTCTATTGCCCCTTTCCCTTCTCCATCTATTACTCACCAAATCAAACGACACAAATACAATCACCCCCTACCCTACCCCTACCCCAGCCCCAGGATCTTCGTTTATCCTATTCATTCCTCTCCGATCAATCCCCAAATTCATCAATCTTCTGACTTTTTACAAACCGAATCATTGTCTCCTTTTCTGTTATTGTTATCTTTTTATGCTCAATCTGTAACGAGAATAATTCCGAGGAATGGATGGGAGGAAATCGAAGAGAACAAACGGTTTCGGCGCCGCCGGCGGTGGAAGCAGCCGGAGCTGCTGCGCCAGCAGTAGTAGCGGCGCGTACGACACCGTATGGGAGTGTGTGATACCATACGTTCAGGACCCGCGCGACCGGGGCGCGGTGTCGCTGGTGTGCAAGCGGTGGTTCGAGATCGATGCCATCACGCGCAAGCACGTCACCATGGCGCTCTGCTATACCGCCACGCCGCAGCGGCTGTCGCGGCGGTTCCCTCAGCTGGAGTCGCTGAAACTCAAGGGCAAGCCACGCGCTGCCATGTTCAACTTGATTCCCGAGGACTGGGGCGGATTTGTCACGCCGTGGGTCGAGGAAATCATCAGGTCCTTTGGGAAGATGAAGGTGCTGCACTTCCGGCGGATGATTGTAAAGGATTCAGATCTTGAGCTGCTAGCTACTTCTCACGGGAAGGTTCTGGAAGTTTTGAGGCTAGACAAGTGTTCGGGTTTCTCTACTGATGGGCTTCGGCGTATAGGCAACTCGTGCAGGTAGTAAAACGCGAACAATACTTTGTGCTATTGTTTCTATGTTTTTTCATATTGTTCTGGTTTCTTGACTTTTATTTCTTGATTTAATTTTGCTTCAATTTCTTGATTCGAATTTTAGGCTTTAATCTGTACTCGGTAAGTTCTGTTATCGATATGATGACATTCTTGAATTTTTGGTGTATGCTGATATCTTGGAAGAATTTCATTTGCCTGGAGGATATCAAATTATATCATTAATTTAATGAATTTCTGTTATTTACTATTGACGTGCTGATATTTCGACTAATAGTTGCTGGATCTGAATGGTTTTGAACTCTTGACTGGATGGCTGTACACATGCGGCTTGCCAATGCATAAGTTTGACTTTTCATTTTCATTGAGCTTGGTAACGGGTTTGGTTCTTATGTCTGAATTTGCTCGCCAAATTTGTATGTTTGTGTTTTTGCAACAAATATTAGTAGTTCGTTAGTCTAATTGTAAGTTGCTTATTATGATGATTCATGTTTCAATCTTATTTTACTTGAATTTTTCATAAGTACATCCACCCTACAGTCCCTGCTAGTTATAGTCTGCACACTTCATGCATACTTGTTGGCGCGATAAAAAAAACTAAACTGGCTTGGTGTAAAAATTCATAAGTAATATCTAAGCAAAATATTTTGGCTTAAATATGAGACATGACACAGGAAATATGACTGTCGCAGAAGAGCTTAAAAGTGTTTTCTAACTATTGCGGTTGAAACATTTCCTAGTGAACCAGGAGTATTTTGAGGATAGGCTAGTTGTAACAGTTACATATTAATGTGCTTCTTAATTAGATCATAGAGCTTCTCTGTAGGGGTTCGACGAGTGGATACATGCTTAGAACTTATAAATTTGATGTAGGATTTGATCTATTGGTGCTCATGGGTTGTTAGATATAAAACCAATAAGTTGGCTGTACCATTTACTCTATGATTCTATGGAGAGGAGGATCTTGTTGTGACGTTGTCCTAAACAATTGTTTGTTGATCTCGTTAAAACTCTAGAAATACTCAATTGTCAACGAAGAAATTATTTATAATACTTATGCATTTCTAAAATTTGTGGACGTCACCATGATTTTAAGGCTCATTTCAAGGATTGCGAAGTGAGAACTTGCACCATGTTTTTTCGTAAGCTTAAACTTAGTAAAGTGAGGAAAAAGTAAAAGAATATTATAGCAAAATCATAATGGTAATGGAGTAGATTTGTTGACTTTCCAATAGGTTCATTTTAGTTAATATCATCTGAAGAATTCGTTGACTACATTTTGGTCTCTGGCTTGAGAAGACCACCTAATGCACTATGGATTGCTAATGCTGACATTTGAGATATGATATTTGTTTTTCTTTTGTGTTAGCGAATTCTAAACATTTATTTCGCTGTCTAGGAATTTGAGAAATTTGTTTCTGGAGGAGAGCACTATAGTTGAAAACGATGGAGAATGGCTGCATGAGCTAGCGTCGAGCAATACAGTTCTTGAAAGTTTAAATTTCTACATGACTGATATTACAAAAGTTGCACCTGGAGATCTTGTTCTGATAGCGAGAAAATGTCCATCTTTCGCCTCACTGAAAATTAGTGATTGTGATCTCTCAGACCTCATAGGTTTTTTCAGAGCAGCATCATCATTGGAAGAGTTCTGCGGGGGATCTTTTAGTGAGCCTCCTGGACAGGTTGGGGAAGGTGTTTTTAATGGGCAATTGGAAAGGTATGGCAATGTTGTATTCCCTAGTAGCTTGTGCCGCTTGGGCCTTACTTACCTGGGGAAACCGGAATTGCCCATTGTGTATCCTGTGGCTTCCAAACTTAAAAAATTGGATCTCCTCTATGCTCTGCTTGATACTGAAGGCCATTATCAGTTACTGCAAAGATGTCCTAACCTGGAAATTCTTGAGGTAAATATGAAGGCTTTTGTTGATTTATTTCATCATTTGAGTTTTGCCTTGTGCTAATAAAATGTTAATGTGCTCGACATGTTTGAAGTATTTTCCCATTAGATTATTTGCAAATTTTGTCAAACATCCAGTGCCTAGACAGTATAGTTCTAGCTTATAAACTGGTCTTGTTAACCCCCATGTATTCTTCAGTGGCTTTGAGGCATTATGCTATTAGTCAAAACTAGATTAATGTTTATCTTGTGGTAAGTAAACTTTGTGAGTCCATATACATCTTTGCTCTGGCAATTAGGTTGTCCTCATTAGTATAGGATTGCGATCCTTGTCTGAATAACATTTTTCCAAGCAATGTAAAAATCAGACAAATTAATTAGAATAAATTTGATTCATACATTGAATGCAGCATGATCAAGTTTAGCATATGCAACATGCAAGTAATGAGTCTATGTTTTGTGTGCGCAGGAGTCTTTCTTGGGAAAAACAATAACTAAAGCAAAAAATGTAAATAAATTGTGTCCTTTTATCTTTTTATTGCAAGGCAACTTCTTCACCTCCACTCAAATGGACAGGGTATGTTGTGGTTCGGTGTTTGGCTTCTTGATTTGTTATCAAGGTGCCCTTTTCTTGCCATTGCCATCCACGGATATTTTTAATGTTCCTTTTCACTGCCGGCAGTAGTTTTTATCTTGCTGTTTGGCTCTGGAGTTGGGTTTATTTTGGATTTTCATTGAAGACCAACTAAAGTCATTTTTGTGTGATTTACTTCTGTTTTGAAATTTTTGCTGCACCCAAAAGGGTCGTCTTTTGCTTTCCTGTACCTTTCACCTGAACTTGGAATTGTAGTTGTTTAACCCTTTTGCTTTGGTAGGGTAATGAAGATAAAATTTCTACATTTTCTTTCAGCATAACTTCTTATGAGTAGTAGATTGTACTCGACTTATTTGACACAAGAGTTGACGTAACATTTATGTTTTTTCTCAATGCTTGATGAGTCACTACGAATATTTGACCTTTTGTTTTGGTGTAACTTGTTATTATCAGTAGGTAACTACATTCTTAATTTGAAGTAGCAATTTTTTATTTTATTTTTTTTTATTTTATGGAACAGACAAGAAATGTTATTGGAGATAGAGGATTGGAAATTCTGGGCGAATTCTGTAAGAAAATGAGAAGACTGAGGATAGAGCGTGGAGCAGATGAACACGACTTGGAAGACGTAGAAGGTGTGGTCTCCCAGAGAGGACTGATGGCTCTGGCAGAGGGATGTCTTGAATTGGAATACTTGGCTGTGTATGTATCTGATATCACAAATGCATCGCTGGAGTGCATGGGAACTTACTCAAAAAACCTATGCGACTTTCGCTTGGTGTTACTCGACAGAGAGGAAAGAATAACAGATCTGCCACTTGACAATGGAGTTCGATCTCTATTAATGGGGTGCCAGAAACTGAGGAGGTTTGCATTGTATCTGCGGCCTGGTGGGCTGAGCGACGTGGGTCTGAGCTACATAGGGCAATACAGCCACAACGTGAGATGGATGCTTCTGGGATATGTAGGAGAATCTGATGCTGGGCTGTTGGAGTTCTCAAAGGGGTGCCCGAGCCTGCAGAAGCTGGAGATGAGAGGCTGTTGTTTCAGCGAGCGTGCATTGGCAATGGCAGCGCTACAGCTGACATCTCTAAGGTACTTGTGGGTGCAGGGGTATCGAGCTTCTGGGAATGGTCGAGATCTATTAAGAATGGCGAGGCCTAACTGGAACATTGAGCTGATACCATCAAGACATGTAGAAGTGCAGGACCATGAGCAGGAAGGAGGAAGGCCGATAATGGTGGAGCATCCGGCACACATACTGGCCTATTGGTCCCTTGCTGGTCCAAGAACAGATTTTCCGTCTACTGTCAGGCCTTTGGATATGGATCCCACCTCTCTTCTTCCTAATGCTTCTTAGCTTTCTTTGCAGATATTATACTCTCTTTTTTTCTCTCTCTGTCCATAGATCTTGTCTTTCATTTTTCTATCTTCTTTTGGGTTTTGTATGTCATATCATATGTGAGAGCCTTTTCTTCCACTTTTCTGAACTAATAAATTTTGCCATTGTACACTGCCACTCCGCCCGCTGCATTGAATAATCAATCTCATGTCTGTAGCACAAAAACAGGATGTTGTTTACGTGATTGAATTGTAAATACCGAATTGTTTGATTTCTTTCTACATTCTAATTCCTTTGTTTAAACTGCCTTAGGCCATCTCGATATAGCTACTGAACCCTAATCTCTTCTATTCTCCTTAGTCGATATTACTTGTATATTATATGAACACAATCTACTAAGATACAAGGACCAAATCATTCATGCGTTGTTTTGAAGGATAATTGTTTTGAGTTCGTTTTGTTAACGTAAATTTTATCATACTAGTAGAGAATCATGTGCGTTGCACGTGGTTTACATTCGTTGTAAATATTTCTTTTGTTTTGTACATTATAAAGATAATTCATTTATTATATAATACTATTACATTATTTTTTCTTCCAATTATCTTTTTTTAGACCTAATGATTGTTTACATTGATTTAGAAATAAACGTTGTGTTTCAAGTAAGATAATTAGAAGTTTTGTCAAAAAGTTTATATACTACTAATATTTATGTAACTTATGTATGACATTATCTATGCACAACTAATTAATTATGAATTTAAACACCGTAACAATTATAAAATTGATAATGAAAACATAATGACTAACAAAATAATGGTGTTAATACAAAATTGGGGTGTACCATAGCATTGCAAATCATCGAGGTAATTGAGCTATAAGAATTAATATATTTTCTGTTGAATTTTATACACTCAAACCTCTATTTATTTTGAAGACTCATTTTCGTTGAACTTGTTAAAGTTAAAATCATTCAAATCTCCATTATAATTTTAAAGTAGATAATGTACACAAACAACTATTATAATAAAAGTTTACTTATTTAATTGGTAAATTATACTCATCCACTAAACATACTGCTTACATATATCAATTGATATTCATCGAAAACTATAATATCTATGTCAATGATTGTGTTTGTAAATATTATTTTTGGGAAGTAAATTATTTATCAAGTCTTATATAATTTTGAAGCCAGATGAATATATTATGAATATGAATATGAGTCTAAAATCATCAACATAAGATTGAGTCTAAAATATTTAATTGTCTAAAAATATGAAAATGTCTCTAAAGGTTGGTATGAAGTATGCCAATAAGATATGATATTCTTTAAGATTATATACACAAATAATGAAAAATGAACAAATGAAAACATCAATTATATACTTGTTTTTAATTTCCTCAAAAATTCATTTTCCTCTTAAAATATTTGTTACTACTACTACTACTACTACTACTACTACTACTACTACTACTAATAATAATAATAATAATAATAATAATAATAATAATAATAATAATAATAATAATAACTCCCTCCGTCCCAGAAGAACATGTATTTTTCATTTGGACTAACCTTTATATAATTTTTGAAACCCGTGTCGTCTCAACCAATGTATGTTCTTGTCAACATAATTATAAACTTCACTTTTGCCTTAAAATTAAAATTACGCAATATATATCAAGGAGGAGGAGAGAAGTGACTAATGCATACTCATTAAATCACTCATCATTCCTATGAAAAACGACAATTCTTAACAGCGAATTATGCATGCCATTGGATTATGAAGAAATTCTTTAATCATTAGTCCATTTTCATCACTTTTCTATACATCAACCACCACATAATATTCATATTTTTAAATTAATCTGATATTTGTCATAGTGTGTAATTGTAAATGACATGACGTATACTACTTCCTCTATTCATCATATTTTGATATAGTATTTCATTTTGGGATGTCCGTAAAAATTGGAAATTTTCATGCTTGGTCATTACTACCTTTCACAATATGGGAGACTTAACTTCACTCACCTCAAATGTACCAAACCACGTGCCTCAACAAGCTACGTCCAAATATGGTGAAATGAGAAAGTATACACTTCGTATTGCTAGTATGATTTTGATAGATTAAATATTTAATAATGAATCTTTCGCCAAAAGATTTTTTTATAGTGACATTCATTTATGATTGGCCTTGTCCAACATTGATTTATTCTTGCTTATCTTTTCATAGCCATATCCTTCCAATTAAATGTGATTGTAAATTGAGATATGTATACATAAAAAATAACTTTTATTTAAGATTAAAAATATGATAATATAAAATTTAATTTAAAAATAAAACTATTTATTAAATAAGTAAAAAATGATAAATTAAATAAATGACTTACTCCATATTTATAATTATGTTGCACACAATTCTAAAATTTGCAAATGTACTTTTTAATTTACTATTTTACTATCTTAACTGTTCTCATAAATTATTCTTCAATACACACGGTTTACAAACATGAAATATACAATTTAGTTAAAGATAACAATAAAGTAAACATATTTAATCAGTAGAGGTTTGCCAACTTATTTTTAAGATTTGGTACTATTCTTTTGAACTTCAAAATAGTATAATACCTCTAACTTTGTTGAATAAGACCCTTAACTTTATAATATTGTTTAAATAAGGCTAACCTTTTTCTCGTCACTCAAACATTGACTAAACTAATAGGTGGAGGTGATGTGGATAATTCAATGTCACCTATGAGGTGTTTTACGCTGACATGTATGACAAAATTATTGTAAGAAAAAAGTGAAAATCAAAGTAGATTAGATCATATTTAATGCTTTGTTTTCAAATATTGAACATTCTTCCTTCATTAGAGCATTTTATCGAATAGAAAATAGAGTAATATTTAAACATCATCTCTACCAATCGAAATAAAAGGCATGCCTTATTTAAATATTTTTGTAAAGTTCATGGTGTTTTTTTTTTTCAGCAAAGTTTGAAATTCAAACCATAAATCATAAAGTGGTAAAAGTTCGGACCACAAATTATAATTTGGCTTATTTCAATACTACTAAATTTTCATTTTTAAGGTATATATACTTGGATACCATTCACCAACATTTCTAACCTCATGCATCATGTTTTATAGACCTTGTATTTTTCTAATTTTTAAAATTTGATTAAATAATATTCAATTTAATCCAACTTGAATAAATTAATTCCAATAAAAAATTATTAATTTTAATTGATTTTTTTTTCATTCTAGTTATGAATTATCGATCCTCGTCAGGATTTATTAAAACTTATTAACAATATTATATATTGTAATACTCCCTCCGTCCATGAATCATATGCTCATTTGGATTCCGGCACGGAGTTTAAGAAAACTAATAAAGCTGTTTTGAGTGGGATAAAAGTTAGAATGTAGGGGTAGTGTTAATCTTTTATTTACTTTTGCTAATTTTTCTAGCTTTTTTTATTGTTTAAATTATTTGAGTGGGATTCATTCAATTTAATTTGTTTGGTTAAATTTCTGCTTTAATTTATTTATTCATTCTGTATTCAATTTATTTAAGTCATTGGTTACATTCATTTGTTTTGAGAGATGAAATCAGATTTCTTCATTTCTATTTCCATGTATTTGTACGTGTGAGTACTTGTTAATTTAAATTTCACAACCTGTGAGAAGAACAACTGCAGTGTGAGTTATTCTTTATTCATTGTTTATGTATCTGTACGTGTGAGTGTGAGAGATTGAGAGAGAAGATTTCAACCCAAACCACCATTAAATTGAAAGAACAAACTCCAATGCAAAATTTAAGAGGAAAAATACACTTTTCATTGCATCTTTGGAGCCAAATTCAGTACAATTCCTTACAAAAACAGGTGGAAAAATTCAAACACCACATAACCTACTAACACCAATAAATAGAGCCTTTAAAGCTCATTCCATTCATTACAACAAGTAAAATTCACTAACTACAGAAGCTGCAAGATGGTTGATCCCAGGGCAAAGCCAAAATCAAGTAATGACCAGCAAAATACCACTGCACAGTGGCTAATACAACAAAATACCACTGCACATGCGGCAGAGCTGTTTCAAGGAAATGTCAACTGATACAAACAATATGTGTCAGTTTTTGTCTTGTTTGGAATGTAAACTGCTTTTTGTTGCAACTCAACATGTAACTTGTCTCAGCAAAGGAAATATTGCATCATTGACTTATGTTTTTACACTTTCATCATTCTAAATCAACCCCCTAAACTAGGGAAATAATGACCTAGTGGTGGCATGATAAAGATAGCATCAAGTGCAGTAACTTGTTCTTAAAAAAAAGGCATCAAAGAGACAATCATATGCATCAGATCATACATGTAACATCATATGCATCATATGAACCAAGACATCAAGTGCAACATCTGTTTCACTTATTCCAAGCTATAAACATCATAGATAGGGACAGATAAGTGATCACAGATCACTAATAGAGTTAATTCAGCCAAAAAACACTCATAATTGCATCAATTACTCACAATCAGTTGCATCATATGAACCAAGACATCAAGTGCAACATCTGTTTCACTTACTCATTCCAAGCTATAAACATAACAGATAGGGGCAGATGAGTGATCACATATCACTAATACTCATAAATTAAGCAAAAAATAACACATAATTGCATCAATTACTCACAAATCAGTGATCACAGATCACAAACCAATGGGCATCGAATCCAACAAAATAAAACATGCCATCACCAGCCCCCACCAAGAGAGAAATTAGAAGAGAGTCACATGAACATCCCTAGAATCTGCAGATATATCTCACTCGAGCTTCCTCACTCTCATACACATTTGTAATAAATGGAAGGGGCATCTACAAGAGTTCAATTAGAAGCATTAGTATACATACTTCAACAAAATATGCAAGAATTGCTGAAATACGATAAACCTAAATTTGACAAGAATATTTACCTGCTCAATTTAAGTATCCGACATTATAGATTCGAAGGGTTGAGATTCTATCTCCGAACCATAGATTCGTAGGGTTCAGACCATGGAGGTTCCACCACCACCATCGAGTCAGACACTGGCACCACCATGAAATCAACGACGACATGACAGATTTCTGCAGATCTGGCCTCCGCTGCCGTCAAGTCACACGGCGCTACAACGTAGGGTTTCAGAGGGTGCCATGGAGTAAGGTTCAGATGGCGCCGACTGCGTCTCCTCCTCAATCTCCGGAACAAGCTCAAAGGCATAACGAATCTGGATAGATCTAGTCCCCGACGCCGTTGTGACTGAATCCGACCCCAATTCCCAACATAAATCGGAGACTTGCACCCATGAGTAATTAGATATAGGAGAGAAGAGAGAGGAGCAACAGATTCTGGATGTGCGAGTGAGGGAGGAATTGGGAGAAGAAGAAGAAAACAGATTAGAGTTCGAGCAAATGTGTGAGGAAAGGAGAGAAGAAAAGAGATGATTCCAGATTTTAGGGTTCTATTGGATCAGCAGAGGAAAATGAGGGGATTGGGTTGGATTATTTGGGCCGGGAAGGGATTATTTGGTTTGGGTAATTAGGATATAATTAGTGGGTTAATTAAATTGAGTTAATACATTATGGTGGGTCCAATGATGGCATTGGGTAGTAATTTTAAGAACCCCGTAAGAAAATAAAAAAAAAAGAAAATTAGAAGTGGGAGGGTATTGTTGTACAAAAAGGAAAATGAGTATTTGATTTGTGGACAAAAAAAAGTGGGTAAGTAGGTATTTGATTCGTGGATGGAGGGAGTAGTTTATATGATAAATTTATTATACATGTGTATATAATTGGAATACATATATATATATATATTTTTTCATTTTATATTATAGGGGTTTATTAAATTTATCATAGGATTTTATTTGAAGGACGATATACAAAATTGCTGATAAAAATTTAATGGTCAGATTAATTATATTTAGGATAGAATAATTTTGAGTATGCGTATGATCATATAGAGACATGACATGCATTTTTTCTTTTCTTATACATATATATATATATATATATATATATATATATATTTGTTATTATTATCCTTCTTCAAATAGAAGTCTAATATAATTAGGATTCTATAAATTATAAATTATAAATTCTATTGTTAGGCTTTAATAAATTATTTATCGATATCTAAGTAATAAATATATATTTACATTAGGGCAAACTCTTTTTAAATACCTTTTGATAAAATGTAGAAGTTTTTTGCACTCTTTTAAAAGAGTATAAGTTTTCTATATCAAAATCACTTAAAAGACTAAAATACCCTTACTTTTAATAAACAAATAAGAAAAGACAAAAAAAAAATTTAAAAACCCTATCTATCATTATCGGTCCTCCCACTACCCCACCCCACACATATCTCTCTCTCTCTCTCTCTCTCTCTCTCTCTCTCTCTCTCTCTCAACCCTCGACGGCACACACACACACGCCGGTAATGAGCAACCAATCCGACCACGATGGGGAGTCGACATCTATTTCCAGCGAGGAGGAAGTACGACTCGTCGACAACGAACCACCGGTTAGTGCTAAATTTCCACACGAAATTGAATTTTGGATTTGAAAAATGTATGCTTCTAAGTGTGTGTTTATGTTCGATTTATTGAATATGAGAACAATGTACATGATTATATGAGCATTAGAAGTGTTATATAAATTGTTATACATGATTTATTGATAAAAATTGGGATTTAAAGGTGAGAAACGGGCTGCCCACGGTGGGTGTTTTTGTACCCACGATTGCACCTGTCGTGGGTTGCCCCATCGTGGGTAGCCCCGTCGTGGACAACCTTATCGTGGGCAGCCATGTCGTGGGTTGCCCAGTAGTGGGTTGCCCCGTCGTGGGTACACCCGATACTGTTTTATAGAGTTTGTGTTTTGTGATTTTGTTGGTTTGAGCGATCGAACATATTTCCTTATGGCTTGTGTATTTATATTGCATCCCGGTTGTGATTGGATGAGACCTGAATTGCGTCATCATAACAAATTAATAAATATATATTGTCGTGAGCTTGTATTTAAAGAAATAACGAAGGTATTTCGACACTTTACGCGCAATTCAGTACGGTTTCAAGAAGTTTATGATGAATTTACGGCGCGAATTATTGGCCGTTACATTAAACATTAAAGAAATGGAAATACAAACAATGCCATGCATCACTTATTGGCCCGTCATGTGACGGGTCCTGAGATCCCCTTGGATGAGACGTGGTTCCAAATTGTCGGGCGAACTCTCCACTTCACCGCACGCGACTATGCGTGTATTACTGGATTGAATTTCGGAAGGATAGATTTCGACCCAAATGAGACATCTCCTCCGGCCTGACAGTCTTTTCCACAGAGTATTCAAAGGCCGCAAAACTAAAGTCATAGACATGCGCGATATGTTCAACAATTTAAAGTTGGGAGACAACCTCGCAGACTATGTGAAGGTAGCCAAGCTCTTGGTTTACTACCTATTTCTCATTTGTCGGGACCGTAATATAGAGGTTGAGGAATGAGCATGGGCTTTAGTTGAGGATCCGGAACGTTGGGAACAATTTCCTTGGGGTGATTACACATATCAGGCATTCACTTACTACATCAACAATACTGCCAGGAAACCCGACCAAGTTGACATAGGAACTTATCACTTTTACGGACCGGTTTGAGTTTTACAAATTTGGTCTTACGAATGTATTCCACGGTTGGGAGAGTATTGTGGAACCCGAACAACCGTCGTTAGAGTTCCTTGATGTTTTATGTGGACCGCGAGACTCCTCAAGGCAGATTTCAACACGTTCTTCGAGAGAGAGGTACGCGCCTTTATTTTTATAATATTTTATCATTTATATTACTCCCTCCGTCCACGATGTATTGATCCATTTGGGGTTGGACATGGAGATTAAGAAATTTGGTAAAGTTGTTTTGAGTGGAATTGAGGTCCCACTTGTTAAGAGTGGTAAAATTGGATTAGAGTTAAAATTATTGTGAATGGAATATGGGCCCCATTTATTGTGAGTAAAAATAAAATAAAATAAAGTTAAAGTTGTTGTGAGTGTTATAAGGGGCTCATTTATAGTGAGTGAAAAAAGTAAAATGAGAGTGGAAGTAGTTGTGAAAATTGTAAGGCCCGACTTGATTTGATTATATAAAGTGTTGATTTGATTGTAAAAATTAAAGTAGGTAGATTCATTGTGGACAATTTTTTTGTGATAAGTTAGTCAATACATCGTGGACGGAGGGAGTACATGTTTAATTTGTGATCTAATAATAATTTTACATAACTTGTTTAGGGTCTTGTCATATATATCACGATACCTATTCTCGTGGAAGACACTATGGAGCTGTATTGGTACAGTCTTGACTCGGTGTACCATGTACTCTGGGAACCTCCGAAAAAATTAATAGAGAAGAATACAGAAGAGATTTTCCCGAAAAAGAAGATGAAAAAGAAGGGAAAATTGGCGAAGGCTGCGGAGGTTGTGGGGAATATAATTAAACCGACCTCATCGGCACAGCAAATCCCAAAACGACGCCGACAGATCACCCCACCACAAGTACATACAGCTGATACAGCAGAGCCGGTCTATCAGAAGAGGCCCAAAGACAGAGTGTGTTGTGTCCACAGACGTCCTTGTCCTGACCACGCGAAGGACGACAGAGACGACTACATCGATCGGGGGCTGAGGGTGGTCTTGATGGATGAGTCTGACAAGGGCATCTTTGCTACCTTTTTCCGGAAGATCTTTGCTCAGGTGAAAGAGTATTTCGGTCCGAGACAAAGACGATCTAGGAGCCCTCCACAGCAGTCTGTTGGGAGCTACAGGAGGAGCCCTGAGCCACACCATCACTCTGCAGAGGTTTCTAGCAGACACAGGAGGATTTCGGACCTGCCTCGTCACTCTGCAGCTGCAGCTCTACAGGGACAGCAGAGTTGGCATAGTCACCACTCTCTTCACATCCCTGAGCGTACCGAGCAGCCGATGCACCATCTGTTAGGGCAGTCGTTTGACCTTATACCCCACCAAAGCGAGCCACCAATGCAGTCGTGAGGGTATCAGCCTGACCACCAGCAGCAGCCGATGTTCTTCGGCTATAGCACTAGACCGCTGCATCGGCATGACCCTCCAACGTACCAGCCTCCGATGTTTCGACCTCCTATCTAGCAGCAATAGTCAGCATTTCCAGACGACGACAACAATAGTTACTTTCAGTATGATCAGCAGATTCCTCCTACTTCAGCTTCTACTGACGAGTACACCCCACATGAGCAGCAGATTCCTTACCAGGCTGAGTACCGACAGGAGCAACCATTTTTTCCTACTGTTGAGGACACCACACACAAGCAGCTCAGACGGTCAGTGTCACCCGTGGGCATTCAGTGGTCGTCATCCTCTGAGAAGTCTCATGAGTTTGATTATGAATTGGCGGAGCAAGACAAGGTTCAAGGTCTTCGTAAGACGAAACCGTCTGTCGCTTTGAAGACGCCTTATGTGGCCATGACTCCAAAGAACGTGAAAAGGTTGAAATCTATGTACAAGAAGCATAGACAATCATGAAGCAATGCTACAGTCACAATTCAGTCGATTGGCCACGAGGTTGTACAATCTGTTTTCGAGCATCTGGAGGATAGTCGACAAATGATGTGGGTAGAGGTACAATTCTATCTTTGTTACAATAATTTAAAACTTATTTGTAATAATAATATTTATTAACTAACAATATAAATAACACTGCCGGAGATGGATCTGCACCTTATCTACATGCAACACAAGGTGAAATTTTTTGATCGATTGACAGCTGATGGAGTATGTGAGGCAACCACTATTGTAGTCGGCACTCACTTATTTGTTAGTATTTATCTTCGAGTAATGTAAATATTGATTATATTAATGTACTCTTCAATTTATGTCAATCTTTGTTGTATTACTAGAATCATTTACAGAATGAGTTGAATAAGTTGTACCCTCTTGATAAGAATGAGAGGAGAAAGAAACCAGGGAAAGGGATTAAAATGTACAATCATTGGCAAGTACCTGAGTATCTTATATAAATGGTTGATGGCAGAGAAAGCCCCGACGCCGTGGCTTGGTGGAATGCTAAACATGTAAGTTAATTACATTTTTAAGTAAATATTTTATTTTCTAGTTTGCTATATTTTTTTAACTATAGTTTAATTGGTTCTTCTCATGTACATGTCATTACAGTATGCAATGTGGGGGCGAATCATTGGGTCACAATACGCATTTGTCTAAAGGATTGGACAATTGAATTGTATGATTCAACCATGATCCATCACAGGGAAACCAATGTGTGCGAGGAGCAATTACAGTGTGTCACAGATCTTTTACCGCGACTACTGCAGGTATCAGGTTTTTGGGAGCAAATTGGCTCTAGGGAGAAGCTCAGAAATCCTCTATTGTTGATTAAGATGCCTCAGGAGGGGCAATTCATCCAGACTGACGGGACAAATTGTGGCCCCTACAGTTGCATGTATGTCGATCGTCTCATCAATTCTTCAACGTCATATCGTAATGTGTCAATTGATGATACATACATTGCCAATTATAGGCGTTTTATTGCAACTAGAATTTTTTAGTTAGCAATAGAGGGTTCGTATTGGCAAAAAAAAACATCGCTAAATACTTTTCTTTTGTAAATATTCAAACTTATTTTATGTGTTATTAACATTTGGAGATGTGTTAATTTTTTTTAAGATAAAGAGTGATATTGTTGGGTGTGGTTGAAAAAAGCAGGTGAAATTGTCACTCTCGGGTTTGCCCACGGTGGCCATACCCACGATGGTCACCATCGTGGGTTGAAAATCTGGTACCCATGGTGGAGGGCAACCCACGGTGATGGACCACCCACGATGGTGCCCACCGTGGGCACAAGATTTCCTTCAATCTTGTGCCCAACGATGGGCAACCCACGATACATTTTGTTAATTCAATGCTTACTATTTCAATTATATTACATTTCGTGCAAAATATAACTAATACTATACGTACAATGTTGGGATTCTCTTGATAATGATTATGTATAACTAACTTCAGTGTTTGTACGAAGTACCTGATTTACTAATGAATTAGATGAAAGTTACGTGTGGGTGTTTGAATTTTGTTGTTAAGTAGTTTTTAATTGAAAAATAAGCTATTATAGAATCACTAAACAACAAAATCAAAGAAGGAATCGAACAAAAAATGAAATTGACTCATGTTCTTGTGCCCACGGTGGCTACTCACCGCCGTGCCCACTGTGGGCACCATCATGGGTACCCATGATAGGCACCATCGTGGGTTGCTCATCGTGGGTATCCCACCGTTGGTTCCTACGGTGGGCACCACCGTGGGTATCCACCACCGTGGGCGTGGCCACCGTGGGCAAACCCGAGAGTTTTCACCTGTTTTTTTCAATCTCATTCAAACAACAAGCACACAATCAAAATGAGTTCAAATTAACTCGTGTTTAATTAAATAAACTAACTACAAATAACACGATAAATATTTTTCAAACCACAAAAAACATATTTATGTTTCATGGTAGGGACATTTTCTCGCATCATGATCATCAAGACGAAAAATGCTACATTTTTTCTTCCGCCGATGCCTTTGCCTTACCTGTTCTCCCTCGGCCTCTTCTATATCTTCAGGGGGGTTATTCAAATCAACACCACTGAACGGGATGGATGTTGTGCAAGTCTTTTTGTTGTGGCCCCTTCCATGACACCTACCGCACACTTGGGGACATCTCACCTAGGGGTGTGCATCGGTCGGTCGGTTCGACCGACCAACCAAAACCACAAAAACCGACCAACCGATCGAACCTGAAAATGTTCACCTGACCCGCCCGAATATGCCCTTTTGGACCGAACCGAGCCGACCCGAACTTGTCGGTCGGTTTTCGGTCGATTTCTAATAACCGAAGGTTTATAAAAAAACATGTTTTCAGCCTTTTATAGACCTGCTTTCATCCTAATTTACTCTAAAATTTTTCATAGTAAAGTCTATAAACTCATTACAATCTAATGAAACACACAACATCCAACATAGTCAAATAGATTACCAATATCCAATAAAAAAAAACAACAATCCAAACCCCAAAAACAATATGTTAAAGTACACAACAAATAACATAAACAAGTGTTACAAGTCTTCCATTCGATTTTCAATCCCTTGATTCCCTTCAATCCTTCATCCTTTAACTTTAAGTCTCCATGGGATCATCAATCACATCTCCATCAATGCCAAGACTTCTCAAAGCTACAAAAGAGAAAAAAACAAATGGTTAAACAATTACAATTTAAATAAAGAAATAAAGAAATTAATCACAAGTAACAAGTTATTAATTTAAAAAGACCTTCTTCATGCTTTTGAATGCCCTCCATATCCTCTTCAAGTGAAACGTGTTACTTGTTTTTCCTTAGCAAATCTTGAGTACAAGTAAGACTTTCAACAATTTTAGGAGTCAACGAACTCCTAAAAGCATCAAGGACCCTTCCCCCGGTGCTAAAATATATTGTTATTATCAAATAAAATCTGTAAAATCAGTACTATATAATCTATAAAATCTGTAAAATCAGTAAAAGCTGTGAAATTAATAAAACATATATATATAATTACTATATAATAAAAGAGAGCTGCACTATTTATGCATGCAGAAAAGTGAAAACTAATAAACACACATGCATGCATTCACATTCAAATATTATTAGTATTATTTCAAGAATGAGAACAATTATCTAAATTAATCAAACAATTAAGATTTTCACATACATTTTCAACAATCTGCGGTGCGTAAAAATACATATACATATTAATCAAAGCATTAGAAAACATAAACGAAAAAAGATGTAACACTAGGATCCTAATTAAGCATCATCCTTCAAAAAAATAAATTTCAGATCACTAATCTTGTACAGATTATGATGGATCATATCGCCAATTTCAGATTACGAAATATGACTAGTGAAGAATTAACTTGCCTCAAGAAAAGTCAATGACTTGATGCCCTTCCTCAACCATTAGGTAATGCCTCCTAGCTCGAGTAAAAATAATAATTAGATTATGCCTAATTACCCGTTGTCCACGCCAAATTAGCTAGGATGTAGTAGCACAGTACCTTTCATTCACTTAAATTATCCTAATACATGAATTAAAAAAATAAGCAAAACGACGACATTAATCAAAGTATTAGAAAACAGAAATGAAAAAGGATGTAACTCCTTATCGGCGGCGAGAAGGGCGATGGGGTTGAGGAGCTCCTTTCCGGAATTGTTTTGGAAGGGCGGCGCGCCGGCGGCGAGAAGGGGAGAAGCAGCGCTGCGCCGGAAAGCCGGTGGCTGATATGGACGGCCGGAGGCTATATGGAGAGTCGGCGACTCGGCGACTGGAGTCACGAGAAGATGGAGACTAGAGAGATTGGGCGTGAATCGCGTGATAGACTGAGAGATAGGGGGGAGCGGCGTAAATGACGGAAATGAGTGAAGGCTGAAGGGCTTGGAAACACTACACCAAAAATCTTCATAGATAACACTACATAGATAACGAATATTTCAAATATCCATTATCTATGAGTGCCCTCTTCTCATAGATAACGCATATTTGAAAAATCCGTTATTAGGAAACTGTTAGCTCTGATCATTGATAACGTTTTTAATTCATATGTTATCTTTGAGTGTTATGTATAACATAAACACCGTAATTAACACGAGTTATGTATGTATTTGATTTTATTTCTTCTCCTCATCACTCATTTTACAGGTAAATCTCTCTCTCTCTCTCTCCCCCTCTCTCTCTCCAACCACTGTAGGCGTCGTCACCTCGTTTTCGGCCACCAAATCAAAAATCTGAATACATAGCGATAATCCCCTCTTCATTCTGCGTCGATTGGTGCTGGTGTGAAAAATTTCTGGTCAGTTTAGAGAGGCGCCGCTGCAAGCCCTAAATTCTGGCCCCTATTCCGACCAATAAAATCGAAAATTGAACACATCAATGTCTCCTCCACAGTAGCGCGAGCCTATTGGTGGTGGTCACATAAATTTTTGGACGGATTTGGTCCCGTCACGAACCCTAATTTCAGCGGCGGTGGATCTGTCCTTTGATTGGCTGATCTCATGATGTTCTGACGTTCCATGGTTGTTGCTGCTGCTATTCCACCTCGCTTGGGATAGATTTCTGGTCATGTTTCTGTTGTTTCAACTCCAGTGCAGACTCCCTGTAGCTGCTACTCATTGGGACGCTGCTGCCATGATTGGGGTCGGTTTTTTCACATCTAAAACTGCGTTTGATGAGGTATGAATTTCACTTAACTCTATTGGTGCACTTCCCTCTGTTTTGCTGCTTGTGGGTGTTGCTCTCATCTTCTTCCCGGACTGGATTTCTGTTTCTCCGGTGAGAGTGTTTGACGATGCTCCAGGCCCTGATTTGACGTTTGTTCAACGTAATTGCAGAAAAGTAATTTAAGAGTATGAGTATCTTAACTTGTGCTTGATTAGAGTATGCTAGAATTGTTCTATTGTGTTAGTATTTAAGTAATCATGTTTAGTATTTGAGCTGATACTATCAAATATTTGCCATTGGAGCTTTCTTGCAGTACGTAGTGTGCTTGTGGTGCTATGCTTAGTTTCTTTTGATAATTTTTTGCTTTGTATTTTAAAAAGAATAATTTGTGCTTAATATGTATATCATAAGAAAATGATGGTGAAACGGGTTCTTTAAAAGGATTCCTAATATCAAAGAAGTGGAGAAATCTCAATGCTGCAACTAACTGAGTTGTATAATTGCAGCAATCTGAGTTGGACAACTACGATCTCCAACGCCATATTTGTAATAGATGGTCGAAATGATTATGTCTCTCTGCAACTGCCAAAAGGTAAAACCAAGAAACACTCTTAATTTTCACACCTTCTCTTGAAACTAAGTAAATTGTTTTAAATTACTTTGATGTTTTAGTTGGCTTCTGATCTCTGACGTTTCTAAAATCTATTAAAATGACGATGAGTTGCTGTGGCGGCGCCTCGGCGTCATGATCAGCAACCATAGGGATCGCTTTATTTGGAGGAGGGGTACTTACATCGGAGATGAAGATCATTCGGAGCTGTCGGTTATAAGAAGGATGAGGCAGTAGTACAAACTCATTTGTAAAACAGCTGCTTAGTTAAAACATCTACATCTGCAACCTCTCCTCTCTCCATCATATATCATTGCTTCTTTATGAGTAGTACTTGGCATTATCTATATTTTTGAATTGAATTTATTTAATTAATTATTTCAATGTATTTATAATAGAGTGAATATGTGATGTGCGGTGCTGTCATATATTCATTCAATAGATCAAATCTTTAATATATTTGAATTCTAATTATTCAGTTTCGGTTCAATTCCAAATTCTTAAAGCTGAAATATTGTTGGATTTGTTCAATTCCATAAACCTTAGGTATGTGCAGAAAGCCTGTGTTCCAGATAAGAACTTTGCAAATCTGACGTGGCATGCAATCACGATCCTATGCATAAACCAGGTTTTGAGAAATGATTTTACAATATTCATATCTTTGGCAATGTAGAGTTTCAGTAAGCAAGTGAAGCAGCTGAGGATGAGGCCGTCGGTAGTGTAAGCCAACGCAACGTAGACGACGGAGACGAGATGGTATGGAGGGGAGATGTTGCTGGCCATGATTGTGTATGCAACAATGGTGTAGGGAAACCAGTGAAAAGCTCCGTATACGCAGATCAGAGCCAAGTTTTGGAAGACGAGAGGCTTTCGCAGTATCGAGATGTAGATGAGATAAGATGATGCTGCTGATAAGCTGTCGATACAACCAACTGCATAGATCCCAAGTAAGTGAAATATTGGTGTATTACTCATTGTTTTTGCTGATCATTATTTTACCCTGTAATCCTATCTTGGGGGTTTGGTAACACTTAAATTCGTATGAGCTTGTGTTAGCTCTACTCTCTGAACACTTATCTGAAGACTGTTTGTGTAGCCTAGTGTGTTGAGGTTCTGTAACATCTTTATCAATGTGTCATATTTTTGGATCTTTGTCCTTTAGGCTATCAATGTGGATTCCATCTAGGAGCTAAGGAGTGAGCGTAGGAATCAGTTAGCTCTTAAAAGCCACAAAATGAATAGGAGGTTTGTTGTTCAAGCTGCTATTAGAGTGGGTGATATTACTTCAAGATGGCAAATTTTGTTATCTTTATTTGGACATACAATTGATAGAACATGTGTAGAATGTTAAATATATTTGGTTGATGATTGTATGAATATTTTGGATGATTTTTATTATTTTATTATTTTAAGTTAATTTTAATTGCAAATAAATTATAAATATAAGGTAATAATAAAAAACGACCGTTACCTATGAAAATCTTTGATAACGGTGAAAAATGAATTTTCATAACGGAACAAGACGTTATGTATAAAGATAAAGATAACGGAAAAAAGTCTGTAATGTATAGGAAAATTACCGTTATCTATAATGATAAAGATAACGGATATTTACAAACTTTCATAACGGTAAGAAACGTTTTGTATTTGAACATAGATAACGTATATTTATCCGTTATCTATGAGCGCTACATAGATATCGCCATTATACATAACGGACGATTTTGTACATAGGTTGGGAATTTGGAAATGTTTAATAAAAATAAAAATTAAATTAAAACTTGATGGGTTCTGTCGCCGACCGATGGAATTTGGACGAATCGCTACCCGACCGGACCTTGTTCGGTTGAAAAACCGACCCGACCGAACCTTCTCAGTTTTTCAACCGACCCGATCAAAACTACTCGTTTCGGTCGGTTTTTTCGGTCCGGTTTCCACCTTGCACACCCCTAGTCTCATCACATTTTCTACTGCGGATCGTCCACGACTATCTTTTGGGTGTCCAGCCTGACGTACCTCATCCATAGGAAGACAAATGATTGCGGAGATCTCCGAAGGCACATTCCACTAGTCTGGATGCAGTATTGGGTTAATATGCTCCATATAAGTCTCTTTGAATGTTTCCTGTTTGAAATAACGACTTACAAAACCGTACACAGACAAACCGTTACCTGCACGCCTGTTGAAATAAACAATTGAGTTACATACCAAAAAAATTGATATTAATTCAAAAAATTAAGATACACAAACAATATTTAGTAATTGAACATGTTACCTTATAGCGGCAACAACATGGCGACATGGAATCAAATCCAAATCCCATGCTCGACACGTACATGTCCAGGTTCTTAGATCAACGTTATAAGAAATATTTCTTTCTTCAACCCTGTAAACATGTGTGGTGGTGTTACCTCGAGCTGCAAGGCGGGTACCGTGTTACACGGATAAAGAAAGTTTTTCCAATGCATTCTCTGTCAACTCATGATCTCTCGATGCAGCTGCTTCTCGCTTCTAATCGGTCCATTTCTCTACAATGAAACGATACATCTCAATCATTGAGTGCACCGGGAGACGCCTAGCTCATAGCATACGAGAGTTCAAATATTCTGCATAATTGGAGGTCAAGAAGTCATAGCGTCGGATCGGATACTTACACTTAGCCCACCTCTCTGGTCCAATGTCAGAAAGCCGTCTGTGAGCTCCGTTGGGGCTCACTTGATGCAGTTTTGAGAACAAATCGTCGAACTCTTTGTGACGATTACAATATGCTGCAGCTTGGAAGATAGTGGCTACGTGCTTTCCGTAGGACGTGAGATTTTTCTGAAGGTGGTGGTAGCACAACTCGTGGAATGCATTCGGGTAGACGGCTCGGACTGCATTCCTAATGCTCAAATGCTGGTCACTCACAATCAGTAAATCATCTGGAGGGTTGTAGCATCTGTGCAGGTTGGAGAGAAAATATACCTACGACTCATCATTCTCCTTGGGACTGAGGCCAATTGCAAGAGGGAAGACATGGTTGTTCCCATCCAACGTGACAGCTACAAATAAAATTCCTCGGTTCTTTCCCTTAAGGTGGCTCCCGTCCACTACAAGCACCGACCGTAGACATTTATCAAACGCTCGAATACTCTGTCCAAGCGCCACAATTAAGTGACATAGCGAGCCCTCGACGGTCATCTCCAAGTCATAAACAGTTCCTGGGTTATGCTGCTTCAACAAATATAGATACGACGAGATGTGGTCGCCATACGTATTCTCTATGGCTATGTCTCTCGTCCGGAGAGCAAAACTGTATAGAATGTTAATACCAAACACTCTGCGCATCTCTTCCATCATCTCCTTTGGCTTCAAATTAACTGCCTCGCTGGTCAATCTCTTGGCAAAATAAAATGCAGCAACATCAGAAGATACCGACCATGCAGCAGCACGATTCAAATCGTGGTGACAGGTGTCATCCAAGGATAACTTAGTAATTCTCCAAATGGTGCCACTCTCAACAGTATAAATCCTAAAGCTGCAATTCTTTCTGCCAGTCTTGCATAGGAACGTCGTACAATTGCTAGCCGAACGTTTCGATCTACACTCCAAATAGTTCTCCAAATGATACATTCCAACAGTGATCCTCAAGTATTTCTTGGACCTAAATAAGGCCCCCACTTTGAGTTGCCCACGCACTGGTGGTGGTTGCTCGACTGTCACAGCCCCAAATCCCGAGGGACGGCAGAAGCCAGGGTGCGACTGGGGTTGGATTAAAGAAGCGGGGAAGAAGGGGGCTAACTGACTAAACATACATAAAAGACATCAATAAACCATGAACAAGACTTGAATATAAATGAGAAAGAGTTAATCGCTAAGGATTACTCGACAAAAGTACACAGTAGAAACTAAGTTCATATTTACAGACTTAAACTACAGTGTATTGTTCAAAAGGTACATCTCAAAAGATTCAGAGTTCTGCAGCGGAAGAGTTCTAACTAAAGCACCCTATCTTTCAACTCAACATCAACCGTCGCCGCTCACCGTCGCTTCAACCTGCACATTTAGAAAACAATGCAGGGCTAAGTACAAACGTACTTAGTGGGCACGATGCCGAAATCATAATCATAAGTATAGATAAATATGGCATTTCATAATTGTAGCACATCGGAGTTTTATTTAAAAGGGCCCCGTGTCTACTAAACATTTTCTGACTGATTTTCACAATTTACTCGACCGAGTATTTTCTGGTATGCTATGTTCAATCTTGAGCAATTCTCATTCACCGTGGCTGGTACCCCTCAACAAGATATCACATACACCACAGGTTACAAAGTGCACTAACTCTGGAAAGCACTTAGCAGCTAACTCAGAGCCGATCGTTAGTTAACCTAGTTAGATTAACTCTAAATCTGGAAAACACGAATGTTGACTCAGATAGGTACAAGAGAACTCACATAAAACATAAAACAGTTCATGCCATAATATCACTTTGAAAACATAGATATCAAAGCGATAAAGAAAGGTTTTTCCGAGCATTGCTTGTTTTATTTTGTATATAAAAGCCCACCTCGATATACAGAACTTAAAAGCATTAGCTTCCAATCTTCAGATCTTCCAACCTTTCTCTACAGCTGGCTTCCTCCTTCGTCGTAAAAATAATAATACTTAAAAACGGGTCGTAAAAGATAATCGATCAAAGAGAATCGAAATAAGTTTTAGTCGTTTCATTCTTTAGGCATTTGCACGCTTACTAGTTTCATTTTACTTAAACGGGAACGAGACTCGTACTAATCCCGTTTAGAACTCGGAAGGTGTCATACTCGACTCTTAGGTCAGTAGAGAGGGTAGTCGATAGCTCGATATGACTTAAAAGATCATAAGGAACTAAGTTGGAAAGAATCAACTTAGGAGAATTACATTTTAGTTCATTTAAACGACTTATGAAATTCCTCGCTTACTACATCTTTATTTGAAAGAATAAGAGATAATATCTCGACTGGTTTTCATCACTCAAGGCCCTATACTTGACTCTAGGGTCAGTAGGGAGATATTCGTTAGTTAATACGGCTTAAACGTTCGAAAGAAACTTAGTTGTGAACGAAACAACTTAGGAGAATTGAAACTGAAAATTTACTGCGCAATACAGTGACTCTGGAGACTTTCCAGAACAGAGGATTTGGAAACAGGGGATGAGCCCTGTACCACTGGAAAGTTTGGGATGTCGAGTTTACGCTCCAATTTACGGATCACAAATCCGATAAACGGGCTAAAAGTTATTACAGTTTCCGGCAAGGGTCGCAAAACTGCCGCGATAACCCTAATTGCTCGATAGATTCTACGTATAACGTCTTAGGTTCGTTCTAAGCTCTCGAATTCGATTTCTTTAGAAACTAGACCCTCAAGGCAGTCATCACGTACTCCCGTACGTGACGAACTCCTTCTCAAAACTCGTCCAATAGCACGACGTTCTAAACGTCGGCTTTCAACTAACAATTACTAAACCAACAAGTTATTCAAAACGCGTTCTAGTTCTCGACTATAACTATAGCTCATATTATAATAGCTCGAAAGCTCATGACATCAACTACAAAGTTGTTCTCAAGTCCATCATAGACAATAATATCAAATTAGAATTCTCATTCGACTTCTCGGTTATTAGTTACGACTAATTGTTCGTCTCTTACGCGATTTTCAAAGATGTCGGATTCCGCTCAAATTTTACGACATTAATCTACATCTAACGAGAATCACTTCTATGCATGCAATCATTTCATAATATCACTATATTTCAACTTACGACGGGTTCTTCGTCTCTTACATTACATAAATTATTTTTAGAAAAATCTAATTAAATTCCTATTAACAACTAACATCATTTGCAACTATATTCCATCAACAATTCATCAATTAAATCAAACACATGAAATCCCCTAATTACCCCATAAATTTCGGTATTGATACTAAGGATAAGAGAGTGATTTTCTTCTCCAATCAACACCATTTATCCACTAATCATCCTATTATAACAACAATTAATCAATTGCAATCCAATTTCAAACTAACATGCATAAATCCCCAAAATCATACTCAAACCCTAATCGAATTTTCACAAAACATGGGGCTTTCGATTCCTCTTTGTTCTAATCACTAATTAAGCATCTCTTAAGCATGAATTTATCATTAATTCGAGAAATCTAAAAATCCTACAAAATTCCTAAAATTTTCGGTATAAACATATAGATTAGGGTTCTTGCTTTTGTTAAATTTTAAACCCTAATTAACCTATCTAACACATCCAATTTTATTAATCCAAGATCGAATCATCTATTTCATAACTCTAATTTTTGATCAAAAGAAGAAAATGAAAAGAAGAAGATGATGAATGGATAGAAGTATAGAGGAGAGGATTACCTTGTTACTTAATGAAGAAAGTGTTAAGATTGGATGGATAAATCAAGACTTGTGATTTTCTTCTTGGAGTTCTTGAAGGTTTCTTCAATGGAGGAGAAAGATGAAGATGGGAGTGTTGAGGAGATGGGGCAGCCGATATGTGTGTGTTGGAGGGAGAGAGAGATAGTTTAATTGTTAACTTATGTTATAAGGTAAGAGGTGTAAAGGCAGATCTGCCGCCGCGATGAGCCGCACGTGCCTAGCACGCGCCGTCGCGTTTTTGGTGCGCAGCCGTCACGCCCCACCTCCGTTCGTACGTGGGTCGAGATTGGCACCTTAAACGTTGGAGCAGGAGCTCCAACGAGTCGGATCTCTGCCCGTCTCTCACCACGCACGGCGGAAACCTAGCGCATGAAAGCAACGCGCCGCCGTTCGCCGCCGCGCGCCGCCGTCGGCCTTCCTCCTGCTGCAAATTTGTCCGTTTCTCGACCCGTACAACAATTACAAATCGAAATAACAATTTACAACTGAAATCCTATTCTAACCACGGATTTTCTCGCGGTAAAAACGGCCAAAACGGCAAACCAACAGAAAGTAAAACGAATCCACGACGAGACAACGAACATACATGCATAAACGTACGTAAAATAAAATCAGATTTTATTTAATAATGGATTTACTGTTCGTTAATCCGACAGAGCCATAATATACAGACCAGGGCTCTGATACCAACTGTAGGAACCGGTTTTTGATAACCAATCCGTTCTTTACCCATGGATCAATTATGGATATCTAACAAACACATACAAAATCCATACCTAGCATGCTCCTATGAATTTAATTACAATCATAGGATGTTTATTCGATATACCTGCAAATTTGATGCACAACGACTCCAGAGTTGATCTTCTGAACTGTTCCCGGCTAGAATACGACGATGGATGGGATCGACCTCGTACTCTTTTTCTCACAGTGGGGGGGGGGGGGGGGGGGGGGGGGGGCGGCGCCAGTTCTCTCTCTCTCTCTAGGGTTTTATTGCTTAGAATGCAAGTCAGTAATGAGTCTTATGAGCCTTGTATTTATAGATAAATAACTGCTCACATTCATTGAACCTAGACAGCCCTCACGGGCCGTAGGAGACATGCGCTTAGCCCACTAGAAACACAGGCCATTGGGCCAGTTCAGGGATCTACTAGCTTAAATAAGATTGGCCCGATAATATCTGATTTAATCCATTCAGCCCAGAAATATAAATCAGATATAAATATTAATTCATTCCACTAAAGAATTAATACTGACTTACCCTCTTATTTAATTAATTGAGTCGGGGCTAGTATTAGACTTAATTAATCTCCGTGTTTAAGATTCTCGAATATCCATTAATTAATTAAATACTTCTGACAGTAAATTAATTAATCAATTAATTATTCACTAATAAATAATTATCTCGAGTGCTACCACTTAAACTTATTATCGTATCGGAACTAATTCCACCTGCAGGGTTTAATACGACAAACTTATTAAGTTCCTCGAGAGGATATCATCATCCCATTACTCATAGGACACGGATCCTTATTGCAGCTCTATCAATATCAAATAAGAACTGCTACCGCCCAAAATACGAAATTTTGAACCACGATTAAGTTCTCATTTATAATAGATCAAAGCAATAGTCAGACACTTATTCATACTGATAAGCCCAATTAAGGTTAAGACTATTTAAGTCACCGAGATCTTTAATTCTCAATAATTCAGAACAGAGAATTAATCTCACTGTGATCCTTTCAATACGATTAACGTACTAGCATAAATAAATAGTCAAGATAAACTATTTAATACTATTATGCTACAATCTAAACCAACAACTCGTCCAAGTTGTCTCGATTGTGAATATTAGTTTATATCTCATAAAATGCCGATTATATAATCTTCTGTGATCTACAACACACTATATAATCTATAATATTGAGATAATTGGACAAATAATAATTATGCAATAATAAACATTTCAGATAGGAGAATTATAGTGAAATAAATATCAATTGTATATAAACAAAAGTCTTGCTTTCGTATACAACCCTTCAGTTCCGATGACCAAAAACCCTGTCCATTTGTGCCGGCTGTCGCATCCAAGCTAGAAAACCAATAGATAGCGAATCAAGCAATTCTTTACGACGATCATCTGCTTCGTCTTCGTACGAACTCTCCTCATCTTCTTCATTTTCGTCATAGTCACCATCTTCATCCTCATCCTCATCTTCCTCATCTTTTTTCATATTGCTCATGTGAGTAGGGCATGCGGTTGTCAATGTCGTGGTGTTCAAATCCGGAGCTGTTACCACTAAAGTTAACTCCGGGGGCGGATGAGCCGCCATAATCAACGTAAACCTTTGGATCGTCTTTCTGTTCAATTAACATACGCAGTAACTCGATATCACTCTGCAATTAAACTTTTACTTTGTTTCCGTTGCTCACGCATGTCAAGTACCACAACGTGTAGTCGGTCGGATTTATATTTCCCAACCCTTCTCCAATAAGTTCAACAAGGTTTGTCCGGTTCACTGTGGCACTATCGATGAAGACAATAAAAGAGTCCACATCTATATAAGTCGGCCGCTCCCAACGACCGCTGTGATGTATCAAAACACGTTGTCACGATATCTGAAAAATACAAAATAGCCAAGAAATTATAAAAAATTCGATCGAACATGCTTCTAATGCATCTACTACCTACCCACGATGGATAGACACACGGTGGTAACCACCGTGTGTAGCCACCATGGGCACCGTTTGTAGGCAACCAACGGTGGCTACCCACAGTGAGGTCATCGTGGGTTGCAACCGTTGGTTGCCACCGTGGGTTGCAAAAAACGTGCCAGAAAATGAAGAAATCTTATACACACGACAATAGATATATTTTTACAGCTATTTTACTTCTAAAAACGTTTATAAACATTCAAATATACTCTCTTATGACTAAATATCAACATATAATTCATGTACATAAAAATTTTCTACCATCGTTTGCAAAAATGAGTCCATCGTGGGTTGCCACCGTGGGTACAAAAACTCGTCGAAAAAATCATATTTTACGTGGTGAATATAGTTGCATATCTTCTTTCTACCCTAGAAACACGAAAGTCTTCCGTTTGAGCTTTACCTCCTTCTTGTTTTTAACTATAGTGAGTGTTTTTCTTAGAGACCCACTTCTCTCTTCTTCTCTATGCCGTGAGTTTTCAACTTCGTGTGTTTGAGAATTTTGCACTACACAATTGTAGTAGTTGTTGTGATATATTAATGAGAGCAAACAACCTCTCTTCCAAAATATAAATGAGCATTGTTCAAAATTTAATGTCATTAAGGTTGGTTGGTGATATTATTTTTGGTTTAGGGTTTATTAGAGTGAAGAAAAGAGAAAGAGAAAACCTGCGAAAATAAAAATAAGAAAAAAGAAACAAGTCAACTTTTTTTTATGGGTATTTTAGTCTTTTAACTCATTTTGGTATAGAAAACTTATAGTCTTATGAATGAGTGCAAAAAACTTGTATGTTTTATAAAAAGGTATTTTAAAATACATTCTCATTTTACATTATTGCCCTTAAAATAAATGTAACAAGAGGGGTATATTAGGCAAATCAAATTTTGTAAGAATCCGCTCTTTTATAATAGGTATAGATATCGATAGATAGATAGATAGATAGATTTCATTATTAGTAATTAAAAAATTGTTAATTACTCAATTTTATACCTGGAGGTCCCGAGACTCCGACCCTCACTCATTAACTAACCATATTGGTTGAACTTGGTTTTAGTTTAAGTTTTGCGGGTTCGTCGAGTATGAACACCTTTTGTCCAATTATGTTTAAGTATTGATCCTAAATATTATATTACTAGTGAAATACGTTATATACATTTTTCGTAGGCTTTAAGACTATGGGTGGTGACGATTTTTTTGTTGCGATCGCTACATTTGCGAACGCTCACTGTTGGCGATCGCGTAGATCGTTGCGAGAAGATCGGAATTGCAATCGTTCGGAAGTCACGATCGCTCTTCCAAAATTGATCACACTCGACAAGTGGCGAGCTCCCATTGGCGATCACAACGGTCAAATTAATTTTTTTTAACTTCATATTTACACATAAATACACACATTCTTCACTTATTTTTTCCACCACAATCCTCTTTATTTCCAATTATCTAAAATCCTCCTATTCTCTGAATACTCTTCATTCTCTCTCCCTTTTGGCCGCGATCGATGGCTCCACACAGGTACTCAGAGGCAGAGACGGAAGCCCTCGCTCGAGCTTGGGTGGCAATGAATGCGAAGCAGGAGGCGGTCCATTGTGGCAGCGGCGCCGATCTCTACAACTCTATTCATTCTAAAGTCATGGTGGTGAGAAATGCTACCCAGTTTCGCCACCACTGGGGCCACACAAGGAATACATGCGCCCTATTTCATTTCCTGCACATGGAAGCTACCTAAGAAGCTCTTAACACAACCGCCGAGCTAATCATTGCAAGGGCTTTAATCGAGTACTTCCATTCAAGTACTTGGAGATGTGAAGGATCGTGAAGGATGAGCTCAACTTTCATGCATAATTTAATTGTAATCGTGTTTAGGGTTGTAATGTTTTTTACTTTCTATCAATAAAATTATCATTTATTAAAAATAATAATTATTTATTATTAAATTAAAAAAAGCGATCATGTAATGGTGATTGCTATTGTGGGTAAAAAAATTGCGATCGATGGGTCCCACAAGAAGTGGAGCGATCACCTCCAAATGGCGATCTCCGGTGTTCATAGTCTAAATCAATTGCACACTAATGATCACAATGGATTAATGTTACTGTGTTAGAGTGACTTGTCAAAATAATAATCTTGGTTGATCAGTTGTAGTGGGAATATATCCAGTTACTTATTGTTTTTTAGGATCAGTTTTTCTAATATTTCTGGCGGGAATCAGATTGTCATTGATATCTTCACTCTACTTTTCTTAATCTTACTAATCGAAAAGTGGATTTCGTAGAAAAAGAAAAATAAAATATGCCAGAGCGTTAACTGTATTTCCTTTACTGACTGTATTTCCTTTACTGACTAATGACTATCAGCCCTCCCCCCGCAAATGATCTTTCAGGAAAAAAGTAAGGGCGTAAAAAAAGGAATGAAATCTGAGAGAGAAAGAGACAATATATAAGCTCAAATAAAAGAGAAAAACACAATGTATAAGCTCAAATTAAAGCTGCCACAAACAACACAATGCCAATTCTCAATTGTTACATTGAAAGCTAAATGGTACCTATTCTTATATACTATGGAACTCAAATATGTTTGAATAAGATTATCTATAGTTTTAAATTGTGGGAGACACCTTTAAACAATAATGGGTAGTGATATTCGGTCACACGGTGATCAGCTACACGCGTAAGAAAAATGAAAGTTGATTGTAAAAATGGAAATAATCACATTTCTCACTAGGGTTTATGCTTCCCCAATTAGAGTATATTTTCATTTTCAAAACCATATTACCATTTTTAACTTATGTGACCGGCCATAGTGTGACCAAATAGCACTACCCTAAAGATTATATTTTCTAATAAATTTTAAAGGGTAGTGCTATTTAAACACACTGTGGTTCGCCACACAAGTTAAAAATGGTAATATAGGTTTTGAAAATGAAAATATACCCTAATTGAGAAGCGTAAACCCTAGTGGGAAATGTGATTAATTCCACTTTTCAGTCAACTTTCCTTTTTCTTACGCATGTGGCTGGTCACTGTGTGATCGAATAGGTTTATTGTAATCTTTAAAGCTTATATATGTCCATCCGATAAAAAATTACAAGATGATAAAACATCACTAAATCACAAAATTTGTCATACCAACGTTTTATGTAAATCAATCATTGTAAAATCAAGGATCCTTCTTAGCGTTAATTTTCGAAAGCGAGGTGAAAACTATGTACTCCCTCCGTACGTAGAATAATGCCCTACTTACCCTTTTTTTTCGTACGTGAAGTAATGCTCTGTTTCACTTTTTGTACATTTATACCCCTAAAAAAATACTCATATTACATCAAATGCCATTGTTGGACCCACCCACTAATTTTAACCCAATTTAATTAAGTATACTAATCCTACTTAACCTAATTTAATTAAACTGACTAATCCTACTTAACCCAACCTAAACCAACAACCCAAAAACAAAACCAAGCCCAAAAACTCTGAAACCCTACTTTCTCTCTGTCTCGCCGATTCCACTCTCATTTCTCTCATTTTTCTCTATTGTCACGAAGAACCCTAAATCGATTTGCCCATTCTACATCTCATTTCTCTCTGAAATTGAAGAACCCTACATCGAATTGTCGATTCTATCTCTCATTTCTTGTCATTCCCTCTGTTGTTGAAGAAGCCTAAATCGCTGCGCCGATTCTATCTCTCATTTTCGCCATTTCTCCTCCGATTGCCGATGGATCCACACGCCGACAGTCTTGATCTAGAGTAGTTATGAGTTCCATCGGGGTGGGAACCAACCCCAAGCCTCGTGACTTTGAGCTCCGCCACGATTCTCCTGAGTTTTTGGAGGATTTATGGGTTCCATCCGGGTGGAAACCAACCCCAATTCAGTCAGATCCGGCGATGAAATGGGATGAAGTTGTGCTAGAAACTCAATTTCATGGCGGCGCTGAGATGCCCACCCTCGACCCATATCAAGTTTATTGCACCGCCAAGCTCGTCGGCAACTTCGAATCTGATGTTGAATGGGATGGTGAATCTGATGGTGAATCAAATTTACCCCCTTCTACTCCTATGTTGTTTCAGGTTTGAGCTTTCTGTCATGTCGGGGATTGGCTGGTGATGCCTCATTTCTGATGCTTGATTTCGTTGTGGGGGATTGGCTGGTGATGCCTCATTTCCGATGCCTTGATTTCTGATGTTGACTTCTCTGTGATGCTCGATTTATGATGCTTAATTTCTGATGTTTCCTTCTCTATCATGCTCGATTTCTGATGCTTGATTTCTGAGCAGTTTCTTGCCTTAAACTGATTTCTGAGCAGTTTATGAGCAGATACTATGTGATCTATGCTTAAACTGATTTTCTGATTTTCTATGATCTCTTTCTTGCCATAAACTGATATGAGTCAGATACTATGTGATCTATGCTTATATGTTGCCTTGAATGTGATCTTTGATTTCTGATGCTTAAACTGATAATGAATCAGATACTATATGTGATCTCTTTCTTTCCATAAACTGATATGAGTCAGATACTATGTGATCTATGCTTATATGTTGCCTTAAATGTGATCCTTGATTTCTGATTTTTTATTAATGAATCAGATATTATATGTGATCTCTTTCTTGCCATAAACTGATATGAATCAGATACTATTTGATCTATGCTTATACGTTGCCTTGAATGATGATGCTGATGATGCAATGGTCTTGCTGATACTTTGTTGGTGTTTATGATGTATGTGATCTTGCTGATGCTTTGTTGGTTTGTTTATGTTCGCTTGGGAGTTGTTTATCCTATGCTATTGATGCCACCATTAGGATTTTTACAATCCTAGTTTTGGAGGTTGTAATAGTATAAGTATTGAGTCAATGATGCCAAATCTATCAAATAATTTCAAAAAGCTGAGACTACATTCAATCTCCCAATGCAATATGTGGAGAAGTAGATTTCCAGATTCTCCAAACAGTCTTCAAATTAATTTTGAAGAGCTTTGCAGCTTCCTTTTTTGCTCCATGGTGAAGAATGGAGTCTGTACTGTAATGTATAGGCCACTGCACTACGTCATGGCGCTCTAAATCTGTCAGATCCGGCCTCCTCTTCATCTTCTTAATTACAACTTTTTTTTTTGCTGTATTGGAGAGAATAACTCAGAAATCTGTAATGAATGCTAAAATCTGCATTCAATGCTGCTACTTATAGCACTTAGAGTTGTTAGGTGTTGTTTAAATTTCCCCCCAAAAACTTGCCTCCAAATTTTTAGTTTTAGTGGGAAATTTTTGATGTAATTGCCCCTTTTAGTGATGTGACTCTTGTATGAATGATAAATTAATTTCTTCAATTTATTTAATGGATTTGCAGATTCCTTCCTTCTTTATTTCAGTTTCTTCAATTCATTTTATTTCATTAATGAAAATGATTGATTAAATCACAAATCAGAAAGAAAAAAAAATTCAATTCATTCGATTAAATGAGAAATCAGAAAAAAAAAATCTTTATACTCCCTCCGTCCCGTTCATAATGCAATGTATTCTTTTTTGGGTGACCCATTCATCTTGCAACGTTTCCTTTTATAAAAATAATTAGAAAATCACTTTATCTACTTTATTCACTTTATATCATATCAATAACATTTTCTTCACTTTAAAACAATTTTATATCACATCAACAACACTTTATTTACTTTAAAAATATCTTATATCAATTTATTAATGCACTAATCACCATCTTTACTCTTAATACTATTTTTCTTAATACTCGTGCCGAAAAGAAACGTTGCATTATGAACGGGACGGAGGTAGTATTAGACTAAATCAGGAATCAGGAAAAAAAAAATTAATTTCCCTCCATATTTTAAAATTACAAAGGGAATTAAATTAAATAGAGTATAAAAGAAATGATAAAAGTCACATCCACCCACTATCTTTAATTTACAATTAACAAACTAAACTTATATCATTACCATTACCCCTACTTTCTAATTTTTACCTCACTCAAACTAACTTTATCAATCTTTTTATTTTACGTGCAAAATTCCAAATGAGGCATTATTTAATATATGGAGGGAGTATAAATTTGCGCATAGTAAAATTGATACTTTGAGTATTTCAGCACATCAATTAATTCAGACCATAGATCATGTAATAATGATCTAAATTTAATTAATCTCATTTTAAGATTTCTTTTATATTTGATCTCTACTCTCTCTATAGTCTTATATACTCATCATTAATAACCCATCGGGTATGCCCCAAGATCATGTGTATTTTTTTTCTTTTTTCTTTCTACTTGTATACTTTTTATGTCCACGAGGAGTTTTTTTTTTTTTTTTTCTTTTTTCCACTTTTAGTCTGTTCACAAATAATATTTCCTTTCTATTTATGTACACTATTTTATTACAAATTACTACATCTATTCCACATTACTTGTTTCACTTTTTATTTTGGGCGTCCCACTTTACTTGTCTCACTTTCCATTTAAGTAAATAATTTAAAAATCACTTTATTCACTTTACATCACTTCAACACCACTTTATATCACTTTATGTCACATCAACACCACTTTATATCACTTTATCAAATAAAAAATACTTTATATCACTTTATTAACTATACTAACCACACCTTTTATATCTAATCTCTTTTTTCTTAATCTCCATGCCCGGAGGAAATGAGCCAAGTAATGTGGGACGGAGGGAGTATTATCTTTTTCTCCACTCACAATAATACACTACATGAAATGTGAGATCCTTTTCTCTGCTCACAACCCACTCAATTTTTACTAGAGCAGGTCTCTGGTGCAGACGTTTGCACGGTGGAAATGGTGCCCCGCCCCGACCCGACCCGCTCACGCGCCCCGCTGGACCCGTGCGTGAGGTCCACGCGCCCCACTTTTTTTTTTTTTAATTTCCAGATTCTTTTTCTGGACAGAGCCTTTGGTTCAATTTTACGGCTTCGCCTTCGCTCCGATTATTAAAATAAGAATAATCGGTGGGCAATAATTTGGACTTTTTCGGCTCGCTCGAATTTTGACCATAGAAGAAGCGGCAAACAATAAAAGAAAATTGAAAAAAAAAACTGAAAAGTAAAAAAAAAATCTGATCAAAGGGGGGTTGACCCAGGTCAAATCCGAGTCAACTGGGTCGGGTCGAGTAGGGTAACGGGTGTTGCACGGTGGAAAATCTCTACGGGAGTTTTTGTCTTTTTACTAAGATCTGTGTCACCCCTTCCAAGTAACGGGCATAGATCCTCTGCAGTGGCCTCAAACAGCGCAGAACCTACAGTTCATTAAACGCAACTTCTTGTCCATCAAACGCAGCTGGGTATCATTTTCTTTTTCTTTACACTTTTCTTTCTATTATTTACATTTTTCCTATTTCTTGTTGCACTAAAATGGTACAACCATAAATTTATTGTAACTTTATTCGTTTTTTCGAAAAGAATCTTTACGTTATCAGTTAATCATTTTAATTTGACATACATTAGGACTTAATACATATCATTCCTTTTTGAAATTTTATTTTTTACTTTGTTACCTACCTTTTTTTTTTCTGGAAATGATGATATCATAAATTATACTCTTATTTTTAATTATTTTTATTATTAAAAAGAGTTCTGTTTTTGTAATTGAATTTTAGATTATTTTTATTAGTGATTTTATAAATAGAATTAAAAAAGTAAAATAAAAATAAATTTGTGCACATGTTGGGTACTTGCGTTTGGAACTGCAGGCCTGCAGTGTTTGAGGTGACTGCAGAGGATGCATGCTCCCAACACTCTCTCGGTGAACGGAGGGATTATTTATTTACCCATAATAAGAGAGTAAAATAAGAATCTAAAAAACAATGATATCTATGGAGACTTTAGAAAGAAGCTGTTACACCCATGTGGAATATGCCACCATTGACCAATAAATGTGAAAAGAGATTGCAATATCCCTACAAAAATCACAGGATTTCCAAAAAGTTACGTGGGAAAAAAATATATACAGCAACCACAATATATTCATATTATGTGGATCCATAATTTTTAGGATGATTAAAGCAAAAGATGCTTCAATTTAGTGGAATTCACACTCAGACTAGACAATCCGTGATGTGATCAATCTTAAAGCAATATTGGCCAAATTGAATAATGCTTTAATTTTAATATAACTATTGAAATGGAAAGGCCAACATCTATGGCGGAAAGGGTCGCATATATAATTTTACCCCTCTACTATATGCCGACTTGCTCATATTATATAAATGAACACATTTATTTAAGTAATATGGAGAAACTGCAAACTCAATTAAAAATATATAGATCTCTCCTCATTCATAGCCTGGGAATTTAAATAAGTATCCAGCAAGATTAATGTGCGACAAATGTAGTACGTAGTAGTAATTTTGTAAGATGGAAAAAAACAGAAACAGAAATTAATCAGACTGATCATTAATTGCTTGTACGTAATAAATACAGTACATTATAGTAGTAGTATTTATTGTGAATTAATTAATAAGATTATTATTATTATTATTATGTGATAGGAATAGGATAATGATAAAGCAGCAGAGAATGATTGAGATAACAACAAGTGCAGATTATCACACAGTACAGCACAACATTTATGTAATTTTGTTTGAATGATGGACGACATAGTCATTTTCAGACAGTTACATCTCAACCAACATTAATTCCTTAATCTCAACCATAATATCTAGGCGACTTGATGTAGAAATCTGGGGCAGCAGCTCCATTAATGTTGAAGATGCAATGACTAGTATTCTTGGCAATGTCGTCAAGGAAAGAGGAGTCCAACACCATCACAGCGGCGTCGTTTCTGTGGTTCCAGTCCATTACTATTTTGGGATGAAGCAGGTGATCCTCATGAGGAGGAGGCTCTGTGTTGTTGTTGTTGTTGATGTTGTTGTTGTGGTTGTCGTTGTCGTTGTCGTTGTCGTTGTCGTTGTCGTTGAGGTGGACAGTAGTTATGTCATGGATGCTGGGGCGCCTCTTGTCTTTCCCTCCGGAGAGCTGCCTCAGATAATACTTCTGAGCATGGCTGGCCACCTGCGTTGGTGTCTTTGAGATCACGAAGTTTCTTGATATGTTCCTCCAATCCCCTTTGCCGTGCTTCTCAAGTCCCAACAGAAACCGTCTGCACATAAAAATCAGTTTAGTGATGATGGTAACAGTAAAAGATTTATTAGCGCGGGAGGCAAAGATAGATTACGTACCTGTGTTCTTCCTGTGTCCACGGCACTCCTTTCTTTCGTTCTTGATCGCAAATCTTAGGCCGCTTCCTAAAGACATCAAAGGAGCGATGATGATCTGCCAATTCCAGAGTGAAGGAAGAAGCCAAGTATCCGGGGATTGGGACCAAACCTGCCTCTATATCACTAACATCTGCAACTAATTCTCGGTACTGATTTATCACATCATAAACAGATTTCCCAGGTATCATCTCAGCTACCTTTATCCATCTGTTGGGAGTTTTCTCATCGAAAATTGCAAGAGCACTTTCGAATCTCTTGTTCTCTTCTTTTGTCCACATGCTGCTCTGCCTCTGCTGCATCACCCAGCTTGAGTTTGATACTGCCGAACTTGGACACAACGTTTCCATCGCCTCTACTTAATAACACGTATCTCCTGCAAATTCACCTATTTTGATGACACAGACACATAGAGAGTAGATATTTATACATCAACTACAACTAGTGATCAAGTTTTTTACTGCTATCCAAAGAAATCAAATCAGAATAATATTACTGGGAATAAGAATACTTCTTCTTTTTCTCCAAACAGCATAAAAAGACTACCTTTTCAGAATCTTTGAAATATTGTTCCATATTAGTAATTAGTAGTAATAAAAACAAACAAATTCATGGGAATATAACAAAATCCCAGATCATGATATTACTTGATTTAGATAATTTTCTACAACTACTACTTACTTTGAAATTGTTGCACAAGTAGTGATGATATGATGAAGAAGCTGGGATTAATGAATATGAAGTTGTGGAATAGTTTGTGAGGGTTCAGGCAAATTAAGGAAGGGAACAAGGAAATGGAGACAAATTGATCAAAAGAAGGAAACAGTGTGAGTTTTGTTGAGTATCATCAATTCATGGTGATGGGTGTGGATAAATCCAAAAGATTGTAGAATTAGAAAGAGAAAAGGAGACATGAAAGTTAACATGTGTTAATGTAGATGATTAGCAGCACATAAATAAAAATGGTTGGTTTCTTATATTATAGTGAATTGATTTAAAATGATGAGTTTGATTGAAGTTTGGTGTGGCTGCTAGCTGCCGTCAAGTTTTGCCATCAAAACCCACTTTTTGTGTCAGCACACACACTCACACACACACACACGCACACACGAACTTATAAAAGATTTTGCAATATTGTCATGCTACTTTTTAACCATTTTTATATTGTTATTACTACCTTCATGTTATATGTATTGTTTGGTTTAACATCTTTATGGATACGCTTAAGATTAAATACTTGATAATTATTTCCTCAAATGAATTACAAAATGACACACTGTATGCTCTCAACCACTACTTTTCCAAGTGATACTCTTCACCTATTTTAAAACTCCATCTAGGATTGTGCTAGATCCTAGTTTTGTCAAGATCATATATATATATATATATATATATATATATATATATATATATATATATATATATATATTTTATTATTGCAAACCACACATAATATATTGTACTACACAAATGATGTCGTTTTGAGGCTTAATTAAACTTAAAAAATAATTATTCTCTCTCCCTGTCATACCCAATTCTTCTTAAGCATGAATTCGGAACGGGAAACAAAATCAAATACATAACGATTTTACTGCATAGGATCATCTTAAATTCTAGAATCCACTTTCGAAGTACGCAAACATGAACTCGGATTTGCTTTATGAAGGCAAAATGACTTTGTTTTTGTACGTAGCTACTAGCATGATAAAATTCCATCTAACTATATATATTTATATATGTACATATCAAATTTCAGCATTCCATGTAGGATCTCAATGACCTGAAAATTCAAGTTGGGACATTGTTCAACCTTTTAAGAGGTGGGCATTAATAAATACAGTACATACTTAAAAAGGTTGCGACATGTTTGTCAGAAAGTCCAAAAATTAGGACACATATATAAATTGATAGTATTTTACATTATTTCTAGCCTCTTTGATTAAAGAATAATTGTATCAATATTGAGAACGCGTTTTGCTTTTCTCATATACTAATATTTTGTGGAAATTGACTTTTTTTTTTGTTGGATAGTGGAATTTTTTGGTATCTACTCATCAAGACACAATGGATGATCTTATTTTGGAAACAATATGAATAGTATTATTCTGGAAGTAAAATTTCTCATGGTGGAGTTATTTGAAGCTCAAAGTCGACCGATTTTCTGGTCAATCGTCTTGCTTATAAATGTTAGATAAGTCTAGTTTTTCATTTATGCATGTGTGGTCTCTTGTTAAAGAAATATGCATGCCAACAAACAAGGTATGTCTGATTATTTGAGTTTGATCAGACATACTTAATACTTTCTCTTTATAAAATTATGACCATATATCTTGTTAATTTATATTTTAAAACATACACATATATATACCTAAGATAGCATTCTCATATGATCATCTTCACTCTTCCTAATTTGAGATTACACCCAAAACAGATTCTCAAAATTCTAAAATCCCTAATTCTTCACTCCTCCTAATTTCATGTTAAACGTAACACGACGGAAGAAAATCAATTTTAGGCAAACTACATTTTTAGGTCCATATACTTATAAAATTTATTTTATTATGTCCGCTTACTATTAATGTTTGCTATGTCCTTGTACTACTTTTTTCACATGTAACTTTTAAATAATAATTCTGATTACCTAAAAATAATACTACCTATTAAAACACAAATTTAAAGTACAAGAATTATTTAAAACGAATTTTAAATTTAGAAAAAAATCATTGTTGTTTATAAAAGATTGAAATATATACCAGTGATCATCTGATAAATATACTCCTATGTAATAATGATCCTTTAAACAAAACAATATACTAGTAATGATGCATATATACTGTATGTGAATAAGCTGGGCGAATTATTCTTGGATTTAGTGTAATTAGAGAGGAAAGGAAGAAATTAAGAAAATATCTGGGAAAGTTGTATTGCTCAATAAAAAAATGATTTGACTGGCAATAATGAAAACAGAATGAAAAGAAATTAAAGAAGCATTTTCTTCAATTTGGACCTTTGTTTTTATCTTGAATAGAAACTCGGGCACAGTTTCAAACTTTCAAGTGGAAAGAAGCAAAGAAAATTGGTGAAATTTTTGTGGTGGGCTCTTGTATGCTTTGGTACATAAGAAAGGTACAATCATGTGTGCACATTTCTTTTTGAAAAGGAAGAATCATATTTCACTACACTATGTCTCATAACAGTTAGGAAATTAATTAGAAACTTTTTAGACATTTTTTGCTCAATAAAGAAAAAAAGAAAAAGAAAAAGGAGTATGGAAACTAATTAGAAACTATTTAGACATTTTTGCTCAATAAAGAAAAAAGAAAAAGGAGTATGTTGATTGTTGTCCCCTTTCATTTGATCCAAAGATGGATAATAATAATAATAATAAAATAATAATAATAATAATAATAATAATAATAATAATAATAATAATAATAATAATAATAATAATAATAATAAACCAAAAAAAACGTTTGCATAAATCGCATTTTGGACCTTAGCTGCTAGCTAAGACTAGCTTTCAAGTAAAGATTCAGTAATTATCAGAATCAGGAGATTTATCATTCCTTCGAGTATCTTTCCTTAACTTTTTATTTGACGTAAAAGTTCGGCCATAAAATTGAATTCAACATTTTTACAGTTTGACTGTTTTGAGTATAAGAATTACCACATATATAGTAGATATATTGAGATAATACCAAATTAAACAAAAGACGTAAAATAAAATAATAAAAACAGACAATATAGAGGGTAAAGAAAGCAAAGCCTATTAGCAGTAGCTATAGACGTCAAATGGGCCAGGCCGGAACAGGCCCAGATAGGCCCGCAACTTGTTAAGCCTAGCTCAGCCTTTTTTTTTTCATGGAGATTTAAATATCGCATGACGGTAGACTCGATCTCGTAACCTTTGACCCAGACATTAATCACATTATCACTGATTACTTATACTTGTATCGTTGAGACGTAATTCTGAAGAAAATTAATTACGAAATTGATATTTGTCAAAATGTCAAATAGTGAAGAACCCATAAAATAAATTAGGGCCACAATTGTTTTGTTTTTAAGAGTAAAACTCTGGTGCGACGCGTCTCACTTTGTGAGACTGTGCGTGGCGCGTCACTGCATGCACACGTCTCTCACGCGCGGCGCGTGTTGTGCACGCGCCCGATTTTTTTTTCAAATAACGGTTAGTTATATGCACTACAACGTGTATTTATATGCACTACATTATATAATTAGATGCACAATTAAGAGTATTGAGATGTACTAGTTATTTCTTTTAATTTTTAGATTTTTTTTGGCTCCACTTTCGACTCCGATTTTACGGCTTTGCCTTCGGCTCCGATTACTAATATAAAGATAATCTTAACGGCAACAATTTGGACCATTCGGCTCCCCTCGCTCGATCTCTTAACCAAAGAAGAATTGAGGCAAACACGGTGCATCTTGGCACACATGATTGTGCATCTCATTATACATGGTGGTGCATATGGAAACAAAGCGTGGTGCATCTCGGTACACATGATTGTGCATATGGATACACTATATGGTTCATCTAAAAAAATAGGAAAAAATTAATAAAATTAAAAATTGGTGCATCTCAATATAATTAGTGGTGCATCTTATTATACGGTGTAGTCCATATAGGTACACTCGCATATAATCTGACCCTTAAAAAAAATTGAAAAAATCAATAAATTTGACCGGGTCAACCCGAATCCGAACCGGATCGACCCGCTCTTAGAATGTGAGACGTGTTGCACCGATCCTTCTCCTTTTTTTTCCTTTTTTCTCATTAGGGTCACATTCGTTTTTGTTTTGGCCTTTGGATTCGGGTGGACTTCCTCAATACTTAATTTTTTTAATTTAATTGTTAGAATTAATAAATTATAGTAGTAATTTATAGTTAACAACTATTAATTAAAATTTGTTAATTTTCGTTAGAATTAGTTTTATTAATTACTCTGAATCTCACTTAATTCTCCATTATTCATTTGTTAAAGCTTTACTTAGGGAGATGTATTCAATCAAGACTCTGTGGGATTTTTTAGGAGTTTGAAAGTCTGGGTGTATTCAATCAAGACTTTTCAAACTCCTTAAAAATCTGGTGGTATTCAATCACAACTTTCTAAACTCCATAAAAATTTTGTGGTATTCAAAACTCCACCGACTTTCTAATGTTGTTGAATCTTGTGGAATTTAACTTGATTTCAAGTAATTTTTGTACTGAACGAATTCCGACCTTCAACCACGAGAATTTGAGATTCCATGAAACACGAACGCCGGCGCCTTCCCAGGCACCGCTGGGCTCTATTCAGCCCTCGGCTGGGACCCAGCCCCGGCTGGGACCTTCAACTACTCTCATCTCTCACCTTCTTCTCTTCCTCTACCACATCCTCTGCAACTATTTCCTCATTCTCTCCACCACCCACTCCTCCATTTCTTTCTCTCTCGTCGTTTTCACCATTGCGCTCTTTCTCAAACAACATTTCAGTTTCTTCACTCCCGCATCGTCATCACCATCATCCAGTTATCTCTCATCAATACATCCCTCTCCACTCTTTCTTACTCAATTTATTTTATCGTATTGGTCGATAATCTGAAGTTGGTGTTCTGTAATTGCAGAGTTTGACGCCCTGCGCGAGTTTGACGGAGCGAAATCTATTGGCAGACACTTCGAAAATCGTCGAAAAGAACAACAAAACTTATAAAAGAAAAGGCGATTTGAGGAAAATAGTCACCGATGGTCTAATTGCTCTTGGTTATAACGCCTCCTTTTGCAAATCCAAATGGGATAAATCTTCCTCTATTCCAGCTGGTAATTCGCCATTTATTATCTTTACACTCAACTTGTGCTAATCGAAGAAAAAATCAGATTAGAGTAAAGTAATGAAATTCAATTGTGATTAACTAATTCATTTGCAAATTGCACAGGCGAGTACGAATATATGGATGTGTTGGTGGAAGGCGAGAGGTTGATAGTCGACGTGGATTTCTGATCGGAGTTCGAAATTGCCCGATCGACTCCACTCTTCTCACTCCAGAAGTTCCACGCAGTTCATCATCTCCAACTTTATCAACCCTTTGTCCAGATTTTTATCCACACGGCGGCGAGCCAGCGCTGGCCCAGATTTTTAATTCATCCAGATTTTAATTGGCCCAGCGACGGCGGCGAGCCAGCTCTGGCTGGCTTTTAGTGCCGCGACCGATGAGGTTTAGCCGGCGCTGGACTCCATCGACTTCAACTCCAATAGAGTCGTCTAAATTCCACGCGAACTCCCTCAGAAATTCCTCACGACTCCACGCGGAGTTAATCAACTTCAAAATTTCACAAATTTTCCAAACTCTTTAAAACTCCCATAGACTCTTGATTGAATACACCCCCTTAATGTTTAATACGTTGGAAGGGTAATAAGAATTGAAGAAGTAAGTCAACACGAAAGATGTTCTTTGTCAAATCAATGAAAAACAAGTTTGACCCTGGATGAAGTAATTCCAACTTCAAAGCCTAAACAAATTGGCATTAATTTTAAGTTTGTCTTCGAAATCTGCAATTACGTACATACACGTATTTAAGTTTTTGGACAACATTATTCAAAGAGCTAGCCACATATATATAATATATTTTACTAAAACATATAACTATATTCCACGTACCAAAAATTACTCTGAAAGTGAAAAAAGAATATCTATACCTATTATAAAAGAATAAATTCTTACAAAATTTTATTTACCTAATGTATCCTTCATATTATAATTATTTTATAGGCAATAATGTAATTTAATAATATTAAAGAATTCTAATTATATTAGAAGGATTCTTACAAAATTTAATTTGCCTAATATATCCTTTTTATTATATTTTTTTATGGGCTGAAGAATCCTAATTATATTGAAGTCTACTCGTAATTGTTTTAATAATATATATTAGTTTCTTTTTATTAATTTAATAATAGTACAATTAAATTATTTGTCGTATATATACTATAACATAGTTTAAGGTGATAATTCTTGTAGCCTTTTGAATCTTTTATATTGTCTAACATTTAATTAGATTATCATGATACATAATTATCATAATTGACATTGATTAATTTAATATTTGATAAATTTGTCTTTTTTTTATATTTGAGCCAACTTAATAATATATAAATAGGATTAATAACTCATACATTTTCCTAATTAATATCTACCACACATTACTCTATAAATTACAAGCTTCATACACATGTAACATGCATGTAACTTACTTACCAATGAATAGATTGAGAAAGAAAATGGTTGGATTGTAAGGGCTTATTTGTTGTATTCATTTATTAGAGACTTTTTCAAGTTTAATTTTATAAAATAACTTTCCGAGATTAAAAAGAAAAAAAAAATGAGGGAAAAGGGTTGGTAGTCATAGCGGGTTATAGTGGTGATGGTGGTTGTGAGAGAGGGAGAAGGAAGAGGGGGTGTGGGTTGTGGTACAATTTCAAAAATCAGGTATAAAATACATGTAAATGTCACGTATTTTACGATAAATAATCTCATAGTAATTGAAGTTGTCATAGTAATTACCTTCTCCTCCAACTCACTCATGTTATCATCTTTTCCTTATTTTGATGTCCAACTCATATTGTAATCTTCCAAATAATGAAAGTTTTTAATCATTTAAAATCCTTCAAAAGTGATGGGACCTAGCAACTTCTATCTTTTTACGTTTATTCTTAATCTACATGTGGAACAGTGACATGACAATTTCAGTGGGTCAGAGAGAGTAGTATGTATGTTTGCTATTGGAGTAACAGCATAAGCATGCACATGCATGCAGCAGTTTGGATAAGCTCTGAGCAATTAGGAGTTAGTTAGTTTGTTAGAGTTAGTTACTCGTATGCCAGCTCATTGATAGCTCATCATTAGCTGTAGTTCGTTGTATAGTTTCATTGCTTAGTTGTGTATAAATAGAGAAAAGCTACTACTGTATTTTCTCAGTTTATCATCAATAATATTTCTATGATTTTCAGCCTAGAATATCTCATACATGGTATCTAGAGCCTGATGTTTTTTGGTGATCATCTCTCAGTTTTACTCTATTTTTTCTTTCTCGATCCTGCATCGTCATCTTCCATGGCGACTACTGATTTCGCTCCGGTCTTACCTACTCTCCATCCGATGAATTTGCGACTCGATCGCACCAATTATGCGTTCTGGCTCATTCAAATCCTTACTACCATCAGAGCCCATGGCTTTGAAGATTTCATCTCATCCACTGCTGCTCCGCCGCCGCAACTTATTCCGGCGACTCAAACTACTCCTCGCGCTCCTCCTCAATCAAATCCTGACTATCTTCTATGGTTGCGCCGTGACCAGTTTCTCATGAGCTGGATGCTGGCGTCGATTTACAAATCCATGCTTGGGCATATGGTGCGCTGCACCTCTGCCGCACAGATCTGGAATGTGCTTGAATAGTTGTTCCAGTCTCAATCCTGTGTGCGCATCCTTCAACTGAAGAAGCAGCTTCACTCACAGAAGAAAGACGCTCTCACTGTCAATGAATTTTTCCTGAAAATGCACAGTGTTGCAGATCAACTCAGTGCGGTTGGGCATGTCATTCCTAAAGATGAACTAGGCGACTCTATTCTCAACGGCTTTGGATCAGAATATGAGTCAGTTGTCGTCAATCTCATGCACCGATCTGTAGCTCCGTCTCTGTAGGAAATGCAGTATGCTCTGCAATCTCATGAGATCCGCTTACAACAAACCTACTCCTTGCCTGATTCACCGATGGCTCATTATGTGCATCGAGGAGATCGCAGTGGTACTCGAGGTTGTGGTTTCATTGGTAGAGGTGGTGTTTCTAAAACTGCAGGCAAACCGCTAGTTGTGTGCCAGTTGTGTGGCCGTCCAAATCATGTGGCTCTCAAATGCTACAAAAGGTTTGATGTTTATTTCACTGGTGCAGAATCTTCTACTCCTCAAGCCTATCTTTCTGAATTTCAGCCTACTGGAGATTTTGAGTATGATGAAGACGAAGGTGTGTGGTATGTTGATAGTGGAGCAACAAATCACATCACAAACAACATGAACAATATGCAGCTCAACACACCCTACACTGGTTCAGAGACTCTTATTGTTGGCAATGGTAAATCTGTTCCCATTCACTCTATTGGCCAAAATTTCATTTCCACTTCTGAGATTTTATCTCCTGAGCATTCTCTTCTACTTAACAATATTCTTTATATCTCTCAAATAACCAAAAATCTAATCAGTATCTCTCAATTTACAAAAGATAATAATGTCTTTTTTAAATTTCATGATTCCTATTGTCTTGTGAAGGACAAGAGCAATCTCCAAGTTCTGCTGAGGGGGACACTTCACAAGGGCATGTATCAACTTGATTTGTCTAAGCTCTATGCTAGGTCTGTGCATTCAAGCTCTTCTTCATTAGTTCCTACTTGTCTTCAGCACTCTGTTTCTGCTGTTCCTACCTCTTATACTTCCTTTCAGTTGCCAAGTTCTATTAAGTTAGAATGTAATCTCACTTCTTGTAATACAATCTGCAAAAGATCTAATGAAATAAATGTTTGGCATCAAAGATTGGGTCATCCAAGTTCTACTGTCTTGTCTCATGTTCTTAAATTGTTACATGTATCTGAAAAATCATCATCTCTTAGTTTCTGTAATGCTTGCCAAATTGGTAAACTGCATCAACGCCCTCATATTTCTCAATCTCTTTAAGACTACAAAACCATTCCAACTCATACATTCTGATCTCTGAGGTCCAGCTTACACATCATCTACACAAGGCTATATATACTACATTCATTTTGTTGATGATTACAGTAGATACATATGGATATATCCTCTGGTCTTGAAATCTGATGTCGTTAAAGTTGTTAAACAGTTCTTTACAATGGTGCAGTGTCAATTATCCACCACCATTCAAACTTTTCAATCTGATTGGGGTGGGGAATATAGGAAACTTGTTCCTTTTCTTCAAGATTTAGGTACTCATTTTCAACACCTTTGTCCTCATATTCATTCTCAAAATGGGCGAGCTGAAAGAAAGCATCAACACATAGTAGATGTAGGGCTCACACTGTTAAGTCAGGCTTCTTTTCCATTTGATTACTGGTGGCATGCTTTTGAAGCTGCTACTTATCTTATCAACCTACTTCCCCCACCTACTCTACACATGGATTCTCCTTTTAAAGTTCTTCACAGCACTATTCCAGATTATTCACACTTGCATGTTTTTGGTTGCACCTGCTTTCCTTATCTCAAACCTTATAATTTCCATAAACTTCAGTTTAGGTCAGCTAAGTGTGTATTCTTGGGCTATAGCTCTCATCACAAGGGTTACAAGTGTTTAAATGCTACTGGAAGAGTGTATGTTTCAGATACTGTGCAGTTTCATGAACATGAATTTCCATACTCATCTATGTTTTCTGCAACTTCAACTTCTCATGCCATGCCCTCATCTACTCACTCTCTTTCTTCTCTTCCTATGTTGCCTATTCTTCATGCTCCTCTCTCTGCAGATTCTTTTTCTTCAGCAGATTCCTCTTCATCTTCTTCTTCTCACTCCTCATCTTCCCCATCATCATCTGATCATTCTTCTTCTCTTCCTCCCTCATCTCCACCTCCTTCTTCTCCACCTCCATCTCCTCCTTCACCTCCAGCTCAAAATACTCATTCTATGACTACTAGGTCTAAGAATGGTATCTCCAAACCTAAAGTCTATTTTTCTGACTTATCATTGTCAACAGCAAAAGCTATGGATCAACAAGGGTGGTTTGGTGCTGATGTTTTTAGTCATGGCACTTGGTCTGGACCGTCTCAACCTCGAGTTTATATTGTAATTCTTGATGCTCCACCTATTCCCAAATCTCACAAAATTCCATCTTTACCATTGTCACTGGATGAAGCTCTAGAGCATCAAGGCTGGTTTGGAGCAATGTCAAAAGAATTTGATGCTATACTTGGTAAGGGTACCTGGATTCTCATACCTCCTGACCCTTCTCAAAAAGTAATAAGTGGGTATTTCGAGTAAAATTGAATCCAGATTATTCATTGGATAAGCTCAAGGCCCGGTTAGTAGCTAGAGGATTTGAACAATTAGCAGGAGTTGACTTTGTGGAGACATTTAGTCCTATTGTCAAGCCATCTACTATCAGACTTATGTTTCATTAGCTGCTACAAAGGGTTGGCACATTCAACAAATAGATGTAAATAATGCTTTCTTAAATAGAGCACTCACTGACACTATATATGTGGCACAACCTGCGGGGTTTGAAGACAAAGATCATCTTGATTATGCCTGCAAATTGCAGAAGGCCATTTATGGTTTGAAACAGGCACCAAGAGCGTGGTATGATACACTTCGAGCAGAGATAAGTCAGCTGGGGTTTAAGAGATCAAATTCAGACTTCACATTGTTCTATCACAAACAAGGTGCAGCTCTTACTCTCATTCTTGTCTATGTTGATGATATTCTTATCACTGGGGATAACACTGCTTTGATTCAACAAGTTATTGATACTCTGCACAAGAAGTTTTCAGTCAAGAATCTTGGTCATGTTAGTTACTTTCTTGACATTGAAGTACTTCATTCTTTTGGAAATTTTTACTTATGTCAAAAGAAGTATATTCATGAGTTGCTAGCCAAGACCAAGATGCTCGAATGCAAGTCATGTTCAACTCCCATGACTCCAGCTTCTAAACTCTCCAAAGCTAGTGGTGAATCTTTTGAGGACCCTACTCTGTACAGAAGTACTATTGGTGCTCTTCAATATTTGACTCTTACACGTCCTGATATTGCATTCACTATCAACAAGTTAAGTTAGTTTTTAGCTGCTCCTACTACTCTTCATTGGAATGCTTGTAAACGGTTGCTCAGATATCTCAAGGGTAACCTCTCTTGGTTTGCAATTTCAGTCTGCTTCCTCTACACAGCTTGTAGGATACTCTGATGCTGATTGGGCAAGTTGTATAGATGATAGACGATCTACTGGAGGTCATTGTATTTTCTTGGGATCCAACCTCATTACCTGGTCTGCCAAAAAGCAAGAAATAGTATCTCGAAGTAGTGCTGAATCTGAGTACTGCAGCATGGCTAATGCAGCTTCTGACCTTATATGGCTCAAATCCTTATGTGATGAAATTGGTCTCACACTCTCTTCTCCACAGCAGCTTTGGTGTGATTATGTTAGTGCCCTTACTTTAGCCAATAATCCGGTGTTTCATGCTCGCACTAAGCATGTAGAAATCGATGTGCATTTCATTAGAGAAAAGGTGGCCAGCAAGTTGATCGAAGTAGGCTATGTTCCCTCTGCAGATCAGATAGCTGATATTCTTACCAAACCACTATTTGATACAAGATTTTGTATGCTTCGTGATCGTCTGAACCTCACTCCTCTGGTTCATGGCTTGGATTCAAGGGGGAGTATTGGAGTAACAGCATAAGCATGCACATGCATGCAGCAGTTTGGATAAGCTCCGAGCAGTTAGGAGTTAGTTAGTTTGTTAGAGTTAGTTACTCGTTTGCCAGCTCATTGATAGCTCATCATTAGCTGTAGTTCGTTGTATAGTTTCATTGCTTAGTTGTGTATAAATAAAGAGGAGCTACTACTGTATTTTCTCAGTTTATCATCAATAATATTTCTATCATTTTCAGCCTAGAATATATCAAACATTTGCTTTTTCACAAGTCACTTAAATAATTAGTGATCATTCCTTTTTCTTTTTTTCTTTTTGGAGTTTTCCCACTAGCTAGAATTTTACACATAAAAGTTTTATGAGGTTTGACTCTAAGCTATAATAAGCTTGTTATATTTAGAATTAAGACTGGAACTCTCCGTTCTTTTACTTTTCTATATATATGCATTCGTGATAGATGATTATTATGAGTACCATAGATATGATATAAAAAATTTGGTTTCATTTTTTTCTACTTTTTATGCATACTTGCTAACATTTTGTTGAAGTTAATATGTAATCAATAAATAATAATATTGTAACCTTACAAAAATTATATCAAACATATTTTATTTATAATAAATTAATCGTGTTAGATGAGAGGTTATCCGTGCAACGCACGTAATCTCCTACTAGTATAATATAATTAATGAGAGTAATAACATTGTGATTTTTCATATATATAGATATATCCGGAAGAATAGAAGTATTATATGCGTGTATGTGTATTTAACTATTTAAACACACAGAATTGATGAAGGAAGGTGGTGATGATTCAAGAAGCAGCGGCGGGCGCGAGCGGTTGAGCAGCATCAGCATTGAGCCTAGAAGAGCCGTAGAGCGTCTCCTCAAATCGAATAATCTCATTCTTGGAACCATAGGCGACTTGAGTCCTCTGGTCCAAGTTGTTGATCACCTTGTCCAGCACCGACTGTTTGCCGTCGCTGCTGTAGCCGCCCGCTTTCTCGATCAACAGCCCCAGCGGCGCCACTTCAAACAGCAGCCGAAGCTTGGCTTTGGCCGACGGCGATATCACGTTGGTGAAGATCCCTTTCTCCTTCACTATTATCTGATTTACATCAGGCACCATTCCCCCCGTGTAACGCAACGTGTATTTCTCCCGCACGTAGTAGTCTATCAACTGCATCATAATTCCAATCAGCTAGCTGATTAAATAAAATTATAATTAAACATATATATTTATGTACCTTGGCATACTGAGGATTGTCTTTAGTAGCCCTCAAGTTTCCAGGGGAGAACATCTTGCCTTCTCCAATACAAGTGGTGTCTTTGACATGCTGCCATTTGCCTTGGTCAAGCAGGAGAAACTCATGCGTCCCCGGAGCGTCCTTGAGGGCGAGAACGTAGGTGGTTCGGGGCCCGAATATCCCCATTGCCGCCGCTACTTGGTCTCCCCCCGTCACTCCCGTCAGCTTGTCTCCCGGCCATACTCCGAAAATGGTGCCCACCGTGAAGTTTGTGTCCACGATGCTCGATCCATCCAGTGGATCAAATGCTACACTGAACCCCCCTGCACTTCAACATACTAATATTATACTATATATGTTTCAATCTCTAGCTACTTACCTCTGTTTTTATCACAATCGTAATAATTAATAATCATATTCATATACACCTTCTGCTGGTCCTCCCATGTCTTGAAGCTCAGGGACTTCCTCCGAGCATGCGTATTTGCACACGTGCGAGTATCGCAACGCCTGATTATTTTAATTATTTTGTTATTCAAAAGAAAAAGAAAAAGAAATTAATTAATTGGAATAGAATATATATCGGGAGGGAGGGAATGCATGAAGGAGAAGGAGGAGGAGAAGGAGAAGGAGAAGGAGTTTAACCTCAAATAGAAGCTTGTCGGCGAGCATATCAACGGCAAGTTGCTCGTCGCCGAAGGAGTTGATGCAGGCTGTTCCTCCGCAAGATGCTGTTCTCACTTTGTAGGCGATGGTTCTCACTGCTTCTCCCATGCTTAGCAGCAGAGTTATCAGTGCCTTATCTGAGGTCGATTTCGTAAGGAATTCTTCCTACAATACAACACATGTACATCGATTGCCCGGCCTACCCTTAATTAATTAATCAATACTAGTACTACTACTACTCAAATTGTTTACCAGACTATCACCAATCTCGCACTTGGTCACCACTACGGAAGAATTCCTCGACACCTTCACCTTCACCTTGACCGACGATGATCTTGCCCCCATACGCACAGTCATAGATTCCCCAAAAAGGGAACTTGCTTTCAAACTCTGCCAATTGCCAATTACCACATTAATGCATGCGTTAAGTTCAATATATAGATGATGATGATGATGATGATGATGATGATGATGATGATGATGAAAACAATTAACAAACCTTGGAGCTGATCAAAGATGGAGTAACGACACGTGGCCGAGCAAGAGCGTTGGAGTATTGTTGGGAAACAACATTAGGCTGCAGGACTCCTCTGCCTCTGGCGCAGCATCTCATTCCACTCTCCATGATTATTGATCTACTTCTTCTACTTCTTCTTCTTCTTCTTTTCTTTGCTACGGAAAACGGAGACTGAAATTAGTTTCAGCCACTTAACACAATTCTGGGGATTGGATCGGACAATGGGACTACCGCCAGAGGAATAGAGATAAGCAGTAAGGCAACGCCGCGCCACGTGGCGTCACCTCATTAGGATGTTTATGATATTATTATACAAATACACGTATAAATACGATATACTACATATATATATATGCTCGATTCTATCATCTCTGTATATGTGGCTCAAATATTTGTAATACACTGTTGTTAAGAGCTATCTCCATCATCCTTTTGTTTGCATTCTGCCATTTCATCCAAATTTTTTATTTTTCTATTTTTCAGAATTTTCAGCCTCCATAATTTGGATATTTGGACGAATGTGATGCAATCGATCTCAATATCCTGCAATTCTGATTTCAAGAGTTTTTTTTTTTTTTTTTTAGAGTGATATGGGATACATATATAGAAGTGCAATTCTCTCATTCTTATATGTAAACATATGCGAATCTGTAATTTCAAGAGTATGAATTTATTAGTCATTCCTTCTACTACTTTCAGCCCCAAATTTATTTTTTTATAATTAAATTTTGTAATATATATCATCAGGTTTTACAATGTTATTCTGTGATAGTATTTGACAAAACAGCTTCACAGTTTAGCTAAATTGTTTTTAAGCATGTAAAATTTGTATACCGAATAGTATAACACATCATATTCTACCTTATTATCAACTTTCTGTTTATGTATATTTTTATAAGTAGATAAGTTTTGTTGTTTGTTTTCTGGATATATACGTCTTTTGTTGGTATTCAATTAAAAAAATATTAATAGAAGAACGGAATCACAGTAAAGATGCACAATAATGGAAGAAAGGAATCCAATCGGTACAAGGAATGGCGAATTTTCTCTCTCCTTTATTACTGCCACCCTTTTCTATCAATCTCGCTTTCAGGTATGTACTCCAATTTTTTCAATTTAAATTTTATATTCAATTAAGTGTCAGATATCCATAGCTGTCAGTTCGAATCGTCGCTTGTTTGATTTTGCTACATCTCATCATTTCAACTCAATCGCCTCTTGAATCTTCGCCATTCAGTGGATTATATATGTGAGCAGTATTTTGATTATTTGCTTTTGGTTTCTTAGTTTTCGTCATAAATAAACAGAAAGGGCGTTTGATTCACATTGTTCTGCAAGTTAGTAAATCATTTTGATCGTTCCAAATTCCTGGAGTCAATTCAATCTTTTGTGATCAATTAGCAATTCAAATCACAGTGTGTGTGTGTGTGTGTGTGTGTGTGTGTGTGTGTGTGTATGTTTATGTTGGATGGTGCTTCTGAAGTTTGATAGGGATTAGATATACCTTGTGCTTTGTGGTGCATTACAGTTTTTCTGCTTATTTATAATGGATTATGATTATTTCTTAGTATAAATTTTCAAAAAAAAAAAAGAGTTTTTTTAGATGCTTGTATCCTTTTTGCAGAACTTTATTTCCTCCAAAAATGAGCATGAATCAGTTTCAGTTGCAATACAAATTCTCCACTTCTGCTGGACCACACTTTGCATAATCAACCCCGTTCTAGTTCGTAGTATTGTGAAAATGGATTAGTGGTTTTACTTCAAGAGGGTAACTTATAAACAAAGGTCTGAAATTTGACGCTGGTACTGAAAATTGTGAAAATTGTCTGCCAAAAGGAAGACAAAGATTACTCGTACCTGAAAATCTCTCTCCTAGAGCATTTCTTCCACACAGTAGCCAAAAGATCTGTTGTATCTAATTCTAAACTGTGCTATATGTTAGTTTGTTGTCAAATTGCAGAACAAGTGTATGATGTTAATGTGCCGTTATTCTTATATTTGACACAGGTGAACACGTTTTCTCACGGAGAGAACACATTTGTTGTTTGATGTGCTACACTTTACCTACAATTTGAAAGAAAGCAATCACAAGGAATGTCTGCTTATGGACATGAACTGGAGCGGGAATACTCCGCTCAAAGTATATTAAGGGGAGAGAGTTCAGGTATTATAACATGCTCTAGTAGCCTACCTTGTGAAAACAGAGATAATTTAGTAATCTAAGACAATCATGTTATGGATATCTTATGATTATGAGCATGATGAGTCTTAGTAGTTAGTAAGCTCTTAATTTAAAAATGTTAATTTAGTTAGATAAGAGGTTGAAGTTTTAGTAGGCAACTTCGAAGTGTTTATTAGATTGGAGATAGAATTGTGTCTGTAAAATTGAAATTTGTTGTCTAAACAAACACAATTTTGTTTAGCAGAAGTACACGACATTGATGGCCAATAAAAAGTACTCATGTTAATAATTACATGAGTGACTTTTTGGAGCCTTGCATAAAGTATGTTCTAATCAGTTCCCTTTGGTAGTCACAGAATTGGGTCGAACAGGAACAGGAAGCCATTACACCAATGAGACAGGAATTTACATGTCATCTTTTGGCGCTACTGTGTTTATTTCTGGGCTTGTCACTGTTGGGATATCAGTCTTTTCATTATTGGTAGCATTGATCGTGATGTTAAAATCTTGTCAACGTCAGAGTTCTGGAGTTCTTGAGATGTGTAGAAATACAGTCAGTTATGATTATTGCCGCAATTTTGCTCTACATGCAGAGTTGAACAGCTTAAGCGAAGATCTCTTTCCAGAAATTTGCGGTGAAATTAATACAGGGTATGTCAAGGAAGGGCAATACAAGAAAGATTTGAGTATTACATTTACCATTGCTGAGGAGTTCTTTGGCAGAATTAGACCACAGGAGGATGGTCGAGATGTTGTGTTAATGGATGCAGATGATTTCTTGACTTCAGAAACATATTATGCTAATCAGTTTGTGGACAGGTAATTCTTCTATCTCACCGTGCTGTTAAAGCCTGCCCATTTAGTTAATATTATTATAAGTTCCTCGTAGCTTCTGCTTTCTGGATCTTTCTCAGTAGTTGTTTGCTGCAGTTCTATGCTCAGAATGAAAAATATATATGGTGGTAGTACTGCATGAGTGGGATATAAAATTGCTCACAGATTAAGGGGCAGTACGCAGGCTCTACTAGTAAATATACATCTTTGGTGGAATAAACATTCTTATGTGCTTGAGGGCGTGTTGTGTTAACTATCATTGCAGGACAAAAAAAAAAAAAAAACTAAATTATTCGTCTCTTTGTGATACAGGATCAACGAAGATGTCTTGCATGACATCAGTAGAAATGCTAAGTATTTGAGACATTTATTTGTCCTGAAGTTGTACCTTAAACTTCAGGCTGGAAGGTGGCCATTGATTTTGTTATCAAGGAAACCTGAGAAAATGCGAAATACTACTGTGGAGTATCTTATATCTGTGGGATGTCATGGTTGGTCTTCACTTATCATGAGGTAACATGTTACAAATCTTCTAACATCATTATGTTCTCAAATATTGTCGATATATAGCAACTTAATCTCTTTTGTAAATTAGTCATATACATCAAGTAGGTGGGTGGGCAGGGTTCAACTAGAGAACTTAAGAAGAAAAACTCTTTACAAAGGAATTTAATCAGATTTAATCAGATTCAGTAATCTACTGTCATGGAACTAATTTTCTATGACTAAAGTGGTTAAATACAGCTTCTGTGGCTGCTCTTAATCTCGGGTGATAGACCCGAATGATAGAGGCTGCTTTGCCCTGCAATGTGTTGTCTAATGTCTCTATTATGTTTTCAGTTAAAAACATTTATAGGGCTGATCCTGAATTCTTTGTTTCATCTGAGGTTTTCTGTCGTTGCAGAACGGATAATGAAATGCAAGTAGATTATGAAGAATTTTTATCAAGAGAGAGAAGGGTGCTGCAAAGAGAGGGCTTTCGAATCAAAGCTGTGATTAGCAGCCAGATGGATACTCTCAGGGGACCTTGTTTGGGAGATCGTGTTTTCAAACTTCCATTTCCTATTTTCAGACTGGATATAAAAGGCGATGATGAAAATCAGAGATAAGCAACTGCAGCAAAAGAAATATATAATTCTTTCAGATCAATAGTGTGTGTATATATAAAAGTATACAACAGTACATATATATTATATGATGGTGGGTGCATTAAGGCAAGGATGCACAGTTTAATTATGATGTTTTACATATCACTTTCACTTGTAAGGAATATCATTGATTGGATTTGTTTGTTGAAAGCATTTGTAATTTGATCATTCCTAGAAACATGCGACATTGGATTTGTTTGTTGAAAGCATTTGTAATTTGATCATTCCTAGAAACATGCGACAGGTCTGCAGTCTTTATAAATCATTTGCCTAAGTCGCATAATGCAAAAGAGATATTAGTGATGCGAAAAAGTTATTGTTCAGTTATTTTAGAAACACAAATACACAATAAACTGGATTTCCAAAGGAAATATGCCAATCTAATTCTAAGTTCCAACCTATTTGATATTGTATTCTTCAAAACCAACGACCTTTCTCCTGCTTTTTTCATGCCAATTGCATCACTGTCAAATCACCGGCAGCAGAATTCGGTGCTTGGGATTGTAGAAACACCATACAAATACTCAATGAAAAAGAAAAAAAAAATACAGCCCTCCTTGGAAGAAACATCCTCTCAATGATGCACGAAAACTTCAACAAACCTGCAGAATCAAAAGGGTCAGAATATACATCAAGATCTGGGCATTCTACGCCCGATAAAGTAGAACCAAACCTTGGAACATCTTCATCAAATTAGCTATAGCCTAACATGGGGTGCACCAGCCATCCTAATGCGCCTAAAGTCTTCAAGTTCGCCTCTTACAGAAGTCCATGGAAATATCAAAACTGTTCTCGGTAGGGAAGCATTGGCATCTTGAAATGACCTTTCTCAGCAATATCATAGGAAAATGACACCCTAGTTGAGTCAAGGTATCTCTGAATTGTTAAAACCTTCAACAGGACGGTCCTGAAATAAGACCATTGCAACAAAATCTAAGGGGAAAGTCGGGGCAAGTAATAATTGAACTCCAGATGTGCAAATCATATTTTCTCTAGTGTTTGCCTGAAGGGGAGCAAAAGACATTACCAAATTACCAAAGGAGGATCACTTCAGCTCAAGGACGTCATGAGAGCTGTTACGTTTGGGTCATCTTTATACTTCAACCAGATTGCATCGAACTGTGGTTTCTTGGACCTATAAAAGAATAGAAGGATAAAGAGTAGTATTAAAACCATCTATGACAAAAATATGATAAGCTACCTGAAAATAACATTTGCATGCAAAGGGTCTCTAACAGTAGACACTAGAAACAGCATTCAACTCACGTTTGGATCAACTTAAGAATCTGAAGAATAAGTGATCTAATATCTTCACGAGCTACTTTCAATGCCGCATCCTTATATAGAGTTACGAGCTCATCAACCAACCTGAGAGCCAATAACAAACATTATTAAGGTGAAATTCATAGGAAATCAGAGTACCATACATAAAGGGCCACTAAGTGTTACCCAGGCATTTTAGTTAACAATCCTAATACTGAGGGGGTCTTTATATTGCTGCTAGAAATGCTCAAAAAGTTACCTTTCTATGTGTGGAGAATTTCTTATCCATGTAAGTCTCATGACAGTGATCAAACGTTCAAGAACCTGAATTATTATTTGAGGAACAATGATAATTTTATTAGAAGTAAGGTAAACTATATAGAAAGATAAGCAAGACATAGAACAAGGAGTTAAAAGCATACCAAAGTAACTTAAAATGCATTTCAAGAGTACCAATAAAAAAACTAATCGGAATTGAAGTCCAAGTTATTTAGTTAAAAAGCAAGACCTAAAGTCAATTTATCAGAATGCATCAAATTTTTAGCAATCACTCACCATACATAAAATCATTACAAAAGATAGTCTTACCAGTAAAACAGTTTCATCATCATCCGCATGCATCCATTTAAAGAAGAGAGGGAAAAGACGTCTAAAATGGGCTAGTAGAACAAGACCAAGATCATCAAGCAAAGGCTCACAGTGTGTCAGCCACACAACACGTCGCTGCTTGTTTCTTGGTTGCCTTTCTAAATGGTTTAACATCTCGCCGAGCAGCTTCTCATACCTAGATAAAGTAGCAATTTAAATGAACATGAAGCCAGCAGAAATATGCCAATTGGTCTGGCAGCTTTTAAACATAAAGTGAGCTACCAGGTGAGAATATAAAAAATCCTCGAGTAAAATCATGAAGTTCAAGATTTACAACTGAAAGGCTAGAAAGTTAACTTTACATAAGGCCATAACTTTTTCGATGTTTACTTTCAAGCATTCTAAAGAATATGTTTAAAAAGATAATTAATTTGTTGTCTTATGAACAGTCTGAAGAATCCTTTAATTGGATATATGATGCGACAAAAGCAGCCAGGTTAAATCAATACCATGAACTATGAGGATTATTCTTCTGAAGTAACAAGATGAGAAGCACCGACATCTCCACCGCATAGTGCCATATCTCATCATCAGAAGCAATATTTTGGCAGCATGCATCAAGAATTGCATCTGCATATCCACCAATCTCTGCAGCATTTGCTGTTTTTGCAAGATGTGTAAAGCTTATCATGCCTTGTCCCTTAAGAGAGAAACCCCAAAAGGCTCAGCTTGCGGAGCATTGAAATTATTCAGAAAGATCAAGGATGTAAATAAATATATAGTGCTTTCGGGTGAGGAGTAAAGATTACACAGAAGTCCACAAACAAGTTTGACTAAGGTACAAGACCATTTTGAGAAACTAGAACTAAGGTTGAAGACAAACAAGCACAGAAGGTCGAGCTACCATAAGACCAGGTTATTTCCCTCCATGTTTAGTATTTAACAGTAAAGTGATTCGAAACAGATTATGCTTTCTTGACTATATAGAAATATTAACCATAACTCTTGTAGCTAAGTGGTGTAACTTATTATATAGTGGATGTGAAAAAACTGTTTATCTAAGAATCACGACTAAACCTAAGATCCGGAATATAACAAGCACATTGGAACTAAGTGATTTCCATGAACTTCTATACATAAATAAAAGTAGAAAAGAAAGATTACTAGAAAGGAAATACGTATATACTTTCACTTCTGGAGACCAGTGATCAAGTGCCATAAGCGAACATGGAATCATCAACGGGCACAACTTCCCTATATATGGAGCATTCACCTGTAACAAGCACAAAAACAAACAATTGAATTTGATTTCTCTAAAATTTCACAAAAACACAAAATACCAACAAATGCAGCAGAAAAGCAATGACCTGTCCCACAATCCATCTGAGCTGATACGCAGCCAAAACAGCAGAGGCCACCGGAGCCCTCGCGCTGGCCGCTGAAACTCCATCACTCTCGTCCTTGGCATCAATTGCGCTCTCCTTAATTTGATCCTTGAGCAATGGCAGAACCTCCGGCATGAGCTCGATCAGCAGCTTTTTTTCATTCTCTACCACACCGCTTAAATCCAACTCCAGTTCACCGACTTTCGTCGAACATTTGGCGCGCGTATTATCATCGTAGTAAACGTTGGATAATTCTTTGAAAGCAGAAGCGGCATGGATTGAGAGTGAGTTTGGGACCCACGACAGATGTTGGGTGGCGGAGTATGAAGCGGACGCCAACGCGGCACAGCACAAGGCGAAGTCTTTAACTTTGGTTGGAAGATCGGCGTCGGAGATCGTGGCGTCTGGTAGGAGGGATACGAGCTTCGACTTGACGGAGAAATTGGCGTAAGTTTCCGGTGGAGCGTAATGGGTTTTAGAGAGTGATTCTTTCAGGTGTTCCGATAATCTGAAAATTTAACGCAAGTTAGAAGCAAAAAAGGTTTTTCGCCACACACACAAAGGGGAGGAGACTACCTGACGAGATTTTGCAGAACGGAAGAAGATGAATTCGCCATGGTGGACTGGTTGCACTTCTCTTGTTCGATAAAAGGTTTTTGCGAATAATTTTGAATGAGAAGCATATCTTCAAATCCAAATATGAAATTAATAGCGTTAAAACATTTTTGCAAAAGTAGTAATTTAGCTCTTAAACTTTACATAACTATTTCTTTACTTTTATAAAATCTCACCGTTATGACCTCATCTTTAGTTTAAGATTAATGTATTAGATTAGATTGGCCTTGGCCGATTATCCCACCTCCACTGAATCCCATGCCCCAATTCAGTGTGTAGTTTTTTACATTTTTATTTAAATTCTCGTGTTTTTCGGGTACTATTAGGTGAGCAAATTTTGATAATATACCTAGCATGTTTGAAATTGAAAATGAAATGAAAACCCACCCATAGCATGTTTTGAAATTGGTAGATACGTATTCCCTCCGTCCCCGAAAAACCATTTTTGTATGTGCACAAAAAAATGCGTGTTCCATTTTTGATAAGTTTTTCCATAACATTACCTCCACTTTATTACTTAATCATCCATTTGTCATTGTTGATCCACACAGTTTACTTTAATTTAATCTGCTACTCAATTCAAGTGGACATTTATTCTACTCATCCCACACACAAATTATTATTTAAACCTTTTAAAAGTAATTTAAAATTATATAATAAGTAGACCCTTACTCCACCAACAACACAATCCACATTAGTGGAGTAATGTTTGGACTTTGGAAATTTTTTTTGGAGAAATACATATTTTTGTGCGTCAGCTCACTACCAATTCATTTGTTTTCAGAAATGATAATATAGTTTTTAAAGTGTCAAGTTATGTTTGAAAAGCGAAATGAAGAACGAGGAATTAGTCGAACATGCAAGCAAACACTCCATTTGTTCCTCCATATGTTTTCCGGGGTGCCTTGCTAATAATGGCTCACGTCATAAAATGACAAAATTTATCCCTTTAAATAGGTTGTAAACGAGTCGAGTATTGATCTGCTCAAACTCGATTCGTTTAGATATTCATTTGCTCGAGCTCGAGTCGAGTTTGCGTCATCATGATTGAACTTGACTTGATTTAAAATTAGCAAGCTTGACTTCGACTCGTCAAATACTCGATAACGACATATTCGAGCTCGAGCTCGAGTAGGATTCGTCAAGAACTCGATTATATATAAATGTTCGTCAACATGTTAGTCGAGCTCAAATTTGAGCTCAACTTGTTAATTGAGTTCAAGCTCAAGCTCGAGTAAAACTTGTTGCTCTAAAATTAAAATTCTTAAGCTTTATGTGCATAACTCAATTATTATACTCGAGAGCAAGCTCGATAGATATACTCACGAACATACTCGATTGTAGGCTGGCAAACATGTTCGATTAAATACGAGCCAAGCATGTTCGCAAGCCTCAAGCAACATAATGCTCGAAGCCTTGAACTCGGCTTGATAAAATTATCGAGCTCGATTTTAGGTTCAAACTTGACTCGTTTAGTTATCGAGTTGAGTATCGAACGAGCTTTTTTCGGCTCGTTTACAGTCCCACCTTAATAAGATGTGGACCCTATCACTTTCTTTATCTTTTAGATCTTATAAAATTTTGTGCCCAATAAATCATATTAACAATATGGAAAGAGTATAATTTCGAAGTGGAAATCAAAAAATATGATTTGTAAGTTAAATTAACACCCATAATGCATCACACAGAATCATTAATTTGGAGCCACATTCAGAATTCTTACACACAAATAGTATTTATTTAAAGAGTTTGAAATAACAATTTACTTACCATGAGAAGTGAATGGGTATGGGTGTCACAATCACGGAACAAAGCATATGAGAAAGGATACAACACAACCTGTGACTGATCTCATCAATTTATCAATATAATGTTAAAAAGTAATGCCCCGGCTCCAGCCCACACTTTTGTCAATATATAACTGAAACACCGATGCACCATAGACTACGAGTCTATGCTCTTAAATTGTGCCACCCTTTACAAATTCTTGCAAGAGTGTGTACTTTGTTTTTATTATTCATGCATGCAGATGCAATGTTGTGAATTAATTAACAAAACCGATCTATAAGCATTGGAGGTTATATTTTCCATACTTTGAAGTTGAAGTTATCATCTCACGATATTTGCCAAAGCAGCATGCCCGACTTCTCTTTCCTCAAACCTTCTTTGTTTTCAACCACCAGGAATTGAATAACAAGTCAACAAAAGAGTGTCTCATTTTCAGCATTTGGAGATAGAGGAATACTTGTTATAATTCTTGCTTCAAATAAATCAAATATTTGCTCCACATCCCAACATGAAAAGTTCATGTACCTTCATGTTTAAGTAGCTCCCAAGAGTGGTTTGAACTCATAAAAAAATTATTGTCTCTCATCAGCCACGGATCTCTGTAGACTGTAACACCTTCTCCATTGCCGATCCGCCATCTAATTAATACCTCTTCTTAGCAAATCTTGTGTTGAGCAAATACTCCGCCAATTGCGGCATTAAATAAATCCCCATTCGGTAAATATTTGGCTTTAAGAACACAACCAATAAGAGCATTTTTTATCGGCAATTTATTCCCAAACATTGCAATTTATTCCCAAACATTTTTTATCGGCAATTTATTCCCAAACATTGCAATATTAAAGAGTTGTAGATTACGAAATCCCATACCTCCTAATTAAGTTTTGATATTATAAGAATATCCATAAGTTTCATCTGAATTTATTCATAAATAAAATTGTTTGAATTTGTAAAGATCAATCAATCTAAATAAAAGTAAAAAACGAAAGTTACAAGATCTCTTTTATACATGTTTTAGTATAAATCACACTCCCACACATGTAAAATTTACGGTACCTGACTTTATATGGATATATGTGTTTTATTAACTATTGCAGTCACATATTTACCTCGGGGAAAAAAATCATGAACTAGAAATCCTTAAACCCGCCCGGTTGAAATTAGTTTCTGGACTCATGTTTCCACTATTATATGTTATGTTAGAAAAAAAAAAAAAAAAAAAAAAAAAAAAAAAAAAAAAAAAACTAATGAATTTTTTTTTTCCATCCATTCATAAAAAATACGTTTTGGTACGTCAAGGGTGTGTACTTTCATTTAAGTAGTATATGACTCCACCAATTACTTATAGTTTTATACCATTATACCCCATATAAATTAAAATAATAGGTCCATTTCTCTAAACAAGTAGTAATATTTACCTTACCTTTCCAAAATCCTTGACGCTACGATGTACCACACTTTTTAGGAACGAAAAGTGTATAAGTTTTGGTGAAATAAGTTTTGCTTTAGCAAATCCAATTTAAAATAATTGAATAAGTTATAAATTTTGTTTCTAGTCTTGAACAAATTGTAAAGTAGACCCGACTTTTTAAATAAAATAATAAAAGATCCCTACAACTTTTTAATTAGTCGTGGTGACTAGTTAGTGGATCCGACCGAATTATAGAAGAGAGAGTGTTCTATTCTATTTGGAAATTAAATAAGCAATGATAATATTCCTTTAATAAGGCAAATAATAGTTTCTCACTGTCCTTATCACGATTCAGTATAATAAACCTCTTTTGAGGCTTTAAAGTAATAAAATAAAGAAGACAGCTTTACCTCTCTCTCTCTCTCTCTCTTTGATGTTGAGGAATATCTTCCTAATCCTCTGCAGGAGTCAAAGTAGAAACTAATGCGTTTCCAGCGCAGATATTTACCATTTCTTTCTCTTTCTTTCCATCATCAACATTATTCTTCATCATCTCGTGTTGTTGCATACCCCCCCCCCCCCTCTCTCTCTTGCAAGAATACTTAAACAGAGAGACAAAGTGGGGAGGCTTATCCACCAATTTTAAACTTTCATGACTTTTGATCAATTATCTTGATTGCTTGCCCTCTTCTTTCGAGGTACGTATTTTTGAACAAATGGGTTTCGTACATTCACTCAAAGACTCTATTTTGATCTAAACTATTGCTTCAAGTTGTAGATCGGCTAATACAGTTGAAAATATTGGATTTAATTGTGTAATGACAGCTTGATTTTGGGTGTTTGGCAGTTGACTATTGAGATTGGCAAGCAGGGAATTGTGTAATTCGCCAGATCTATTGATTTTTGTTGAGCTAAAAGAGATAGAACAATGTCTTTTACTGGAACACAACAGAAATGCAAGGCGTGCGAGAAGACTGTTTATCCGGTGGAATTGTTGTCTGCTGATGGAATCAGTTATCACAAATCTTGTTTCAGATGTTCTCATTGCAAAGGAACCCTCAAGGTTGCCTCTCTCTCTCTCTCTCTCTCTCTCTCTCTCTCTCCTCTCTCTCTCTCTCTCTCTCTCTCTCTCTCTCTCTCTCTCTCTCTCTCTCTCTCTCTCTCTCTCTCTCTCTCTCTCTCTCTCTCTCTCTCTCTCTCTCTCTCTCTCTCTCTCTCTCTCTCTCTCTCTCTCTCTCTCTCTCTCTCTCTCTCTCTCTCTCTCTCTCTCTCTCTCTCTCTCTCTCTCTCTCTCTCTCTCTCTCTCTCTCTCTCTCTCTCTCTCACATTCTTATGTGTGCTCTCTGAGATCAAATCAAGAATATTTGCTGCTTGCTGCTTGGTATTGGAAACAGTTCTATAAGATCTAGCTTTTGTTAAAACTGGTTATATATTCTCCATTGTATACCACCATTTTTCTGTGGTCTAGATGTTTATCCCCCCGTCAAGTAATAAGGTACCTTGATGTTTCATGATTGCCTTGTAATAGAAGGATAATGTCGAATCATTTTGTTTTACTCCACATATCAAGTTTATATCTGGATGATCGAGCAACAATAATAAATTATCTAAATGTGACAACATTTTGTTATGCCCGTGATTTTGTTTACTGTTATGTGATTTGTGGGATTGGGAATTTGATTGTTATTTTTATATTAATAATTTCTAGATCATTTGCTTGTATATAGCATAACAAAGTTTCAACTTCATTGTTTAACAAGTCGAGATATAAGCGTTCAGTTACAGGGGAAACTCGAATGGTTGGTATGAAATTTGGCACCAATTGCTTTCCAACGCAATTTCCTTAGGTAAAAGCTCAAAATATGAAAAATGTGATATCAAGATAATAATGTGGAAGATCAGAACTTGTTCTTACAAGGTCTCTTAATGTAAGCTAAAGTCTTTGTCATGTATATTGATATCCGTGCATTTACCACCCGTTTGTTCTCAGCTGAGCAATTATTCGTCAATGGAGGGTGTTCTCTATTGCAAGCCCCACTATGAGCAACTTTTCAAGGAGGCTGGCAATTTCAGCAAGAACTTTCAATCACGTATGGCTTCAGTCCCTTCATGTCTTATTTAAAGATTTAAGTTTTACATTTGTTTAATTAGTGCCGATGGAATTTTCTGCAGCTGCAAAGTCAGCTGAGAAGTTAACAGCAGAGCTGGTAAACATTTCACAAAATAGGCACAAATCTGTTTTACGATGCTCTTAAGAAGCCCTCTGACTCTTTTTCCCTTTGCCTGCGAAAATTCAGGGAAGATCACCTAGCAAAGCTGCGGGTATGTTCTCTGGGACACAAGATAAATGTGCAACATGTGGTAAAACAGCTTACCCGCTTGAGAAGGTACGATTAACAATTAAATTCAGTTACAATGACACGAGGCAAATTCTCATTCTCATTGTTGAAATTTGAAAATTTACTTTCATAGTTTTTTGGCGGCTATTTCTTGTACTACCGATTCACATGTGAGGCCCTGAGATAATATGATCAATTTCTCGTTGCATTTGCATACAACTCTTTTTCAATGCTCTGCTGAGTGTTAGTATTCACTTGGGCCTTTATGTGCCTGAACTGCTTTGTTGATTGTTATAACTTCAAGTGATAACTGCTGCAATCCTCACCTTGAATAAGGAAGCAACAGTAAGAGACATAAAAACATAAAGGTGTTAATACTTGGAGGGTTGGTTCTTCCATAATGTTTGAAGATGAATTAGAAGACTACTGCTGGCATGTCACATTGTTCTGAAGCATCCATCGATTTTATCACGAGAATTAGAAGATGCATATATGCAATACACCTTTTGCCTTTTCTCTCTTGCCTCATAGGATGATAGACAAGATGAAGTTTAACTAAGTCATCTGTGAACTACTTTCAGTGCCATAAGTGGGTTCCGAAGATGGTTAGGTTCAGTGATTACTCGTCTGATTATATCCTGTATGAAATTACATACTGAATTTTGCTCTAGAGTAATTGACAAGGGATTCTTACAGGTTACCGTGGAAAGCCAGAGTTATCACAAGTCGTGTTTCAAGTGTTCTCATGGTGGATGCTCTCTAAGTCCATCCAACTATGCTGCCCTAGACGGCATTCTGTACTGCAAACCTCATTTTAAGCAGCTCTTCAAAGAAAAAGGGAGCTACAACCATCTGATCAAGTCTGCATCAATGAAACGCGCAACTGCTGTGGCTCCTGATTCTTGAACACAAAACAAACACATATTGTTTTTCACTATCTATTTCTATGGGCACGAGCTTGCCTTTTGTGGGTGTGTTTTCAACATATATTCCTGTTTGATTTCGATTCCTGCATACTTGAAGGTAACTTTTACCTCAGCTGAGTGTAATGCATTGCTGCTGCTGTTAACACAATTTGGGGGATGTTTAATGCCATATTTAAGTTTCATACACACTTGTCAAAAAATGTGTTAGAAATTTTGGGTCGGAAAATTTATGCACCTTAATTTTTGCGTATGATTGACAGCGTTAATGAGTCAGTCACATGTGTAGTTAAACCATTTTTCAAAAGTTATTGGTAGTTATTTCCTAAAGAAAATATTTAAAATTATTTCAAGGATTGGTATGTGTACAAGCTCTATCTTTCAAGAAAATATTTAAAATGATTTCAAAGGATTGATATATGTACTACCTTTTTTACCAAAAAAGTTGATACAATAAAGTTATTCGATCATACGGTGGTTAGTTACACGCGTAAAATAAAGAAAGTTGACTGTAATAATGGAAATAATCACGGTTTATGCCCAATTATAATATATTTTTATTTTTAAAACCTATATTACTATTTTTAACTTGTGTGGCCAATCACAACGTGTCTAAATAGCACTATCTTTTCAAATCCAAATAGGAATTATGTGGTGAGGCCAAATTGGTCCAATTTCAAATCCAAATTGAAATTATGTGGTGAGGCCAAATTGGTTAACATGTTGAGTTACCACTAGACTGAGTCAATAATATTGAAATTAATAAACTCATAAACACTACTACCCTAGTTAGGAATTAATAAATCTTAATTAAACATTATTAATTAAATATCAAAATGAAATTGTGATAGACCGTACTCTATGGTCACCAAAAACGGCTTACCTCTCACAGAAGTATTGGAGGGAACACAAAATAACAGAAATAATATCAGTTTTTAGGCATTGTACACTTGAACAAAAACTGGCTAATATTCTTTTCACGTATCACTTAATGAAGGATGACAACAAAATGATGAACCTGTTTTCGTCTATTGTTAATTGATATTGAAAAAAATTATAATCACAGGCTATGTAAATGGATCCAATCTTTCCCAAAAGAGTAAGATGAAAGTGATCTTACTTTGAGAAGCCAAGATTGGGAAGAATTAAGACATTCAAGTCACTTATTCAAACTTCTACTCCACTAATTAGGAATATGATTTGCCGGTACATGTCGAAGCCCCTCTCCTTCGCTCTTCAGGCAAAAATACATCTTCCCCAGTCCAAACTCTGTCAAATTACAAAATAGATGGATGGTGTCATCTCGTTGTTGATGGTTTCCCAATGGTTGCGCTGTTTTCACTTACTGCGCTTCTTGGCTTCACTATATAGGATAACACCAAGGACGGTAAGGGAATATCCAAGCATCCCCGTTATGGAGACTGGATTCTTGAAAATCAATATTGAGACTACCACTGCTACTGCCCCTTTTGCATTTCCAAGGACCTGATAGTCATCATCGAAAAGACTATTTAGTTTCAGTCAGAGGATCCGCAAACAATTATTACACTCTTGATAGCTAGTGTTCAGCACTAGATCATGACACTCCAACAAAAAAATAATTTGAAATTTTAGAGAATTGGATCCTTTATAGCTTCTGTTTGCAACGATCAGAAGATTAAAAACTTCCACAACATAACACTAAACAACCAAAGCTACGATAGTGGTATGGGAAATGGAAGACGGTGAAAATCCAACCAAGCAAGAGTAATTAGCAAGGCTATCCACAGCATGGAGCAATATTAGGATAAATCATCTATTACTATTAGCATGGAGCTGTTTGCAGATAGAAAAGGCTCTGTTTCACACCCACTCAAAAAATATAGACCCATACATACAACCTCACCACCAAACCTCCACGCAAAACGATCCTTAATAAATGTCTCAGAAATCTTAAGGGAAAAGAGAGAAGCTCCATCATAAACTGAAACCACTGAATTAGCCTCCAAGAAAATTAAGAATGAAACACACCTACTGGGTATCATGAACCAGAAATATGCATTCCCAGAACCAGTATCAAAAGTTACAACTTCTATCAGACATTTCAGTAGTTCACCAGGAAAAGCTTTCTGGATTAACTGCACCTTATTTTCAACCAAACGATCTAGAGATAGGTAAAGATAGAATCTCCACTTTCTATCTTCATCAACATTTTCTGCCTTTTCGATAGATAAAAATGAACAAAAGCAGCTTTTTGAAAATAATTGAAAAATGGTAACCAGAATGCTATGCTAAATGGACCATAGAAAGGGAAGCATGGAGAAGAAGCAAAAAGTACCTGAAGTGTTAGAGCACTGGTGTGTTTTGTGACCAGAAAATTTGTCAAATTAACAAAATATGCCAGCGCAGAGTTGAACAACAGCAACCAAATAATTCCGATATCTTCTCTAGCCAATGCTATTGTAATACCAACAACATTTTCCTCCATTAAAAGTGTAGCAGGAAGTAGTAATACAACAGCTATAGGAGCCATGTACAGCAGCAGGTTCATAGAATTCAATTTTTCCCTTCAATAAAATAAAAATAAAATTTCAGAATCCATATTAAAGAGCACGAATCACTTCCCCTTTCGTTAATAATAATAATGACAGCAGCACAAAGGAAGCCTACCCTTCAGAAGAAAGCAGAATTCCCTGAACCACTGATTTCAGTGCCCTTGCTGCTGTTGCACCAACACACATGAGAAAACCGAAGAGGTGGAAACTCGGCTCACCCTAACAGAAACAAGTGGAAGCAAAATCAGATAACAACACTCAATTTCCTGAGTCAAAACTGTCTGATTTACCCAGAATAACCTTACAACGGTCATCAGTGTATATAGATGGATAATTACATCCTTAAAACTAACGGAAGATTGCCCCTTCCTCATTATCATTCAAATTGCATTTAAATCCCTTCTTCTAATAAATAAATCCCAGAAACACATCTTCCATAAGATGAAACCCAGAATTCAACGAATCCACCAAAACTCCGACACTTAAAACAAATTGACTAATACAATATCAAAACAGTTCATATAAACAAAATTCGCGTAGAAGTCCATCAAACGAAGAACTTGAAGAGCAAGGCATATACAATAAAAATAAAGCCAAAGAAGAGAAAAGTGATCATACCCCACTGGCAATGACGACTCCGGTGACAACGGGAATCAAAGTCACGTAAGTCAACCATGCCTCCCTCTTAAAAGTCATCAAGTAGGCGAAGACGGCGGTGAAGAAGGGCGTGGTGGCGCCGATAGCCTGGTTGAAGCTGACCGGCAAGTACTTGAGCGAAATGTTGCCGCTAACAACAGAAGTGCAGAAAATCAAGCTGAGAGCGGTGATCTTCATGAACTGAACCCTAGATCTTATGGTCTGCATCGGCACCATCTTCAACCACGCAATGGCGATGTAGCTGAGCAGCGCACACGCTGTCATGTGGCACATGGTCAAGAAAATCGGGTACTTGAACCCGTAATTGCTCAACAAATACTTGTTCAACAGCAAAACCCCAATGTTGGACGAGTACCACGACGTCACCAGCCCGATCGTGAAGAATCGCCCGGTTGATTTCATCGCGGACATCTTCTGATCGGATGAAAATAATCAAATTGACGAGGAAACTAGAGATTGAAGTCTATAATTTAAGAGTGAATTCGGTGGTGTGGGGGGTTATGGCGGATTTTTTTTGATGGGATCAATTAGGGTTGAAAAGGGGTTGATTGAGAGAGAAGAAAAGGTGGGATCTGAGCAGCATTTGCGGAATTCAGCGGGATCTAAATTAACACAAAAGTCGTGAATTTAAGATTAGTTGGAGAAGCAAATTGAGAGAGATGTGGAAGTGGTGATGTACAGTATGCAGAGAGTCAGTGAAGGAGCAGAATATAGTCGTAATATATGACGGAGATACTGAGTGCGTTGGGGGTGGGTAGGTGGGGTGGGGGTGGGGGGATGATGGATGGTAGTGTAAGAGAAGAGCTTGGCGGACTACCGACGATGATGATTTGTTTGCAGAGAGAGAGAGAGAGAGAGATTGGGTTGGGTTCGGGTTTAGATTAAGATAGATCAACTAATTACTTATTCAGGTAAAACGTAATTGTAGTTGCTACTTAGGGATAAATTGATTGAGCTGATTTTTCGAAGAAAAACAAATCGCTAATTCGCTATTGTATCCGACTTTTTTTACAAGTGTTTTAAGGTATTTTCCAATATATATCTATATATATATTATATAAACGAAAACGATACTATCTTAAAAAATTATATTTCTCATATTTCTTTATTTTCATTTATCTAAATTTTCAAATTTTTTAAATTTAAAATTATATTTATCATATTAATCCTTCACTAGTAAGTAACCCGTCGAGATTCGACGAGAAATAATTTTATATTTTTACTTATATAAATATATATTAAAAATATTTTTTTTGGTAAATAATAATTTTTTCACCAAAGTGAGCAAGGGGAAAAATACAAACATCTTGCAAATGATAAAACAATAGAATTTTTCCGTCACAAATCTGTCGGGATGTAGAAACGGCGAGTCGCGACGGACATCAAGGACACGGTGATGAATTTTTTCCGTCGTCAAATCTCTATTCTTTTGTAGTGTAAATTTGTTTAGAATTTTTCTATCTCTCAATTAAAATAGTGACTTTATTGTATATACTCGTCGCAAACATATTCGATAATAGTACTTGATTAAAATCTGAACACTACGAATTTAATATTAACTAAAGTTAGTAAAAATCTTCTTTTTATAGCTATTTGAATCGTCTCGTTAGTTTGAATCGTCTCGTTAGTTTATGAAAAATTGATATCCCTAATCTTTGTCAAAGGTCGAGAAAGATATATTTGCATTTTCATTATGTATTTTCAAAACTTTAGAATTTTTCTACACCTCGATTAAATTGTATATACTCGTCGCAAATTTGTTGGGTAATAGTACTCGATAAAAATCTGAACACAACAAAGTTAATATTAACTAAAATTAGTAAAAATTGTTTTTTAATCCTTTGAATCGTCTCGTTGGTTTATAGTAAATTGGTGTCTCTAATCTTGCCAAAGGTCGAGAAAGATATTTTTACATATTCAAGATGTGTCTTTTTTTTTAGCTATCTTTATACATTATATTCAAAGTGATTATATGAGTAGTATTTTCTCGTTGGTTTGAATCGTTTCGTTGATTTATGGGAAATTGATATCCCTAATCTTTGTCAAAGGCCGAGAAAGATATATTTGCATTTTCATTATGTATTTTCAAAACTAAATTTGTTTCGAATTTTTCTACATCTCGATTAAATTTTATATACCCGTCGCAAACCTGTTGGATAATAGTACTCGATAAAAATTGAACACTACAAAGTTAATATTGACTAAAATAAGTAAAAATTGTTTTTTAATCCTCTGAATCGTCTCGTTAGTTTGAATCGTCTCGTTGGTTTATAGTAAATTGGTGTCTCTAATCTTGCCAAAGGTCGAGAAAGATATTTTTACATATTCAAGATGTGTCTTTTTTTTTAGCTATCTTCATACATTATATTCAGAGTGATTATATGAGTAGTATTTTCTAGCAAACACTAATCGAAAATTTTAGGAAAAAATATGATTGAAAGAGAAAAAGAATTCCATATAGACTTATTAATTAAATATATTTTCATAGATATTTTTTATTACAAAATTTCTATTAGCCTCTAAATGCTAATTTGCTTATTTTGGCTTTAAATTTAATTATTGGTGCTACTTGTAAACTAACTTAAAATTAATTTTACTTTTCATAATTGTTAAACATATAATTAATAATGAAAATGGTTTATATAATTTGTATTTAGAAATTGAGAATATATATCTATTAAGAATTGAGATATACTCCTTCCGTCCCGTTCAACATGTCTTGTTTCTTTTCGGCACAGAGATTAAGAAAAAAAAGGATTAAATGTAAATTGTGTGTTTAGTGTAATTAATAAAGTGATATAAAGTATTTTTTAATTGATAAAGTGATATAAAGTGATTTTGAAGTGACATAAAGTGGTATAAAGTGGTTTCGAAGTGATATAAAGTAAATAAAGTGATTTCTTAATTATTTCCTTAAAAGGAAATGAGACATGTTGAACGGGACGCCCAAAAAGAAAAGTGTGACATGTTGAATAGGACGGAGGGAGTAGTAAATAATATTAATATTATGAATTAATAATACACAAAACTTTAAAGAAGTGTAAAAAATAAAGATAATAATAGTAATAAAAGATATACATGAGGCATGAGAAATTATTATATGAATATAATAAGTAATATGTATATTATTATGAATTAATAATGTCAAAAACACGAGAATAAAGGAAAATCGGAACGGAGCACCGTGGAGGGAGCACCACTTATTTTCCTATTATTAATAAGATTCCTATTTATCTCAATTCTCAAATTTTTCGAATTATTAAACATAAAATATTAGATTTTAAATATTAATAATAGATCTTATATCCCACATCGCTTTTGTATGAAACGTCATCTATTGAAATGCCTAAAAATTCTTGGAATCAATGTGTATTTTCTTATCATCCTTTGCAACACAAATTTAATTTTTGGCCAATTAATTAATTGGCCACAAAATAGTTTTATTTCACCGACTACATACAAATTCTAAACGAGATTTATAAATCACGCACTTATGAATTAGAGCCGTGATCAACGGTCCGATTTCGACGCGGAACCGTGGCGGTAGACGGGTCAATTCTCAATCGACGGGTATATATATATATATATATATATATATTCTTATGAACTCATAAAATTAAAGATATTTACGGTCAATTTTTATTTTATATCATTGACTAAATAATTTTCTGAATCACAATCACTCCACGAAAAATTCTATAAAAATGAAAAACTACCAACTGCATAGTAAAACAATTCTTGAAATTCTATTCTTAGTTCAAAAGTTCTTTTCGAAACTGGTAAAAAAAGAAAACAAATATCATCATTTATTTTTTTATGAATATATTTGAAAGATGATTTTTTTTATGTAATTTTACAATTTATAATATAAATTTTTATTTATAAATATTGTGTGAATCTTTTTGGAAGATAGCTATTTATATAATAAATATTAATTTCAGGTAAAAAAGAAAAAAAAATGTCATCATTAATTTTTCTTTGAATATACTTGGAAGATGTTTATTTATATATGGGCCGGCTCCAGGTCAGAACCGTCGGGGTAGACGGGATGATTGCGAAGCGGCGATTCTATTTTTTTTTTCTGAATCTTATGTTGAACTCGTAATGTAGGGTATTTAGAGTAACTTTTATCTTATAGACAATCTTCAAAAGTATTTTCCTTTTCTAAATCAATGTGGGACAAGGAGTATTTGCAATGAAAACTATCAATCTCAATTTTCATATAAAATTGACGTGGAACAATATTTTGTGAGACAAATATATTTTTGGTCACATTGATTTTGAAGAAGAATAGAGCTTTAAAAATTATCGAAGGAAATGATAATATATTATATTAGCATTTTTAACAGATATAACTATATGAGTTTAAGACGTAAACACGTGGTAAATTATTTTTAAATTGAATTTGAGATGTGTTCAAGGGCATATAAATTCTAAACGAGTTTAGTAGATTACATAATCGAATGATTTAAGTCTAAAATAATTAATAAATAATTTTTTTAATCTATCACATATTAGTACTATCTAATAATTTTATTAATTGTTATTAATATAATTTTCCAACGAAAATCGACGAGTTATACGCTAGTTATATATAATATGAAAATAAAATCTTAACAAAATCAAATCTTCAAAGTCAATGTATATCATATTTTAATATATTAAACATATTAATTAATGAAAAATATGACCATATGCATAGAATATTGGAATATATACAAATCATCATCATCATCATCATCATCATCATTATTATTATTATTATTATTATTATTATTATAAAAAAAAATTCATGTGGCACCCCTCTTAGTCCTCAATTTCTATTTATATAAATTCTCAAATTTTTAATTTTTTAACATAAAATAATAGATTTTAAATATCTACTAAAAATCTTGTGTCTCACATCGGTTATTCAATGAAACAACACCTATTGAAAAACTTATAAATACATGAAATCAATGTGTATTTTTTCATTTATTTGGACCATTTATTTTTTAGTCAGCCGAATAAATAATTGTATTTTTATAGTTGAATTTAATTTAATTTGATCAATTTATTAGTTGGCCAAATAAATAATTATTTTTTATAGGAAACCAATTTATTAGTTAGCCGAATAAATAGTTCCAAATTCGAATTTGTGACATTATTCCAATATTTGAATCAGTATTTGAATCGACTTTGAATGTTTTTTGATTCATATTCGATTCATAATGATATTCGTGAATATTCGATTCGATAGAAAATATATGAAAAAAATACATAAAATGAAAAACTTAATATAAATAAGAATAAAGAGAATAAATGGTTCCAAATCAACTTTTTTATTTTTATTTTTTGTTAATCTTATGTTGGCTCATAGTGTAGGTATTTATGATTGATTTCACACTTGTAGACAATTTTTAAAAATATTTTCTTTTCTAAATCAACGTAGGATCAATCTCAATTTTCATACAAAGTCGCCATGCAACAATCTCTTTTGAGAGGCAAATATGTTTTTGCCCATATCGATTTTGGAGAAGAATAAAGTTTTGAAAATTATCAAAGAAATGACGGTAGATTAGATTAGAATTTTTAACAGACATTACTATATGAGTTTGAGACGTAAACATTAGATAAAATTATTTTTTAATTGAATTTGAGATATGTTTAAGTACATATAAATTCTAAACAAATTTAGTAGATTGTATAATCAAATGATAACAATTAATAAGTATTTTTTTATTTTTCACATATTATTATACATTAGTTGATTTTATTTACTAAACGAATGATAATATTTTTTTGCTACTCCTAAAAAATTAGTGGAAATAAATTCGTCAACACGCGCAGAGTATTGTAAAAACAAATATAGTCACTATGGTTTGTTTGGTGATTGGTCCATTGTAAAAGTTGTTATATTTATTTCAAGACAAAATCTCTTGTAGAAGTCTCCACCATACATATACTCGACCGCCTTGTTCAAAAAAAAAAAATATATATACTCGACCGCCCCGACCCGGCCCATTATCCCGTGCGTGGCGCCAATTTATTTTATTTAAAAAAAATTACACCAAAAATTCTGACCTTTTTTAAATTTTCGGTTTTAAGTTAAACCTTTTAAAATTCGTAAATTAATGTACGAATTTTCAATTTGATGCAATTACTTCTCATGGTATGTCTCTGGCAGATCGATTGCCTACGTGATAAATTATTTCCTTACGTAGTATTAATTTGCTTACGTGTCACACAGGAAAAATTGCACCAAAAATCCTGACCTTTTTCCAATTTCTGGTTTTTAAACCAAACCTTTTAAAATTCGTAAATTAATGTACAACCTTCCAATTTGATGCAATTAGCTCCCGTGCCCGATGTTCTAATTTGCTGCGGACATGGAAGCCGGAATCTTCTTCAACAGACTTCATCTCCATAATTCTTCTCCATCGGCTTCCTCATCTCCATGGGTTCTTCATCGGCACAATTTGGATCTTGAAATAATCCCGAAGCTCAGCAGTGGCTACCTACCACCCAATGTTTCTGATTCATCGCTATCGGGATCACAACTCCACTACTTGAGCAATGATAAAATGCACCAAGACTAAAGATGGACAATAACCTATTCTCTATCAGTAGATTCGAGCAATAATTTAAGCCAAATCATCGAACAAAAACAGAGCAAAGTAGATTCGATTCTTATCTGTAATAGAGTATTAGGAAATTAGAGTTATTGATTCAAAGTGTTGTGTCGTTTTGGATCTGCTTTTTCACCCCATATATGATTAAAGGAACGACGTCGTTTAGGACAGGAGTAAAACGACGTCGTTTTGTACCCATTCACCAATTAATATCACATATGCATAATTATTTAACACATAAGCAAATTAATACCACGTAAGGAAATAATTTACCACGTAGGCAATCGATTTCTGCCGGAGACTGGACGTGTAAGGTAATTGCATCAAATTGGAAGGTTGTACATTAATTAGCGAATTTTTAAAAGGGTTGGTTTAAAACCGAAAATTGGAAAAAGGTCAGGGTGTTTGGTGCATTTTTCCCTCGTTTAATATTTGCCTAGTACGACGTCATTTGTCGAGCCGGAAAGTTTTGCCACATAGAAAATTCCGGCTTCCATGTCAGCAGCAAATTGGGGAAAAATCAGGCACGGGAGGTAATTGCATAAAATTGGAAAGTCATACATTAATTTGCGAATTTTAAAAGGTTTGATTTAAACCGGAAATTGAAAAAAGGTCAGGATTTTTGGTGCAATTTTCCCTTTTATTTATTTTGTTTTCTTTTGTTTTTTTTTTCCAGTTTTTTTTTTTCTAGTTTTTTTTTTTGCCGCTTCTTCTTTAATCAAGATTCGAGTGAGGGAAATTGAAGGCCTCAGAGCGAGCCGAAAAATCCAGTGTTCCCGGACGATTATTTTTATATTAGTAATCGGAGCGAAGGCGGAGCCCGAAAAAAATCAGAAAATTAAAAAAATAAATTTACAAAAAAACAAAGGATAGGTTGATCGGGTTCGGATCGGATCGGATCAGGCTCATCGCCACCGTGTCGATATCTACACCGGAGACTTACTCTTATTTCAAATAAAAATAAACTTAAAATGCAAGAGCAAATGTAACTTTTTAATTATTTGAGGGAAACTATGTAAAGTGTAAACACTATATAGCTTACTATAATTTTACTTATTTACGTCACACCATCCGATAACAAATACTGTAGTTCTACTCCTGCAACATGCATGTTAAGAACTCGAAATCCGCTTTTTTTTTTTTTTTTTTTTTTTTTTTAAATTCGAAATCCGCAGGCTAAGATGTCAAAGATCCTATTTAACGTATCTGAAGAGGAAATGTAGAGTTGTGCATGTGTGTATCAAAAGTAAAGTGGTGGGTTGACTTCTCATATGGAATTAACACAAGTTTTGATTTTCATAATTTAATTGAAAAAACTTTTAAATGTGGATTTATATATCTATTTTCTTGGATCAGCTTAGCATAGCAAGGCCGGTTTTTCTTTTATAGTAATTTTTATTTTTCATTTTTTATATATTTGATTTCTGGAAATAATTTTTATTTATGCTATACATTATAAATGATAATTAATACTTTTCAATCATTCAATTAAAATAATAAGTTATAAAAGCAATATTACATATATCACTATATTAATGTATTTTCTATTTTTACATTGTTTTCTGCATGTATAAATCATAAATTTCATAGCCCAAAAGTCAAATACAACTCTTGAATTGTGCAATTATCGATGAGAGTAAAACTATTGAATACTTACAAGACCAAATTTGTATGAGAGATTAACAAGTTCCACAAGAACGAATTTATGAAAAAATTAAGGACACGAAGAATTGCAGCTGTTGGACTTGAAGTCCAGATATATAGTACTACTAGTATCTAATGGTCCTATAATATGCAATTGTAAGTGATTGAGGCACTTTACTTATTTTCTTTTCCTCCAAAGTGATCATCATTTTATTGAGTCACAGTTTATCAACTGACCTATAATTACAATAGTGCCTTATAAGTTGTACATGATCATGTGATCTGTTCACAAAAATATTCGTCATTTCCATTTTGAATGTCAATTGCGTAGAATCTGTTTCTATAATACTATAATTCTTCTTATATTTATAACCAATTAGTAATTCATTTGTATTTTAGTTATTGTGAGAAATTTTGTAAATATTGCACGAATTCATATATTTTTTTTTATGTGCTTACAATGTATAATCTTTTGTATGTATATTTTAAAAAAAATACCTCCAAAAAAAAAATTAAACAACTACCAAACAGATTTATGTCTAATGATTTAAACAAATCTTATTAAATAGTGCATCTATCATCGATTTTCGACAGGGTATATGATCGTGTATATATCATAACAAAATCACTTAATTACCCCCACCCCTAATTATAAATAAGAAAAATATATTGTATAAACTACTAATTACCTATTTAGTAACTAATTTTAGTCGTGCACTCTATAACAATTGATTTACGTATACATATATAATAACATTTAGAATAAAAACATATTTGTATAGGTGAAATTCAAATATATATACCACAAATGTACTTTCAAAAGATCTCGACTAAAAGATCGATTTTTCAATATTTAATTTTGTTGGAATTAATTTAGAAGACAAAATTTAGAAGATCCGGAGTATAATAATACTATTTGATAATATTTTAGGAGAGTCCTAAAATGCTGAAAAAATCTACTTAGTAACTCAGGATATTACAGCAATAATAGCGCGGGCACACTTGTAATATTTCATTAAATTCTTTTTTTTTCTTTGAAATTAGTGACTAAAATCCTAATTTTAAAAAGTGGAAAAGTTTTTATACACGCGTGCAGTTAGAATATACTCAAAGTATCTCAAAAAGCCTTGAAACATTCCTTGATTTTTGGACGCAACATTTGCATTTCATAGTGCTAAGTACGTATAGTAGTTTATTTTACACACACACACATACTGAACATTAATCATGTTACCCATAAGAGAAGCAAAGGGTAATTAGAGATTCAAAATTTCAAATGTTTCCTTGTATCTGCTAAAGGGTGTGAAGATCAAGTGACACATGATCCCATGTTTTTGAGCGTTCCAAGAAATTACCAATTACTTTAGTCATATATTTAGTAAAATAACATTCATATTGTCAAAAGTTTAAGCTATCAAAGTTAATTTGTGAAGTGGTCAATGCAGTTTTATTGTGTACATTGTTACTAAAGACTAAAGTATTCCGATTGAATTTAATTGGATTTCTTTTCGGTTTTTGAGAAGAAAATGGATATGCAATTTGGATTCGGAATATGGGTTTGGACTTATAGATCCAACCCAAGCAGCTCTATTGCTATGTAGCTTGGATTGGGCCAAAGTCAAGGGCCCAAAGTAATATTTACTGTTAGAATTTTAACGAACTCATAGTACGAGAGTAGGCGAAAAAATGTATATGCTGTTATTTTTATTTATTTTGGAAATGATTAATTAGGAGAAATTTTGAATTGATTTTCAGAAGAATTAATCTTAAAAATAGAGATGCCTGAAATTCAAATTAAATTTGGATTAAGAATTGATTTTGAAATTCAATTTCAGAAATTGAAATTAAATTTTAATTTGATGAGACGAAAATTCTAGAAGTTATATTCATAGATAATGTTCGTTTGAACATTGATATTGGATTCGCAATGCAAATTTTTATTTTATGATGAGAGTAATCCACGGTAGCTATAAACCCATTCTTAAGATAATATGGAGCTTTCTCATTTTGATTAGGGTGGGGTTTGTGACAAGTCGTTGAAGGTACACACGTTAACTCTTTAGGGTTGGAAATATTTTCTCGGGCAACCCTTTTTCACTCTTTTTCTCTCAATGTTGGATAATATTATCCTTAGCTTTTGATGTGAAAATATTTTCCAATGGATAAAAGGCATAAAAATGGAGGAGTGGGGGACCATGTGATGATTTTTTTTTTTCCATCCTAGTAAACATGTGATAAGAAAGTGATGGAAATGTTAATATTTTCTTATAAAAAATTTTCCATCAAAGTGCAAATGCAACTAATTTCATGCATGGTCAAATAAATAAACGTGCAGTATGCGCAGGAGACTTACTTATCTTCGTAGTTAGTATTTATTTTGGCCATGTTCAAATTAACAAGTGTACAAGTTTCCAAACAAGAATAACCATATACTACTAGTATTATTTAATTATTCTGAGAATAAGACATACGGCACTGTATTTGAAAAGGACTTGGTCTTCTAAATTAATTATTTGTTTGACGATTTCACGTTCGGTTTCACATTGTGTCTGTCTGTTATAAAATCTCATTTGTAAACACTAAACATGGCATAAAAACTTGGAAGGAAATTAAATATGAAAGGTGGATTAATATGTGTATTGTTGGTTGCATTGTTGGTAATGCATGAGCCGACGTTGACGTTGTCGATGCCACTGCCACTGCCACTGCCACTGCCAAATCGCATTTTTAGACACCACAGAAGCCTGCTTAAAACTCCGTCCCGTTCGACGCCGCCGCCTCCCAAGTCCAGCGTATCGTACAGGCAAGTGTCGCCTCCTATGTATAGGCTGCGTCCTCCGCCTCCACCACCGTTGCCGCCGCCGCCGCCCGCCAATTCTTAGCCCTAATCTTTAGCCTAGCTAGTACAAGAAATAACAATTAAAATATACTATATCCGCGGCTCAGATCGTCAACACCCTCGCCTAGATTTGATTTGCTATTTAATTTATGTTTTCGTTTTTGTTTTTGTTTAATTAATCCATTTGCTGTTTGAGTGTTCGTTCCATGATGAAATAAATATTTATTCATGTACAGGCATGCATGTATCTCCTCTAATTCCGAGCATTCAGTTCACACTTGCAATTTAAATTTATTTATTTTTTAGTTGGGGGAAGGGATCAGCGAACCCGACCTTCCTAGTATTTACGTAGAAGGCTTTAACCACTTGAATGTTTCGTGACCAACTGTAGTTTACTTTAATTAATCATGAGACTTCAATAATTGAATTTTTATTATTAAAATCAACCACATTATCATTCATACTCCATTATTGTACCTTTTATATAGTACTATATGTCATCGAAGCAAAATGTTCCTAATTTTTTTTTTTTTGGTATTACAATGAGGTATGAATATTTAATCGAATAAATCACTACACTACATATAAGTAGGACCTCTACGCCACACAAAGGTGGAACCACTACACCACCACATAGGGTGAGACTACTACACCATCAAATAAGGTGAGAAAACTACAACGCATTCAGGCGCGAGGGATTGAACCCAAGACCTCTCCCTAATGAGAGACTTGTGGTATATGTTCCTAATTAATTAATAATACTACCCATGTTTAAAAAAAAGTTATGCAACATACATAGCAACTTTATTTTTGATTAAAACCATATAACGAGTTTATATTATTTAAGATACATAGATCATTTAAAATTGAGCAACATAATATTAAATACAAATTACAATAAAAGATGCATTTTATCAGTATAGTTCAAATTAAAGCTTGAAAATATTAGCGATCATTATAGTGTATACAAATAAGATTTTTAATGGGTCACTAAATTTATTCTCTTCAAACTTTTATATAGTACTAGAAAAGATCAAATGTCTATTCAAATTCAAATTATTTTCATACTGTTCAACTATATATAAATAATTTTATAATGACTCGTATCAGAAACTGTTAATATTTCATATTGTAATTATATATTATTTATCATAGAAAAATTGTATTGCCATAATTATTATTTTATCACAATGTAACGCCTACTTTTATAATGACACAAAATAATAATAGAATTAAAATAAAATTAATGTCAACTTTACATAACCGAATTTGCATGCATATTACTTTTTGCCGCTTTAATTAAAAATAATGCAACTTTTGACTAAATAATAGTAATGCTACTTTACTTTCAAAAAGAAAAAAATATATGCTACATTTCGCTAATTAAAAGTAATTCTAGTTGTGTTTAGTTTAATTGAAAAAAGACTCGGTCCTGTGAATCTTACGTTGGACGATTTAACGTTCAACCCCACTATCTGCCTGCGTTAAATGCTTATAAAATCTCATTTTTCAAACACTAAAACTCTGTATAAAATCTCCGAAATTAAATATGAAAGGTGGATCAATATGTCTATTGTTGGTTGCAATATTCTTGTTAATGCATGAGCCGATGCCTGTTCACATTTCTTGGCACCACAGACGTCTTAAAGTTCGGCCCCGTTCGGCGCCGCCGCCACCCAAGCACGGCGTGTCGCCAAGGCAAAAGCCGCCTATGTATACGCCACCGCCGCCACCACCTGCGAATTACTCCTAATCCTATATTATCTGCCGCTATCATAATTCATAAAGATTGTCAACATATATCCAGATTTGATTGCCATGTTTGAAATTTTATTTCGTTCTGTTTTATCCATTTACGGTTTGAGTGTTCTATGATGAAAATAAACATTTATTCGGCCACATATATATATCTCCTTTCCGAGTGTTCAAGTCACACTTGCAATTTTAATTAATTTAAATCGATTATCAAAATAATCAATTTAAAAAATTTATATACATGCCGTAATTCAAATGCAAATTTTCATTTGATGAGGAGAAAATTCCATAAGTTATACTTATAGATAGTTTTCATTTGAACATAGGTGATATGTGATTTGCAGTCATATTTTTATTTTATAACGGGAATAAATTATTCCACGGTGCAGTGATGGCTATCCATTCTTGAGAAAATATGCGCGGAGCTTTAATATATTTTGACTAGGGTTATTTTAGACAAGTAGTTTTTTATTTTTTATTTTTTTTTAATTACAATAAGATATATATGTATATTATTCAAATAAATCTCTACACTATCATAGAGGTAGAAATTCTATACCAATTAATAAAGGTGAGACTACTACTCCGCACGTAATCAAGATCACTACACTACCAAATATAGTGGAAATATACTACACAACATTCTTGAGGATTGAATCCAAAATTTCTCACTAAGGAGAGACTTAAGTTACCTCAATTAGCCAGCCTCATCCACAATTTTTTGACAAGTAGTTACAGACACGTTAACTCTGATTTATTTTCCATGCAACTACATTGGGGTCCAATAAATAAAACGCGCATTATGCATATGAGGCTCAATTAGTCTTTTTAATTAGTTAGTAGTTAGAGTTATTCGTAACCAAATTTATTTTGTCCTTGTTCAAATTAAGACGTGCTTGCGCCAGCTTAAACAAGTTTCCAAACAACAATCCTATATAGTGTAATAATGGTAATAGTATTATTTATTCTCAGAATAAGGCACGGGTTTAATTGAAAATTAAAGGACTTGGTCTTCTAAATCTTGCAAGATTAGGCTAATATTGCAAGAACGCAAAAACTTATATGAGACCTGCTGCATCCCATGCGACCGCGTGTGGGGTGCACGCGCGTAATTATTATTATTATTATTATTATTATTATTATTATTATTATTATTATTATTATTAATTTTTTTTTTAATTTTTAGATTTTTTTAAATTTTCAGTTTTTTTCCCTCTTTTTTTTGTTTGCCTCTTTGTTATTTGTTTGCCGCTTCTTCTTAGATTCGAGCGAGGGGAGCCGAAAAATTCAAATTGTTGCCCGACGATTATCCTTATATATTAGTAATTTGAGCAAAGACAGAACCGTAAAATCGGAGCCGAAAAAACCAAACTGAAATTAAAAAAAAAAAAAATTAATCGGATCAACCCGACCCAGATCCGGTTGCAGGGCCCATGCAACCTGCCGCATGCAAGTCCTCCTCTTGCAAGAATATAATGTAAATATTGCAAGAGTAAATAAGACCAGTCATTTTTTTGTTGGAAATATAACTGTCGTTATGTGAATCATATATTTATTTTCTATATGGTACCTTATATTATGTTCCTAATTATAAATAATGCTATTTTTTGCTAAATAAAAATATTGCTACTTGTTCTAGTGTAATTGAAAAGACTTGGTCCTGCACTTATATGCTTGACGATTGAACGTCGTTCCACATTGTGTATGCCTGCGTAAAAAGCTTATAGAATCTCATTATCGAACGTTAAAATTTGGCATAAAAAATCTCCGAAATTAAATATGAAAACAGGATTGGTATGTGTATTTTTGGTTGTATTCTTGCTTATGCATGAGTCGACTCTATCAATGCTTCTAGGCACCACAGACGCCTGCTTAAAACTCCGTCTTGTGCCGCCTCCGCCTCCGCCCCTGCCCCCGGCGGCACCCAAGTCCAGTGTAGCACCAAGGAGCCAGCTGCAAATTAATTTGTCCTAATCTTTAGGGTTAATGATTTACGAGGAAATTATATACGCAACTCTCCATAGAGATTGTCAACATCCCAGATTTGATAGCCATGTTTGATATTTTGTTTCCTATTGTTTTATCCATTTACTGTTTTGAGAGTTCTATGATATAAATAAATATTTATCTCATATTTGCAATATAATTTTTTAAAAACGGTATTTCAAAATGTCACATTTAGGTGTTTTTGTAGAGAATTACAAGGTATATATATATTAGGGGTGGAAATCGGTTCGGTTACGTGTTAACCGCACCGATAACCGATAACCGTTTAACACGTTTTTTTGTAACCGATAACCGAACTGTAATTATTTTCGGTTAACCAATAACCGTTGCGGTTATTTCTGTTCGGTTTTTGGTTAACCTATTTTAACCGAATATAATTATGGAAAGTAAAAACAAAGAATAAAACATAAAATTGTTATGCAAGCCACAAATATATTTGGAGTTATATTCTATTATTTACATCAAAATTCTTCAAATTGTTATATGTGAATGTGATCATGAAATAAGAGTTCAAACTTCAATCAAAATAAACATGAATTCGAATTTTCAAAGAATTTGTTTAGTACACAACACACACTTAATTTTATAAGAGTATTGTCCATTATAAATAAATATATAGGATGCAATAGATTTTATCCAAAATTGTATTATTGTTGATATATACAATACCTAATTGCATTATAGTATATGATTGATTACGTTAAAACATAAAACTAGTATTAGTAAATAATAACAATATTATGCTATGAAAGTAGAGTACTACATAAAATATATTAAAAGTAATATTAAGATATAAGATGAGAATACTACTTGTAATATATTAGTAATAATATTGTATTTAATATATGAATTAAGAATTCGGTTATTATCGGTTTAACCGTTCGGTTATCGGTTATAACCGATAACTGTATTTTCACTAATTTCATAACCGATAACCGAACCGATAACCGTAATATGCGGTTTTCGGTTAAATCAGTTATTAACCGATTAACCGAAACCGAATTTCCACCCCTAATATATATTATCCAATAAAGCACTACACCACCATACAAAGTGAGAATATATAGCGGGACACACATCATGTGTTTAATTATATGGTAATTTGAAATAAGGGGTATGATATGATTCACCTAAAATACCTACCTTTTGAAAAAATGTTGTCAAACTTTTTTATTTTTTTTGGAGGGTTAAAGTCAAACTGTTACTTGAGCCCTTCTTACATGATACTCCCAATCTTTTGGTTTATTAATGAGTACTAATTTTTGTTATATAAGTAAATATTATTAAAAATAAGACTAGATTTAATAGTGGGACATGATATATAGTAAGACAAGGAAACTGGTTTCCCGGTAATGGTGACCCTGCATATGGGGTGCAAAAATGTAATTAAATGCATATGAGTCCAAACTTATCTCATGTTTGACATTTCTACGCATCTTTTTCGTAGTACCTGCCCGCACCAAAATTCAATTGCAATAGTTTTAATTGAAAAATATCATCTCCTCCAAATAAAAAGAAGAATAGGAATAGGAATAGGAAAGGGTACAACTCTTTTTTCTCTTTATCCCGTAATAAATTTACAACCTGCAAAAGAACACATCTTAATTAAAGCGAATGCACTCTTAAATTTATTTATTAAAATCATTCTTTTAATACGTACATTAGTTTTGCTAGTTTAATTCAAAAAGAGCCCGTCTTCAAAATTTTACGACAATTGAACCTTCCGTGTCTGCCTCCACTAAATGCAAAATGCTTATAAAATCTCATTACCCAACACTAAAGTTTGGCATCATAATTCATAATTATCTCCGAATATAAATATGAAAGTTGGATTAATATGTCTAATGTTGGTTGCGTTCTTGCTTATGCATGAGCATGAGTCGATGCCACATCACATTTCGAGGCACCACAGACGTCTTAGAACTCCGTCCCGTTCCGTGCCGCCGCCACCCAAGTCCGGAATATCGCCAAGACCAATACCGCCGGCACCTACACATGGGCCGAAGCCACCTCCGCCGCCACCCCAACCTCTACCACTGTTGTCGCCACCACCACGTGCAAATCGGTCCTAATCATTGGAATTACGACGAAAATATATCATATATACAGATTGCCAACATCTTAGATATAAATGAATAAATGATAGCCATGTTTGAAATTTCACTTTGTTTTGGTTTTTCTAGCTAGGATGAAAATAAATATGGGTTCGTGTATATATATATATCTCATTTCCGAGAGAGTTCAGTTCACATTGCAATTTAATTTTATTTAATTATCACGAGTGTTCAATAATTGATTGTTTTTATTACTTAAATGTCACATTAATTATGTGTCTTTTCTTAAGGTATTGTTATGTCTCTTCTTTACAGAATGTTGTTTATGTGTCTAAATGGTCAATAATACGGAACAATATTAATTTTGTAAATCAAGTTGTATGATTCACCTAAATTACCTTTGACAAAAATATTAAAAGTCCAATTGTAATTACTTGAACACTTTCCTGTGTTACTATCTTTTATCCGACTAGACTAGTAGGCGCTATATGCAGTGCCAATTTACAACAAATTATTAATAACGATATGAACGGCGTCCTAACTTTAAAATTTGATTTTCCATAAACAATGATCAGTAACTTGGCTTTAATAATAAGCTACAAATATTAAAATGCAAGACATGCATTATTTGACTAACACACGCGTTTTTAATGTACTACAGCTTGACTAAATATTAAATAAGCATTTTCTGCAAGGTTGTTGACTCTTTTGGCGAATTCTACGACTTCAACGTAGCGGTGTTGACTTTGAGAGTCATGTATTTAAAATTATTCAAGATAGTTTTTCAGTTATGAATTTGTGTTTTGGTGTTGACTTTGAGAGCCATGCATTTAAAATTATTCAAGATAGTTTTTCAATTATGAATTTGTGTTTTGGTGTTGACTTTGAGAGTCATGCATTTAAAATTATTCAAGATAGTTTTTCAATTATGAAATTTTGTTTTATTTTTATGTTTATTCTTGTTCAGAAAATAAACATATAACGAGTCTAAGTTAGAGCAGCTGTACTTAATTTAGGAAATTAATTAGGACCATGAACTCATGAGAGCATTTGAGCCTTACGCACATACTTTACCCTAGCAAAGTAAAGCAAACAAACTAATCAAACCAGCGTGTAGCCCCAGTCAAAAATCGACAGGAAATTATTATTTAATAAAATTATAATAAAAATATTATCTATTAATTATTTTTAAGTTTTACATTTTGTATGAGTTTTATGGACGTGTTTGAAATCGGCTCGTCTAACCCCATGATTCAAGGTCGGAATCCTATTGTCGACTACAATTATGAAAATGTTGAATCGTCAGTTTGGAACGACCCGTCTACCCTCATGGTTCTAAGTCGGAATCCTACCGTTAGTTGAACTTCCGTAATTGAAACGACTTGTCTACCCCCATGGTTCAAGATCGGAATATTCTCGTCAACCACGATTATGAAAAAGTTGAACCGTCGGTTTGTAATCGACCCGTCTACCCTCACTGTTCCAAGTCAGAATTCTCTCGTTATGTTGAACTGCCGTAACTGAATCGGCTCGTCTACCCCCACAGTTTCAATCTGACTCAGTTCATTGACCATGATCTTAATTTTTGCGGATAATAAAATAAATGAATCAAAAGTGCACGGAAATAAATAGTTTATATTATAGGACTTAATAAGTGGTCATATTAAATTCTTAATAAAAATAAAACTATTTATTGATCAACCCATTAATTGTCCCATTTTTATAAATAATTGTTAAAGTTTTCTTACTTCTCAAAATTGATGTGGGACAAAAATATATTTAGCTCTCAAAGAAATTGCCCCACGTCGATTTTATATGAGAATTGTGATGAATCATTTTGACAGCAAATATTTCTTTGTTCCGTATTGATTTAGAGAAGAAAAATAATTATGAGAATTGTTGTGATTCACTTTGACAACAAATATCTCTTTGTCCCATTTTAATTTACAAAAAATATTTAGAGAAAAAAATGATTTTCATTTTGTATCATGAAAAATTTACTCCTATCATCCTAATTAGATGTAAAAATATTACAAATATCAAATATCAAATTATTATAATTAAACAAAATATTACAATGATAACATTTTTTTGGATCCTAATTGGATGTAAATATGTCATGAAATCTATATATAATATAAAATTTATAATATGGTAATTCGATGTAAATAACTAAATATGGATAGAAATATAAAATATAAAATATAAAATATAAATATGATAGATATTGGTTTTTAATTCAGAAAATTTGAGAATTTAGATAAATGAGAATGAAGAATTAAGAGGGTGCCACATAGAATTTTTTTAATTAATATTCATTTTCGTTTATATAATAGATAGATAGATAGATAGATAGATAGATAGATGAGATGGCATATAAAAAGAGAGGGAAAAAAAATCAAAGTAAAAAAGAAAAGAATATATAAACCGAGTACTGTAGAACCAATAAATGTGATATCTCGTCATGATTTGTGGCATTGTTCTTGTTATTGGCAGAAAAATATCTCGTCGATTATCGAAGTGGTGGTCTTCAAATGTATGCTCTTTCGAGTCAAAGAGAGTGATCTTCTGCTTTTTGAGATCTGCCAACACGGTACCCCAGTGATCCTTGTAGAAGTATAATGCAACAACCTAAAAACAAAATAAAACATGATACGTCATTGTAAATGCATACCAGAAATCTAAGAAAACACAGTACGTTATTGTAAATGCGTACTGCCAGACCAGGTACACTCAGTACGCATTTGTAATATCGTACCTTATTTACCATACATGTATTTGGTAAAATTAGTACGATTTTAGCAATGTGTACCGAGTGTACTAAGACTTATTGTTACGTATTAATAAAATCGTACCTTGTCGCAGTCAACCCAAGCCCTTACGATCTCTCCTCAAGCTGGTTGAGCTCCTTCGGCAAACAAAATCAACCTATTCATTTCATCTTCTGGGAAGACCTCTTGAACATTCGGGTTGAATGTCTTGTGATTGTACGGGTCGAAAGGATTGGCTCTCTTAGGTTGGTTGACCGAGTCGAACACATTCCTCCACCGTTTCCTACAAATAAGTGTAAGAAATATATATATATATATATATATATATATATATATATATATATATACATATATATATATATATGTTATCTGTGTAGAAGTATGACCGTAAACAATTAAAATCAGTCTAAATGGATGAATTTACCATAAAGTAGCAAGACGTCACGGCAATCTTAGGGTCAACTTCTCCCAATCCGGTCATTATAGGATTTGCCACGAGAACAACAAGGTAAGCCCCAATGTGTTCTATGTTGAGCTGTCCTGTTGGTAATTGATAGAGTGAAAAAGGTCTTGTCCACTCCACAAAAGACTCCTACATTCCTCCTGTTTTCAATGAATAAATTAATTAAACTTGGTACGCATTGACAAAAGCGTACCGAGTTTATCAATTAAAAATGGTACACCTGGTACGTATTGAAAAAATTGTACCGAGTTTACCAATTACAAAATGGTACATCTGGTACGTTTTTACAAAATCATACCGAGTTTACCCATACAACATGGTACACCTAGTACGCATTGACAAAATAGTACCGATTTTACCAGTTTTACACTGGTACACCTGGTACGCATTTACAAAATCGTACTCATTTTACCAATTGCAGAATGGTACATCTGGTATGTAATTTAGTAAATCGTACCGAGTTTACCAAGTGTGAAGATGAAAAGTTTAACTTACAGTGGAGCTTCCTCTGAGTTCAACCAATGCTCAAATGTGTGACGGCCTGGTCGCACGTTTTTCGGTAGAAACGGACTGCGTAGAGGTGGAGCTGAAAATCTTCTTCGGATTGGCCTCGGATTCAAGATGCGTACTGAGATTTGTGGAGCTGTTTGTTGTTGTGTTGGTGGAGCTTGTGGGGGAGCTGGACCTTGTGGCGCTTGATCTTGTGGTTGTGGACCTTGTGGAGTTTGTGGAGCTGGACCTTGTGGAGCTTCAAATTGTGGACCAGCTGAAGCTGCATTTGGTTGAAGAATTTTCTGTTGCGGTGGCGTAAATTGATCAGCTTCCAAGAAGGTGTCCCACAATTTGTTGATTTGGGTGTCCGTAAATTGGTCGCCTGCCTGTTCAGGGGCCTGCTTGAGAAAAGAGAAATATTGGTACGTTTTTCCGAATTTCGTACTAAATTTGTATTGCAAACTCGGTACACTCGGTATGTTTTGAACAAACGCTTGTTGGTACGTATGGTACGTTTTATGAAAAACATACCACGCGTACGCGTGGAAACAAGTACGATTTTATATATCGTACCATGCATACCCAATTACAATACAGATCAATTGATGAAAAATAATGCATCCAATGTATTACGAATTCGGTTACAACATCAAATAAACAAGAATATAAATGTAAATTGTTCACAATATGAAAAATAAAATATCAAATTGTTTATATTATCCCACCATCAAATTGTTCAAATATTTCTATGCATAAACTCAAGATGCATCTTGTACATTATCATCATCTGCCTGCTCCGTTGTCCTCTCGTCGGCTTTCTCTACTGGTGCTCTTCCCTCCTTCTCCATGCTTGTCTTGTTACTTTCCCCGGCTGCTGCCTCCTGTTCCTCTTTCTCTGCGCTTCCCCTCTCGCTATCCACGTCCACGGGAATGCTGCCGGAGTTGGGTTCGATGTCATTGTGAGGAGAGGCTGGAGATGTATAATGTGCACTCGTGAAGGGTTGGACTATCCCTTCTTCTTGGAGCTGGTTAACAACATAGCTCCCAACATCCTTCACGAGGTGCTGCTGCCTCAGCTATCTCTCTCACAAGAACCGCTCTCTCCGACCCTTGCATTAAGGTGGCAAGGACAGAGGAAACAGTATCGGCGACAGGATGAGCGGTGGATGTGGATGCAGTGTTGGTATACGGAGGAGGAGGAGGAGGAGGAGGAGGAGGAGGAGGAGTGTCTTCATCATCTTCATTGGCGTTAGGCTGTTCATCATCCCCACCATCGTTAGCTATTTCTCTTTTTCTCTTTTTCTCTTTTTTTTGGCGTCGTTTTGATCATACTCAAATGCAAACTTGCCGAAATCTGAGTCGTTTTGTAGAGATAGCCAGTATGGTGTTTTCTTCTCAGCATTGGAGGGCTTCAGCTCCTGTCGGAGATTCTGACAAGGATACAATATGGTTATACAAACTGCTGGTAAACTTGGTACACTTGGTACGCAATGACAATTGCGTACTGAGTTTACCAATTTATTTAAGTAATCTCAGTACGAAATTCCTATTGCGTACCGAGTGTACCTAATAAACTGCTCGTTTAACTTGGTACATTTGGTACGCATTTATAATTACGCAGCAAGTTTACCAATATATCTATGCACACTTGGTACGCATTTGTAAGTGTGTACCAAATGTAGCACTTTGACACTTGTAAAAGTGGTACGTGTTTGTGAATGCGTACCAAGTTTTACTAAAAGCATGCTGTGATGTTTATAAAATTAGATTAGAACTAAGAAGAAATCTTATCAATTTTATCTTTTCCTCTGGGGGGATTTCTGTGTCTCTGAAAAATCTGTACCTCAACATCCGAGGCAGTTTCTTCCCGGTGGACCTCAATGCCACCTTCTTTCCAATCGCCGGCACAGCCTCAAATATCCAATCCCGTTTAATAAATAAACATTGTTAGTATGTAATCATATACAAGATACAATAGGTTTACTTGGTAAACTTGGTACGTTTTTGTAAATGCGTACCGAGTTTACCAGTATTAAACTGTTACGTTTGGTACGTAATTATAAAATCGTACCAAGTTTTCCAATAGCTTACACTTATATTTGGAAAACTTTGTACGATTTCCTAATTGCGTACCGAGTTTACCAGTATGAAACCGTTAATTTTGGTACGTAATTCTAAAATCGTACCAAGATTTCCAATGCCTTATACTTGTATTTGAAAAACTTGGTACGATTTCCTAATTGCGTACCAAGTTTACCAGTATGAAACTGTTAATTTTGGTACGTAATTATAAAATCGTACCAAGATTTCCAATGCGTACCAATTTTACCATTCATGAACTTACCAACAAAGCGAAACTGCAGCCTTGAATGTGGTAAGCGATGCCGGATTTGTTTTTTTATCTTCTGTGTCGATTGTTTTAAACAAATCGACAACCATCTGAAACGAGAAACTGCCCCAGGAAAATTTTTTCCAAGCTTCCTCATCCTCAACCAACACCCATAGCCAGTCCGAAATTTTTTTCTTGGCATTCTCATAGCCCAAGACGTACGACGCCGCTAACAGAATTTTGGCCAACTTCAAGTAGTCGTCAACGCTGAGCTTGATAATAGATTCCTTGTGAAAAAACTTCCGGTTCTTAAATGGTGTCCATACCTCTGCAGGGGTGACCATTTCGTTGCCGAAGAGTCGGGTGTACAGCGAGGATCGCGGTATAGTGTGGTTGGTGTATGGGTTGAATTCTGCAGGGCCAAATCTCAGCCTGCTCACCAATGCAAATTCTGATCTGAAGAAGCGCAAGAGCTTCCCGTCAACCTTGAACCATACAGTTGTATCATCATACTCGAGGAAGGACTCCACCTGACGAAGCACCATCCAGTGTATGGCCTTCCCCGATCGCGTGTTGAGGTCCTCCATCCCCATAAAGTGCCCGAAGCAGGATTGCTTCAGCTTCTCCAAGGTTGAATTGCCACTTACAATGAGGCATCCTCGAATGTCTAAAATAAGTGACTCATAACCATGAGTCATCACCTTGCTTTTCAAGGTGGCAAGCTCCAGCTGCTTGTATGTCCAGTTGTGCTGTAATAAGACAGAAAATAATTCAATAACAAATACATATTCACCGTTTAGTCATAATCTGCTTGGTAAAAGTGGTAAACTTTTACAAATACGTACTAAAATTCCTGGTACACTTGGTACGTTTTTACTAATGCATACCTAATGTACTTGTCGTGTAGGTACGCATTTGCAAATACGTACTTGAAAATAATGAATTATTGGTACACTCGGTACGTTATTCATAATGCGTACCAAGTGTACTAGTAAAGTAGGTACGTTTTTGTAAATACGTACCTTCATGACAATGAAATACTGATACACTCGGTCTGTTTTTCAAAATGCATACCGAGTGTACTAGAAGCACACTAGTTTTCCTGGCACGTATTTGCAAATGCTTACCAAGTTGCAACTTATATGCTTTGGAATTGAGTACGCATTTACAAAATCATACCAATTTTAACCAGACAATGCCTTCTTCACATGAACCGAATGCAAAATATATCATGCATAATCAATCTCAGAAATTCAACAACAAGCTATGCTCAATTCCAGAAGTTACATATCTGTAATTACCGGTACGTATTTCACAAAACGTACCAGGTATACCAGTACAATTTTCCCCCAAATTACAAATTGTACCCTAATTTCCATTCTACTCAACAAACTAGGTACGCAATTGACATTCAAAACATAGTAAGCTCGCGAAATCGAAGAAATCAAGTGATAATCAAACATGCAACCACCATAACTTTTAGATCTGGATTTTGCAAATTAGAAAATGATAAAACTTACCGGCAAATCTGCAAAAACGTCTGCTTCATCCTCCTCCTCTTCCTGCAGCGGTGGCGACTGTTCTTCTTCTTCTTACGGCGGCGGCGACGACTATTGTTCTTCTTCTTGCGACGGCGGCGACGACTGTGCTACTTTCTCTTGGCGCGACGACGTCGACGTTTCTGTATCGTCGCGCGGCGGCATCGATGCTTCGGTATCGTCGTGCGGCGGCGTTTGTTCGCGTGGCGACGGAGGAATTTCTGTGCATTTAGACCTAGTTTTTGTCGCAACTTTGGTTGGAGGCGTTGCGGCTTTGCTTTGCTTCGTCGCGGCTTTGGTAGGCTTCCTCGTGGCAATTTTGCTCGGCTTGGTCGCGGCGGTTTTGCTCGGCTTGGTCGGCGCGGGTTTCCTCGTCGCCGCCGGGTTTAGGTTTTGTTTTGCCGCTGGTTTGACGGTTTTTGGTTTCTTCGTCCGCGGCGCCATCTAGTAAATGGAAGTACGAGGTTGACGATGGAGAGAGGTGACGGCGGAGTGAGGCGGAGATAGGGTTGAGAGGAAGAGGATTTTTCGTTGAGAAGAAAATGGAGAGAGAATAGCGCGAAGAGAATGAGTGAAGAGAGAGAAAGAGTGCAGTAAATATTTTTTGAATTTTAACTCTACACACACCCCACTACCCTATAAGGGTATGTCAGTCAAATTGGGTACAATTTTACCCAATTTTTGTCAAAAGTGAACTTTTGACAAAATTTGTTATTATATTGTACCCTAATGCTATATTACCATTTCCCTCTATTAGGATTATTCAAACATGTTTGAAATATAAATATGTAGTCGTTCTTGTTTCAAACCCGACTAAAAATATTAGTCATATGTGTTCGTTTCTAACAAAATCCATATAGCAATACCCATAGGTTTAGAATTGACCCGTTGGTTCCATACAAAAATAATAATTTATCGGCCAACTAATAAATTGGTCAAATTAAATTAAACTAAACTATAAAAACATAATTATTTATTCGGCCAACTAATAGATAAATTGGCCAAATAAAACCGTTGGAGCAAAAGATGAGAAAATACACATTTTGAACGTGAAAATCTTTAGTTCTAATTAAATTCAAGAAAATTGTTTCTCAATTCTCCTGTCTTTATTTACTATTTTTGATCCCTTTTTAGTTCATTTTAATCCATACTTCACTAATAAAGTCATCATTTATTAAAAAATATTATCCACAATTTGTTTGAAAGTTATAAACATTTGAAAGTGAATATTTAATTTTTATTTGAATTCATGAAAATTATTCCGCAATTCTCCCGTCTTCATTTACTATTTTTGATTCACATACTTCATTAAAATTATTAAAAATATTAACCGCAATTTACTTAGTAGTAATAAAAATATAAAAATTTATTTTGACAGTAAAAATCTTTAGTATCTAATTAAATTTAAGAAAATCGTTCCGCGATTCTCCCGTCTTCATTTACTATTTTGAATAAATTGCAAAATTTGGATATTATTTTGTAATATAACACAGTTGTTAGTCAATTTAAATTTTTCAATAACACTCGTTTAGCCAACTGAGTAATTGACCAAATTAAATTAGAGGTGCAACTCAATATTAATCCAATTAAATTTTCCAATTAAACTAAAATTATTTATTTAGCCAACTAATTTAATTGGACAAATTAAATTGGTGGTTCAAACTGCAAAGGATGGAAAAGTACATATTAAATCTATGTATTTATAGGCTTTTCAATTGATGCAGTTTCATTGAAAAATTAATGTGCGATAGAAGATTTGTAATATAATTATATAATAATAAATAAATGAACAATTCCCTTCAAAAAATAAAGAAAGAAACGAATTAAGAACACATTGGATACAATTAATATGGGAATATATATGATACACGTTTACAATAACTTAATTATAGAATATCTCATGATTTTTAATTCTAAAAAATTTGAATATAGATATAATAAGGAAATAATCATATACTGAATATAGATATGATAAATATGATAATAATTGATAATCATATATAATAATGATATAATAATAGAATATAGATACGATAAAAAAAATTAATTCCAAAAATTTGAAAATTTAGATAAATAGGAACGGAAGAATTTGGGAGGTGCCACATAGGATTTTTTTAACATAGAGTCATTTTCGTTTATATAATAATCATTAGATATCTTGTATTTCAGTTTAATTTTATACTATGTATTAATTAAAATCTATTACAACACAATTTATAATTAATTTGTAGCATTTAAATTCAATTTTAAGAATTAGCAAATAATTATATATAAGAATTTGTCAATTCGTAATTATTACTACATTTTAATAGCGGGACCAAAAAACACTTAACTAATTTTTTTTTTTTTTTTTTGGAGATAAAAAAACACTTAAATATTAAGACAACGAAACCGGTAAGAGGGGAGAGCTAGTGTAATTAAATGCAATGGAGTCCAAACTTATCTCATGTTTGACATTTCTACGCATCTTTTTCATAGTAGCTGCCCCACGTATAACGCATGCTATAAAACATGGTTGCGATTGCGAACACTGAAAATTGCATTAACTTAAATTGGAAAAAATGAAAGCAAGATTGTATATGTTGTTGGTTTTATTGGTACTATTTCATGGTTACCCCATCGCCACTTTGTCCACACACAATCACTATCTCCGCCACCACAGACGGCTTAGAACTCCGTCAGCGTCCTTGCTACCATCGCCGCTGCCAAATGTACCCTACCGCTGGAACTCGCCGCCACCATGACTGATACGGCCCTCGCCCCAGCCATCGCCACCACCACTGCCGCCGCCGCCCGCGTACTACTCCTAAATCTTCTCGGACATTATATGCCGCATGCATGCGTGATGATTTTGTTGTGCTCGATAGTGATTGTAATATTCGTGAATATTAGTTAATTGTGTATGTCGGTCGAGCACTTCTAGATATGCATATGCACAATGTAATTTTGATGAGAAAAGCGATGCATGATATGAAGAATTATCTAAATAAAAAAATTTGGAAGTGATGAAAATAAATAAGCGCTTTAACTTGGTAGAAGTATATATAAATGATTTTAGAGCTGAATGGAGAGATTTCAGGATTTTAAATGCAGGGTGCTAATTAAAGCAAATACGTACACCTAATCAGTAATGGTAATGGAGTTAGACCCCCGAATGTAAAAGTAGCAAAAATTTGTCCCTATTTTTCTTTTCTTTTGTTCGGGGTTGGGGGATGAGATGACTATGGCTTCGCCATTACATTGCATTCACCGCACGGCTATATATCATTATTATTATGCAAATTATAACTGGAAACGTAATTTTTCTTAATTTAGTCCTTTCTCGTGGGTGTAAAATGCTACTCTCTCCGTTTCAATAGCAAGATCTCACTTGCTTTGGGCACAGCTATTACGAAACAAGAGTAAAAAGATAGAAAATGGTGGGCCCTATAATTTTGAAGGTTTAATTGTTTCATTTTTGGTATGAGACCATGTTAATGGGACACACGAAAAAAGCAAAGTAAGACTCTACTATTGGGAAGTAGGGAGTAATTAATAGTACTCCATAGTAGTTGAGTTCTCGAACGCAATATTATAAGTTTTTGTAAACCAAGTGTATAATGGCGACATTATGAATATAAAAACAAAGAAATAGTATCATGCAATACAAATAGTAATTAATGCATGTATGTATGGAAAGTAGTAACATAAGTCGACTAATAGATCCGTTGACTGTCTGTACTAGTTAGTATTTGGATATTTTTTTAAACTTCACACACATTTACAATTAACTATATAAAGTCAATCCAATGCCACCAGCACTACACCCAAAATTTTCTTCATAGCTAATCTCAATTTCCCATCTGTAACGCTTGACTTTTCACACCTCTCATTAGTCATTCTCAAATACTATTAAGTTATACATTAATGCATTTATTTATAAGATCGATAATTAAGAACCCAAATCATTCAGTAGTAATATGAAACTCTCGTTTACATTACATGTCTTCATCATCGGATTCTTGCTAATGATGCATAATCACATGGCTCTCTCAATGCAGAATCCTTACGGCAACAGCAACGAGAGAAGGCTTCGAGGTTCGTTGCGGGCGCCACCGCCACCACGCCCATCCAGATCACCTACCCAGGCTGTGCCAAGCCCTCCGCCCTATGCCTGAAGTGTTCATGACCTTTTCTTGCTGCAGTTTTTTTTTTTTTTTGGAATTAGAAATGCTTGATATTGTTAAATAACTTAAATTAGCATGTTAATTACCTGTATCATGTCCTGTGCTGATCAATGTAATTGTTTTTTAGACTTTTAGTTTCATTCCTTGCAGTTTTTACATATGTGTGGGCTGTAATTCAGTACACGTACGTACCAAAATCCATACTCAAAATCTATATCAAAAATCGATATAAAAAATCCAAGACTTCAAAAGTAGCAACACAAATCTAACAAATAGTTCTAATAAATTCCAAGTTCCATTTAATCCACATGCAAAGAACAACATAAGAATAAATAAAAAATTTATGTAAAATACCTGCATGAGAAGAAGAAACTATGAGGAACTTGTGAGTGATATTGTGAGAACGCTCCAGCCGAGGAACTTGTGAGTGATATTGTGAGAATGCTCCAGCCGATTCTGTAAACAATGTGAGAATCCTCCAGCCAAAAATAACCAATATTCAAAAGTTTCTTCAAACATTAATCTATGAAGCCTATATAATATAGGCGACGTTTCATCTTCAGCGCTCGCTGGAGCTCAACGAAGGATGTATTCTCAGCGGCCGCTGGAAGTCGTTGGATTGACTTCCAACGGCCGCTGGTCCCTAGCCAGCGCTAGGAACTCTTCAATGATCGTTATTGCTCATCTGGCGCTGAGGTCAAATGGATTTTGGAAATCTGGTGGAGATCGTGTGCATTTGGTTATGTGTAATAAAATCCATTGAAATCCATGGATTTTGAAATATATAAAATGTTCAATACACCTAGATTGTTGTAGACTTTTTAAAATCCATGTTTAATACACCTGGATTTTAATGGACTTCTGAAATCCTGATTGAAATCGATGTTGAATACCCTGGATTTTAATGGACTTTTAAAAGTTTGGATTGAATACACCCAGACTTTTAAAATCCATTAAAATCCAGATTGAATACACCCCCTAAGCTTGGTTCAGTAAGATTTTAAATTAAACATATACTCCCTCTATATTGCATTAATTTTTTTGTACATAATTTGTTTATATAATAGTAGGTAGTAGGTAACGTGTAGTATTATAAGAGGAGAGAAAGACTAATATTTTAATACTCCGTATTTTTAGTTTGCTTGTGTCTTGTCACATAAAAATAAACTAATTAGTTAATATTGTCAAGAAAAAAAAAAAGAAATTAGAACGTTACTTAAGTAGTTAATAGTATATGGGAATTGATGCTAGAACGTTATTTAAGACCGCGGTTTCCTTGTTTAAAACTCTAAACCCTAAACACAGTCCCTTATTTATCACACGAAATCTGGACTTGCCTTCTCTTCTTGGCGGTTTATTTCGTCGTGTATACATACAATCCCTCTTAAATTTGTGTCAATGTGATCAAGAGATGTAAGGGAAAATACGAACAAAACGAACATAAAACTGAATTCTCTGAAAGGCGTGAGAACACTTTCAGATCGAATCAATTCGACGGTTCTATCGAATTATTCAATCGGATACAATTCAGAGTATGTCAAACTTTAGATGAGATTATTTGAGAATGCAGAACCAGAACAAACGAAAATTGATCAGCCCACCAAAACTGATTCGAATCAGTTTTTTATGTAGTTTTGCAACTTTTAAAAAAAAATTGCAAAATAGTCCCTCGAAATTCCGAAAATTAAATTTCCGATGGATATTCTACACAGCTCGACCCCAGCCAGGGGCTCTGCCCCTTGGACCCCGCCAGGGGCTGCCGCCTCTTGGACCCCGCTATCGGGGGCGCTGCCCCCGAACCCCCGTCCTTTAGGGGCTTCGCCCCTAAAATCATAATAAATTCATATAAGCGTGCACTCCGCACCACCAAACTTATATGATGTATTATTATGACGATACTGATCAAACAAGTCAATCCAATTACACTAAAATATCCAACAATCATCCCCTATTTTAGTGTAATCCTTGATTAACTAAAACAAGTCATCTCAAACCTTCAAACATTTGCATAAATGAAATATCGTGACGATTGAATTTCACCTTAGTACACTACACATTCCATATATTCGAATAACAGGGTATCTCTAAGGATTGAACCCTGTGAATTCATATTGAATACACGAAGATAATGTACACAAAAGTTTACATGCTTATATGTTCTATCTTGACACTATATTTTACTAGCCTGTATCCTTATCCTTCATAAGCATGTCAAAGTCAAGTCCCTGCTTCTTGAAGCGGCTAAAAACTTCATGCTCATATAGGTAGCTCTTTTATTCTTACACCTGCACGTGCAATTTGTCAAAAGAGCTATTAAGAATGTATACATCCAACCTCCTTAACTTGCAGGTCCGAACACATACCTTGGGATAATTCTTTAATGTGTTCCAATCTCTAGATATTAAGCCTTCCACATTGAATTCAGCGCCTAGCGTCATACTAGATGGGAATTGGGTATCTTAATATCAGAGATTTCTAGTGGACTTTAAATCCATCCCTATAACCGACTTGCGCACAAGATCTCTACTTAACTCTTTGGTTAAATGATCGGCTAAATTGTGTTGAGTTCTAACAAACTCCACAGATATCACACCACCCGTGATAAGTTCACGTATCATGCTATGTCTAACACCTAAGTGTCGAGACTTCCCATTGTACACTTGACTATATGCCTTAGCCAAGGTAGCTGCACTATCAAATCGGATAGATATTGGTGACAACGGTTTAGGTTACAATGGAATTTCATAAACCAAATTTCTTAGCCATTCAGCCTCTTTACCAGCTGCTGCTAAAGCCACAAACTCAAATTCCCTTGTTGAATTAGTGATGCAAATTTGTTTCTTTGATGCCCAACATATAGCACCACCGCCAAGAAGGAATGTCCAACCACTTGTAGAAGAATGATCTTCCAAATTGGTAATCCAACTTGCATCAGAATAACCTTCAAGAACAGAAGGAAATCCATAATAAGTCAAACCATAATCCATAGTTCCTTTCAAGTATTTAAATACTCGATTAATTGCTTGCCAATGGATTAAGCTCGGATTGTGAGTATATCTAATCAGTTTTCCAATAGCAAAGGCTATATCAGGTCTGGTACTAATCATAGCATACATGAGAGAACCAATAGCCTTTGAATATTCAAGCTGATTCACAGCAACTCTTTTATTAGGCACGAGTTTCGCACTAGGATCAAAAGGAGTTCCCATTGGAGAACAATCTTTGAGATTAAACTTTTCCAATACCTTCTCAATATAATGTGATTGAGAAATAGAAATGCCATGTTCTCCACATGTGATCTTAATTCCAAGTATCACATCAGCCTCCCCATGTCTTTCATATCAAACTTAGATGACAAGAATTCATTTGTTTTATCAACTTGATCTTGGTTAGTACCAAAGATCAACATGTCATCCACATATAAGCAAATGATTACTCCTTTACCAGAAGTATCAAACTTGCTATATACACACTTGTCTGCTTGGTTAAGTACAAAACCATTAGACAACACAACATCATCAAACTTCTGATGCCATTGCTTAGGGGCTTGCTTTAGTCCGTAAAGAGATTTCACCAACTTACAAACTTTATGTTCATTACCAGGCATGACAAAACCTTCGGGTTGTTTCATATAAATCTCTTCATCCAATTCACCATTCAAGAAGGCTGTCTTAACATCCATTTGGTGAATTACAAGATTATGTATAGCTGCAAGTGCTAACAATAATCTAATGGTGGAAATCCTAGCCACAGGAGCATAGGTGTCAAAGAAATCAATACCTTCCTTTTGTCTAAAGCCTTGGATAACCAATATAGCTTTATACTTGTCTATGCTTTCATCTACCTTCATCTTCCTTTTGAAGATCCATTTACTACCCAATGGTTTACACCCAGGTGGTAAATCAGTCAATTTCCAAGTATTGTTGTGCATTATAGAGTCAATCTCATCTTGGATTGCCTCTTTCCAGAATGCAGCATCCTTAGAAGCCATAGCTTCATTGTATGTCCTTGGATCACCATCAATATTGAAACAATATTGATACTGAAAGTTAATTTCAGTCATTGATCCTTCCACCAAATACAGTTGGAAATCATCACCAAATGTTTTAGCTTTTCGTGCTCTAATACTCCTCCTAGGCTCAAGAGGTGTATCAGTCACTGTGTCACTCTTACCAGAGTTACTAGAGCTTGCAATCATGTCTCCAGGTTTAGGTAAAGATGTGAATCTATTCTCATTGCCAAAATCAGCATCCCTTGACTCAATAATAGAGTGCACAGCTACATAGTCATTAGATTCTATGACATAGAACCTATAACAAACTGAATTTTCAGGATAGCCAATGAATACACAATCTATACCTCTTTGGCCTATGGTTTTCATTTTAGGGTCAGTTAGTCTCACCACAGCTCTACAACCCCAAACTCTGAAATAACTCGGTTTTGGTGGTTTCTTATACCAAAGTTCATAAGGAGTTATCTTGTTCCTTTTATTAGGAACTCGATTCAGTAAATAACAGGCTGTCAACATAGCCTCACCCCAAAAACCTTCACTTAGACCAGAATAGCACAACATTGAATTAACCATTTCTTTCAATGTTCTGTTCTTTCTTTCAGCTACACCATTTTGTTGTGGTGTATATGGAGCTGTGGTCTGATGTACTATACTAGTAGATTGAAAATACACTGAATCATAGTACTCACCTCCCCTATCAGTGCGAAGAGTTTTAATCTTCACACCATGTCGGAGCTCTACCTCCTCTTTATAGATTTTAAATTTATCAAGAGCTTCGTATTTCGAATGGCACAAATAGACATAGCAATATCTAGTAGCATCATCAATAAAAGTAACGACATACTTTTTATTACCAAGTAACGGAGTAGAATGAAAATGACACAAATCACTATGTACAAGTTCTAATAAAGAAGTATCTCTAACAACATGCTTAGTGAAAGGCTGTCTATTAATCTTAGTCAACATGCAAGTTTTACACTTTTCAGCATTCAACTCAAAAGCAGGTATCAAACTCATTTTCGACACATCTTTCAATCTCTTATAATGCACATGTCCTAGTCTAGCATGCCATAATTCTGCTTTGCCAAAATGATTACTAGACTAGTAGAAGCCATGCAAACAGAATTCTTAACAAAAGAAATATCCAAATTCAACTTAAACATACCATTTAGATAACCAAATCCTACAAAGGAACCATGTCTCGACAAGATATACTTGTCACTTTCAAACACTTGCTTATAGCCACAATTATTCAACACAATACTAGACACCAAGTTCTTACGAATACCAGGTACATACAGAACATTACTTAAAGACAAAGAGTTTCCAGAGGTAAATACTAGACTAACAGTTCCTAGTCCTTTGATTGGTTCGGTAGCAACATTGCCCATCTTTAATAAAGATCCATCTTCAATTGGCTTAAAGTCCTTGAACCATTGAAGATCCTTGCATACATAACATGTTGCACCCGAATCAACCCACCAAGAGACATCATCATCCTGCACATAAAATGCTTTAGAGATTATGGATACATAATTCTCAACAGAATGATCATAGGGTACCAAAAACAGACCTGATTGCTTTCTGGGATCCTTGAATCCACTTAAACCAGCCTCGTTTTTCCCTTTTCCTCCACCCTTTCTAGACTTGCAGTCCTTCTTGAAGTGCCCGGTTTTACCACACTTCCAACAAGTCAGCTTAGGCTTCTTATTAGGAGCCTTACTGTTGTTCCCTTGAAACTTTCGTTTCCCTTTACCAACCTTGGAGCCAGCCTTCGAGGATTCACCCTCTTCCACCATGTTAACGGAGGAACCAGCCACTGTTTTAGTATCACCAACAGAACCCCTTTCCATATCACGTATGGATTGTTCAATTTGGAAATGACTTCCAAGTTCAACCAAAGTCAGTTCCTCCTTCTTATGTTTCAGATTATTCTTAAAATCCTTCTAGGAGGGTGGCAACTTATCGATGATACTAGAAACAGAAATGCATTCATCCATTTTCATATCATATTGGGCAAATTGTCCCAATATCCTAAGCAATTCATTATACTGCTCCATGACAGGCCTTGAATCTACCATTTTATAGTTTATAAAATTACCAACAAGAAACTTCTTGCTCGAGGCATCTTCTGCCATGTATTTGGCTTCGAGGGAATCCCACAATTCCTTTGCAGACTCTACGTTTTGATACACATCAAAGAGGGAATCAGACATACCATTCAAGATGGGCCACGACATATATAATCATTGTTCTCCCACTTCAAGCGTCTCTTCGTTTGCTCCAGAGTTTCATCTTCAACATTCTCGGGCATGGGGGTACTTAGAACGTACACAACCGTGAGATTCATCAACATGAAATGCATCTTCTTCTGCCAGCGTCTGAAATCCTGCCCAGAAAACTTGTCCAACTTCTCGAAATTCCTCGTCATGTCTTTCACAGATTCCTTGTTCGCCATCTTCAGTAATTGATTCGTTATTTTTAAGGGAAAATACGAACAAAACGAACATAAAACTGGATTCTTTGAAAGGCGTGAGAATACTTTCAGATCGAATCAATTCGACGATTCTATCGAATTATTCAATCGTATACAATTCAGAGTATGTCAAACTTTTGTATGGGATTATTTGAGAATGCAGAACCAGAACAAACGAAAATTGATCAGCCCACAAAAACTGATTCGAATCAGTTTTTTATGTAGTTTTGCAACTTTTAAAAAAAATTGCAAATTAGTCCCTCGAAATTCCGAAAATTAAATTTCTGATGGATTTTCTACATAGCTCGACCCCAGCCAGGGGCTGCCGCCCCTTGGACCCCGCTATCTGGGGCGCTGCCCCCAAACTCCCGTCCTTTAGGGGCTTCGCCTCTAATATCATAATAAATTCATATAAGCGTGCACTCCGCACCACCAAACTTATATGATGGATTATTATGACAATACTGATCAAACAAGTCAATCCAATTACACTAAAATATCCAACAAGAGAGAGAGAGAGATAGAGAGAGAGAAAAGAGATGCGGAGTGTGCGAATTGTGAGGCCTCTCGATCTGCTGCCAATTTTTGCATCTCTCTATCTTCTTTGATCTGATATCTCCCACAGGTTTGGTCACTCGATTCAATACTTTGTGTTTTAACAATCTTGTTGGTTAATTAGAGAATGGAGATTGTTTAATCATAGAATATTCATATTTATGCTTTTCTTGGAAATTTGTGGACCTGTTTTAGTTGTTAGATGAGGGGGAAAAGGTTACTTTAAATATTGACATGGTTTTCTTGATATTCTCGGATACAAAAGGCCCAAGAAAATCAAACAAGTGGGTAAACGCGGGCTTAGGTTCTTGGGAACCTTTCGTTTGGGGAATTCAAGAACAACTTATATTGATTTCTCAAAACGGACATGAAATATATGGACGCTGGTCGCTGGTTATCAGAGAACAAGAAAGTTTTTTTTTTTTTTTTTACCTCACATGTTTTTCTTGGATTCTCGAACACAAAAGACCCAAGAAAAAAAAATAAAAAAGGTGGTTGGTTATATGTCAGTGTATTGAGGGCTGATTTTCTTGGTTTTCTTTGTTGCAGAGAATCCTAAAAACAACTAGTGTCCATTTCTTTCTTCCAATGGTCTTTAAATTTTTTGTTGTGTCGATTATCAATAGGGAATGCAAAGTGATATGGTCTAAAAACAACCAGATTTCTCTCTGTGAGACCTGGCCATTAGAACAGGGAAATAAGTAAACAGATCATTAAAGATCTTATTATCTTAACGGCTATGAGAACTAAGCTCGGAGGTAATCCGTGCAGTTATCTGGTGCAAGGTAGCTAAGAGGAAGTGGTAACTAAAGAGAGGTCAGTCAGAATTCAAAAAGAGGAGAGAGCTCAAAAGGTCTCTGGGTAGGTCTCAAGTGAACCAGCATATCTCTGACAGAAAAGATGCTTTATCATATGCTTTTTCACAATAACAGAAGGTACATTCTGTGCAAACAAATAAGAAGAAGACACGCGTCTCAACGATATTGGAGGAGCATTCCCAACGTCTCTACTTCATCCCCAAGTCAGACCAGGAGTATATTATATATACCCGATTTCCACTCTTGTTTAGGTAGTTTTGTTATACACATTACACACACAAGTATGAGCACCTGCAAAAATATCACCCACTTTTACTAAATATGACTTTAGCATCGGAGGTGGCTCACCCGGAAAATCCTCGGTATCCATTCTTGTTGCAAATAACAGGAGCATTCTAGTTCGCGGTGGTTGTTTGCTTGGCGAAAGAAGAAACTCTTGGAGGAATAGGTAGTTGTCCATATGGTTTTATTCCCATTCCATTAATATTTTAATGTTGCCTTTTTTGGGCTGCATTACAAAGGTTTCTTTAGTTTCTCATGATTTTCATTAAACTCTAGGTGCAAAACTGCAAATATTGGGGCTAATTTTCTTGGGATCCTTTTGACTATGAGAATTCAAGAACAACTTGTGTTGATTTCTCTTGTTGCCTTCCCTGAAACAGATGTTGATACAATTTTTCATTTGACCGGCTGCTAGAGTTTCAATCTTCTACCAGTTTTTTTGTTAGATTGCATTGATCTATTATGTTCTTAGCTTGTGTTCATAAAACAGATAAAATAATGTTGTGAGAAGTGTCTTCTGCCCTTAAATTGTGTGGAATAAATTTCAGTGGCAAGCTTTAAGGACCCAAGGCTAGGGCCTCAATAAAACAGTTTTTAAGAACATCATGAAAATGGCTTGGTTAAACTTAAACATGGGTGCAAATGTAACAGCCCGGCTTCCGGATTGACGACTGACCCCACAAACCATCACAAATCCTTTCTAGCGTGTTTTGTCCTCACTCGCACGCTTCCCAGGAAAACTTCCCAGAAGGTCACTCATCCTAGTACTACTCCAAGTCAAGCACGCTTAACTTTGGAGTTCTTCCACGATAGACACCAGAAAAGAAGATGCATCTTGATGGTATGAGTAGACCTATCAATTCCTTTAAGCTCTCCTTGAATATGTCGTTCCATTCCGACATATTCTTGGAATCCCTCTCATTCGGGTGTGTTCCGGTTCATCCCTGCCCTCCTCCGCTTGAAAGTCTTATCGGAGCCGCTCGTTGTCCGTGCCATGTGCACCGGTGATCACTCTGTACTTATCAGAGCCGCTCCTTGTCCGTGCCTTTGCACCAGCGACCACTCCGTACTTCGGCCCCGGGCGTCACAGGCCCACCAGCTTCCGCTTGGTTCGTCCCCGAACCACATCGTACTGGGAGAGGTTCGGCTCTGATACCACCTGTAACAGCCCGACTTCCGGATTGACGGCTGACCCCACAAACCATCACAAGTCCTTTCTAGCGTGTTTTGTCCTCACTCTCACGCTTCCCAGGAAAACTTCCCAGGAGATCACCCATCCTAGTACTACTCCAAGTCAAGCACGCTTAACTTTGGAGTTCTTCCACGATAGGCACCAGAAAAGAAGATGCATCTTGATGGTATGAGTAGACTTATCAATTCCTTTAAGCTCTCCTTGAATATGTCATTCCATTCCGACATATTCTTGGAATCCCTCTCATTCGGGTGTGTTCCGGTTCATCCCTGCCCTCCTCCGCTTGAAAGTCTTATCGGAGCTGCTCGTTGTCCGTGCCATGTGCACCGGCGATCACTATGTACTTATCAGAGCCGCTCCTTGTCCGTGCCTTTGCACCGGCGACCACTCCGTACTTCGGCCCCGGGCGTCATAGCAAAAGTACCGGGGTTGATTTTCATGGGATCTTTTTGTTGACAAAAAGTCAACAAAAATCATTTATCGAATGAAACTTCAATTTTTTTGCTACATTCTGTTGTGAGATTGCATTTTTTGGCTGGTGTCTCGTTAAAGCAGTTATAAGAATGTTGTAGAAATAGCATTTGCCCTTGTTGGAGCTAGGCTTGTACATGGTTATACTTAAAAGAATCAGAGAGCAAATGTTAATTCTTCCAGAAAACTTCAATCTTCTGCAACATTCTGTTGTGAGATTGCACTTATCTCTGATTTTTTGGCTAGTTCCGCCCTTAAACATTTATAAGAATGTTGTAAAAATTGTATTTTTCCTTGTTGGAGTCCATTGAATCCTTGGAACAACGAGCCTAAGAAAAAATTTGATTGAGCTTTGGTACAAAAGTATTTTGGCTGTTTTTCCTTAATGATAAGAATCCAATAAAAATAAAAATTGTTGATTATACTTGTTCATAGTTATCAATCACAATGATCATTGATCGAATCCAAAATCTCATAGAAAGCTTCAATCTTCTGCAACTTTCTATTATGAGATTGCATTGAATTATCAAAAATTGGCTAGTGCCTCGATAATTCAATAATAAGAATAATATCAGTGGTAGGTTTTCTTTGATTCCTTTGAACAAATGACCCAAGAAAAAACTTGCTTAAATCTGTGCAAAATTATTGGGGTTGTTTCTCCCCAAGATCCTTTGATGACAAGAATCCAATAAAAGTTATTGTTATACTTGTTCATGGTTATCATCAATAAAATCATTGATCAAATGCTTATTCTCCCAGAAAACTTTAATCTTTTGCTGCATTCTGTTGTGAGATTGCATTGATCTCTGATTTTTTTGATAGTGCTTCGACAAATAAATAACAGTTTTATTAGTTGTGAAAAATAAATAATGGAGTAAATAGATATAGTAGGGAGAAGGACCCTTTTTGTCTCAGTCCCCTTTCTTATTGTTTTCCTTCCTCTTACTAACCGCAACTTATCCAACAATCAAAACATTTCAACATTCATTTTATTAATTCTATTTAAGTGCTGACCCGTCGTCCATATCAAGTCACTCATCTCTACTTTGTTATTGTAAGTAGTTGAGTTTCAGATTGTATTGAGTTGGTAGCTGTAAGTTTTGGCTGCAAATGGTGGGGAGGTCAGTCTTTTCTTTTTCTTCGTTTGAGTTGTGTTTCCATGTTGATAGGCTCTTTATTTTGTCGATCACGAATTACTTGTTTTCAAGAGCATAGCTAGGTCTAATCCTGCTATAAAGCTTGGTCTGTTGTGTTAAGTTTTTTTTCCTAAACTATCTGCTGCCAATTTTCGCATCTCTCTATTTTCTCTGTTCTGATATCTCCCGCAGTTTTGTGTTTTAAACAATCTTGTTGGTTACTTGGAGAATGGAGATTGTTTAATCATAGAATATTCCTACACATGTTTTTCTTGAAAATTTATTGGCAATTTTTAGTTTTTAAATAAGGGGTGAAAGGTTTCGTTAAACATTGACATGGTTTTCTTGAAATTCTCGGATACAAAAGGCCCAAGAAAATCAAACAAGTGGATAACCGTGGGTGCATGGGCTTATTTTCTTGGGATCTTTTCATTTCGGGAATTAAAAAACAACTAGTGTTGATTTCTCAACACAGACATGAAATATTTGGACTTGGTTATTAGAGAACACAAAAGTTTCATTTTTTATACTTCTCACATGTTTTTCTTGAAATTGTCGGACACAAAAGACCCAAGAAAAAAATAAAATAAAAAAGGTGGTTGGTTATATATCGGTGTATTGAGGGCTGATTTTATTGGGTTTCTTTGGTTGCAGAGAATCTTAGAATAAATAATGTTGATTTCTTTCTTCTAATGGTCTTTAAATTTCTTGATTTGCCGGTTATGAAGAGAGAATGCGAAGGTTCCTTTAATTCTCACATAAATTCTATTAATTGTCGGTGCAAAACTACAATAATCGAGGCTGATTTTCTTGGGATCCTTTTAAGCCTGAGAATTCGAGAACAACTTGTGTTGATTTCTCTTGTTCCTCCCTCAAAATAGATGTTGATACGATTTATTGTTTGATCGAATGCTAGAATTTCAATCTTGTGCCAGTTCTCTTGTGAGATTGCACTAATCTTTGATTTGCAAAAACAGTGGCAAGTTTTTTTTTAGAATTTTTGAAACAAAGTGCCCAAGAAAAACATGGTCAAATATTGGTGGAAGAGTTTTTTTTTGCTTGGGATTTTTTCATTAACATAATTCTGAAAAACTATGCATGTCCATGTTAATCATTCAAAACGACAACTGATCGAATGCTAGTTTTCTTAGATAACTTCAAATTTCTATTACTTCTGTTGTGAGATTTTCTTAGATTTTCTTGGCTCATGTCTTGATAAAATCGTTATGAGAATGTTTTGAGAAGTGGTTCATGCTCTTAAATTGTGTGGAATAATTTCAGTGCAAGCTTTAAGGGCCCAAGGCTAGGAGCTCAATAAAACAATGTTTTACATCATGATAAATGGCTTCTTCCCTTGTTGTGGGGAATAATATCAGAGACAATTTTTCTTGGAATTCTTGGATGAATGGAACTTATTTTCTTGGGATCTTTTGATGAGATCTTCTGCTACACTCTCTCGTGAGAATGTGTTTTTTTGGATAGTATCTAGTAAATAGCAAGTTAGAAGAATGTTGTAAAAAATAGCTTTTGCCCTTGTTGGAGCCAATAGAAACAGTTGGTGAGGCTTGTGCATGGATATAATTAAAAAAAAAATGCATTTGATCAAATGTTAATTCTCCCTGAAAACTTAAATCTTCTGCTATATTTTGTGGTGAGTCCCCTTTAAACATTTACAAGAATGTTGGAAAAAATGGCCTTTGCCTTTGCTGGAGTCTCCATTGATCCTTTGGGTGTTGTTTCTTTAATGATAAGAATTCAATTAAAAATGTTGATTATATTTGTTTATAGTTAACATTCAAAAAAATCATTGATTGAATGCTAATCTTCTGCAGCATTCTATTATGAGATTGTGTCGATCTATGATAAGAATGTTATGAAAAAATCGCTTTTGTCCTTGTGGGATTAGTAACAGTGACACATTTTCTTTGAATCCTTTGAACAAATGACATAAGAAAGATCTTGCTCAAGTCAGTGCAAAAATATTGGGATTGTTTCTCCCTAGGATCCTTTGATGACAAGAATCTAATAAAAACTATTGTATGCTTGTTCATAGTTATAATCAATAAAATCAATGATCAAATGCTATTCTCTCAAAAAACTTGATCTTCTGCTACCTTCTGTTGTGAGATTGCATTGATTTGTGAATTTTTGGAGAGATTGCATTCATTTGTGTTTCTCTGTCCCCTTTCTCATTGTTTTCCTTCCTCCCAGTGACTGCAGCATCATATCCAACGATCAAAACCATCTCCTAATTCTTGTTATTTTATGTAAGTGGTTACTCGTGCATATCACTTCACTCATCTCTCTTCGAATCTTTGAGATTGTATTGAGTTGATAGCTGTGAATTTTAGCTACAAAGGGTGGGTATTCTTTCTTTTCTTTGAGTTGTGTTTTCATGTTGATAGGCTCTTTATTTTTTCGATCACGAATTTTTTGTTTTTAAGCGCATATCTTGCTCTAATCATGCTATATAAATCTTTGTCTGCTGCATTAAATTTTTGAATTAAGCTTTAAATCATGCTATATAAATCGTTGTCTGTTGCAATATTTGCTTTTACATGATAAGAAGAAAATTGACACTTTGTTTATGAACATAACGACCAATTGTGGTACTCTACAACTAGAAAAACGTTATATAGTACGAAATAGCCTTCAACTTGTTCCAGCAGAAATTATTTATTATTAGCATTTATTTTCCTCAGTCACTTAATTACCTAAATATCATAATGTATATTTCTTACTTTCCTGCTAACTAAAGTATATAGGAAATAAATTCTTCAGCTATTCAGGAAGAGGAAAGCTTACATGTCTTTATCACTACTTCTCCATTAATGGAGTATAGATAAGTTCATATAAAATTTCACATTATGCATGTCTCCAGAGTTACATGGTAAATAATGATGAATGCCCGATAGTTTGGTAAATTAAGGTGCACGTATATGATTCATCTAAATTACCTTTTGTAAAAATATTAGGATAGTGCTATTTGGCCATATTGTAGTAAGCTACATGCGAGCAACTTAGGAAATTTATCTAATATAATAATTATTTAATTAATTTCATATTTTGTTAATTATTTAAAGAATAGATACCCTTTCTTAATTCTTACTAATTTTTAATTCATCCAAATTTAACACAACATAAGAGTATCAAGGACGACCCTGCTCTGCTGCCGTGTTAGGGGGGAATTGCCAAAAATAACGAGGGGCAAACTAGTCACATTAAGTATGAGATTAATTTAAAAATAGAACCGTGTTGAAACCGAACGATTTTTTTATTGGTTGAACTGCGTGCAACCGATAGGGATAGAATTATTTATTAATAGTCATATTTTCACTCAAATCTTTCTTACATAATAGGCGGCATCTTTTGTATATATATTAATGTTTAAGGTAGTATATTTGGAAAAAACTATCACTATCCATAAACCATGCCCCTCAAGAACTTTGATCTCATAAGCTCCAAGCTTGTTTAAAAATTATATATCCTATTCTGATCGACTTGATACGCGTTTTTAATATATTTTAATTATTTTTCTATAGTGTATAGATGGATTAAGAGGGTGTTTGGCTAAGCTTTTCAGCTCTTTAAAACAACTTAAAAATTATTAATTACTAAAAAATTAGGAACTTAAAAGTTGTTTTGAGGAGCTTTTAAGCTAAGCCAAACACCTTCTAAGACTTGAAGGGATGGCGAAATGGGGGAGGCATTCTTCCGCAAGGTTGTTGACTCTTTTGGCAAATTCTCCGACTTCAACGTACGTATTGGTGTTTACTTGAGACTTGAGAGAGTCCTGCGTTTAATTAATATTTTTTCGATTTATTTTTATGTTTCATATATGACACCTATATAATGTATTAATTTCATGTAATTTGTAATTATTCTTGTTCAGATAATAAACTTATAAACGAGACTAGCTCTACTTCATTAGCCTATTTACGTAAATATTGCTATATGCAGTAGTACACACCCCTCTAACAAACTAATCAAAGAACACCCACAAGATAAGATATTAAGATGGCATATAAAAGGAGAAAGAAAAAGCGACTCCAAACTTAAAATTTCAAAAGGCAATTAACTCTGTGATTTATTGCAATTGAATGGTATACAACAAATATATATGCACGATAATTCTAGAACTAAACAATGTGATGATATACAAGAAGCAATCAGCGTCTCATTGTGTACTAATTTTATTATTTTATTCTATTCTTCCGCTTTCATTAATTATTGTTCATTGTTACTCAATTAGAATATATAGTTAGTTTTAACATTTAAGTTCAATTTTAAAAGTTAATATGATTGATATATAAATTCATAATCATGTCATATAATTTTTATAAATTCAATTTTAGCAATAAATGTTAATAATGATAATCTTTATAAAATAAATAAATTTTGTTACAATAATTGATGATTTAATAGTGGTACGCGACTGAAACACATAAAACATTCATGATCTAATAATAGAAGAGTTGGTGTAAATAATGGTGCCAAACTAAAATGTATTTAATGCAATCGAATATTCCAAATTACTGATGTCAAGTCATGTTTGACATGTCTACACATCTCCCTCAAGTAAAACGTATACTATAAAATATGGTTGCAGACACTGAAAATTGTAAAAAAGGTTAATTGGCGATAAGAATGAAAGCGGGATTGTATATGGTGTTGGTTTTGTTGGTACTAATGGCTGTGTCAACGCATCCAAGCCACGACAGGAGGCTTAGAGGTCGGTCAGGGTTCCCGCCACCGTCGCCGCGCTCAAATACACCCATACGCTGGAAGTCGCCGCCACCACCACAACCGATAAGGCCACCGCCGCCGATATTGCCTTCGCCGCCGTCCGTGTACTAGCTACTCCTATTTAATCTTCGGTGCCATATGTGTATGTATATACATGTGTGGTGGTTTTATTGTGTTCGTAATCATGATTTTATGTAGAATTTTATAATTAGTTTAAATCATTGATGGGGCTGCATCCAAGTTAACCAACGACAAAAATGGAGATCCTTTGATCATTCATGGTGGACCGGTTACAAGAGCTAGAGCTAAGAAGATAAAGGAGGCCATGGTGTTGATTATAGTTGAAATGAAAGCCTAAGTCCAAGAGCAATCTACGTTGGGCCAAATGGTGAATCTTATACAAGTCGGTGGGCTGAATCTAACTTGAAGAATGGGCTATCTACAAATCAGATTTGGAGGCCCAAGATGAGGAATAAAGATGCATATTTTCGTGCATGTTCAAGAGGGCAAATAAAGAGTCATGTTAGTTTCTTTATTATGACTAAAATAAGTGACTTTTGAGTCCAAGGGTCATAGGTACTTAATAAGTGATGTAATGAGTGTTAAATAAGTCTATTTATGAGTTTAATTAGTGTTATCAATGATATGATACCAAAGAGTAATTTCCTAGCCTATAAATAGGCTTGATATCCTTTGTAATCGAATAACATATACCTTGAGTTATAAACGAAAATTGGCTTTGCCTTTGTGAGTTGAATTTCTCTCTTGTAGAGTTTTCACTTGTTCCAAACTTATCAAGACTGGTGAGCAAAGTCTTGTGGCGTTCAACCATACCGAGGTTCTTGGCTGATTATATAGCTAACAGGTCGAGGTTTTCTTCGCTCTAGGAGGTGATCAAACTGGATTCTCGATCTAGGGAGACCGCTGCCTACCTCTTATACGAAGGGGTTCTTGGATCTTTTATCCAACGAGTCCTCCACCCGTATCACATGCGCTCTAGTAGCAAGATTTATAGGGCTGGGCCGGGCCAATGTAATCTGAAATGTGGGGAGTTTGTGATGTGTTTTGAGTAAAGCGCAATGTTTTCATAAATACATATCTCTATAATTGTTGTGTTTGTTTGTCGAGGAATAAATTTTAATAGATGCACAAAAATTTCGCCAGTACGTTTTTACAGAAAAAGATACTATTAGTAGTAATCGTTGTGATCATAATTAAAGTCGAACAATATCAACACCGTGTATATATATATTGAGCATCATACTATGTCATGAGTTCCGTGTGGATTACAAACTTTCTAATTAGTATATATCCATCATTTCTAAATATAACAAATATTGATTACAACCCCAAATACACAATTATCACCATGTTGACTACTAGTACTACATTATTTTGCCGTTTAGTTAAACCTGGCGTCACTATAAAGTTGATGTAATTTAATGTCATTAATACAGATTTTGGACTTATGTGAGAAAACAGCATTATTTCCTAATGCTAATATATAATGTAAGTCATGTCTATGAGAGTCATGATGAGAAGTCTATTAAGTCCACAACAACCAAGGATACTAACTCCAAAAAACAAAACCCAAAAAAAATGCATTACGATTACGCATGACTTATAATATAGCCGTAATAAAATTTGAATTTCCGGCGACTCAACTATCGTGCGTTTTTTAATTTGAATTCTCTTTTGTTTTTCCTTCAACTTGACACACACATTACATATATACTGTACTAGTAATTTAAGTAGAGTCACCGCAAAATGGCAGCAGTAATCCAATCTCAGTCTCTATACCTAATCCGAAAGGTCCCATCCGCCATGCTCGACTTTCTCACTCCTCTCATTTTCACACCATTTATATATATGTACACAAGCCCCCTCGCTTACAACTTACAACCCAAGAATTAATCTGATACAAGTACAATTACAATATAAAGTAGTACTCCTAGTAAATAATATGAAACTCGTCTTGTTCGTGGGATTAATCCTGCTAGTGCTAACGCATCACTATTTGACTCTTTCAGTGCAAGATCCTTGTTTGAAGAAACCCAGAAACGAGAGAAGGCTTAAAGGTAGGGTGCGTGCGCCACCGCCGCCAGCTGCATCCAAATCGTATCGCCAGGACGCGCCGCTCTCCCCACCGGCCCCCGTATCTCCTGCAGCCCCGCCGCCGCTGCCGCGCCCATGCCTCAAATGTTAAGCTTAATTCTCAGACCAAAATCTTTTTATCTTATTTTTACTTTTTATTTATTTGGAAATGCTTTGTGCATGTTTAATTAATTAGCATGTTACTTGTATAGTTTAGTTGTATGTCGTGTACTCATCAATGAAATTGTTTTCATTTTATCAGTTGCTCATTTGGTTTCGGTCCGTGCAGCTTTACATATAAATATGTGGTAACATTTAGGGGGTGTATTGGATGTGGAGTTTGAAAGATTTTTAATGAGTTGAATTCCACGGAGTTAGAGGGAGTTTATGAGAGTTGAGTGTTGAGTTGGGAGGATTTCGGCGTCGATTTTTAAGGAGTTTGGCCGAGTTCAACTCCACAACCTCGCGATCGTGGACTACCTACGGTCGCACATGACATTCAATACTCGTGATGGTGGGTGGTCCATGGGCGCGGATGACCTCCCCAGTTTATGAATGGATCGGATATTTTTATCACCATTACTAGTTTCTACAAGAACCTACTTCCTCAGCAGTCTTCTTGGCTGCAAGAAGGTGTCCATTGAAACTCACTCCAAAGATCTCTCCCTCAGCACCAAACTCCCAGCAACATCCTCATACTTCTCCTTATTAATCTTGAGCATAAAACAGTTCATCAAAACCTCAAACACAGACGTGGGAACGATATCATCACCAGGAAATCCACCATTACCATCATCAACCAATCCAATCCTACCTTCCTTCAATCCAGTCATCTCTGATTCACTCAACTGACCAACTTGCACAACAACAACCTCAGGCTTATAATCTCTTTAATCAAATACTCAGCATCCAAAGCTGACCTCTCAGACAATCCCATCAGATGCCCTCAAATCATTATGATTATTGTAAAAGAATAAAGTGGAGAGAGGCCATACGTTTTGAACATATTCCAACATAGCCCCCATGATGAATTCCGAGCATATAAATAAATTACCATCAAACGCAATATTCAAAATTCAATTTTTCAGTCAATCAGCTATGATTAACAAGATACCGAGTCCACAGACACATACATGTAGACAAGGGCGCTTACGCATGTGTGCGGAGATAGAGAGAGAAAATGAAATGAAAAGGGTTGTTAGAATACCTCCTGCTGGGGATGAATTGATGAATTAGGGGTTCTGTTCTGGGAGGTCGCGAGAAATCTTGAATCGAATTGGATTGGGATTGGGATAGGAAGAGGGAGAAACAAGCAAGATTGGGATCTGCACGAATTGTAGAGGCATACACGACCGCTATAATATTTACACTCCAGCGCCCATGGCAAGTCCACGAGCGCGGATGGACATCATTTCCAGCGGTTGCCGGCTCATACCAACTCCATAAAATTTCAAGGTACAAAGGTCGGAGTTCAGCGTGTGTATTTTTCTTCATGAACTCCGTTGAATTCCATGACTTATTGAAAATCCAGCAAAATCAATATGAATTTGAATACCACAAGAATTACATGGAGTGCGAAATTATCACATCCAATACCTCTAGATTTTGACAGATTTTAAATTCTGTCAAAATCATGCCGGATTTAAGAATCTTTAAAAATCTGTCAAACTCCACAATCCAATACACCCCCTTAGGTAAAAAAAAATTATAGAATCAAATCTTCAAAATCAATTAATAAGACCCGAACTAATGTCGCGAGCCACTAATGTGAAATAAATTAAGGTTTTTATTTACAATAAACTTCGAACCAATAAGTAAAACCAGTATGAGGTGTGTTTCTGTGAGTCGGGTGTATACTATACACCCAGCGCGTTGGCGCGTGCAACACACACGCGCGTTGATGCATGCTCCCTTTTTTTTTTAATTTTCAGATTTTATTTTGCAGTTCCGCCTTCGCTCCGATTACTAATATAAGAATAATCGTCAGGCAACAATTTGAATTTATGCGGCACACTACGAGGCCTTCGGCTCCCCTCGCTCGAATTTTGACCAAAGAAGAAACGACAAACAAAAAACGAAGAGGCAAACAAAAAAAAGAGGCGAAAAAACAAATTGGAAATTAAAAAAAATATCTGAAAAATAAAAAAAAAATCTGGAAAATAAAATAAAAATAGAAAAAAGAAAGAAAAGAAATCTGGAAAAAAAACTGAAAAAAAAAACAGAAAAAAATGAAGGAAAAAAACCTGGAAATTAAAACATAAAAAAGCTGGAAAAAAAAGAAAAAAAAAAACTAAAGATAAAACACTAAAAAGACAAAATACATTAAAAACAAAAAATAAATGTATAGTATACAATTGTTGTATAGAAACAAATATCAACCAGTATCTTGACACTTGTTTCCTTTTCATCACAAACCAAAAATTTATTAGTAGCAGTTATTTTCTCACAAATCACTTAATTGCCTCTCTTAATAGTACTTTCCTGCTAGCCAATACTTATACAGTATAAGAACAAATTCAGCTATTGAGGGTAAGCAAAGAAGTGGAAAGTAAGAATCAGATACTGTAACATGTCTTTTATAAGATGACTTCTCCATTAATATATCTAGTAATATTTACATCAAATGTGGTCATACATTCTAATACATTTATTTAGAAGAAAATGGACATTTCAATAGAAAATAATGGAGGGATTAAAGAATAATACCCTTCAACAAATAAATAAATAAAAAATTATAAATCAGCAAAAAAGTGGTAGTTACTGGAATCAACAGCAATGAGCCTCAACGCAGCAACCGCAGCAGCAAGAGACATGCATCCAAAGAAGACAACGTTAAGCCAATGCCAACTCTTCTGCATCGAGCTAAGCTTGTGCTTCCTAGCCACCAGATACATGTGGTTCGCTAGAATGAACGTTAAAGGGAACGTGCTGAGCGCCCCTGTCAGGCTCATGAAATCTCCCAAGAACGGCAGCAAGGCTGAAACGAATGTCGTTATTCCCAAGTAACCGCCTCTAACCACAATTCTGAATGACAAGTTTCGTACTGCTAGAGCACTTCCTTTGATTTCGAACTTTGTATCCAAATATTCGTACATTGGACTTGCAAAGATCTGTATGGAACAATCAGAGGCATGTAAGTAAATATTGGTTTCAATTAACCTTTGAGGAGATATATAGTATTAGAGGATTAATGCTAACGTGCAAAGCAATGATCGTCTGCAAGAAAGCTGAAATATTGGCTGCGGCCTTCAACCAAACTGGGCCGTGTACATTGTGCAACAAGTAGGCTGATGCCTCCGCTCCATACGCCCAGTAACCAATGAAGGTAACGGCATACATTGGGAGAACTCCAACTGTGAACTGAAAATACAGAGCTTTCATCATGTTGTCAACGACGGGCTGTCTCACTGTTGCCTGTCAAGAAGGCGAATCAACTGTGAGCAATCTCGATCAATAAGCAAAGATTGGAGTAAAAAACAAACAAAGGCTGACAATAGTCTTCAATTTACTTTAGGTACAAAGCATTGATAGGAGAAAACATGTACAAGAAAAGAGAACCAAGTGAGAACAGAGTATTTATTTTTACTCAATACAAGAAGTGCCTAAATCATTTTAATATTACATATTAAATCAGCAATGGAACAAGAACATGCCAGATGATAAAATATGCTTGTTTTAAGCATAGTCATAGAAAATGTAGGATTTTCAAAGGACCTGTATTTCTGGAAGCATTCCAGTATTAAATGCAAAAACAAGATTTGCTGATGCTCCAATGGTCGTAAAAATTTTGTCTATTTCTGTCCCGTGAATGCTGTAGTCTCTAGGAGGAGCTTGAATGCCTGTAAAATAAATTACTTAGACAAAAGAACTAACACAAAATATCAACAAAAGTTTAGCCTCTGATAAATGACATCGCATAATGATGATATACACAACTGGTAGAGCTGATTCCAGACATCAAGGAACATCAGAGGAGTAAAAAAAAAAAATTAAAACATTGATAATAAATACTCAATGGCGGACAAAACTGATCGAGAAAGAAGCATGTACATAAATCTTATGTCGTGAACAAAGGAAGATGAATCCAGATAATGATTTTACATAGCCAGAGTCATTCAAGAACATTCCAGCAAAATCAGATTGTGTAAAACAAGGCTCCTAAAGATCATACAGTAATTTGATGATTTCATTAATTACGTGGAACAAGTTTAATCAAAATTTACTTGCTTGTATCCATACAAATACCCACCACTTGAAGAATGACTTTTGTTAGCTAAATAGAGAATACAGAGAGAAAATTTTAAAAACAACGTCAAAAAAGAAAAATAAGGAAAATCATTAATCCAGACCTCATAGTGGACAAAGCATTGGGTAGATATAGGTGAAGGCAAGCATTTTAAATGTTCGGTGAAGTGAGATAAAAGGAGCTCCTTTATTTGGGGAACGACAAATTGCCTTCTGTCAAAGACCAAACAGTTACCTTTGGAAACACAAAGGATAAAAACAAGATAAAGCAGTCAAATGGATATGATTATGTACACCAGACTAAAAATTGAGAGATGATCGTACCATCTTCTAGAGCCAGCACAAATGCTATGAGTATGTACCCCAGACTAAAAATTGTTGAAAATGCCAGCCATGCTCGCAGAGCCGATAAATGGGGTACGGAAATTGCAAAAAGAATACACGCTATGCCAGAAAATGCAATGAAGTGTGGGAGCTTCATGCCAGATTCTTCTTGGAAAAGTACATAAAGAGCCTGCATATAATGTCAATGGAATCAAGGGATCGGCTCAAACCTTTTAAATATATATTCTGTAGTTCGTATAAAAAGAAAACTATAATTCGAGAGTACAAAGCTCTTTACAAGTTAGGTGATAAATAACTTCATAGACAGCTATTCATTTGTCTATTCTGTCGGTCATCTAGTAGAGTGGGACGGGAGTCGGGAGACAAGAAGTAAGTTACCTTAAGAGCACTGCCAGCTAAAATGATGTATCCAACATTAATCATGAAGAGATTAATATACTGCAGAGCCCATGTAATATTATACGCTTCGTTGCCTACACCACATAAACCTATCTTAGTAAAAAAATGTCTTGAGCAAGTTCAATGCAGCTAGAAAGGACATTAGGTTCATCTCATGATCAACGGGGTTTGTCTCTTTCAGAGGTGCTCATTATTTGCTCTTACCATATAAAAATCCAGCAAGGTCTCTATATCTGATATGCCTCTTTCCTCCGTATTCATGAAGCTTGGCGACTAACATATTTGCATACAAAGATATCGCTGTTGCTAAAATTAGTCCGACCACACCACCAATCCAACCTAACGGGACCATAATAGTGCCGGAGTATCCCAACACGTATGCACTGTTTATCCCAGTTGTAAGGACAAACCCCACTTGGAACCATGAATCTAGATTCACAATAGGAAAAGTAAGCTGGAAATACATAGAACAACGGAGTAAATAATAGACTAGACTACCAAACTCTCACTTCACCTCAGCAACCAAAATTCAACTTTAGCTTCAAACATGTTAATTTTCATACAATGAACAATAAATAAAGAACAACATTTCGAATTCAAAAGCTTTTCATGAGAACATAATTAAATTTATAATGATCAGAGCAAAAACTAAAACTGAAGTACTTTACAAAAAAAAAATGATATTTTATCGAAGAAATCAAACATCAGCTCCAATCACACAAGTATAAACAAATTCAAACAGACATAAAAAACTTAATTCCATAAAAAGAAAAAAAGAAATGAATAAACCGATACCCACAATTTTGGATTCAAACTCCAGAATAATTGCATAAAGCAAATTCAAGAAACAGAAAATGAAAGCAAAGAGAAAAGCAATGGATCATGAAAGAACCTTGGCTAATCTGATGAGCGGTGTCAGAAATCTCAACGATGACAGAATCCTGAGAAGAGTAGGCCTTGCCGTCAGAGCCCGAAACGGCATCGTTTCCTTGGGGAGCAACAACCATTTCTGAGATAACGTCAGCTGGCAAAAGCGGCGATCTTATGTCGGCGTCGGATGCGGCCGCGCTTCCTGAATTAAGGCGCAACCCACCTTCAGAACCAACATCAAACACCCAAAGCACCATATCCAAATCCAAAACCAAGACAAAACACACAGTAAGCACACACACTGTAGCGGAAGCTTACAGAAAGGAAGAAGAAGCACCCCTCTGTTTTTCGGTATGCAACTAGATTTAGCGCAATTTTCGAAATTACGGTCTTGATTTCAGAACTCGTCATTCGTCTACGCAACTTGCTGATTTCATGTCAGTTAGTTTCCGAGGGTAAAATCTTGAAAGTCAGAAAGGGAAGGGAAAAAAAAAAAGTACAGCTTTGGAATTCAGGATTACGACATTTGTAATATTTGGGAGAAATTATTATGGTAAAACGAGTTGGTTACTATTATTATTTCCCCCTTTTAAATATGTAGTGTATATTCTTTCTAAATTTACGTTTGTGCAGTGAGTGGACTAGAAATAGATCCGCATTTGTCTGAGTTTTAAAACCAGTAAATTACGTTTGGTTTGTCCTACACCTGTAATCTAGCGCTGCTTCGCTCAACATTTCTTTACTTGAATAATTAATTATTTGGTTTTAATCTATACATATATACACACACACGTGAAGATAATTTATAACTGCAATAGCATTTCCAAATAAACAACGATCCATTTTCTTAAAAATGATTGATTTTATAAGAAGACCCGAAACGAGTTATTCTGATAATAAGACCATACACTCCATAAAATGAAGTATTATAACTATAAGTGAAGTTTATTTATAAATATATACCTGTAATTATTGGTGGGCCCTTGATTAGAATAGCCATGCCATTGCCATTGCCATTGCCATTGCCATTGCCATTGCCATGTGCGTACTTTCGTATTAAATTCAATCAGCAATTGCGTGAATGTTTGTTGTTTCTTGACATTGATAGCGTATCGTATAAGTGATCTAAACTATATATCTGTGCTCTTTTTTATTCGAGGATGAATACTAACAGAATTGGGGTGATTTAACCTTGTTAAAAGTAGTGCACTGAATTATTAAAGATATTGGCCCACTCATTGGATTATTATTATTATTATTATTATTATTATTATTATTATTATTATTATTATTATTATTATTATTATTCAAAATATAAAACTCCACTACAAACTTGTGAGTATAAATTGTGGCTGGTGACATCAAATCAAAAGATATAAATGATGGCGCGTCGGTCCCAATTAAAGAAGTTAATAAGGTTGGGTAACGAGATGACTAAAATCTGTAGTGGGAGTGGGACACAAAATTAAACATACAAGCTATCTGAAAATAACATATAGGAGGTTGTTACGAACGTCCTCTCCTCAGCAAGGACCTTACCTACGTGTACATGTAAGATCAAGAAAACGATGCCACATTTAAAGCCTTAACTTTGCTACTTCTAAATTTATTACTGACATATGACATCTTACTAAAATAAGTTTTCAATACAAATTAAAATGGCTATTTTTTGGCGACAAAACTAGAGAAGAGAGCAACAAACAGTTGCCAGAATAAGAGGTGTCAAAATAGGCCCAGCCCGCCCCATCATCTCGGGCCTGTCTGGGCCAAAAAACTCATTGGGCCGGGCTAAAAACACCTGATTTTTGGGTCTGGCTGGGCTATGCTTCTTTTACAGCAACAGGTTTTTAGCACAAGAACTAGACTTTGCCAGCATAAGGAAAGTTTACCATTTTTATTTAGCTAGTCAAAAACAGAAAGAGCAAACTCTCCACTACAAGACAAGAAGCAGTGTCATAGAATAAGCACCGCTCATGCATGTCCTCATTATCATTGCTAAATGTGTGTCTGAACATCAGCATTTCTTAGTCAAAACTGGCATTACAATATATCTATTTATCCCTAACCATGATAGACTGATGGTAACATTCAATTGTTCCAACATTACAATATACAATCATCTATATATCCCTAACCATGTTATATTAGTATATCCCTAACCAAATCAGCCTCTGACTTTGGAGAAATATAAGTGTTTTATCAGTAAAGTGAACAGCAGTAGCACAAAATCGCACATCGTACATACAATTGATTAGTAACTATTTCCTCATGAAGAATGTGTTAACTGCCATTCGAGCCACCTAAGTGTGCACAAGTCTTGCCCACGAGTAACAGAATTCTAGCTATAGACCACATTTGCAAACAACTACGAACACAATTATAAACATCCATATACATACACATACTTTAGAATGAAACAGAAATCATATCTTACTCAAGAATCAACACTCTCAACTCTAAGGTTGTCCCCGCTAGTAATTCCACATTAAACGTCTATACTTGGGCATCCGTAGATAAAGTTGTCCATACTGTTCAAGCATATCTAAGGTTTACCAACGGATACAAACTTTCCATACTTATAGTGAATAGGCATCTCCCCAACAGATGCATTTTTAAAAGCTCATCATTTGCTCCCAGTTCTATAATATTTGGTCTCAGGTCTCTAAGATATATAACGACTAGCATATACCTAACAGTCCAACACTAGCAGTATATCAACAGCATAACTAAGTCATGTCAATACATGACCAGAAATACTTTGTTTAAGAGAAAAATTATTTTGAGCCATTTCACTCCTAACTCCTTATTGGTCCTCATTTAATCAGACAATAATTCTTCCTTGAAGATCCATCATAAAGATATAAAAAGATGAATAACAGTCCAAAATATGCACATATTTAAATTGCTCCAGTCCATGGTTCAAGACATCCAAAGCCACATAATTCATCACATTATATTACATAACATTAACAAACTAATGAGAACTCATGAGAACTCTTATTTTTTAGCATCAAGTGAGCCGTCTCCAACGACAACATTGATCTTTTCATACCTGAAATCCTCTGAATGCACAGTGCATTTGCCCGGGATTGTTAGCACCGTCTCCGAGCTATTCTCAAATAACGCCCACAGGAACATCGCAACCAATGCCAGCAAGGCACTACATCCTGTCAAGAAAACCAATCCAGAAATGAAACCCAAAGCACAAACCTTTCTCTTCTGTGCTAGCTTCTCCTCAGTATGCTCCCTCGAAAATGCCCGTGGATTCAACGGCTGTGAATGCAGCCACTGCGGAACATCCCTTGTCCTGAAGTTCCAGTTATATACACTGCTGGTCTGCATTGAGTTTCCAGCAGATGAACTCAATCCAACGAGAACCTCTTCGTTTCTCCACATTTCACCCAAATCAACCTGCGAAACCAACAGAGGAGTGTAGGGCCTAGGGCTTCCAAATTTACTCAACCTAACCTCAATCCTTTTGGAGCTCGAATCATAATCAACCCACGAATGCAGCTTCACTCCGCTGTTCAAAACCAAGCCGATCGACGACACATTGCTCGTCCTCACGGAAGCAAGACTCCCGACGTCAAGACCAACGTGATTCGCATTCACATCTCCCACACTTTGATCAACCGAAGTATCAAATTCCACCCCAAAAAATCGTCTTTCCTTCAAAACCCCAAAACCTCCACCAGAAAATTTGGACAGGAAGTTTCTGGGTACGACCAGAAAGGCCAAGCCATCACCATTGTGAGGCGAAATTGAGAAGGTGAAATCAGTGGAAAACGAAACGGGCTTTCTGGACTTCGAGGTCGGGCCCAAAAGTCGAATGGGCTTTTTCTGGACGATCAAACCGGCGCTGGGAGAGGAAATTCTGGGGTCGGTGAGACGAATATAGGAGCTGTTGCTAGTAAACTTGGCGTCACCAATGAGAAGGAGGTTCGATTTGTTGGGGATAGAGAGGGAGAGATGGAGAGCTGATAGAAGTAGTAAAAGGAAAATTAGAGAGCGAAATGGATGAATCGAGCAGGAAACGGACGGCATTGAAGAAAATTCGAGCATTTTTCCCGGCAGTGAGAGGAACTAGGGTTTCAGTGGTATTTATTTGGGGGAAATGGGATTTATAGTAAAATACGGATGAAATTGGGAGTGGGAGTGGGAGTAGGAGTAGGAGTAGGAGTAGGAGAGTGAAATGGTAACATGACAAAATAAAACCCATCCCTTTTCTATATCTTATAAAATCTGATTGCCTGATATTATTATTATATTTATTTTAAGAATAATAGTATAAATTTATATTAAATTCATCATAAATATTATAAAATAAATAATATAGTCTTACCCTTATTATAACTTTTTTTTTATTGTTATAATTTAATAATGTAGTCCTACTCCTACTATAACTCGACTTAATATATTAATTAATAATATAATATTACATGTTCTATTATTCAAAAATGAAAGAGAAAAGATACATATATTTTAATAGCTCGAGACTACATTATTGCATTGTAATTAATACTTTTGTGTAATTTATTTTTTCATTTAAAATTATTATTTGATTTGATAATGATTACCTGTATGTTTGCACCCATGGTTATTATTATCAGAGTGAAAAATTAGTGGTTTATAAATTAATTTCATAACTTTAAAGCATAATATCATACTACACCATAAAATTGAACGAAATCGAGCATGATTGATGTAATTGTGCTTCAACAATTGAGCTTTGATTTTGCATAATTTGAAAAATTGAAAATCTTTTTCAGAATTTCTCAAGTACTCCTTCCGTCCCAATAGTAAGGTCTCACTTTCCTTTTTCTTCTGTCCCATTAGCATGATCCCACACTAAAAATGAAAATAATTAACCCTTCAAAAGCTATAGGACTCATCACTTTCTATCTTTTTACTCTAGTTTCTTAATAATTGTGTCCAATGCAAGTGAGGCCTTGCTATTGGGACGGAGGGAGTATTAAACTAAAAATAATACTATTAAAAACTTAAAATAAAATTTTGATACTGACTACATTCCCTCCGTCACCCCATATTGAAGAGGGTGGTAATCTCATAGTTCAAAATGGGTTCTTGGAGATTTGTAAGCAGTTTAGCCGTTTTGATTGGTGGAGAGATTATCTACGTAAGTGCTCACATATAAACACTAGCATATTAATCTTTGGTAAATATTTTCACAAATGAAAATATTTTCTTTTTTCTAAGATCTATACTTATAAATTATTTTTCTTACCGAAATTATGAAGTTTTTGTAGCCACTATGATTCATGAAGGGAGTTTATAAATTAATGATTGATAAATCAATTCCATAACTTTAAAAGCATCTCATAGAAGACGATAAAAATGAATTTACAATTTGGTGTAAAAAAATGTGATTTTTAATGTAATTAAATTTATATTTATTGGTAAACACAATCTTAACCAAATTAAAGTTGAAATAGTACATGAGAATTGATTTTTCATCTTATCATTGTCATACACTAAACTAATTAAAGTTTAATTTAAATAATTATGAATATATGTAAATATATATATATATATATATATATATATTAGACTTGAAAAAGAAAATAGAGATAATGAAAAAAAGTGTGAGAAATTAAAATTTGATACTTGGGACATTTAAAAATTATTATACCCCTTATCACTATGTATTAAAAATTATTTAACGATATAGATACGAGAACCATTAAAGAGATTAAATATATACTCCCTCCGTCCACGATAAGTGTGGTTCGGAGGGAGTGACACATGTTTTAACAAATATCGAGTGGGGAAGAAAAAGTATTGTGAGTGGAGAATGAGACCCACAGTTATTGTAAGATTTGTGGTGAAGAATGAGTCAATTAAAGATTATTTAGTAAATAAAGAATATCTTAAGGATAAAAAGGTAAAATTTGATGTCCATTTTGGCTAGACCGCACTTATTGTGGATGGCCGAAAAAGGGATTCCTTTAATTTATTTCTAATTTTCAATACTAGGTAAAAATATTAACATCAACTTGTTTTCTAATAAAATACGCTATAATTTGGAAGGAAATGACTAAAGGGATTGAAATGAATAGGGTTATTACTTTCCCCTCTTTTTATTAATTTTACTTGTAAGATAAAAAATATGAAGATTTGTTGGTCATGCATAATCAGATGACGAAGTTATAGATTGATTTATGTTAAATTTTCTCAACACGCATTTATATTGTAACACAAATTATGCTATTTTTTTATATATTAATAATGACTTCTATTATTTATTGTTACTGTTCACTTTTTATATAGTGTTCATTTTAACATATAACCATCAGATTAATAGATTTGGGGTTGGTATGAGTAAAAAAATTATTTTATAATTGGTTAATTTAAACAAATTTGAATTTGAAAAATGATTGGTGGAAGATACCATTGATGAGACATCTTTTGTACATCTTGGTTGCCTAGAAGGCAACCTTGCTTCAGCACTCTAAGTGCTCATCTACCCGGAAAGCAACCTTGCTTTAACACTCTTAGTGTTGGGGAAACATGCCCCAAGGCATGAAAACTTGACTTGAGGGAAGGTTTCCTCGCTGGAAACTTGTCCGGAGGGAAGGTTACCTCTCTAGAAACTTGTCCAGAAGGAATGTTACCTCAGGGTAACACTGTCCACTTATACTTTATCGACAGCTGGTCGAAAGTATAGTACGGATTTGTCTTCTCGAGGCATAAATATCCTATGACAGACGTCGGTACCGACCTATCACATCACCTAAAGTAGGAAAGTTTCCCTTACCAAAGACGGTTGGGAAACTTCCCAAGTCTCTCCGAAATGACTAAAATATCCTTATTTTTACAGGTATATGTACAGATTTTACTGCATATCAGCAGGTATCATCTTCATTATCACGTTGATTACCTCTGATAAACAATAGAACTTGTTGAATTCTCTCAAGCTTTCGTGTTCTACACACACTGACTTGATCGTCGGAGATGCGACGTCGGCACACAACCCGACGTTACGTTTTGCAGGTTGGAGCAAATGAATAAAACCACATGGAGAAGCTCTTCCTAACATAATATCTTCGATATAAGGTACGTATTATGTGTTAATGATTCTTAAACATCAGTATGTTTAAGGGTTGCAAATCTCGACCCCATCAATTGGAATCTTGACCCCATCAACCATACCCATTATCATTCCTATTTGCACCTACTTACGAATAATTATTGAAGTTAATAGTCGAAATTAATAATATATATTACAACTTTTTTTTTATTTACAAATATATTTGTAATATATTAATTATCTTAAACAATAGGTTATACGTGCAACGTACGTATCTCTCTACTAGTATCTGAAAAAGAATCGATTTTTATCATAAAGAAAAATCCAGCACTAAGACTCTCCACACCGACTGGCTCGTTGGCCGGCTCGAGACAGCCGTGCCGACGAGATAGCCCGCTACAGAAGGAGGCGGCTCGAGACAGTCCCGCCACATCGAGACAATTTCGATACGGCGCGTGCGGGACACGCGCTTGGCATTTTTTTTAAATATGGCGCGTGCAATGCACACGCCTGACCGAAAAAATAAATAAATATTATGCAACAGTAAAATGGCCTCCAACGGGTGATAACGGCTATTTTTAGCCGATTTTCATTTTTTTTTAATTCACACCTATAAATACCCCTCTTCATACCACAATTTTTTCCACACCAAATTCATCTTCTTCCTTTAGTTTTCTCACTAGTTTTCTCTTAATTTTTTCGCCAAAAAAAATGTCTTCGTCGTCCAACTTCTCAACCGGCTACTCTTCTCATGGCACCGAGGACGAGATTATATCGATGGTGACGAACCTCCAAGCTGCTGCCGCACGACTCTTCGCCTCCAAGAAAAAAAAAGGTGAAGAGGACGGTCGTACACCGCGATCGGCAGACGGCCCTGCAGTAGTTGATGGGCGACTACTTCACCGACAACCCGACGTACGGCCCAACATTTTTCCGCCGGCGTTTTCGGATGCAGAAGCATCTGTTCTTGAGGATTTGCGAGGCGTTGGAGCAGAATGTGCGGTACTTCTAGCAGAAGCAAGATGCAACCGACAAATGGGGCCTCACGTCGGTGCAAAAATGCACAATGGCCATTCGTCAACTAGCCACCGGTGGAGCGCCAGATACATTCGATGAATACTTGAAGATTGGCGATAGCACCGGCCGTCTTTGCCTCAAGAAGTTCTGCAAATGTGTCATCGAGCTATTCGGTGACGTCTATTTGAGGAGGCCAAATGCTCAAGACACCGCTCGCCTGCTACGGATGCACGAGGAGAGGCACGACTTTTCGGGGATGCTCAGTAGCCTGGACTGCATGCACTGGGCGTGGAGGAATTGTCCGAAGGCGTGGTCGGCTGCCTACACTCGAGGAGATATTGGCGTGCCTTTCTTGATTCTTGAGGCCATGGCGTCTCAAGATTTATGGATCTTGCACGCCTTTTTTGGAGTAGCCGGCTCCATCAACGATGTCAACGTCCTCAATCAGTCGCCCTTATTTGAGGACGTGCTTGAAGAACGGGCTCCGCCGTGCCAATTCGTGGTGAACGGAAAGCACTATCAGCTCACAAATGATTTGATCAAGCATCTTTGGAGCCGATTTGGGTTGGTTGACGAGTAGGATGTTTTTTATTTTAAATATTTCAATTAATGTAATGTTTTTATTTGTTTTATTTCAATTAATTTATTGTACTAGTTATTTGTTTAAATTAATGAAAATTTCAAATTTTCTTATTAAAATTAATGCAAAATAAAAATTCAGAAATTCCTTAGAAACACCCCTTAGAGACAACCCTACTGCAGCTCACTGTCTCTATCTCCAAAAAATCCTTAGAGACACCCCTTAGAAACACTATTACTCCCGACAGTCTAATATAACATTATTTTTTTATTTGTATAATCTGTTATATTTTCTTTGTAAAAAAATTAATTAGCGAGTGTTCTACTTGATAGTAATTAGTAAGTAGGAAACGGGTTGATGCTGGCGAGCTAACATCCTTAAATTCATAGTAGCGATGATTAAATGATAAAAACCAATATTATATGATTCACTATTGATCTCCCAATTCTTCTCAATAAGTAAATTAAAAATTAAAATAATAAATTTATACTTGTAAGATAAGATTAATACTTTTATAATTCCATAATATTGGATCACATTGTCTCCCTCAAACTCAAAGTGGGTCGTGTCATTTTCTTCAACCTAATAAAAACACTGTAGTGGGTACTCGGGCAGATAATAATTTGGAGCATCTGTGGGTAAGTTTTTACTTGGACTTGGGATAATATCAATGTCCCACAAAAAGAAAAATAATATGGGCAGTATGTTTAAAGCCCGGAAACACAAACAATAATATTTCAGCAGCTATCGATTATCTGAATTTCTTAAGGCCCACTAAATTTTCATAAAGAATAAATTAATAATGAATTTCTTAGGGTGTGAGTAGCCGCGATCGTCAAGATCGCGCTTGCTCACATGTCACATCATAGCGAGCTCGCGCGCTTGTTTTGGTTGCAGCGGCGAGCTCGCTATATATATATATTTTTTTAATTTCTAGATTTATTTTATTTTTCACAATAAATTATAATAACTTACATAAATAAATTAAAACAAACATAATTAATTATAAAAAAAAACCCTAAAATACAATGACATAATTAAAAAAAAACCCTAATACGAAATACAGTGAAATAATTAAAAAAAATTCCTACTCACTAAAAAAATCAGGAACATCCTTCACGGGGTGTCAAACCGCCAAATGCCTAAACGCCTCGCCGTGCATGGCCGCCCATTCATTGAGCGTCGAGTTTAGCACCATCTCTTCAGTGATGCCGGCCGGAGCTTGAGCGCGGGTTTCGACGGTACATCGCGTTGAAGAGCCTTCAAATGGTCTTGACTCGGGACCAGTGGTGGCGCAACAGCGTCGCTCCGCCGAGTACTGTGGGTGATTCGCGTTGTAGCGAGTCGCCACTCTCGTCCACATGGCGGCGTTGTTGCCGCCGCCATTGCGGAAGTACAACCACGTCCGTGCCAATTCTAGGGTTTCGCCATCGGTGTAGGGATGAGGAGGCATCGTCGGATGATCGTCGGAGATCGCCGAAAGAGAAAATTTGAAAGAGAGGTGTGATGTTTGAGGGAGTGGAAGGAGGTATTTATAGGGTAAAATGTAGAATTAAAAAAAATTAAAAATTAAAAATGTAACCGTTGCGATCGCCAACGGTCGCCTGACGATCGTTGTTCGATCGCCACGTGTAAAGGAGACTGCCAACGAGCGCGCTGTTTGGCAATCGGCAGAGCGAGCATGCGCTCGCGAGCTCGGTGCTCGGCAGTGATGCGAGCACGCTCGCTAGGGGTGCGAGCGCGCTCGTGCGCGCGCCGTTGCAGAGAGCCTTAATAAGTATGGCAATTGGCAAGAGTTGATCGATATTCAAAGGGTGATATATTGCACTTCTATATCGACTCCAAACGGTTTTTGATAAAAATAAAATACTGGAGCAATTAAAATCGAGTTGGATTTTAAATTTATTTTCAACTCCAAAACAATGTCGGTTTGATGTCAGCTCAATTCTTTTATTATGACTAGTTCAACTTTTCGTGTGCCATATATGTGTTCTTCCCATGGTGTAAAATTGAAGTTCAGGATATGATTGTTCAACTGGTTAAATAGTCAAATATATCTCAAACTGTCACACTTTTCAATTTTATTTTGGACTATTCGATTTACTTTATTATATCTCAAATTGACATAATTCAATTTTCTTTTATTACAGATAAATCCAAAATGCATTTTCAACCTCAAAATTATGTCGTTTTGGGTTCACACGACAATAGAAAATTCATTTTGCATTGTAATGATTGGAATATATTTTACTCCCTCCGTCCCTGATATATCTTCCTATCTTTCCTTTTTAGGGTGTCCCCCATATATCTTCTTAGCTATTTTTGGACATCATACCACAACAAATTATTACTTCATACCCTTATTTTATCAACTTATTTACCTAAAATACCACATATGACCCACAACTATCTCAATTAATTAATATATCACTCACCAGTATCTCAATTAATTAATATATCACTCCTTCAATGTGGGATCCTTTTTCCACTCAATATAAACTCAATCATCTTTTATCCACTCACAACTAACTCATCAACATTTTTTCTTAATCCTCGTGTCACTCCCTCCTAGGAAGATATATTAAGGACGGAGGGAGTAGTATTTAGGCTTGTCCAAAGTGATTATTTGAGTATTTAGTTGTATATATATATTTATTTATTTTAGATCGAAACATTTTTCTAAAAATTAGATAATAATTTGAATATTAAACTGTAGCTTTCATAAAATTATGAGGTAATTTGTCCACAAAATATTCGAAGGTGGAGTATTACTTTATGTGAATCTAGCTCGACGGAAATATATAGTGTTTTGTTCTTAAAAAAAGTACTCCTCCTTTTTTTATTAGGGAAATGACAATTGGCCACCGGTGGTTAGCCAACAATCGGTCCATAGGCTATAAACCAGACGAAATAATTGTTTGGCTGAATCGGTTTTTTTTTATTTATTTGGTGTGACAATTATGTTCTTAATTCTATTTTCCTTTTAAATCACTATTTTCGGAGGTAAATTTTTCTCCTTAATAATTATTATTTTGAAAATCCACCAAAATTGATTTATATATTAAACAAATTGAATTAAATTAAATATGTAACTATAAATTTAGTATAATAACAATGTAATTTCTCAAATATATAAATTATATAATTAGATTAAATCAATTGTCAAATCAACAAATTATTGCTTCCGACAAATATATATTATTTCAATAAAAAAAATATTTATCGGCAAGATACTCTGCTTGTTGATGGACTAGGAATGGAAGTGCTTGGGCAACGGCTCTTGGACGTCGGCCATGCGCCAACAATGTAACAGCGCCCGGGAGTTTGTGCCCGTACACTTCTGTTGGGAAATTTATTAGTATGAGTTTTGATGAATTCCAAAACCGACTGACCTCAACCGAGTAGATGTTGCCAGAACCTAATGTTAGAAATTAGGCTCGCTGTTTGAGCAGAGTTGAGATTTTATCTTTATAGGTCTCCAGCTGAAGATGGCAACAAGGCGTCACTCAGACAGAACATCAGTTGTGAAGAAAGACAACTGAGAGTTCATATGTTCAGATGCAAACAAGGGGAAGTCTTCAGAACATCAGTTGTGAAGGAAACCAACTGAGCGTTCATCAGATGAGAAGCAGTAGAGAGGAAGAGAACATCAGAAGAAAAATAAGTCATCTGAGAGTTCGAACCCAACTGACTAAATACAAGAAGGACAACTGAGCGTTCTAGTTGGAACATCAGTTGTAAACTCAATCAGTTAATATCAACAAGATGAAGTTCAAAGTCAGCTGAGAGTTCAACGGTTCAGACAGAACATCAGCTGAAGACCACTCAGATAAAGATCAAGACTTTCAACCGACTAACCGAGGTTGACTGTCAGAAAGGTTTGAAATTGAATTTCAAAAGGAAGTCACATGAGGGTTTGACCGTTCAGTCATTACCCCATCTGGCCCAACAGAAGGCTGTCTCAGATGGAAAGCAGAAGAGCGCAGATGCCATATAGGGAAAGTCTGCAGAGATGAGAGACAAGCCGTCGCTATCAAAGAACAGAGATCAACAGCTCCTCCAACGGTTAGTTGATTCTCTCTGCCTATAAATAGAGGCTTCCATTCATTGGAGATGAAGAATGCGGAAGACACACAAGAGGAAGACACATACGAGACGAGACAGAGCGAAAGAAAGATCTATATTCCTTACTCGAGCTGAATTAGATTTAGCCTCTAAGAACATCACTTGTTGAGAGTTCTAGAGCATTAGATTGTGTCTGAGTGTCTTTAGATCGAACCTTGAGAACATCACTTTGTGAGAGTTCGTAGAGTGTTAGATCCCAGCTCACTTCTTGTTCGAGCTGTTAGTTGGAACCTTATCTTTTATACCTGAAAAGGTTTTAGGACCCTACTCTTCCTGTAATTGAGTAGTTAGGTTGTCAAGTACCCGCAAACTTGACATAGGTTGTTAAGTACCCGTAAACTTAACTGTAAAGGTTGATAAGTACCCGTAAACTTATTGCAACGGTTGCACAGCCCGGGTAAGCTGTGTGGTTTGTCCAGAAGAACTTGGACAGAGTTGTGTGGACTCACAACTCCCCGTGGACGTAGGAGGGTTATCTCCGAACCACGTTAAATCCTGTGTGTCTGTGTTTATTTTATTTAGTTATTTAATGCATTATTAACTGACCAAACTAACCGGCATACAAATCTGCATCTTTGCATATTCAACTGTTTTGGTTGTTGACCAACCATGCACTAAAAGCGTGAGTTGATTTTAACGAGTTTAATTTTCCACCACATTCCGCACAGCTGCACTCTTCCAGCTGAGGTTGCTTACTCAGCTGTGAGATTCCAACTGAGTCCGTTTTACTCGGTTGATGTAACTTTTAAGGGTTAAGTTTTTAAAATCCTAACTGGTGTATTTCCCCCCCCCCCCTCTCCATACACCAGTAACTCGTTTCGGGACCATCAAGTGGTATCAGAGCAGTGGTTCAAAAGACTGCTGACTCTGTTTCACAAGCTTGAGGAATCCTTAACCGACAAGGACGATCTGATCAAGAGCCAAAAGGAAGAGATTGACAATCTCAATAATCAGCTAAATGCTGCCAGCCAACCTAAGGCTTCAACTGATGAGGAGTTACAGAAACAGATCAAGAAACAGGAAGATCAGTTGAACAAGCAAGAGGCGCAGATCGGCCAGCTGGTGAAAAAGTCAGACGAACAGTCCGAGAATATAGTTGTTCTTCTCAAAGAATTGCAAACTGAGAAGGACAACCTGATCAAGCTATATCAGTCATCCAAGATCATAGAGAATTTAATCAGTTACAGCCGACAGACGGATGACTTGTCAGGACTCGGTTACGATGTGGTTAAAGATAGTGGAATTCCTCCAGCAACCTTCATCAAAGCTGTTGAGGTCAAGGTTGTTGAACCTAACACAGTTGAATCTGAATCTCCCCAAAGTAATGCAACTTCCACTTCTCAGCAAGCTCAACCGACCAAGGGAACTCCAACTGAGAAGGGAAAAGAAGCAATGGATGAACAGAACGTCCCATTGGTTGGGACATCAATCGAGGGGGAATGTTCCAAGTCACAGAAGAGGAACCAGAGGCGTCGGAGATACAATCGAAACAAAAATCAGAACCGACCTCTGAACCGTCCACAAAACCGACCACAGAAAGAATGGAACCGACCGCAGAGCCAACGAGGACTCAACCATCTGAATCAACAGCGGTTCCATCATCAGCTCAACCAGAGGTTCCAACCGAGTCAACCAATGAGGAACAGTTCGAACAGCTGGAGATATTCATGCCACAAGTTGAATCAACATCCTAGCATGACCAGTTGTCGTCGTCAGTTAGAAAGATGGAATCAGTATCAGCTACGAAGATTCCAACATGGCGTCCGATCATTCAGACAAATCAGACAGGATAAAAATCGCCATCAAAACAGGGGGAAAGCCTCACCTCCTAAAGCCCAACATGGGAGAAATCCAACTCCTCCCAAGAAACAGAGCATCATTTCTAACAACAAGCCTAAGGATAACCGAGGTGTTGTTATAATTGATGAAAATGGGCAAATCATTTGGAATGACAAGGCTATTCGAGTGTACAGAGAAAAGCGACGCACAGTTTCAGGGGGAACTGGTTCTAACCCTCCAGGACCCAACTGAAATTGGGGACCTAAGCGAGTTTCTCTTTGCAGGTACAAGAGAAACAACTGAGGAAGAAGAAGGCGTCTGCTACAATATGGGTGATGGATAGTGGATGCTCGAAACACATGACGAATCTGAAGGATTTGCTTGGAAGTTTCATGGAGAAAGAAGGTCCATCAGTTACTTTTGGTGATAACTCGAAAGGTTATACCAGAGGTTACTATACCCTTGAAGTCAATCATGTTTCAATTTCTAATGTCTCTTATGTTGATGGATTGAAGCATAACCTGCTCTCCATCAGCCAATTCTGTGATAATGGTTTCTCTGTCAAGTTTGATGCACAGGGTTGCAGAGTTAAAGATGTCGGATCAAGGCAGGTGATATTGTTGGGAAATTGATCTCCAACATGGAATGTTTACTACGCTGACTGGAACAGCAGCCTCCCTGACACTTGCCTGTTATCAAAGAGCAGTTCGGATGTGAGCTGGCAGTGGCACAAAAGGCTCAACCATCTGAACTTCAAGACAATGAACCGACTCGCCAGACAAGAACATGCAAGAGGCATACCCAACTGAGTGTTTTCAACAACACATATCTGCAGTGCATGCCAGTTGTGAAAGCTCGCTAGATCCTCCTTCCGGTTGAAGTCAACTCTCTCAACCGACCGAGTGTTATAGCTGATCCATATGGATCTCTTCGGGCCAGTTACACCAAAGAGCATAAATGGCAACGAATATACACTGGTTGTAACTGATGATTACTCGAGGTACACGTGGACCATCTTCATGCGTCACAAAAGTGAAACCCGAGATGAGCTACTCAAGTTGATGGATCGGATATCGAACCAACAAGAGATAAAAATTATTTCTATCCGATCAGATCATGGAACGGAGTTTCTAGATTACAGTTGAGAAGAAAGACGTTTCCTTGGAGAAAAGACTCCAACTGAGATTAAGTGAGCTGACATCTTCAACAAACCTCTAGCCGAAGCGCGGTTCAAGATGCTATGTGATCTACTTGGATTGTTGGATCCTTCAGATGAGGAACCAACCGAGGTGAAGAGATAGATGCCTATCTGAGGGCGAAGCTCAGATGGAGGGGGAAGCTCAGCTGAAGGGGGAATCTCAGATACGGATTGCCAACTGAAGACGTCAAACGTCAGCTGAACAGACGAACTCGAGTTAGCTGATGGTATGCTGCAACAATGGATCAGACGTCAGCTGAACAGACGAACTCGAGTCAGCTGATGGTATGCGGCAACTGAGGAACTCGACTGATGAACACAGCTGATTCAGACATCAGCTGGCAGGTATCATTTATGACTGAAGGTGTTATGTTCTTAAATGAGAATGTTTGAAATAAATTCAAACAATCCTGAGCTAGTCAGTTACATTAAAATAGCCATCATGTCGCATTAAATGTAAAGTACGGCTGAGCATCCATAGCCTACTTTATAGTGTGACTGGGCTGACATGAAACTGTACACCTTCTCACGCACTGGTTGGAACTCGGATAAAAACGTCGAGTCAAAGATAGTCAACAGTCGCGTAATCCCAGCCGTTGATGGATTCGCGCCATTTAACCCCAGCCGTTGATCTCATCCGAGTCAAAGACCTATATAAGGCGAAAAATCAGGAAGATATCTCCTACTTTCCTCATTTGTGCTTATCAATTATAACTGTTCATCGTCTTCCAGTTTTCTGCCTAACCCGTTTCTGCAAATAGATTTCTTTCCTTTCCTATATATTACCTTTGCAGTGATTATTAATGGCACCCAAAAGCAAGAGAATGGCATCATCCGGACCTTCCCTCGTGCCTACCACGTATGAAGAGTCATTCGATATGTTAGTATCGAAAATTCACTTCGAGCAGATCCTCTCCGAAAAGGATCTAGAGTCGCCGAACCTAGCCCCTCTCGCCAACACTCTCCGTGAGAACGGACTACTGGAATGGGCCAAGCTCTTCCCCTCCCACTTGCTCAGGCGCCAAGTCGGAGAATTCTACGTCAATCTCGTTCGCCCCCTTGACATTTCAGAGGGAATTTCCACGGTGGTGTCGTGCCGACAAAGAGATGTTCCAGCAAGGACGATACGTCGTGTCTCCTTCCCCATCGACGTGTCCGATGTCCTCCGGTACATCATACCAATCAACCACACCGCCACCGAGTTCCTGGAGAATATTACCGACGAACAAGCTGATGAATTCCTTCAGGATGCTTTGATCGAGCCGGAGCGGTTGAGGAGCAACATGCAACGAACAAAGCTGAAGCCGGAACACCGCCTGCTGTTCGACGCCGTGTCGAAGGTCGTGTTCGGATACAGTGGCGCGTTCGGCGACATCAGCCGACCCAAGTTGAAGCAGCTGGTGGCCCTGGAGCACCAACACCAAATCAACTGGTTCCAATATTTTCTGAACCAGTTGATGGTGGAGAAGTCGAAGATCTCTAAGACTACGACCGAGTCTGGAGAGAAGCTGCTGAGTGTGAAGGGCACGCTCAACTTCGGCTGCAAAATCTCCGCCCTCATCGTCTTCGCAACAAAGGACCGCAACATGGTTTGGGCTGACTGCGAGAAGACGCCACTGAAGAAGCTGTTGCTGTTCCCAACGGCCAAGAAAGCACATGAGGTGCTGAGGAGTGTCTACACTCCTAAGGACAAAAGGGAGTCGGGAAAGCCAGCTGAGTCAACAGCTGAGGGGGAACAAGCTGTTGCTCGCCCCACAAAATCCAAAGCCTCACATCGCCGAGCTGACGCTGAGAAGGAGTCGACTGACGAACCTGCCCAGAAAAAATTAAGGGTAAGGTTCAAGAAGGCGATCAAGAAGGCAGCTGAGGTGCCAGCTGATGAGCCAACTGATGTTCCAGCTGATGAGTCAGCTGATGAGCCAGTTGATGTTCCAGCTGAGGAACAAGCTCCAGTCGAGGAGGGAGTGCAGGTTGAATCGACACCTGCTGAGGAGCGTTCCGAATCCAGCCGCTCAGCTGAGGCCGCATCATTCGAGATCGCACCTCGAGGCCCCGGAGCTGATGAGGTTGAGGGCATGGAGACGTCGGATGAATCCTCCTCATCTGAGGACCTCGAAGATGTTACCACCTCCCCCACAGCTGGAGTGAATGTTGTACCGCCCCCAGAGCCTCTTGCTCTCTCTACCCAAACCGAGCCAGAAATTCCGAGCTCTCAGCTCGATGCCAACATCGTGACCGCTCCTTCGGCCGATGTTGAGGAAACCATTGCACCCTCTTTCCCAACTGAATCCCAAATTCCGAGCTCTCAGCTCGATGCCGATGTTGTGACCGACTCTTTGGCCAACATCGATGAACCTCTTGAACCCGAACCATACAATCTCACCCCCTACCCGATCAATGAAGCGGAGGACCTGCAGGCTGTTGCTGACGAGCACGAAGGCAGGGTGGCCTACTGCTTTCAAAAGCTGTTGGGTCTGTTCCCAGCGGCTCGTGACATGCCCATCTTCGCCACACTGGGAACCGAGCTACTGTACCAGTTCCACCTGATCTTTAGCCAGTGGTATGTCAAGGAGGACACGATCAGGGTACTGAGCTGGGACAGGCTGAAGTCTGATGAGTCCCGCATCCGAGCCTACTTCAACTATTCCAACTTGGAGGTGGCATACAACAACCGGATCGCGCTGCTCACTAGACGGATGGACCAGAGTCTGGCTGAAGGGAAGGACACAAGGGAGGCAGCTGGAAAGGAGTGCGTCGACTTCCTTGACAACATGTTGGTGAAATTGGCTGCCACCGCAAAGGAAGAGGAGGAAAACCTGAAGCTGTACCTGGAAAACCGTCAAGCCATGGTCACAGCTGAGCCTCTAGCTCAGTCTGCTCAAGCCTTTCTAGCTGCCCAGCTCGCTCCTTCAATAGAACAGATCTGCGAGCTAATGGCTGAGAGGGTCAACCAGTTGAGGACCGAGCTGCTCGCCAACCTCCAACACCAACAAGATGACCAGCTGAGGGAGTTGGCAGCTCAAGAAGTAAAGTACCAACAACTGATGGAGGAGAGTGCCGAGCTGAAGATGAAGCTGAATTATCTCTCCTCCTCCACCAGTCAGGACGTGTCGGAGCTGAAATCCACTCTGTTGGGCTTGAAGTCGGAAGTGAATGTCTTCAAGTCCTTGGCTGACTCAAATCTGGCCAAGTCCCAACAGACGCAGGATGCTGAATGGGAGTCCCGGTTCGAGTCGCGTTGGGCTGAGTTCGTTGCCTTTCAGACAGAGGTCAACGACAACCTCTCTGTCTTGAAGAAGGCAGAACAAGAGCGCCAGGACTCCGAACTGGCGAAGAAGATCGAGCTGGAGTGTGCGGTCGATGAACTCTTCAACCGTGTTCAATCCACCGAGGCCAAACTCAACTCTCTGGATGGTTCAGTAGCAAGCCTTGTTGCTGATGCCAAAAAGGGGGAAGAGAAGGAGACGGAGGGTGAAGCACATGAAGAAGAAGAGACCCAAGAAGAAGGAGTGCCAGCTGCTCAACCATCCAAATCTCAGCTGAGGAGAAGGAAGTCTGCTGCTGCCAAGTCAACCGAAGTCGGTGGAGCCGAAATGACTAAGGACTTGGAGCAGGCAAAGAAGATTGGAGTTTCCTACAGCTCCATAGCCGAGATCGCAGCCGACCTGGATTCTGAACTCGACGGGATAACAACCGAAGAGTGCATTGCAGCGGCCAAGGCTATGGATGTAGAAGAGAAGGACTACATGAACCCGAGCTGGATCAGAAAGTTTGCCGCCAGCCAGGCGAGGAGGGTGAACCAGTTCGAGGTTGAGCTGAAGAAGGTTTCTCAGAACCTGGACCGCAACGTTGCCTCCCACAGCCTACGCCGCATCAACAAAATCCAATCAAAGGCGGAAGCTCGGTTGAAGCAACAAAGGTTGCCTCTAAAGTCTAAGGTTGAGAGTCGGTTCAGGCATACCGACAAGTGGATGCCGACCGAGTGGAATGAGGAGTGGGAGCTGTTCAAGCAGGAGTTCGTGAACGACTTCTATTAAAGGAAGGTTTACGCAACTGACGACCCAATGAGAGCGTTCAAGGAGGCTCTGACTGAGTTGCACTCAGGTGACCCGGGCATGTTCAGTCAATTCAGGAGGGCCATGATTGACACCAACCTGGACTTGAACACTGTTCCAGTTCCCAAGAGGGTTACTTATCGGCCACCTCTTCTCCCGGATTCCAGCAACCCGAACCGCACGAAGATTGCATCTGAGGTGAGACATGTCTGCAAGGAGCATGGAGTGGATATTTCCAAGGAGTCACCTGCTAAGAGGAAAATTTTTGTAAGGATTTTTGGCAAGTATGGGCTACAATACTAGCTCAGTTAGTTTTCTATCAACTGTTGTAATTTTCGTTTTTTGAGCCTATCTTTTGTAACAATCAGTTGTAATGAAAACTATTCAGTTATAAGATTCACCTTGATGAACAATCCCTCATTGTCCAAGCTCTGAATCACAAAGTCTTTTAAATACCATGTTATAACTGTGCTAACCCTTTGATGTTTTATCTTATAGACTGTCTAGAATTTCAGCTGAGATATTAGATAAGTTAGTAAGGTTTAGATTAGTAGTGGTTTCAAGTTGTAAGTGGTTTTGGCATCATCAAAAAGGGGGAAATTGTTGGAAAATTTATTAGTATGAGTTTTGATGAATTCCAAAACCGACTGACCCCAACCGAGTAGATGTTGCCAGAACCTAATGTTAGAAATTAGGCTCGCTGTTTGAGCAAAGTTGAGATTTTATCTTTACAGGTCTTCAGCTGAAGATGGCAACAAGGCGTCACTCAGACAGAACATCAGTTGTGAAGAAAGACAACTGAGAGTTCATATGTTCAGATGCAAACAAGGGGAAGTCTTCAGAACATCAGTTGTGAAGGAAACCAACTGAGCGTTCATCAGATGAGAAGCAGTAGAGAGGAAGAGAACATCAGAAGAAAAGTAAGTCATCTAAGAGTTAGAACCCAACTGACTAAATACAAGAAGGACAACTGAGCTTTCTAGTTGGAACATCAGTTGTAAACTCAATCAGTTAATATCAACAAGATGAAGTTCAAAGTCAGCTGAGAGTTCAACGGTTCAGACAGAACATCAGCTGAAGACCACTCAGATAAAGATCAAGACTTTCAACCGACTAACCGAGGTTGACTGTCAGAAAGGTTTGAAATTGAATTTCAAAAGGAAGTCACATGAGGGTTTGACCGTTCAGTCATTACCCCATCTGGCCCAACAGAAGGCTGTCTCAGATGGAAAGCAGAAGAGCGCAGATGCCATATCGGGAATGTCTGCAGAGATGAGAGACAAGCCGTCGCTATCAAAGAACAGAGATCAACAGCTCCTCCAACGGCTAGTTGATTCTCTCCGCCTATAAATAAAGGCTTCCATTCATTGGAGATGAAGAATGCGGAAGACATACAAGAGGAAGACACACACGAGACGAGACAGAGCGAAAGAAAGATCTATATTCCTTACTCGAGCTGAATTAGATTTAGCCTCTAAGAACATCACTTGTTGAGAGTTCTAGAGCATTAGATTGTGTCTGAGTGTCTTTAGATCGAACCTTGAGAACATCACTTTGTGAGAGTTCGTAGAGTGTTAGATCCCAGCTCACTTCTTGTTCGAGCTGTTAGTTGGAACCTTATCTTTTATACCTGAAAAGGTTTTAGGACCCTACTCTTCCTGTAATTGAGTAGTTAGGTTGTCAAGTACCCGCAAACTTGACATAGGTTGTTAAATACCCGTAAACTTAACTGTAAAGGTTGATAAGTACCCGTAAACTTATTGCAACGGTTGCACAGCCCGGGTAAGCTGTGTGGTTTGTCCAGAAGAACTTGGACAGAGTTGTGTGGACTCACAACTCCCCGTGGAAAATTAGTCTAGAAAAAATTTGAGTAAATTAAAACTTTTAAGATAAGTCCTTATTCCCGGAGTTTTAAAAGAAAATAATATTTATTTTATTGATAAGATAAAGACTTTGCTTATAAACTGAAAAGAGTTTTCGATTTGCGATTTTAAATAAATGCATTCCTCACATTTACAAACGAGCACAAGCATAAGCATGACACATTACATGATTTATGTGTATGATATATTTTATTTGAGAATAAGCATTTATTTGCTAATTAATTCCTTAGCTCGATTAAGTAGACTACGCGTTGATCAAAGGGATCGTACCTGGTCAATTTAAAGAGATTAATAACACGTGATCATAAGTGTGCATCATCTATATGTGAATAATTGCTCGCAAGTGGATTTACTTGTATAAAACAAGTGCTAGAATAAAAATTACATATTGGAACCTTGCAAGTGGGTTGAATAAAATAAAAAGAGAGAATGAGAGAGAGAGAGAGAGATCTTACCATATTTTATTCCCCACTCCACCATCATCATTTCCTTACACTCCATTTTCAACATTAATTTTAAAATGGACCAATGCATGTCTTTCTTTTTCTTATACATCTTCCTCCTCTACAAGCAAACCCTCTTACTCCCTCCTTATTACCCCCATGTGGCTACACACACACACACACACACTAATAATCCATTTTCACTTTCTCCATCATCCATTTCTATCTCAAGACAAAGCTCCATCACCACCCCATTCCTCCATAACTTTTCCCCATCACCACCACCATTTCATCACGATCTAAAGGAGCTCAAGGAGATGAAGATAAGCATGACTAAGGATCTAGAAGATCACAAAAGGGGAATGACCGAAAATCAGAGAGAGAAATGGGTAAAGCTAGGTATAATGTTTGACCTTCAATTTTGTGCTTTTTCCTCAATCTTCTTCTTTATTCTTCTACGAAATGCATGTTAGATGGTTTGTATGTGATTGCATGTGGATTTTGAAGTATGAAAAAGCCAAGAGAGATGTTTAATCCTTGGATGTCTAAGCTATTTGATTATTCTTGCTTGATTTCTTGAGATCTATGCATTTCTATGCTCCATATATGCTCTAGATGGATTGCATGTTGATATTAGCTTTCAATCTAGGATATTTATGTTATAAGAACGGTATATGTATAGATTTAGGACTTGCATGTTCGATCTATGAAGCGTGGTGTGTGAATATATTGAGTTCCCAATTGTTAGAAATTTTCAGCATGTCCCTTGTAAAATTAAATTAGGGCAGAGGTAAAACCCTTATCAAATGAACTCCGATTGCCTTGAAAGTTTACCACTATGTAGCCCTTGATGTCTTCTACAACATATCGAAAATTCAGAATTTTTCATCGAGCCAAATGCCCTCTGCAAACTGACCTTTGTCACTGCCCTGTTTTGAACCTTCAATGTGGACAGTTTCACTTCACCAAAATTTTTCATCGAGCCAAATGCCCTCTTGTGCTTTTCTTTTTAGAATCATAAAGTAGACACCTCAAGGTTTTCAGAGACATAAAGAAATCAATTTTTTTCATCAAGTAATACATCCTTTATGAATTTTCTTGTGAAATCCTTGTGCAGAAATTTCCAGAAAAAGTTTACTATTGAATATGCCCAAAAACGTGTTTTTGATGAAGTTACGAGTTTGTAAAATGATTTCCATTACCTTGAAATGTTACTTTGGTCAATTGGGAATGTTGTGTTAAAAGGCCAAGTCGACCAAAGATCGTTTGCTATTTTTATGAAGCTCGTTGATATTTTCGTGCAATAAAATAATTTCCATAAATTATTTTTATTATTTTTATGGCTTAAAAACGTTTTTCATGAATTAAAATGTGTATTTTTCCAGAAAATAATTATTTATAAGTTAAGGAGGTGATTTATGATTTATTGAATTGTTTAAAATTACTTTTCTAGGTATAAATGTGATTAATTTCGAAAATGTGCTCTTATGCCTAATTGTTTGGGCTTAAATAATTATTTTCGTGCAATAAAATAATTTCCATAAATTATTTTATTATTTTTATGGCTTAAAAACGTTTTTCATGAATTAAAATGTGTATTTTTCCAGAAAATAATTATTTATAGGTTAAGGAGGTGATTTATGATTTATTGAATTGTTTAAAATTACTTTTCTAGGTATATGTGATTAATTTCGAAAATGTGCTCTTGTGCCTAATTGATTGGGCTTAAATAATTATTTAATTGTAGACTAATGTTGTTGGGTCCAACTTCTATAATTTAATATACTTACATGTAGACTATTTCAATTGTTAAGTGTTTGGGCCTTATTCAGATTTTGCTAAGTGGGTCAAATTAAGTGTTGAGTTGTCTTGTGATTATTTGTGGATAAATTATTAAAGCCAATATGTCTTGATTAAGTTATTGGAACCTTATGTGTTAATAAATTATTGAGACCAATATGATTTACTCCCTCCGTCCACGAATCAAATCCCTACTTACCCACATTTTTTTGTTCATGAATCAAATCCCTACTTACCTTTTTATACAACCATACCCTCCTACTTTTCCTTTATTTACTATCCTTTGCCATTGGTGGTCCCACCTCACAACAACTTTATTCCTACTTTTTTATCATCACAACAACTTTATTCCCACTTTTTGGTCAATATCACTTTTTTTTTGTCAATACCACATCTTTTTTGTCATTACCATTATTTTTTTGTTATTATCTTACTACCCCTACATTCTAACTTTTACCCCACTCAAAACAACTTTATGAGCTTTCTTATTTTCCGTGTCGGAACCCAAATAGGGATATGATTCATGGAGGGAGGGAGTATTATTTATTTTTTGGATTCTAGTATGTGGGCCTTGGGTCATACTTGTTTAATTAATTAAGTTGACTAATTAAAATTAGTCAAAGGTCCCAAATAAATAAACAAAGTTAATTATTAATTAACTAATTAATATAATGATTAACAAGTACTTATGTGACATAATTTGATTAAGTATGATTTGTTCACGCATGTTGATGGAAGTATGCTAATTTTTTTTGGTAAATAGATAATTTTATTACCAAAGTATAGAATGGAGAGTACATCAAAGTATGCTAATTAATTATTAATTAATTCATTACAGTATTAATTATATTATTAATTAATTCATTACAGTATTAATTATATTATTAATTAATCATGATTAGATTAGTTATTCAAGCTTAATGATGGGGTATTATATAATCAATTATTCAGGCTTAGCTAATGATGATTGTTAATTAATTAAAATTAACTAACTAAGTTATATGATACTATATGTGCTTAATTGCTTAAGTATATATGTTAAAGCATGACATGATTAAAGATATGACATGTATACATGTGTTAATTGCATATATTAGTATAGTATATGAATAATATGACATGCATACTTATATGAATCACGATAAAGCATGGCATGACATATCATGGCACGACATGGTTTTCAAACTCAAGTTTTGAATAACGATCTAGTATGCATGTTTTTAACAAATGATCATTGATCCAATTTCTCTAAGTTAAAAACCTCAAGGCAATGCCTTGATGAATTCTCAACTCCAAATGATAAAGACCGGGAATTGGTTGACCTTTGGGTTAAAATAGGATAATTAACCTTGTCTAATATAAATGCCTAAGTATATGGATTGTCTTGTAGGAGACACCAAATATTAGGGACGCAAGATGATATTCCACTTACGACAAGGACAAGAGGTGGGTTCCTATTTTCAAACTGTGGGTTATAAGCTCCACGTAGGTAACATTTCGGGTTAATAAGCCCTAACCGTTTTTCTATGAAAAAGTGATATGCATGCTAAAATATTTTATGTTCTCTACTCGTGTTTACCATATGAATGAGCTTTATGCCAATGTTATTACCATCAGCCTTAAAACCCGATCACCCCAAGATAGTGCGCACAAGGTTCTTATGAAGGTTTGGAGAGTGGGAGTGGCTCCCCACTCGAAGAACCGGGGAAGGTAATACGGTAGGCGAGTTAAGTGCCGACAAAGTTATGATAAAAATGGTTTCGCATATGCACGGGATAAAATGTTTTCTTTTTAAGTATCTCCCTTACATATGAATGTGAGCATGCTATATCTTTCAACTATTTTTACAAAACGTTTTCAAAAAGATGCACGAACTTCAGTGAGTACCAAAAGTACTCAGCTCAAAAATATTTTCTTTTCAATACAGGTTGAGTGACGGACGAGATGGAGGTGTGTTGGCATTGGAGATGTTTTAGATGACGATCATACGGATTGTCATCTCCGATCCCCTATCATTCTAATGTATGTTTGTATGCTTAATCCAAGTACAAACTCATCGACGTCTATCTTCTTTACGCTTCGACTAAACCGATCGCGGTTAGTCTCAATCAACGCTTCCGCAGTGTCGGGTCAAAGTCCTCATACTTTGACTCCAAGACGATCAAGCTAGGGTAATGAAGACAAGTTGACAAAGCTTCCTAAATTTCCTAGAAGCCAAGCCTTCTGTATTTCCATCTTTTTGTAAAGTCAACTTATAAAGTCAACTATTTATTATACGGTTCCAAGTAACAATCCGGTTATCTGCATAGGCCGGGTAGCGGGTTATTACATGTAAATCCCTAATTTAATGCAAATTAGGTATAATAAAGAAGGGTAATAATATTCGGTCATACGGTGACCAACCATACGTGTAAAAAAAGAAAAATTAACTATAAAAATGGAAATAATCACATTTCTCCCTTAGAGTTTATGCTTCCCAATTAGGGTATATTTCTATTTTCAAAACCTATATTACCATTTTTAACTTGTGTGATCGGTAACAATGTGACCAAATAACACTTCCCATGAAAAAAAAAGACAAGCAGAATTTATTTAGGGATAATATTCAGATTTACATAATAAAATCAATCAAAAAATCAATTCCCTCAATAAACTAACTTTTGAAATTTGAATTGATTTTACATCCTGACGCCAAGGTTAAATTAGGAAATAGAAATTGGCGATATATTTGCTATAATATCAAAATATTAATAATTTCAATTCATTTACATAAATGCGTGCGCGAACTACAAGAAATTTTACTTTTAGGTACACATGCATGTGTGTGGATATTAATTTTTACCTATATATAATGTAAATGTCAACAAATATCGCTATTATTTTGTAGGGAGAGAGTTTTACCCACATAAAAATGTATGTGTGAATAAAGCATCAAACGTTTACCTGCACATGTATATGTAGCGCAAGTTATTTTTCATGTGTGGATAATCACATATCTGCTTGAGTGAAATGATGAGGTAGAAATGACATGGCTTAAACACGTGGCAATTTGTATTTGTGGGTAACTTCAATAACTTATGTGTAAGTGATTTTTTTTAACGTTTATCATCATCCAATTTATTATACCTTTCATTAGTCAACATATCAATTGAATATAATCAATTAACCATTAAAAATATAACAAGAGACTACAATATAGAAATTTTGTAATAATATTATTAAAAAATTTCAGTATGATGAACTATAAAATACGTTCAAATAATTCCTCCAGAAAAAATAAAAACATAATTCTCCCTAAAAAATGAACTTCACACCTAATCTAACACATTTGATTTCCTATCGAAGTCCTTGTTCACAAGCGATCCAATTTATTCCTGCAAAAATAATAGAAACACAATATAATTGAAGATGTATATAATAACACATTATAAGGTTGAAATAACTATGTGAAAATAACCTGGAAACATAATTTTCTAATTTAAGTTAGAAAATCTTTACATATAATTAGAGGTGGCCAAATTCGATTTCGGTTCCGAACCGGAATCGGAACTGACGGTTATCGGTTCTACTTCGGAGGAACCGGAACCGAACCGCATAGCTCTTCAGTTTCGGTTCCAAATTGGAACCGTCGGTTTCGGTTTCGGTTTCGGTTCGGTTCTTGGTTCCAAATTGGAACCGAAGTTTTAATTATATGTTTTTTTTTTTTCATATTATGCTACATTTTTTTTCTATAAATGTATATTTATGCATTCTAATATTTGTATTTGAGTGATATAATATGAATTATGATATAAATATAAATAAAAATAAAATAAAAAATATAGGAGGAACCGCCGGTTCGGAACCAGAACCGAACCGAAACCGGCGGTTCTTGGTTCCACATTCTTGGAACCGAAACAAAACCGCCTCAACGGCGGTTCTCGATTCCAAAAAGGAAGCGGTGGTTCGGTTCCAGTTCCGGAACTGCCGGTTTCGATTCGGTTCCGGTTCGGTTCCATCGATTCCGATTATTTTAGCCACCTCTACGTACAATGTTAACAAGAAAAATTTGCAAGTTCATAGAACTCAAGATTAACATTCAATCTAATATGTTTAAACTATCAATTACTATATTGACAAATTAATAGCGTTGGCAAAAGACTTACTATTTGAATATTTTTTTTTCCTCCTTACTAGAAATACCTTCAAAGTTAATTTACATCCAGTAGAGCATAGAAGAAGCTCTCAAGCAAATCTACAGAATAAAGAGAATAACAATCATAGACAATAGTTGACAAAAAGTCAACATAATAGCATTTTACATAAATTATGTTATGAAATGTAGCAAAGCAACACAAATGATCATAGCTGGTTATTCACGTTTCATGGCTCAGTAGAACAGAAAAGTAGAACCAAGTTACCAAGTCATCCAAAAACGGAAATATTGATGGCACCGGGAGAATAAGATCACTCTAGTTGCACGTATGTAAAACCAAACAAAAAAAAAAAAAAAAAAACCGCATCACTTAATTACATACCTAAGTTAGGGGAAGTCTCCATTATTGACCATAGCAGAGCCTAAAACAATTTCCATAATGTCATAACAGAGAGATATTTAAGAGAAATTAACATATACACCAAGAGGATTGAACTAATCTAGAACGATGACAAATTTCAATCTAATTAAGAATACTTACTGAGAACTTGCTCTGTGGAGAGTCGCTTATAGGCATCTTCGCAGATCATCTTCCTCGAGAGTTGTTTTGCCTCCGGCGAAACTCACTGACAAAGTGTTGGAACTGATTATTGAAAACCGATTCGTTTTTCACTCATGGATCAATTATGGTTTTCAACAAAAACATACAAAATCCATACCAAGCATGCTTCTACGTGATTAAATACAATCATAGGATGTTCGTAAGAAATACCTGCAAATTTGATGCACAACGACTCCAGAGTGATCTTCCGAACTGTTCCCGGCTAGAGCTCGACGATGGATAGGATCGACTTCGAACTCTCTCTCTCTCTCAAGGGCGGCGGCTAACTCTCTCTCACTCTAGGTTTTAGTTGCTTCGAATGCAAGTAAGTAATGAGTCTTATGAACCTTGTATTTATAGATAAATAACTGATTATATCCATTAAACCTAGACGACCCTAACGGGCCGTAGGAGATAGGCGCCTAGCCCACTAGAGACACAGGCCATTGGGCCAGTTTAGAGATCTACTAGCTTAAATAATATTGGCCCGATAATATCCGATTTAATATATTCAGCCCAGAATATAAATCAGATATAAATATTAATTCATTCCACTAAAGAATTAATACTGACTTACCCTCTTATTTATTTAGTTGAGCCGGAGCTAGTATTAGACTTAATTAATCTCTGTATTTAAGATTATCAAATATCCATTAATTAATTAAATACTTCTGACAGCAATTAATTAATCAATTAATTATTTACCAATAAATAATTATCTCGAGTGCTACCACTTAAACTTATTATTATATTGGAACTAATTTCACCTGCAAGGTTTAGTATAATAAACTTATTAAGTTCCTCGAGAGGATATCATCATCCCATTATTCATAGGACACGGATCCTTATTGCAGCTTTATCAATATCAAACAAGAACCGCCATTGCCCAAAATACGAAATTTCGAACAACTATTAATTTCTCATTTATAATAGATCAAAGCAATAGTCAGACACTTATTCATACTGATAAACCCAATTAAGGTTAAGACTATTTATGTCACCGAGATCTTTAATTCTTAATAAGTCAGAACAAAGAATTAATCTCACTGTGATCCTTTCAATACGATTAACGTACTAGCATAAATAAATAGTCAAGATAAACTATTTAATACTATTATGCTACAATCTAAACCAACATTTCGTCCAAGTTGTCTCGATTGTGAATATTAGTTTATATCTCTTAAGATGCCGATCATATAATCCTCTGTGATGTACAACACACTATATAATCTTTAATATTGAGATAATTGGACAAATAATTAATATGCAATAATAAACATTTCAGATAGAAGAATTATAGTGAAATAAATAACAATTGTATATAAGAAAAAATCTTACTTTCGTATACAACCCTTCAATTCTCCCACTTATACTAAAGCAAACTTTTAGTATACAATGAGACTAATATTCATCTAGCAATCTATTATAACTTCTCCCACTTATACTCAAAGTTTAACTTAGTGTGGGAGGAAACGTAGCCCCATGCCTTCAACATGTCTGTCAAAGACAGCAGCTGGCAGACTCTTTGTAAACGGATCAGCCAGATTATCAACTCATACAACCTTTTGCACATCCACTTCACCGTCTTGGACAAGCAGTCGAATGTAGTGATATCTTGCATCAATATGCTTAGTCGTCTGATGAAACCTAGACTCCTTGCAATTCGCAATTGCTGCCTCATTATCAGAATAAATCGTGATACTTCTCGGCAGACTAGGAATCACATCAAGCTCCGCCAAGAAGTTTCTAAGCCAAACAGCCTCTTTAGCAGCCTCAATAATCGCCACATATTCGGCTTCCATAGTAGATAATGCAATGCATTTCTGCTTCACACTTCTCCACACAATGGCTCCACCTCCCAGCTTAAACACATAGCCAGAAGTAGAAAACCGCTGATCTTTATCTCCTTGATAATCAATATCTACATAACCGACCGAAACCAGATGACCAGATCGATATACCAGTCTATGCTCTTTAGTCCGTTTAAGGTACTTGAGTATGCACTTTACAGCAATCCAATGACCCTGACCAGGATTAGCCTGATATCAAGACACCATGCCAACAACATGAGATGTCAGGCCTGGTACGCTGTATTGCATACATGAGACTTCCCACAGCCGAAGCATATGGAATTGTCTTCATGTCCGCTATCTCTTTAGGTGATGTAGGACACATCGCCTTAGATAGATGAACGCCATGTCTGAAAGGTAAGAAACCTTTCTTAGCATTCTGCATGCTGAAACGCTATAATACAGTATCAATGTAGGCTGTCTGAGACAAACTCAACATTCTCATAGATCGATCATGACCGACCTTAATCTCGAGAATATATGCTGCCTCTCCCAAATCCTTCATTTGAAATTGTTGGGATAACCATGCCTTAATCTTTGATAGTACATTCACATTATCACTAATGAGCAAAATGTCATCAACATAAAGCACTAAAAACATTAGACTCCCATCAATACACACTCAGTAAACACAACTTTCATGTTCACATTGTACAAAGCCATATCCCTGGACAACATCATTGAAACGTTTGTTCCAGGATCGTGAAGCCTGCTTGAGTCCATAAATGGACTTCTTCAGTTTCCACACAAGATGTTCTTCACTTTTCTTTATGAACCCTTCCGGCTGTAGCATATAGATGTCCCTATCTTTTTCAAGATACCCATTCACAAATGCGGTTTTGACATCCATTTGCCAAACCTCGAGATTCATGTGAGCGGCCATTGCCATGAGAGTTCGGATAGACTTAAGTAGGGCTACTGGCAAAAATGTCTCATCGTAATCAATTCCCTCTCTTTGGGTGAAACCTTTCGCCACTAGTCTTACCTTAAAGGCCGTAACCTTCCCATCCGGTCCTCTCTTTCTCTTGTATACCCACTTGCATCCTATGGCTTCATAGCCCTCAGGAAACTCGCATTTCTCGTATTCATCCATAGCAGTAATAGACTCCCACTCGGAAATCATACATGACTCCTACTCAAGAGCATCAGGATCTGCTAACGCTTCAGAGTAAGTCCAGGGATCTTCTTTGATCACTGCTAGTTCCAATGAATCCTTGGATTCATTAAGTAGAGTGTATCGACTAGGCAACTTTCCTTGAGTTACCCTCCCACTACGACGAAGCTCTATAGCAGATTCAGTATTAATGGTTTGTACAGGTTCCGAAAATTGCTCGTCTGCACAACTGGAGTGCTAATCACCTTCTCCCCTCTAACTTCTTGAAGTATGATGCCACTTCTCTTTCTATGGCCAATCATATAGTCCTCTTCCAAGAATCTCGCATTAGTGCTAATAACGACTTTTTGATCCTTAGAACAGTAGAAATAGCTTCCTTTCGTTCCTCTAGGATAGCCTACAAACAACATCACCTTGGTTCTCGAACTCAACTTGTCAACTTTTTTGTTCAAAATATGTGCCGGAATACCCCAAATCCGGATGTGGTTAAGACTAGGCTTGCGCCCGGGCCACAGCTCGGACGGGGTCTTAGACACTGACTTTGAGGGAACCAAGTTTAGCATGTGAGCCGCTGTTTCCAAAGCATATCCTCAAAATGAAATAGGTAGAGATGCATAACTCATCATAAATCGAACCATTTCTAGAAGTGTTTGATTTCTTCTCTCCGACACACCATTCTGTTGGGGTGTTCCAGGTGTAGTAAATTGGGATGTAATCCCACTTTCCAACAAGAATTTCTTAAACTCGTTGCTGAGGTATTCGCCACCGCGGTCAGATCGCAACGACTCGATACTTTTGTCATGTCGCTTCTCTATCTCCGCTTTGAATAGTTTAAACTTTTCAAAGCACTCGGACTTGTAGCGCAACATGTAGATGTACCCATATCTTGAGTAATCGTCAATGAAAGTGACAAAATACTCATAACCTCCACGAGCTTGAGTTGACATAGGTCCACACAAGTTGGAATGAATCAATTCCAACACTTCTTTGGCTCTATACCCCTTGGCCTTGAAAGGCCAAGTCGTCATCTTTTCCTCTATGTAGGATTCGCAGATTGGGATGGACTCGACTTGGAAAGAACCCAAAACTCCATCGGAAACTAATCTTTGGATCCTCCTTAGATTGATGTGATCCAATCTTAGGTGCCAAATAAGAGGTTGATTCTCTTGAGAAGAATTCGACCTCTTCTTTTGGTTAACAGTTAAAGCATTACTTGAAGAACTCATAGCATATGAACAGTAAATAGTATAAAGAGAATCTCCAACATGTGCATAACCAATAATCTTATCATCTTTCATAAAAGTCCCACGACCATAAAAAAGAATAGAATACCCATCTTTCCACAACTTAACCATATCAAGTTCCGCCGAAAGTCTGGCACATATAAAACATCTCTCAAAACTAAAACTGAATTCTCAAAAAATAAATGAACATCGCCTATGGCTGCAACGTCTGTTCGTGCTTCCGTTCCCATGGCAACGCTCAACTCCCCTCTACTCACCTTCCTTGTCCGCAGGAACCCCTGCAAGGAATAACAAATATGGTCACTTGCGCCCGTATCTACTACCCATTTGTGGATAGAACTTGAACTTAAACATATTTCGTTAACAAGAGCAGGAGTCATACCTTGAGCCTTCTTCAACAGGGGGCAGTTAGCATTCCAGTGTCCAGATTTCTTGCACTTGAAGCACTTTTCACCCTTCTCATTTGGCTTTTTAATGCCACCGATAGGGCCTAGCCTCTTGTTCCCACTACTTCCTTCACCCTTCTTACCTTTCGCCGGGCCCTTCCACTTCTTTCCTCCTTTCGGTGAAATATGAAAACCCTTTGAAGAAGAGGCAAGAGCTTGCGGACTCTTTCCCATAACCTCTTCCGCAACAACAAGTTCATTGAGCAGTTCATTGAGAGTGGAAGTTCTTATAGGACTTGGGAAGAGTGTGGAGTATCATGTCGACCTTAGCTTCATCCATGATACCTCCACCGAGCATGTCCAGCTCATTGAAATGATTGATCATTCCGAGCACATGCTCGCGCACAAACGCGCCCTCCGTCATCTTCGAGCTCATAATCTGTCTCATGATCTCGAATCGGTTGGAACGATCACTCTCACCGAACAGCTCTTTGAGGTTAGTCATGATTGCAGCAGCTGTGTCTAAAGACTGATGCTACTGCTGCAACCCAGAGGACATTGTGGTCATCATGTAGGCTTTCGCCATACAATTGGCCTTATGCCACCTCTTAGACTCCTCTTTCTAAGCATCGGTGGAGTCTGCAGTGAGAGCTGCAGGCGCAAGAGTAGTGAGTACAAAGTGGTACTCTTCGGCATCTAGGACATATCTAAATTTGCGCTTCCATTTCAAAAAATTTGGTCTGGTAAGCGGCCTAGCAGTAAGCACATTCAACAACGGAGTAACAATCATATATGAAAAAATTTAAACATTCAAAAAAACGCACACAAGTCACAATTATTGCATAAAACGTTTGTAACATTTATATTGTAACCTTTTGATAAAACAATATTAAATGAAACATTCATTAGCTCAAGTGAATTACACGCAAGCCATGATAGTGTGGACATTTACGTGCGCACAACTCAACCAAACACCCAGTTTTTAATTTTATCTCATGCCAAGTTAACCTTATGACAAATAAAATTAATAAATGAACCTTACTAGACTATATTATCTCGAAAAGGGACTCCAATGGGGAGTTGTATTCGAGACAATATCTAAGCATAGACCACAATTTAACTAATTCAAAATTATCCCATATATTAATGTAATTACTCGAACGACATCTTCTTGTAAACAATTTCATTAATTATTTTATTCTAATCTCTACTAGAATAATCTATGAGAATTAAAACGGGCAAGCCACGATAGTGTGGACGTTTACACGCAAAACTCCTACTATTCACGAGACGAAAATACTTTTTAGAAGTTTTACTTGACAAAATCTATAAGTTAATAGACCACGTGCAAGCCACGATCGTGTGGACGTTTACATGAGCCTAACAATTTAATTCGTCTAAAACCAATTGTGGAGGTCTAATTTGATTATTTAAAATCAATTTAACATGCTTAGTCATTTTAATTCTAAAGATTTTTTCGCATGCAAATCACGTAAAAAAAAATACGGAATCACTAAACATGTTTTCCTAGAACTCACATAATAAATCATGCTCGCTTGAATTCATAACATGCTTAGAATAATATAATGAATTCCTAGCATGCAATTTTTAAACGCAAATAAATTCAAATTATATCATGCTTTAGAAATAATAACACCTTAACGGTGATTAAACCCATGACATGCAATTTAAAAAAATAAATAAATTATCGTCTCGTTGTGGATATTTGTACCTACCTAAATTATTACAAAAATAAAATAGGAAACAAATGTATCTATTACAACAAGTCTTCGTCTTCAAGTCTTTCCATATCCGTCGTCTTGAAGAACTGCCCAAAGAAGGAAACGAGAATAAAATACTATCTCGTTTTCCATCACGACCGGACCCGCGTTGGACCTCACCGTGCGGTTGCCCCAAACGCCCTAAACCCTAGGTTTTCAACCTAGGGTTTCGTTTGTGAGAAACCCACCGCCAGCAGCTCTAGGTTTTAGTTGCTTCGAATGCTAGTAAGTAACGAGTCTTATGAGCCTTGTATGTGTAGATAAATAACTACTGATATCCATTAAACCTAGACGACCCTAACGGGCTGTAGGAGATAGGCTCCTAGCCCACTAGAGACACAGGTCAGTGGGCCAGTTCAGAGATTTACTAGCTTAAATAAGATTGGCCCGATAATATCTGATTTAATCTATTCAAACCAGAATATTAATCAGATATAAATATTAATTCATTCCACTAAAGAATTAATACTGACTTACCCTCTTATTTATTTAGTTGAGTCGGGGCTAGTATTAGACTTAATTAATCTTCGTATTTAAGATTATCAAATATTCATTAATTAATTAAATACTCTGACAACAATTAATTAATCAATTAATTATTTACCAATAAATAATTAACTCGAGTGCTACAACTTAAACTTATTATTATACTGGAACTAATTCCACCTGCTGGGTTTAGTATAATAAACTTATTAAGTTCCTCGAGAGGATATCATCATCCCATTATTCATATGATACAGATCCTTATTGCAGCTTCATATCAAACAAGAATTGTCATTGCCCAAAATACTAAATTTCGAACAGCTATTAAGTTCTCATTTATAATAGATCAATGCAATAGTCAGACACTTATTCATACTGATAAGCCCAATTAAGGTTAAGACTATTTAAGTCACCAAGATTCTTAATTTTTAATAAGTCAGAATAAAGAATTAATCTCACTGTGATTCTTCCAATACGATTAACGTACTAGCATAAATAAATAGTCAAGATAAACTATTTAATACTATATGCTACAATCTAAACCAACAACTCGTCCAAGTTGTCTCGATTGTGAGTATTAGTTTATATCTCGTAAGATGTTGATCATAGAATCTTCTGTGATGTACAACACACTATATAATCGTTAATATTGAGATAATTGGATAGATAATTAATATGCAATAATAAATATTTTAGATAGAAGAATTATAGTGAAATAAATAACAATTGTATATAAGCAAAAGACTTGCTTTCGTATACAACCCTTCACAAAGTTTATCGAAAACCTCAGCCTGACCTGTATAACCGCCTCGAAGGTCTCCGTGAGTCTGTATCCTTAGAATGGGGGCTCGCCGGCGAGCATCATGTAGAGAATCACGCCGGCGCTCCAGACATCATCCTTCTTGTCATAATTCCCCCCACCAGAATCTCCAGCACTACGAACAGCTCTGCCGATAAGAAATCGGTCAGCCGTTGCCACAAGCATCATGTAGAGAATCACCCCGTTCATCTTCCCGTTTTCCTTCGCATCCGTATTAGATGAGTATTCCTAAACAACTGCGAGACGACTTCCAATGTTGCCGAGCACGTCTCGATTTCCAGACTACGAGATATGAGAAGTGAAAAGATGGAGAATGAAAACCGCCACTCATAATAGATAGATATCTCATATCTGGATCTTTTGGAGGGATTTTCAGAGGGATATTTTTGGTGAAGGGCAGGCAAATTGAATTTTTCATATCTTCGAACTTTTAGATTTTTTTTTTTTTTTTTTTTGAGAAAACTAGATACTAGTACTCCCTTCGTCCTCAAATAAGTGTCCTACTTACCCATTTTTATTGTTCTTAAATAAGTATCCTACACCTTTTGCAATATTTACTACCCCTCCACAATTAAATTACTAATCTATTTCACTAATTTTTACCTAATTATTGTAATTTTATTATCATCAACACATATGGGCCCATTTCTCATTATGCATTCTGTATCTCTCTCTCGACTAACCCTAAATCCTCACAACATCATTCTCTTCGCCCCCAATCTCCCAGATCTGTCTCTCTCTCTCGACGAACCCTAAATTGTAGACAATTTCCTTCTCTTCGCCGTCATCCTCCCCGATCCGTCCCCTTCTCTCTCGACAAACCCTAAGCGCTCACAATCTCCTACTCTTCACCCCCAATCTTCCAGATCTGTCTCTCTTTCTCTCAACGAACCTAAATTGCAGACAATCTCCTTCTCTTCGCCGTCGTCCTCCCCGATCCGTCCTCATCTCTCTCGACAAACCCTAAGCCCTCACAATCTCCTACTCTTCGCCTCCAATCTCCCAGATCTGTCTCTCTCTCTCGACGAACCCTAATTTGCTCACAATCTCAAACACCTCCCTCTCTGATGGATTCAGCCTCAATTCCTCTGACGGAGACACCTCCCTCTCTGATTTCGACCACCCTCTCCTTGACGGCGGCCCCTCTCTCCCTGATTCCCCAAAACTCATGGGAGTTGGGGGTTGAGACGATGGAGATCGTGCCGGAATCCCTCTTCACCGATGAAATCCCCGCTTCGTCGCCGTCTTCTGGGACCGGAGCTAGGCGGCAGCCGTCTCCTTGCTGGGAATCTGAGGTCGATTCTGACCCCGAATCGGAGGTGCCACAAACTCCCCCTTCGGATTTCGATGATGAAGGTGATGTGTATTTCACTTACGATGATTGGAAGGCAAAATACCTTCATCTTCTGAAGGCTGGGAAACGCTAGGGCGTTATGTCCAGGTTCTATTGTTGTTTTTTACTGTCTACATTGGTGTTGGGGGCTGGTGATTCCATTTCATGATTTGATGCCATTTTGTTGCTATCTCTGAGGCTGTTATGCCTTTATGTGTTGCTCCATGTTGAAGGCTGCCTTCATTGCTGTGTTGTAACAGCCACTGTGCCACTTTATTTGTCTGCTCGTTTGATAAATTAGCTCTCTTGCTGCTCTCTGCCATGCTGCTGATGCTCTGTAGTAGTATTTATTGCATTGTAGTTTCAGTAATGGAAGAAGTGAATGTCATTATGTGTTGCTATCTCTGAGGCTGTGTTGCTATCTCTGAGGCTGTGATGCCATTATCTGTTCCTATCTCTGAGGCTGTGATGCTATCTCTGTTATGCCATTCTGAGGCTGTGTTGCTATTGCATGATTTGATGCCATTCTGTGAATTCTGTTCCTAAGGTGCCTAAATTGTGAGGTTGTGTTGCTATTGCATGATTTGATGAATTCTGTCCCTAAGGTGAATTATGAGGCTGTGAATTCTGAGAATTGTTGGAATAAATTTTGTCCCTAAGCTGTCCCTAATGTGTGTCCAATGATGAGAGAAATCTTACATATTTCCTGAGGAATTGTTTACTTGTTTATTGCAACCAGTAGGGTAACCTACTTAGAAAGGTAAAAACAATTAAACAATGTCAATGATGCAACCTTGTTTTCATTTCATGATGCTGAGACAACACAAAAACTGTTTACAATCCAAACAACACAAAAACTGACACTGTACTTGTTTGTTCATGTAAACCCTGGCCAAAAATCACTACCACAAGTTTGTTCTAACTACTAAGATTCACTTGGCTGAATTTCTGCACTATTATGTCTAAGTTTGATTGCATTATCCCTTCCATTAGGTTGTCCACCTTGAAATTCTTGTCTGCTTTCACTTCATGCACTCTCAAATACTATAAATTGTCCACTACAAGCTCCTCCTCTACTTCAATGCATTGAGGTAGTATTCCAAGCCTCCCAAGCCTTTCCTTGTTCATGTGTGAAATTCTATAGTTGTTATTGCCTTGCTTCTTCATAATCTCCTGGTGGCAGCACTGTAGAGTCAGGAAAACATGATTCAGTTTCCATGCTTCAAAGTCTTCAAATGCATCAATCACATTTTGCACCAGTTCATCCACATTTCTTGCCATCTTTTTATCCTTGAGTGATTGAATGGCCCTGAAAAAACCTAAATCCAATACATTTGTGTCAGGAGAATTTGCTGGTTGGCATACAAGTTTAATTTTAAATCCATCACTCTCTGCAGCCTTTATGAAATCAGGGTCATTGCATTTGATGTGGGGCTTGGCATTGTCCTGTTGTATGAAAATTGTTTTGCTTAGTTGCTGAGGCCACTTTGTCTTGATTCTTGGAATGAGCTGCATGCATATTTGCTGGTTAATTAACTAAATCTAAATGATGAATTGAAAAGTTGTACAATTCTGATAGATATACAGCTTCAATCTTACCCAATCAATGAAACAGTCTTTCATGACAGAAAGTGTGATTGCTTGAACTGCCTTGCTTTCCAAGGTTCCCTTTGCTCTATTCTTTGAGTTTCTTAATGCTGGTTCAGACTTTATGAAAGGGAAAATCCCAATCTTGCCATCAAATATCACTTGACCATCACTATCTATGATAGGTCTTGCTACAACACATAGAAACATTATCTTCTCTATGAACCTTACTGATTTGCATGTCATGTGAGCCTCTATTTCATCTGGCAGCACATAATATCTGCCTGCCACCTTTGTGAGATAGAACCATTTTTCATCAATATGTATGGTGTTATACATATTCTGAAAACTGATTTTACCATCATTGACAATTGGTGTGAGCTGACTAAGGCTCCAAGTCATCCTATTTATCATGTTTTGAGGTGTTCAATAAGGCTTAATAGCATTGGTATGGGGCTTCAGTTTCCCTTGTTTTATCCAGCCGTGAAGCAAAGTTTTACCTACTCCTAGATGCTTTGCCATGATCCTTAATGAACTCCTTTGTAAAACAGTTAAAGACTTTACCTTTTCTACATCAAGTTGTTTTTTTTTTCTTGCTTATTGACCCTTTTTTGTGTGATTGCAGATGTATAGGCTCTCCTAGAGCAATCTGAGCTGTTGCTGCCTTCTAGATTCGATATATTGTCCTGACATCTACCTTGAAAAGAGCTGCTGCCTCTTTCTTTGTTCCATGTTGAAGGCTGCCTTCATTGTTGTGTTGAAACAGCCACTGTGCCACTCTATTTTTCTGCTCGTTTGATAAATTAGGTCTCTTGTTGCTCTCTGCCATGCTGCTGATGCTCTGTAGTTGTATTTATTGCATTGTAGTTGTAGTAATGGAAGAATGAATGCTATCTCTGTATTTATAGACTTTGTAGAGGGTGGAGGGAATTTGAATTTCCCTCCACAGTTTTTGATCATGTCATTAGAAGATGAAGGGTTTATTGTCAACCATACTTGTACTTTTGCCTCCAAAATCATTTTACTGTTGAATGAAAGAAGATTTTATTTTTCAATTTTGTGTCTTGCCTCCACGTTTGAGGTGTTTATTTTTCAGTTTTAAACATGATTGACAGGAATTATTTTTCAATTTTGTTTAATTAACATTGTTTAATTATTGCAGGAATTATCATTATTTAAATCTGAAAATAAAAAAAAATCGAAATGTTCATTATGCACAAAACATAAAAGCAGAAATTTCCATTATGCACAAAAAAAAATCGAAATTTCAATTACAACAGAAAAAAAAACTCTAAATTTCCAATTTCAATACATGAAAATAGAAAATTGAAATTGGTGAAAAAAAGAAAAACATAAAAGCAGTAAATGAACAAAAATAAAAATAAAATCTAACCACAAAAATTAACGAGACCCAAAAAGTCAAAAAGTCAAAAAGGATTTGTAAATTAAGTGTGTCATTACCACTACTCCTACATCCTAACATTTACCCTATTCAAAACACCTTTTTTCAACTTTCTTAAATCTCGTGCCCAACAGTAAATGGGATACCTAAAAGAGGACGGAGGGAGTATATTCTTTTTTTTAAACAAAGATACTAGTATATTGTAATAAAGTACTTGGATGTTATTTATAAAAAGAAATATAGTTCTTTTTCCTACTCTCGGGATATGGATAATTGTTTAAATTGTTAATATTTATCCAAAGAACTACACTCTCGTGAGACGCGTTTCATATAGAGAGAGACGCGCAGCGCGTGTTGTGCACATGTCCTATCTTTTTTTTTTTTGCAATATGTCAAAATGCACACTACTTAATGTTCATATGCACACCGAAGACTATAAATATACACCAACTTTTTCTAGTTTTTTTTTTTTGCGATATATTCATATACACACAACCATATATTCATATGCACACCACCATATATTCATATGCACACCACTTAATGTTCATATGCACACCGAAGAGTATCCATATGCACCAACTTTTTCTATTTTTTTTTTTCATTTTTTTTTATCTATAGTTATTTATTTATTTTTTATTCCAATGGAGCCTTCGGCTCCGATTTTACGGCTCCGCCTTCGGCTCCGATTTTACGGCTCCGCCTTCGGCTCTACTAATATAAGGATAATCGTCGAGCAATAATTTGGACTTTTTCGGCTCACTTCGAGGCCTTCGCTCCCCTCGCTCGAATTTTGACCAAAGAAGAAGCGACAAATAAAACAACGAAAAGGCAAACAAAAAAAAAAGAATGCAAAATAAATTTGGAAATTTAAAAAATAAAAATCGAAAATTGGTTGTGCATATGGAAATACAATGTGGTGCATATGGGTTAACATGCTTGTGCATGTGGATACACTTTGAAGTGCATATGACATGATTAAAAAAAAAGTTGTGCATATGAACATAAAGTGCAGTGCATATGAATATATGGTGATGTGCATATGAACTTATTGCCAAATAAAAAATAAAATAAAAAGTCAACGCGTTGACCAGATCAACCCGGATCCGGACCGGATCAACCCGGTCTCACAGTGGGAGACCGAATGCATACAAGAATTTGACTTATCCAAAAGTATACATTTGACAGTGTATATATAAAATTAATTAGTAATAATGTGTGAATAATACTTTATATTAATTTTCCAACAATAATTAACAAAATTCAAAAGAAATATATTTGAATAAAGAAATAAAGCAAAAATATGTTGCTAAATATTTTTCTCACATTTATTATATGCCAATAATTAGTAACTAGAAAAGGTCATATTAACCACACATAGGCAATTGATGATTATGTATGGCTAAAAAAGTTTTATTATTTTTTCCTCTACGCATACGAAAGTTAAATAGAAATATAATTAAATAAAAAAATTAATATTATAATTAAGGAAAAATATAAGTGTGGTTAAATATTTTTCCTCACGTTTTAGCCACACTTATTAAATGTCAATAGTTAATAAAAATTGTCTAATTCATTTATGTGTGGCTAAACTACCATACATTATTATGTGTGGCTAATTTATACGTGGGTAAAAGTTGAACTTCTTGTAGACCATTTATCACTACTCTATTAATTATTAGTATTATTTTTCTTTGAGAATCCATAGTGGGGATACATAAGGAAAACTTGTGACATGAAAATATAAATACAAAGATGTGTCAATGATATATATATTCAATACTTAATTAACAAGACTAATTAATGATCACCTGAAAAATACATGCACCTTTCTATTTTCCTATTTTCCCATCTGTTTGCGTGGTTTTCTTTTCTTTTTTCTTTTTTTTTTGTGAAGAAAACAGATGAACTTACTCTAGTCTCAGTCCCCTTGTTGCATTTGGCTGCATTCAATGAGCTTGCAACTGCTGTACGGAATGTAAATGAGAACTTCGTGATTTTTTTATTTATGTTTTAATTATTCACAAAATTCATCAGTACATGCAGAGTAAAAGCGGCCCTCTTAAATCTTTAATTCATGAGATTAAAACTCATTTATATATTATATGTATATACAATTTCTCATTTTCGTATACACACTCAACTTGTTGCTTCTATGCATGGTTGTTGCTTCTATGCATGGTTTTAAATATTTTTCCTCACGTTAATTAAATGTCAATATTTTTAGTAATGTAGAAGCGCGCACACACACTTCGGTGAAATGAAGTGTTACTGTGTTTGTGTAAAAAATCAGCATGAGCTGGCGAGAAATATATACATACAGATGTAAATATAACTATATAGGCGTAATTATAAGAAAGTTAGAAATTTTAATAAAGGTGGAAGCAGTGGGACTTGCAGCTAGAGGAAATGGGGTCGACAAAAGTTTGAATTATATTTTGGGGCAGAATATATACACACACACTCCATATATCCATGTTTTTTTTTTTTTTTTAAATTTCCTGCATAATATGTTAATTTGTAATTGTATTGTATATGTCCTTTACCAATTAATATAAAGTGTAGTCCAAGAGGGAGACATTTGGCCTACATATTTCCCCATTTTGAAGCCATTGTTTCTCGATCGTATAGTCTCTTGTCCAAAATTCTTTCATTTTATCTGACAACACCAGCAACCCCTTATTCCTATAAATTCTGCTCTCTCTCTCTCTCTCTCATCAATGTATTGCTAATCAACACTTGTCCTCTAAACAAATTAGCTAGCTAGTGCGTCATAAAATGTACCTATGAGATCTACAAGAAATTAAAATTATATATCCAAGGATAAATATCGACCTCTCAACATCTAAGTAGAAATAAAAAAATTTATAAAAATCAAGATCGATCTCAGCATTGTACAAAATTAGGTTATATAGTGTCGACTATATATTTGGAAATCTATTAATAATTCTTTTTTTTAGTTCAAATCTATATAATTCTAATGTGGTATATATATGATTGCATCACAATTATTATTTGGTGTACTACTAGGGCTGCATAAAGTTAAAATAAAGAATAGTGGTTTAATTAATTTGTTGGAAGTTGGGGTCATGTGATGAGAAGGTTCATAGATTTTTATAATTATAGTACAATAAAAGGGAGCTTTATTTCAACACAAAGGGTTATATATGTTGAAAGGACTTGTTTTTCCATAAGTCCTCTCCTCACCACATGTAGCATGATTCCCTTTCCTTTGGGACACTCAAAGTAGGGGAAAACTATACACCATTAATACAATTTAATTTCTTTTTCCATGCCTTGGATTCTAGATAAAGTCCTTTAAACCATGTGATTTCTACTCTTTTATATGTGGCCATTTCAGAAACTTTAACATAATTATATAAGCTTGCTAGTTTAAGAAATTATACCTAGCTTAATGGGACTCGTAAGTGTAGTTTAAGTAGCTTTCTAGTTAAAGCTTGCTAATGGGACTCGTAATTATATAAGCTTGCTAGTTTAATGGGACTCGTAATTATATAAGCTTGCTAGTTAATTTTTTGATTAATTTTACATAATGGGGTGCATTCTTTAATTAATATAAATGAGTGTGTCTATATATATATATATATATATATATATATATATATATGTAATATGTCAGCAGCAGAGATTTTAATGTACGTGTGTGCATAAATCTTTAACCAACATTTAGTTATTTGATTAGTTAATTAATTAATTTTATTAACTCAGTGAGAAATTAATCATTAATAATTTTCTGAAACACATGCTATCAAAATGACATTACATATATTAATTAATCTCAACTTTGTTCTTCTTCAGAACCTGATTTGGACATTCTTGATTAGGACAAATAAACCTGATTTTGAGGAACAAGAACCATTGAGTATCTACTACATTTTCATTTACTGCAGCTAGACATCTGTGACCTGTACATATATATAGATAATCCTTTTCCTTCTTTCATCAGAATACGAAAACAATATATATATATATATATATATATATATATATATATTAACATGAGATAGTAGTAATTAATTCTTTTAATTTATAGTATTCCCTTAATTTTATTTTTGTAGAGATCGATAGCACTGTTTCATTCCCAGTGGTTGGGGTTAAGTTAACAAACAAGGACAATCAAGAACGCTGATTAGTTTTGCAGAAATGGCGAATAGCATGCCAACCAAATATATATATGTGCAATCATTCTATGCACTATACGAAATATTATTAAAAAAGTAATAATATATACAGTATGATATTAATATATACTATATATATAGGTAAGATTGTGTTTGCGCGCGCAAACATCAAACCAAATAAGAAGATTAACTTATATATAAAGGAACAAAGGGAAAAGAAACCTTTAATTAAAGTAAATTCTCCAGAACTGTAACCAAATTAATATATATATATATATATATATATGTATGTATATTTTTTTTTTCTGTTTTCTACTTGGTTAAAGAATAACAGTTTAAGGACAAAGTAACATTGTACGTACACACAACTTAGAATTAAGAACACCAAATTATTGGATCAGAGAGATGAAACAGAAAAGTGGAAAGTCCCAGTTTTCAAGAGAAAATCGAAGTTGGAAGTCGAAACTACTTACTTCTTGTTGGTTGGGGTGTCGTGTATATATATACATAATCAGCGGCAAAACTTGAATTGTCGGGGCGGCGGACCGATCGATAACGCGACGTCGTTTGGGTGCATGATTTGATGACCAGATCTATCTCATGTCAGGATCGATAGGAGCTACCAAAGGATGAATCCAAAGGGATAGCATGATCCAAAATGAACAATATAATTAAACAAAATGATAATAATAATAATAATAATAATAATAATAATAATAATAGTTACAAAAATAGGCAGAATTAAGGTATATATATGAAATTAAAAGAGTTGGGATCAATGCGATCCCTTTGGACGCCTCCTTTAGTGGCTGTAAATGCCGGCCAGCAGCTTACAATATCTTTTCACTGTAGTGTGTGTGGTGTGTGTGTGTTTATGTGGAGAGAAAGAGAAGAGAGAGACAGAAGAAAGTGGCTTAAGACTCCGTCAATATAAAAGACACTACTGCTCTAACGAAATTAGGGGACGACTACGCTTTCGCATTCAAATTTCTTTCCATTTTTTTTTTATTTATTTATTAGGGGACGACTACCCCCAAGTCCAAAAAAAAAAGGAAAAAAAAAAACAGCGTTTATGAACCATGTTTATTTAATTAGTTTGGAAAATTTATAGAGTGATGCTTCGGAACAGATATGATAATTGTTAAAATATTCCACACCGCTTGGAGATTGTGATATTAATTACTCTCTATTCCATTTTAATAAACTCATTTTTTTATTTGGTCGTTCAATTTCATTAAACCAATTTCCTAATATGGAAATATACATATAATATATACCATAATATAAATCATAAATTATCATATATACTACGAAAAATCTATAGAAAAATATTGTGTCATATAGTTAATATGAACATTAAAGATAAATTTTGATTCACCTTCTTTATAATTACAAATTCTGATCACTATTTGATCTGTCAAAAAATACTCACAAAAAGTTATTTAATCATAAATAACTCATTTCTTTATTGTTGATGTCCGACCAAATTAATAAACTTATTGAAATGTGTTAGAGAAGAGTACTTTATATTCGTGAGATTAATTATAAGCCAATTATCTGAAGGTAATTGAGCTTAATACCAAATTCTAACATGATATCAAAGCCAACCCAACTTAAGGATGGACAATTGTAGGAGTACTTTTTTTAATTTAGACTTTAGCAAACATTAATGGATATTTTTTTCGCAGTGGTATTGCACTTTCGCTTTGCTATATATCTCTGCCTTTTTCAATTCCAAATGAAATCTTCTGTTGTCTAACTAATTCGTAATTAATTTCTTTCTAAAAACTCCTTAAAAATAATTCTTATATTTTAAAACTCTTTATAAATAATGGAATTAGGATCCTAATTATATATACACTCCAAAATGAAATGCCTAATAATTGACCGCAGACTGACCGGATGGGGTATAGCCCCATGCTTTGGATTCGCAACATGTTAGACAACAAAGAAAATGTTAGTAAACAAATGAATTAATTTAATAAAAAAATATATTGATCGATTGTGTTTACAGACGGAATCTCTCTCTCTCTATATATAAAGAATATACTCCCTCCGTCCCTTCAAATGGCCTTATTTTCTTATTGAGATGTCAGCCTATTTTACAAAAGAAAACTATCCAATATATCACTTTCTATTTATTTATTCTTTAATTACCGTTTTCGAAAATAATTTATTCCCAAAAAAAAAAAGAAAAAAGCCATTCGTAGTGGAATGGAGGGAGCACTATATTGTTTTGTAATATTATTTTTTTCTGCTATCACTATTCTCTATCTAAGCTAACAATGACATGAGTTGCCGATTGAGCCTCATGGGAGCAACGTATTTGATCAAAACCTTATGAGATAGTTCGTACTTGGTAGAGAAACATAATTTGATCTATATCTTTGACCCCATCTTATAGGTGCAATGGCTAATTTTTGTTTTAATTACAAATTGAAGGCTTTAGTTATCAAATACCTCAAGCAAATTCTTGATGTAACATCATATGGTTGCCTAGCTATAGTCGTGGGTCAGCCATTCCTTAGAAATCCCCAAATAAGTTGGGTGGAAATATTAAAATTATAAAAAATTATGAATGTAAATGATTGCTCTTACATAAACTAATTTGTTCTAATGATGGTTATGGTCCCATCCACGTTTATGTTCCTCTCCCCACAATTCAAGCCACACCATACTTTTAAATTTGTTTTAGATAAAAATAGAAATCGTAGTCTCTCAATGAATATAAATTATACCAGTATAGTCTTTCTCCATCATGTGCTTATGTGGTATGGGCTGTAGATGCCAATTAAATTATTAATTATATACGAAAATTTGTGGTTTTCTCGATGATTTTATCGTACATTTGACCTGAAATTACATTACATTACATACAATATAAGAGATCTCAAAAGATACGACCTGTTGGTCTAGGGTTTATATTATTTAATCCCGCTAGCTTTTTTATGGTCAAAGATTCATGAAATTATGTGGCTATATCTTGTTTCATGTGATCATTTGGCCGGTTATTTGCTTCCAATCCATTTAATTAAGAGTACTAATTAACTTATTTCAGGGTAATTCTAAGCGTACGTACCTATTTTATTAAATAATTAAAGATATAGTATTAAATATACCATTTTAGCCTCCCATGTCTTTATTGCCCCCAACTACTAATCTATAACCCCTAAAACACACAATGTTCTGCAAAACATATCCCTCAAAATAGCAAATGAATGACTAGATCTCCGTCAATTCCCGCCTCCATCACTTCCCCATGTACCGTAATATCATATTATTTATGCTATAATCACCACTTGTGTTTTTGAAGATTTATGAAGCTTCACACTTTGAATTAAATGGCGGAATCTTGAGACAAAATTTCGTCCTTTTTCTTTGATCACAATACGTACGATTACGAAAATATCATTTCCCATTTCTACTCTTCTCAGCAGCAACAATAACAAAAACTAGAAATCAAAATTTATATAATTTTCCTCTCTTTTTGGCAATTGAACATTGTCATCTTGATGTTGTTGTACCTCCTCCATCTCTCTCTCTCAATCTCAATCTGGCCGAAACCAACCATTCTCTCTCGATCAAATAGTCGCTTCCGCTTCTTGTTGATGGCGACTCCTGCTACTGTGCATAGTTTAAGGTTCTTGAAATAATGGGGGGTTTTATGTTTCTTTAAAATTATGATTTTGATACTTTTGAGGGTTATGTTTCGCGTATTTTGGAGGCTGTAGAATATTTGAGATTATATTTACTAGTAATTAATTATGAATTTGGAGGTTATGAGGACAAAATGATACCATTAATATAATTTTAATTATTTAATAATAGAAATGGTTTTAAAGAGTAAAATAGAGGCTATGTTTAGAATTACTCTTTATTTTATTATTTAAAGTCCAATATAATTCCAACTAAAGAAATTAAGGGCCCAACATAATTTATGATTGAGAGATTCTTTTGATCGATTTATTGTACTAACTAAGCCTTATTATCTCTGATTATCCGATAGTATACATATCTCAATCATATTTGAAGAAATTATGATTGGCTCTTGAAGTCCTCTATAATTGTGGGGAATATTTTTTTTAGAATTTCTAAGATTAATTTTAATTAAAAAGACCCGTATGCATCTAAGAAATAAAATACTCCGAACCAATGACCTATCTATCTTCTTGTTGACAGAGAGTTCGTAATCCAAATCATAGAGCGGTAGCATTAGATTAATCGTTTTACATGCTACATTTACATACAGTAGTACTATTATAGAGTTTAGAAGTAAACAATTGATTGATGGTTGTCCTTGAGCTCCAGCAAATGCAAATCAATAGAAGAATTAGTTAGGCTAGCTAAAAAGGTACTAAAGTGAATGTAATCATGCTGAGTTGTATGGCAAACTTTTTCAAAGTCAAAACATGGACTTGGTAGTTAGCGAATTTTGAATAAATAAAATATTGTTAATATTTATCAAGCAATGATTAAATGAATAAAAAAGAATCAGTTACACCATTGAACACAAAAATTATCTGAACAATTCCTAAATTCTTTCTGGATGTTTGTGTCTGCTCAATTTGAGTTGGGTTTTCTTTGCTGTCATCTGTTGACAAGGTTAATTATCACGCTATTTTGGCTTTTGGTAGCAATTTTTATCTTGATTATATATGAAAACCAAGTTTTGAAATATTCTATACATAGACATACCGAATAACTAATAATTAATATATTTATTTTAATTCTATTAACATGTGTCAATTTTATATCAATAAATTGATACTACTTGATAAGTACCAAACGGTTTCAAATTCAATTATAGACCGATCCATTTCCGGGATCTTGAGCCTATTCCAAACATCTGGCGGCGAAGTTAGCATTTCGCCTTTGTAACTTTGTTTAATCAAATAAATAATTTTGTCATTGCAATAATAAAACGGGAAAAATAATAATTATGGTTGATAATATTCATTGAAGGAGTTAGCCCAACAAAAGTAGCAATCTGCCAGTCTGCCATTAAATGTAATTTATTCCCGTCATTAATTTCAACGGTGGCCCGACATTCCAATAACGACACCAACATGTTTTACAACCTCAAAATCAAACCTTACCCAAGTTTATTAAGGAAATAAAAAATAAATAAATTCTAACACTATAAAAAAGGTAGTTTTGGCGGGGCCTTTAAGACAAACTTTCATAATTTGTAATTAAGGTTCTACCTGCAACGTGCTAATCTTTTTACCTTAACATTATTAATCTTAATTACTTTGTTTTGTCCGTTATTGCTCAAGTTAGTTTGTAAATAATGGACACATGGGAACAATTATAACAACTTTATGTATCAAATTATCTTTGACCTTTCAAAGAAAAAATTAAATTATTGACCAAGTTGTTGAAATGTCTTGTATTTAAGCTCAATAGTCATCAACCATAATTTGTGTTTCGCACGATTTTAAATGGCGAATGACAGTTAAGGGGAAAAAAAGGAGTGTGTTTGGAAAATGACTATACACGTGGATACACTATAGTAATTAGATATTGTTGATACCATGATTTAAACATAACCTATGTTCATTAAAATTAGATGGTGTCTTACAAGTTTTTGTATCAGAAAAAAATTTAAATTTATAAATTTATGTCAAATTAACTTATTTTATGAGAATCTTACACTACTTTTATAATGATAAGTACACGTAAAAAGAGATAATTAAATTAAATATAAACTCTACTCATCATATATATATATATATAACAGTAATATTTTTTACATATATATACTAGTATTTATCATAAAAGGTACATTAATCTTTATTTTATTTTATCAGAGTTGAATTTTTGGTTCCACAAACTTTTTTTTTTTGAAGAGGCCACAAACTTGTTCTTAAGATGTGAATAGGAACTAATTGAATGAATAATAATGTAATCCACATTTGTTCTAAAATAATCAATGTAATCCATATATATTAGTAATAACCAATAATTAATTTTCTAACTGTTGGGGCATACAGTATTTGAAATTTTGAACGAGGACTCTCGCATAGTCGCATGACAAGTCCATCTCCATAGTGTTTTTGATTTTTGGGTTTTTTCTTAAATGCCTTAATAGAAATTAGGGAATTGTAAGATACTACTATTATACGTACTCTTTGGCACGCTTAAAAATTTTAGATTAAAATTTTCATATTCATCCAGCAAAATAGTCCATAAATAATGGTTATTGGAGGTATCGTTTTCGGAAACTAAAACAACTGTTTAAGAAATAGGGTCGTCAATTTTTCTATCTAAAAAGAATAAGTACCACATGTGAATGAGACTTGTGAAATTCACAAAAAGCCGCTTCTAATTAAGAAACAGTCAATCATATACTCCACTCTCCAGACAATTTTATTGATTCGTTACGGACTAGCAGTCTCCAACTGTAAAAATATTTTTTATTTTATAATCCACCAAATAAAATTGAATTTAAAATCCAAACATACTCTTCCATTTTCTTGCTGCTCATAAAAGAATCCATATATATCCTTGTGCTATCAAATATTTAATCACGTTGATCTCTTACATAGATAATGAGATTATAGAACTACACTAGTAGACTAAATAATTGGAGTAGAGAGGGAATTAATTATTAAGAGTAAGACTGCATGTAAATTTACATTAACCTACCTCTATTCAAACTAACATATATTTTTTTTAATTACAACTAAGTATATATATATATACTATCAAATTCATAACTACACCATCATAATGGTGGACCTCAACACCACATAAATATAAAACAACTACCCCATCATGGAAGATGGGACTATTATGCCACTATATAAGGTGAAAAATCTACACCACAAGCGAGATTGATCTCAGAATCTCTTGCTAAGGAGAATTTTTGGTACCTCAATTTTATCATTTGAACTAAGTTTCATCAAACTTTCGTTGATTCATCCATTATATTCGCAATTGAACTTATCAAGAAGTTATTATTATTTTCCTATGTTGGTGGGAACTTTTCTGCCTATTTTTATTGTGAAAAATCTGATGATCAAATTACAGACATTAAAAATTTAGTTTCATAATCCACTAACATTCGACAAAAACCAATTAAAAATCCTATAAAGCGCATTTAAATATTTATATACGGAGTAAATTTATACTACACTTTATATCATGCATGAATGGTTTTTAGTTAATAAAAAAAGACCGTAAACCACAAATATCATAAATTGTTCCGTGTAACCAAAAAAAATTAATACATAGTGGTGGTGTTTGGTTGCCCCAACTAGATACAATATAAGATAGATAAACATTGATTCACATTAAATAACTCGAGACTAATTTTATCATAGGGGAGGCCATGACTCAAAAAGGTAAAAATAGACCACGATTAATACTATTTAACAATATTATGAGATCATGTCATGGGCCGCATCTTTCCAACCAAACACACTATTAGTCATGAAACTAAATATAATCTAGTTGTGGCAACTCTATCTAGTGAAAATCAAAGTGTTAGATACCAATAAGAGCATACGGTACATTGGCTCTATATTACTCCCTCAATTTCACGTAACTTGTCTACATTGCCTTAAATGGATGTTTCACTTTTTGTTTACTTCCAAACAAAGAAATAATTAATCCTTCAAAAGTGGCAGACTTGCCCATTTTCTATATCGAATAATAAGTAGACAAGTTGAGTAGAAGAGAGAAAGTTGTATAGTACTATCATTTACATAATAACATAGAAATACTGCCAGAATGAAAAAGCGTAAAAATTTCAGTTTTATTGCCTCCCAATATTTGTACTAATAATTAGTGAGGCTATTTGGGTGGGACAAATTATCTTCCACACAATATATGGTTGTCGAGAAATATGCAAATATATATACGAGGACAGCTCCACTTGTATTAGGAAGACGAGAATGATGATTCAACTTAGACGAGCTCTGGTTATACCGTTATAGTAATAGATAGTGTATTAGTAGTATTATTTTTAAAATGGATTAAGGATTTGTGCTGATAGTTCTCATGCCATATTCAAGTTAAAATTACATTGGGAGTGTGAGAAAATGTTTGGAACCCAATTAATTAGTGTCAAATTAAAACTCGGGATTATTACCAAAGAAAACGTAACACGGCCAGTAATATAAAAAGAAAAGTATTTAGTTGTAATAATAAAAGATATAGGAAAGGACAGTAATTAAATAAGTGATGAGTTGAGTTGAGTTGAGTAAGAGAGCAGGGAAATATAATGAGACAAGTTATAGAAGTGGCGATCGATGATAACATTAACCCGTCGACCAAAGTGATGATAACGTATAAATATAAATAATCGTAGCTAGATTTTGTGCACACTACACAAACATCAATGGACCACTTGCACGCTTTCTTCGTGCTGCCTTGGGCCCCACCCTCCTCCACATTAACTCTCCCCTCTCCTCTAACTACCTTCACATTTTTCATTTAACTCATACACTATTAATATCGTACCATCATAAAACAAATTCTAAAATACTACCATTAATCGAGTGCCCTATGTTCAATCTAGGTGGTGCATTTTTTTTTCAAAATTTTAGGTAAGACCAACAGGGTTTTAGGTGGATGTTTACATCCTATATCTAATTTGAACCTAGCTAATTTTGATCAACTAGCTTAGGGATTATTATGGTGAAAAATACTGCTCCCTCCCTCCCTATTTTAATCCTCTGTTTGCTTTTCAAAAACTGTCCCTAATTTAAAGCTTACTCTGTTTTTTGGACATTATTACCCTCCCTTCTTTTTCTTATTTACTACCCCTTATCATTAAAGGGCCCACCCAAATATCATTAGCATACCTTTTCTCTTACTTACTTCACTTTTTTCTCCCACTCACTTCACCTTTTTTCCCTAATACAATAATTTACAAAAGTAATCCAACATCATTAATACTACCCTTTTCTTCCACCCACCTTAACTTTATCAGTTTTCTTAGTTTCTGTGTCAGCACCCAAATAGGGCACTAAAATAGGGACGGAGGGAATATATATCAAGGTGCACGGAGATGGATCAAGTATTGTCTGAGACACATATAAAATATGCTAGTATAAAATAGAAAAAAAAAAAAAACAAAACAATTTTGAAAAGAGAAGTAGTTAGGGTTTTGTTGTAATCTTACATACATATATATATATATATATGTAGATGTATATAGTAATTAAGCATATACATGGAACAAGTTGAAGGTACAATTGTCTCATCTTTATTGTGCATGAATATAAGTTCCACCCAGCCTTTGCTACCCATTTGGTGGAGCATTTGGACTTTTGTTGAAAGGAAAAAATAATTTATTTCTTCAATTAAAATCTATGGCCGTTAATAATGGCATGCATATATTGTCGTATCTCATGCAATGCAGTACATGTACATCAAATTTCACTGAGATAATATGTATATATAGTGACAGCTTCCACTCACAGTTCCTTTTTTGTCCTTTGGTAGTTCAATTTATGAAGCACTGATTTCTAATTTGCTTTCAATATTAATTTACTACTCATCTGGTTGGTGGATTCTTATATATTATCGTTAATTGCAAAATTTAGTACTTTTTCCGTCCGGTTCTCCTTGTCTCACTTTCTATTTTGGGTGTCCCACTCTATTTGTCTCACTTTTCATTTAAGAAAATAATTAAGAAATCATTTTATTCACTTTATATCACTTCAAAACCACTTTATATCACATTATGTCACTTCAAAAACACTTTATATGACTTTATCAATTACTACAAAATACTTTATATCACTTGATTAATTACACTAAACACACCCTTTATATCTAATCCCTATTTTCTTAATCTTTGTGCCAGTCTCAAAGGAGATAAGTAGAAAGGGACGGAGAGAGTATAAATTATAATTATCATTTTCGTCGAGGATTGAACACAATTACGATGTAATATATATATATATATATATATATATATATATATATATATATATATATATATATATAAGAAGAAAAAGATCAGGTGAGAATGTTTTTTTTGTGAGAAATGAGAATAAATTTGGACCGTTGATCTTTGTTGATCAATGACCCAGATTTAATGAAGCATTAAGTTACTCTAATTTATGCATTACAATGTCCATGTATTAAGTTACTGCAATTTATGCATTAGAATGTGTATGCATTACATTTATGCAATATATGCATTACTGATGTGATAAAAATGCATGCATTAAAATATATCATTCTCACATTCTCATATAAAAACTATTCTCATCAGATACCTATGGATGAGTTAATATAAAAACATATCCTAATGTGAGAACGTGAGAACATGATTAAACCAATTCGTAATGATGCTTAAATTTATATTTTGGCATGCTTAATAAGATTCATGCTTTTTATATAAATATTAATGCTTACATAAAATCATCCTTGAATCTATATAAATTCATTCTTGAAATAATCTCAACCATAGATCATACAAAGATAATGTTTATATTAAAAAAGATAATCTTATTAAGCATGATAATATATTGATTTAAGCATAACTACGTATTTATTTAAGTAGATTTTCACGTTCTCACATTATGATTAGTTTTTATATGAACCAATCCCTATATATATATATATTCCCTCCTGCCCACTCATATTGTTATCTTCCAAATAAGAAAAATTTCAACTTTTCAAAAATCCTCCAAAAGTGATGGGGCATATCCACTTTCTATCTTTTTACAATTTTTTTTTTTGCTAATCTCCATGTCGAAGAGTAATATGACAATTTGAGCTAGTGGGTCGGAGGGAGTATATGTTATAAAAAATTCATATTGTACATTAATTTCTTATCAATGTATGATAAGTATTTTCCAATCAGATTTATGCATATTATTTTTGAGCTAGGTTCAACATCAAGAAATGGTAGGAATCATGAAATTTGTAAATACTTATTATAACACCCATGCATGTATTTAAGATTTGAAGACTTTGTAGATTTAAAGTTCTGTATTATTCAATTCTGTACAGGTTTCATAAAATACAGCAGATCCACTGTACTAGTACTTGAGAAAAGTTGACAGCTAAACAAGAATAGTTGTAATTTTCATCATTATATAATTTTCAATTCGGTCACTTGTATTGTGATAGTAAAGAAAGATTTTGTGGTGTTGATGTTTGATGAACTGGAATTTGCAAAATGATAGTAGTATATAGTAGAAGAGAAAAAAGGACCACAGTCAGTCACAGTTGGTGGATATATAGTAATGGCAGCATATTTTGGCGTAGAGTGTCAGCAGCACTCTGTGTCTCCTCATTTAGAGATATTGAAGCATATAGGATCTGCATGAAATTTTGATGCCATAATAATTAATTTTTGGTTTTACCATCTACCATGTGATCACCTCATTACACTTGGATGGACCACTAATTTTCCTGATCGATCTTCAACTTCAAGCACCAATTATCTACACACAAACCACCCTTTTTTTCTCTACCAAAAGCTTATGCCGCCCGGACTATATACGGTATACCGACGACGGGTAAAGACTACTATCTCACCAATCTTAACTTATCACACAATTTTACATACAACTATCAACTATGATGCATCATCTCTAGAAACTTGTAGTCATCATGCACTCTACAAACACAAACTCATACTAATATACCCTTTCATCTCGCTATTAATTAATGGCTCACTTTCATTTTCGGATCGTTCCGCTAATAATTGATCGGACCCAAAATGACATAAAATTACCCTTCAAATATGTGGACGATACCATTTTTATATCTTTTATGCAGTACCTTTTTTTTTTTTTTAATCACGTATCCTAATCCAACAATAACGGGCCATTAATAACGGGATGGAGAGAATAGTTGAGAGACCATACAGAAATTAGGTGCATGCAAGGATATAATTATGAAGGCTAAATTGCATATAAATCCCCCACCTTTTATTAATTTCTGATTTATATCCACACCTTTTAAATTATGTGAAAATTCATCACCTTTTAAATTTTCGCAATTTGATACCTCCGACCATTTTCCCCCAAATTAGCGCTGACATGGAATCCGAAAATGTTTACTTGGCAAAACCCCGCGAGAAAACAAACGACGTAATTTTTAAAACTCTTACAGTATTTTGTTTTGTCGGTGCCCTAATACGCATAAATAAATATAAATATAAGTATTTGTGTTTGAGGAAACGACAACGTTTTGTGTTTTTAAAACTACGTTGTTTATTTTTACGTCAGGCTTTTTCATGTAAATATTTCCAAATTCCATGTCAGCCCTAATTTAGGAAAAAATGGAGAATTTATATGCAGTTTTACCATGAATTGATTAATTAGAGCGGTATACGAATAGGAGTTTTAATTAAGAGGGAGAGGGGCGGGGGGTTGGTTTGTGATGAGATTAGGTTGGGATAATTGTTGGGCTTAGCCGACGACATTTGCAGGCCCACCCCCTTTTGCTCTTGTTCCCAATTTGTTTGCCATTAGCCTCCAGTCCCCTCTGCCCCACTATATGCTTCTGTCACTCCTGCATTTTTTTTTCATTTCATTTCTTTTTTCTTTTTGCTTAGCTGATTTGGGGAAAAGACAATTCATTTTCCAAGTGAAAATACGTTCACAACTTATTCATACACGTGTACGTTTAAACCTAGCTAAATTATGTTAGGAAATAATAATCACACAATAACCACGAAAGCAATAAAGGACACACGAGAATTATTTATCTAGTTCGTTACGACAATAATTATGTCTGGGGGCGCTGCCAATTCAGGTATTCATCACTAGAGAATTTAAGATGAGGTTGTATCTACAAACATGTTATTCCGATCTACTCGTGATCTAGTACATTATCGTGCTATTCTGATCTACTCTGATCTAACAAATAATGATACTACTAATCTAGATCTCGCATGGGTGCCCTAGATACACTTGATCTAGGATCTCTGCACACATTACAATTATATCGAGAGAGACTATTTATAACAAGGGAAACCCTAACTAATTTAGGAAAGAACTTGTTGCTCAGGTAATGCTTATAATCTTATTATGATTTTAGGCTACATAACCCAACAAATTATAGATAAAGATCAAGTCAATTACTACTAATTACCACACACCAACTCTTCTTCCGTAATAGTAGTAACTGGTAACATCTCAATCACACACGCACACGCTTCTTACAGTTCATATACTCTAATTAATGGAACTAGTATTGACGTGTATTGAAATAAGACTACAGCCGTTGTTGACAAACTAAGAAATTAAGTTCCTCGAGAATTAATCCAAAGAAAGATCACTTTGGGAGGTGATTCTAGCTAGCTTAGACTATAGTAATTAATTATAATCCTTGTCAATTTAAAATAAGATCGAGAATCCAACTACATTCATTCTTGTGACTTGGAATTCATCACAAGAGTTTAAACTTATCACGTTAGTATTTCATAGGCAAGATCAATGAGCTAGGCTCAATCCTCTTCAATTATATGTTTAAATATTATTAATAAGTTTTAAGTAAAGACTGACGGTAAACTAGCTAATTAATGCAAAACGCTCACTATCGCCGAATTTTTCCAACAAATCGACTATACTAGGTTTGTGCGTAGTTTAGATGTATATTAAACCTTGAAAACATGACTCCTATCAAGTTTTAATGTATATCTAAACTACGTAATATGACATCCTAGGCTAGCAGCTTCACACCCACACATTCGAATTAAATTTGCAACATTAATTAAAGCATATAGTATATATATAGTATTAAATGGGTTGTAGGCCAGTTTAAAAGTTATTGAACTAAGAATCAGATCATTTTGGGCCGACAAAATTTAAACTTGAAACTTTGAAAAAAATTGATTTATGCAGATTCCACGTAAAGGAAGAACGTGTTTATCGTTTGAAACTTGTGCAGGTAGGTGTAGTAGCTAGCTCTAGAATTGCATGTGGTTTTGGCAATGGCAATGGCAATGGAAATCCTAAGTCAAATCAAAGGAAATCAGATGCCATCAAATTATAATCAGCGTCACTAATTTCCTTTTGTGGGGATCTGATGTCTGCCTATTTTTGTAGCTGATTATGCTTCATAAATCTTTTTCCTTTTTTAATCTCTTTTCTTTTATTCTATTTTAATTTAAGGTTTTTCATTTCTGTGGTCATTTCTTCTTGGTTGAAGTTTTGCAAGAAACTTTATGATGTGCACTTTGGTTGGTTGTAATAATGCGAGCACAGTAATTCTTTTCCTTGCCTTTTTTTCTTTTGAAAATGCTCTATAACCCTTTTCATCATAGTTCCTTTACATCAAGTTTTCTTGGACATAGCTATATCAACTTTGGTTCTATGTTTAGTTACGTTCTTGAATTTTTATTTTGTTGCGACCTAGTAATAAACATTGGTGAGTTTTAATAAATATTTATACATATTTTTTCGCAACTCATAGAGGAAATTATGTGTCACTTTTTAGCATCTTTACATGGATTATTCATTCTTCGCAACAAAAACACTCTTATTTGCTCAGGAGCATTAAATGAGTTTTGGTTCTGTTTTTTGGAAGAAGAAAACATTTCGGGGAGAAAAAATGTTAAATTTAAAGATAATGTAAGTGAATGACCGTAAAAGAAATTAAAAAATATTACATGAAATGTATAAAGCCATTTTTATTTGTATTTGAAGATAAAAGGAAAATGTTTTGCCGAATATTCGGAAGTTCAAAGAATAACTGAAGGCAAGAGCATGAAGGTAAAACTTCACCCAACTTAAAGATTTCTCGGCCCAAATAAAGTGAAGGTTATTATTGGGCCTAAACTATATGGCACCTCAACTCTACTAAAATACATTTCTTTTATCTCTCTCCCTTTTCCTTTTTTTTTTTTTTTTTTTTTTTTTTTTTTTTTAAACCATGGGAACCCGCAGCCGCTAGTTTTGGTGCGCACTAGTATAAGTGTGGCAGATTCGACCTATAGAAGTGTTTCATAAGGTTCGAACCTGAGACCTCTCAGTCTCAAACACTCACTTTTACCAATAAACCATACCCAAGCGGACATTTCTTTTCTCTCTCTTTCACTTACATAAAAAGCAAAAATAAACTATAATTGAACTTGTGTTGTGACAGACTAGAGGTACAAATGTTAGACCATGAAGTATAACTATATTATATATCAGTAAGGAAAAATCATAGTAGTTTATGTTAGGAATTGGGTACTTGCTCGTGTAAAAAACAATGAACAATACTTCTTTATTGATGAACTTGAATAGGAACAGAATTTAAAAGTATTACAGAAACTGAAGAACTAATTTTAGAATGAACCGAAGATCGTCCGAAGTAGAACTTCTGCCCGCAAGACGAGAACGCCTCGGTAGTGCTCACGGTAAGGCGGCTCGTCCCCAAAGGTTAAAACGATCTTGACGTCTCGGCTGTAGTAGCACCACAAACAGAACCGAGCTTCGGCGAACTGAACTGGAATGAAGACTGAACTCGTGTATGATATGCTATGCTTATGCAAGAGAGGATTGCTGGAATGAGTGAATTCTGCAAATGAGGATGCTCCTATATATAGCAGCTCTCGATCAAGTGAAGGGACTCTTCGCCATCAATTCAGCCATGATGGCCGGCGGTTTCAGACACCAAGGGTTGCCGGATGTGAAGAGTCTCCGACGGTTACAGCAGCCAAGAGTTTCTGGGCCGATGGGCTTCACACGGGCGGACGGCGGCGACTGCACGGGCGCGTGAACACCCATACACATCCATACACACCAACCCAACAAGTTATTAAGTTCATACAGACATAGCCTTGAATACTAGTCAAATCATCCACATAAAACTGATGTGGGACAACTAACATTTATTATAATTAATAACATGTTAGTTACTACTTCAACATCCAACCTTTAGCATACAATATCTCACTCACCGAAAATCGGTTTAGAGATATTAAATATACCACGTTCATCTACTCACAGCGTAGATTAACATCCAATAAATATTTCAATTAGATAATAAATATTTAATTAACAATATTTATCCTCAAATTAATGGTTAAATATAAACCATTTCCAACAATCCCCCACATGAGTGAGAATGCCAATGCAAAATGAATGCAAATGCAAAGTTCAGTCCTCAAGAGACAATACTGCATTTGACTAGGTGGTTTGTGGCCTTGAACCTATTCATAGTCTACATCATCGAGTATACAAGCGGCATAGTGGTTATGAAAACCTTGAACTAGTCCTCCATGGTGTATACCGAGACAATAATATTGACACAATATCATCTCAATTCCGTCCGTTCTAATGTTTTGTGTCATTTTCGGCCTTGGACACCCCTTTGGATTCATAAGTGTATCAATTGAAGCGGCCCTCACTTCACACTTATATAGGTGACTCTTATTTCCAAGTATCCTACAATACTTGACCTCTCCGAGGTATCCAAGAATCATTAAAATTCATAAGACTTAACCTCACCACGTGTAAGTAAACAAACACTCACTGTTCTCAAAGAATAGGTATGTTCGAGTGTTTAACACACGGATTCTTATAACTTCGTTGTCCCATTGAACCAAGCTCTTGGGATCCTCCAATCTACAAGGTTGGGTATCTGCTATAATCATCCTTAAGATGTGGATTTAACACCCATTCCCTCTAACAGTTTATACATTTGATCTCGATTAATGCTCTTAGTCAGCGGATCCGCTAGATTATCTATCGACCTCACATAGTCAATTGAGATAACCCCACTCAAGATCAAATACCTTACGGTATTATGTCGTCAACGAATATGTCGAGATTTACCGTTATAAAACATATTTTGTGCTCGTCCAATAGCAGATTGGCTATCACAGTGTATCAACACGGATGACACAGGCCTCGTCCAACAGGGAATATCCTCGAGGAAATTTTTAAGCCATTCAACTTCTTCACCAGCTTTATCTAAAGCTATGAATTCAGATTCCATGGTAGACCTTGCAATACAAGTCTGTTTCTTAGACTTTCAAGATACTGCACCACCCCCAATAGTAAACACGTATCCACTCGTAGAAAACGAGTCTTTGGAGTTAGATATCCAATTAGCATCACTATACCCTTCAAGTACAGCAGGCTCTCTTGAATAGTGAATCGCAAAGTTCAGATATCCAATTAGCATCACTATCTCCTCAACACTTTCTCAACATAGTGAGATTGCGATAAAGCAATTCCATTTGGCGTTCTTAGAATCTTAATTCCAAGAATAACGTCAGTCAAACCCATATCTTTCATGCTAAAATTCATACTTAGCATCCTCTTCGTTTTACCAATCACACAAGAGTTACTACCCATGATCAACATGTCATCTACATAAAGACAAACGATAACATAATCGTCACCCATTTTCTTAATATAGACACATTTGTCACTCTCGTTGATCTTGAAACCATTTGACAACATCACTTCGTCAAACTTCAAGTGCCAACGCAAAGGCGCTTGTTTCAATCCATATAAAGACCGTTATAGTTTGCATACCATGTGCTCTTTTCCAGGTACAACAAACCCTTCCTGTTGCTTCATATAGATTTCATTATCTAACTCCCCATACAAGAATGCAGTCTTAACATCCATTTAATAAATCTCAAGATTGGCAAAACAGCAATAGCGAGAAGCACCCTAATAGAAGTAAGTCTCGTCACGGGCGAGTAGGTACCAAAGAAATCATAACCGACTTTTTGTCTAAAGCCTTGAACTATAAGTCTGGCCTTATATTTATCAATAGTATCATCAGACTTGTACTTCTTCTTTAGAATCCACTTGCATCCTAATGCCTTACAGCCTGGTGGTAGTTCAACTAACACCCAAGTGTGATTAAGCATAATAAACTCAATCTCGATGTCTATAGCTTCTTTCTACAAAGCCGCATCCGAACCAGATAAGGCTTCTTTTACGGATACCGATTCACCGTTTAGCATTAAAACGACGTAGTCCGGTCCATAAATCTTTGCTTTCCGTACTCTAGTACCACGTCTAGGCTCATTCACAGGCATAGACCTAAGTCGCTTTCTATTCAGCGGTCCATGGAACACCGGATTAGAACTAGATGCAACATTTCCATCTATGGGTTCAGAACTCATAGGCTCATCTACAAGTTCAGAACTTGTTGCTTCATCCTCAACTCTCTTGCTAGAGTTAGGATCAACCTTATCCTTATTAGGATATATGTTCTCAAAGAATACAGCATTCCTTGATTCCATCGTCGTACCCACATGAATGTCAGGTACATCCGATTTGTGTACAACAAACTGATACGCGCTGCTGTTTAGTGCATAACCAATAAAGATACAATCTACCGTTTTAGGTCCAATTGTAACTTGTTTTGGTAAAGGCACTTCAACCTTCGCTAAACACCCCTACACTTTGAGGTATTTATACGAAGGTTTCCTTCCTTTCCAAAGCTCATAGGGAGTCATAGGGAGTCACGTCCTTCCCTTTGAATGGAATCTTGTTCAAGATGTAGTTGGATGTCAAGACAGCTTCCCCCCCACATGTTCTGGGGTAATCCCGAATTAATCAACAAGGCGTTCATCATCTTTTTAAGAGTACGATTCTTACGTTCAGCAACACCATTTGATTGTGGTGAATAAGGAGCAGTCGTTTGATGGATTATACCACTTTCGTTGCATAATTCAGCAAACGGAGCAACATACTCTCCACCTCTATCACTTCTAACCATTTTGATTCGGCTGCCAAGTTGATTTTCGGCTTCATTCTTGAAGTTTCTAAAAGCTTCAATAGCCTCATCTTTACTTCTTAACAAGTAAAGGTAACAATACCTTGTGCAATCGTCAATAAAGGTAATAAAATACCTTTTACCACCTCTAGTTTGCACAAATTTTAAGTCACCCACATCGGTGTGAACAAGTTCTAGAGGTTTAGTGCTTCGTTCAACCGACTTAAACGGTAACTTAGCCATTTTTGCTTCAACACAGACTTCACACTTGTCTTGTGTCTTAGATAAATCAATATTTAACAAGTCCATGTTAGCAAGTCTTTTTATAGCATTTAGATTTACGTGACCAAGTCTACAATGCCATAGATCAGAACACTCAAGCAAGTAAGCAGAAGTAGTAGCTTTATTATCATTAGCAACTGCCTTAGAAGGCTTACAAGTACGCACACTTAACTTGAACATATCATCAACAATATGACCTTGTCCAAGAGTCTTGCCAAATTTACGTATGATTACAAAATCACTACGAAGATCTATATCAAACTTAGCCCTAACTAGTTTGACACCCGACACTAAATTCTTGCGGATTGTCGGAGCATGCAGCACATCCTTCAAAGTTATCTCCACACTGGAGGTGAGTTAGAGTACAACAGTTCCAACTCCAAGAACAGGTGAGGTACGATCACTCGCCTCGGTGACAAAGCGGTCTTGAACTTCCTTATAGGTATAGAACAAGTCCCGGTTCATACAGATATGAACAATCGCACCTGTGTCAAGAAACCAAGTAACAAGATTAGGGTCCGAAACATGGTTTACCTCGGTGATCATGGCAACAAGGTTGTCTTTGTCCCAGGTGTCGTAGTCTTTTTGGACATGGTTGACCTTGCCCTTTCCCTTCTTCTTCGGCAGACGACAGTTCTTCGCCATATGTCCGGGCTTTATCACAATTGTAGCACGTTCCAGTGAACTTGGTCGGAGGTGCCACTTCTTTTCCTTTGCCTTTGGCAGGATAAGGACGCTTCTTAGAAGGTCTGCCCCTACCATCGGTCAAATTAGCCTTAGCCTCCATTGGAGCTTTGGCCTTCAAATCTTGATCACGGACTTGAGCTTCGGTTTGAAGCTTAGCCACCAACGTCTCAAGGGACATCTCCTTTCGCTTGTGCTTAAGGTATCCCTTGAAGTCCTTCAAACTTGGTGGTAACTTGTCAACCAAGAGCGCCACAGTATACGCTTCGGGCAGAGGCATCCCCTCGGAATGAACATCGTGTATAAGAGTTTGGAACTCTTGTACTTGAGGCATCATAGGACGATTGTCCACCATTTGGAATTCAGTGAGCCTCGTCACTACGAACTTCTTCGTGCTAGCAGGATTAACACGGTACTTCAACTCAAGAGCATCCCAAATTTCTTTGACGGTCTCCTTGACGTTGAACACATTGAACAAGCCATCATCAAGCCCGTTCAACAACATATTCCGACACAGATAGTCGGAATGCACCCAAGTATCGTAGTTAATACGAACTTGCACATTCTCCTTGTCCTCAGCTGGGACAGGAAGTCTTTCGTCACGCAGGAAGCAAGCAAGCCCCATTGTGGTGATGTAGAACATCATCTTTTGGGACCATCTTTTGAAGTCAGTTCCCGAGAAAACAGGAGGTTTCTCGGCGATCGGCATAAGCCTAGCAGCAGGTTGGACTGGAGCCATAGTTGAGCTCGAGGAGCCAATGGTTCCAGAAGTGGTGGAGGAAAGAGTGGTAGCGCCGGTGCCCGGATTGGTAGACATTTTTCAGCAGTATTTGAGGTTGAACTTCAGTTTTGAACAACACACGAACAAGTAACTTTCGTTATTCTCGTCTTGCGATTGTTAGGAATTGGGTACTTGCTCGTGTAGAAAACAATGAACAATACTTCTTTATTGATGAACTTGAACAGGAACAGAATTTAAAAGTATTACAGAAACTGAAGAATTAATTTTAGAATGAACCGAAGATCGTCCGAAGTAGAACTTCTGCCCGCAAGACGAGAATACGCTCCGGTAGTGCTCACGGTAAGGCGGCTCGTCCCCAAAGGTTAAAACGATCTTGACGTCTCGGCTGTAGTAGCACCACAAACAGAACCGAGCCCGAGCCCGCCCGTCCGAACGGACGGAAGGCGGCGTCGTCGTCGGCGGCGGCGGCGCGCGCTTGTGTATGTGTGCGCGCGCGTGAACACCCATACACATCCATACACACCAACCCAACAAGTTATTAAGCCATACAGACATAGCCTTAAATACTAGTCAAATCATCCACATAAAACCGATGTGGGACAACTAACATTTATTATAATTAATAACATGTTAGTTACTACTTCAACATCCAACCTTTAGCATACAATATCTCACTCACCAGAAATCGGTTTAGAGATATTAAATATACTACATTCATCTATTCACAGCGTAAACATCCAATAAATATTTCAATTAGATAATAAATATTTAATTAAAAATATTTATCCTCAAATTAATGATTAAATATAAACCATTTCCAACAGTTTATGATACGAGAGTAGAAGTTTTATACCGAGATAGTGCACTAGATTCACATTTATATGTTGCACTTTAGTATGCCAACGCAGAGAGACACTCCTGTGCATACGTCTGCACACTTATGCACGGAACCCAAATCGCCCGACCCGTCCCATGCGCTCCGCCGACCCGCGCGTGGGTCTCACGCGCTACAGTAATTTTTTTTTTAATTTTCCAGTTTTTTTTTAATTCCAGATTTTTTTTTCCCGGCGGAGCCTTCGACTCCGCCTTCGCTCAAATTACTAAAATAAGGATAATCGGCGGGCAACATTTTGGACTTTTACAGTTCGCTGCGAAGTCTTCGGCTCCCCTCGCTCGCGTCTTGAGCAAAGAAGAAGTGGTAAAAAAAAAATTAAAAATAAAAAAAAAACTGGAAAATTAAAAAAAAAAAAAGAACTGGCCAAAGGATGATTTGACCAGGTCAAACGGGTCGGGATGGAACGGGTCAGATCAAATGGACGGGTGTTCTATGGTGGAACAATTACACCAAAAATTTTATCGCCAACGCAACATTCCGATATTAAAATTTTATTCATATACCATATTTGAAAGTTTGTCCGAATATCATGATTATATTTTACAATTTTTTAATATCATAGTAGTATTTTCAAATATCGGCCCAAAGATAAAAAGAACATTTTCAACAATGGTACTATCTAGAAAGTGACTTCCAATGTTCTTTAAATTGTTCAGATATATATTTCGAACCAATAAATCTCAAATAAAAAAATAAATAAAAACATCCCAAAGATAATAATCTGCATAAATCCCAACCAACGTCCCTTTCCTTAAGAATGACTAGTTCACTACATTTATGTTAGTAATTGATTCGATGTTCTGTTATTGATAATTATTTATTTATTCTCATTCATAGTAACATATGTATATAAATGTTCTATAATTCATCTATCAAAAAAAATATGTAGATAGAAGTTTCTATGAAATTGGTTAAATAATTAGTTAGTATTTAGAAATTCAAACAACCAGATGGATTAGCTTTCGGTCCAATTACAGAAACAATATTGAATGTTTTGGGTCCTATCAATTACTTTCAAATTCAAACAAACATGTCAACAATTATTCGACTATCTATTTTTTCTCAATTAAATAACGATATTTTTATAAAACCCTGTTCGGCGCACCAAAGCAAAAGCGGTTGGAACAAAGTGGACCCCAAAAGGCAAAAGCATATGCATTGACAGCGCTACCCCTAACGTAAAACGACAGCGTAGCACCTGAAATCTGCTGATTACGGCGTCGTATAGTTTGCCGCTCGAAACATTCTAAGTAGAGGACACACACGTCATTCTGAGAAAACCTTGCTACAAAACCGTCCAAAGAGAAGTGGATGCAACTCGAATTTCTTTCGCATTTGCTCCAAATTTCGTTTTGCAGTTACAAAGGCTGTTAGGTACGATTGCAGTTCATCAGACTTGCAGCGCAGAAATTTATTTCTTTCTTCTTTGGTGAAAGACGCAGACGATGATGATGATGGTGAATGGAGAGGAGGAGGTAGTTGAGGTTGAGGAGGAGTCGACAGAGGAGGGCGGCGAAGCGGCGGCAAAGGGGAAGGTGCGGGGGCCGTGGTCGCCGCAGGAGGACGCGATTCTGAGCGGACTGGTGAGCAAGTTCGGGGCTAGGAATTGGAGTCTGATCGCCCGAGGAATTCCGGGGCGGTCGGGGAAGTCGTGCCGCCTCCGCTGGTGCAATCAGCTCGACCCCGCCGTCAAGCGCAAGCCCTTTACTGGTAATCTTTTCTTTTGTTTTTATCAAAACATTTAGTTTTTGTTACGGATAGTCTTTTCTCAGTGCAAGCGGATCAATGGCTTTTCTGGGTTTAGTGTCTGTTCTGTTTTGTGTATGATTTTTGCTGTTTCTGAGGTAGTGAGATTCGGCTGTCTTGGCTTGATTAATGCTGGCGGAATGTGGTTGTGCAGTCTTTTTTTTGTGCTTGATTAGTCAAGTTTGTTTGTGGTTTTCGGTGCTGTTCGTCTCACTCTCTGTCGTGTTTGAATGATTCACTCGAAAGAAATGAGACTGGTATTTGAATGTCGATTTTGATGTTTTTCTTGATTTTGCTGTTTTTTTTTTGGTGAGTTTCGGCTCTCGTTTCCTGATTGATGTTGGCAGAATGTGGTTACACTGTTCTGTTTATGTGCGTTCGGAGGGGATAATGGCCAAGTTTGTTTATTGTTCATGTTGCAGGAGGTGTGAGCAACTTCGCGTTTGTGAATTCTAATAAATGCTTAGACAGTTTGTTCTGCTTCTTGTGTTTGTCTCGTATGTGTTTGAGCAGTCGAATTGAATACATTAGACAGTTTTTTTATCAACGTAAAAGCTGCTGACTTATAAGCTTGCACGTTGCTGGTTTATGTGACTTTAATGTTTCCCGTGTAGTTAGTGCTTTTCTTGTCCATGATGATCCAGTATTTCTTTCCCAGTCTCATATAGTGAATATGAGGAAAGAGTCTAGTAGAAAAAAGAGGTTAGTTTGACTGTCGATATGTACTCATTATCTTGTAGGATATTATGAAGTCTTCGTGAATTCTGAAGAAGTTGTGTATGTATTCTTTAAAATTTGCATTATAGTTATATCTAAAGTGACAATTCATCAACAACAATTAGCCAACGCTCAACGCTCAGCTGACTAACTAATGAAATGACAATGAAAGCTTCTTTGCCGTGAACAATGACTTGACTGGAACAACTTATAGATTTTAAAGCTTACCAGGTTACTATCTCCAAGTTGTTCTTTTCTGAATCTCGCTGTATGGATTTCAATGAAGGTGAGAATTGGATACTAAACATAATTGGGTTTGTAGGAAGGTGATGAAGAAGCATTTTAATGTTCTATAATCACTTTATGTGAAATTCAATACTGTGTGATACATGACCCTATTTGACCTTAAGTTTTCGTGGTCAAGCTATGCCTCTCCACTAGTTCTTCTGGAGTTAAAACTGTAAATTTGCCTTAAAAATTATGTTTTGGTTTCTTCTGGTATTGGAAGTTGCCAATGGAATTTTCGCTGTCTGACGTAAATTGAGCACTTCTACTTGCATGTGCTGGAAGGGAGAAGCTATTCTTCTGTGGTTCTGCCCTGCATATTTTTCTTCAAAATTAGGCTGTGGAATGAGTTTCATGTTTGCATATTGTGTTTGTACTTCTACAGATGAAGAAGATCGTATGATTCTAGACGCGCATGCAGTTTATGGAAATAAATGGGCTTCAATAGCAAAACTTCTCCCAGGAAGAACAGACAACGCTATAAAAAACCATTGGAATTCTACATTAAGACGTAGGTGTGTGAAACTCACGAGATCAAATCCAGCAGCTGACCAGATGTCACCTGATACGAGCACCAACTGGATGAAGGCATCTATAGAAGGAGCCCCAACCGGTCTGCCTCTCAACTCACTCAAGTCCTCAGAGAAAGCAGAAATGATGATGTCTTGTCAACCAAAATCACCCACAGACGAAACTCAGACCACTGCAAAATATCATGCTCATGGACCAGATCAACCCATTGTATCTGGTGGTTCTGTAAAATCATTAAGGTCATCAGAAACCGAGGACATGAGATTGATGGTAGATCAACCAAAAGAGTATGAAGGCAATACATTTACCTCTGCAAGCAGTTATTTTATCAACCCAACTCCAGTTACAGTTGAAACTATTCATCATTCTGCTCAAGGGACACAACCTTTTGTCTCTCGCCCAGTTGCAAAAGTTGGTGCGTTTAATGTTTATAAATCTTCTCCCCATGACAGACCGCTCTCAAGAACAGCTCCAGCACAGGAATCGCTCATACAAGCATCCGAGTTTCTTGATGGTGCATGTGCTGAAACCACGATCCCATCAAAATGTGGCCATGGTTGCTGCACAGCTTCCACGGGCCATTCTTCTCATGGATCATTGTTGGGACCAGAATTTGTTGAATATGAACAACTCCCCTCTTTATCAAGTCGGGAGTTCATGGCTGTGGCGGCGGATTTGAATAACATTGCCTGGATCAGAAGTGGTCTTGAGAATACGGGGATGGTTGCAGGCAATGCCGATAGCTCAAATATGAATGCAAGGACCTCTGTGTTTATGAACATGGACGAGAACATGAGAAACGATCAGTTCTTAGTTGAAGGAAGAAACCTATTTACTGGCATGGTGAGAGAAGTGGGATCGACCCAAATGACAATGCCAACATTCAATTTGCGAGCTCAAGTTGAAGGTTTGAGCTGATGCCGTTGAATCATTTTTCCGTTGAATCTTGTTTTTAGAGTTTTTACAAGTAGTGAACACCCTTCGTATTTGAAATGCACGCGAGCAGGCAAGAATTGTGCACCATCTTTCAAAGGGTATTTGAAACGATGCCTCGGAGAAGATCAAGAAATTTTGTTAGCTGATCTCTACATGATATATATTCAGCAAATGTTTTTGACAGCAGTGGCTTTATCAGTCAGTCTTGCAGTAATGTTAATGTTCTATGTATAATAGTCTCTCACCTTTCCAAATTTTATCTTGATTCATAGATGCCTTCATCCAGTTGATAAAGTATGATAAAGTTGTATTATGCACGGGATATATACTGGTGAAATGAATCTCGAGTTTTGATAAGTATTATGACGGACAATTAAAAGTAATTTTTGCCTTTTTTTTCGTTAAATCCGCATCAATGTAATTTTTTTAATGATAATGAGGAAGAAGGAAAAGTGATTCACTAATTAGGAAAGAAAAGAAAAAGAATAGTGATTCACTATAGGAAAAATAATAATTGAGGCACACCCACCCTTCAATTTTTTTCCTTAATGCCGATTTTGACATTTACCAAATAGTATCACTATATATTTTTTCTCCTCCTCGTGGATACTAAAAAGTAAATTGATACATGATGAGCCATACCATAATGCACATGAATCTCGATTAAAAATCAAAACCTAACGACATTGGAATGGGACAGTTCCATTACTCTCATTTGCTAATAGGTCCCATCTTTTGGAATTAAGTTATTGTAGGATATAATATCTTATCATAATTCAGATATCATCGATTTGATAGGTATTATACGTAATGAATTTCATTTTGTTTGTTTTCAAATAGAACCTTATGGTAATGTATTTGAATAAGAGCATTAATAGGTTGGATGCATTGCACTTTAATCAATAACACACGAAATTACTAAACATCTTCCTTTCCATTCGATTCCAGTTTTTCTTTTGACAGCAATTATCAGAAATCTTTTTTTTTTTTTTTTTTCTCATTCTTCGTATGTCTTAATTAAATACTTACATATAGGCACACTTAATATAATCCATGCAAACCATTTTAATGGTCGGGAAAGAAAAACAAAAGTAAAATATTACTGAAAATAATTGTCACTAAAGCCTCGACTCTGGAGGCTGCAGCCCACCCATAAAGGGAAATAAGAAAGAGAGCGGCAAACTTTTTTTTTTTTTTTTTTTTCCTAACAAAATAATATGTGAGCGATATTGAGATTAGTGTTGTATTGTTGCGTAGTTTTTCATGTCCACACTTGATATTATATTATTATTAGTACTTTAGTAGTATCTCTTATAGTAGTAGTACGAGTTTATTTTGCTCACTATATTTTATAAAAAATAATATAAATAGTTCGGTAAATGGTCGTATATTCATATAAGACGAGTGCGCAAATCTGTTATCGGTTGGAGGTGCGTGTAGCGAAAATCATCTCTACTCCTAACATAATTTGTGTCGAAGAATTGGAAAAGAATTGCCCAAAAATATCCGCAACAATTTCGCCGCCTTTTACCAGTATATGACGACTACTGTACTATTTCTCTTTCTCCTCCTCCTCCTTACCGACGTTTCTCTTCCACTGCGTGTTTTTCTCTTTACAGACAGCTGATTATTTGTTCCTCTTATTTCTTTTGGGCTGTCTTGTTCCCTCCTGCTTCTGTCCCATCAACTGACAGACTATATGGAGCGACTACAGTAGCTTCCTCATAACAATAATACACCCTGAGAGAGAGAGAGAGAGAGAGAGAGAGAGAGAGAGAGAGATGTTGATTGTTTTATACTAGTAGCATTTACATGAAGAAGATTCTTAAGCTGCGCTTATTCAAAGATGTCAACTTTACAACAGCCCAGTGATGCCGATTTAGAATCACAAACTGGTTGTGACAATGGCGGAGGCGCAAGTGGCCGCCGCCAAAGTGACGCCGTCAGCGGAGGCGGCGAACAACGGTTGGTGGATGCTGCAATCGAGATTGTTGGAGTGGGGGAAAATAACAATGGTGATAAGAAGGAGTCGGAGAAGAGGCAATCCAGTGTGTCGGAGTGTACGGTAGAGATTGTGGATCTGGAAGCTGGAGCCCAGGAACCCAAGCTGCATTTGGCCAAAATTGAGAGGGATTGTAGGATATGCCACCTCAGCATGGATGCAACCAATCAGGATTCAGGCTTTCTCATCGAACTGGGCTGTTCTTGTAAGGAAGATTTGGCTGCTGCCCACACTCAATGTGCTGAAGCCTGGTTCAAGATTAAAGGAGACAAGTAAGTTCATTCACTATATTCTTTCAACTTTTCATCTTTCATCATTTTCATCCCAATTTTTTTAACTCCCACTATTTGTATGATACTTTGGTACTTTTATCTTGATTTTGACTTTGTGCAAGTTTTTTTTTCCTGATTGCTTTGTATTTATTGAAGATTTCAGGTAGAGCTGTTTGTGCTTTGCTTCTGGTCTTTGTATATTTAGTTGCTGAATTGGGGATTGATGAAGTGTTATGTTCTTCATGTTTTAGGTTTCCATATTTCTGTATAATTATTTAAGTAGAAAGCCGAAAGGTTCACCATAAGGAAGATAAATTGGAAATTCTTCTTTGGGTCTTTTGTAACTTTAACTTTAAATAAGAGAGAAAGGCTATTCTGGTGTTGGACAAAAGAGAAAAGGGGGAAATAATTTGGGAAAAGAAAAGCACGAAAGCTTGGCTATATGGGCCGCAAAGATTCTCTGATTTAGAGACAAAGATGTAATGTAAACACTAGGAATGGATTGATAGTGAACTACTTGTGTGTTATATTTTGAGCATCTAATCTTCTCTTTCAATCATGGGCTTGTTACTTTGATGTTTTGCCTTTTCTTATTATTGTAGATGTTTAGAATTCCATAACGTAATAATCAGTCAGGAAAATTGAGTTATTTGTTGTGGTTTACTTACCTAAAATCTTGAATCTGTACATAGTATGCTGAATCATTCTGGCATTAAAAACCTTAATCATACTATTCTATGTTCCCTCTCGGCTTTTATTCTCATCACAAAGTATGATTCGTTTGCATACAATGCACTAGCATCTCTTATCCTAAAAATATCAGTGATTTCTTGCATGTGGAATCAGCATCTCATCTGACCATATTGGTTGTAGGTTGCTAGTATTAGAATGAGGTGTATCTGGATTGAAATTGAATATTTTTTATCGGCGGTCTACTGCATCCTTGTATCTTTTGATCAGCTGGTCTTTCTTGATAGTATATTCTTAAGCCATTGCATAATTTTGCTAAAAGGGCTTACCTAGATCCAATGTCAACGAAATCTAAAAGCTTTAGTAGTAGGGACACAATGTAGAAGAAAGTGGAACTGTGGAAATACAGCTTAAGGCCCAACCAGAAGCAGAAGACATATAATTTGTTGATTGTGTGGACTATATCTCTGTTACGTATGCTATGACGAAAAAACGCACACACTAGAAACCCCTCAGCTAGCTGAATATATCCTTTCGAGAATCACCAGGCAGAAAAAGCTTTTTTGCCCTGGAGAGAATTTGCTTTTTAGCATTTCAAGTTAAAAGCCTCTTCATTATTATAAGAGTTGTGAAATTTCAGATATCTCTAATTTGTTGCTGTAATAGAGTTTTGGATTTGTCTTTGAGTTTTATTTATTTATTTATTCTTAGATCAATTACAATCAGTATTAGTTACTTGTTGCTTTGATTGGTTATTACAAGGAGCCTAGTTCCTGATATGAATAGCAACATAAACACGCTAAATGTGGATGTTAACTTCCTCTGATATCTTTCACTATGTAATACTTCCTCCACCCTTGAATAAGTGTCCCGAGCCGCAAAAATTATTGTGCCCAAATAAGTGTCCTATCGTAGATTTCTATGCAAAATTTAGGAGAAATTGTCATATCTTTGACTCAAGGTAAAAGGTTTACCTTTTCAGTTTTCAATGCAATAATTAGGGGTAAAATGGAGAATGATCTTGCCCACTATCTTGGTATATGTTTTTTGGTGGCTCGGGACACTTATTTGAGGACAGAGGAAGTATCTCATAACTGAGACTTGGCGTGGATGGAATCTTTGTAGTTTAGTTTTTTGATTGGTTGATCATGTCAAAGTATCTTGAAGAAAAAGGACAACTGAATTTTTCGTCAATTCCCTGTAAATAACTTCCAAACTTGTTCAGTGCTGATTGTTCTAGGTGATCGGAAATGTACAAGTATTTCTTTTTAAGCAAAAGAGAGAAAGAAAGAGCAAACAAAATGACAGCATCCTTTAAAAAAAAATGAAGATTCATGTTTGTTTTGGTCTGATCCTTACAGTTGTGGTTCTCTTAGATGTTGATAATGTCCATTAAATTTGATGTATTTTTTGTGATGTACAGAACCTGTGAGATTTGCGGATCCATTGCACAAAATGTGGTTGGTGTAACCGAGGCTGAGCTGGCAGAGTCATGGAATGAAACGAGTGATGCTGCTGGCGCTGCCGCTGCTGCAACATCCTCGGTCTCATCTCAGTCGCGGAACTTCTGGCAAGGCCACCGGTTTCTCAACTTTTTGTTAGCGTGCATGGTGTTTGCGTTTGTCATTTCCTGGCTTTTCCACTTCAATGTACCGTCTTGAAGCTTACAAAGGTGCTCGAATTATGAACCAGTAAGTACCTTTAGTATGCTGCGATCTCCATCAGCCCATGCCATCTTGTACATTAGTGATAGAGGAACAATTGTAATTTTATGTTGCGCAAGTCAAGTTTATAAGCTATTATTGTCTGCAGCTGCAGTCTCTCTCTTGTAATATAGAATCGAGGCAGTGAAATTTCTGTAAACGCCTTCCCCTCTGTTTATGTTTCTAGTTTTGGTGGAGTTGTTGGTGTGACTGGTAGCTGCATTGTTAGCTAGCTAGTCCTCTAAAGTTGGAGCGGCATCTTCAAATGTTACAGCTTTTGAGAGAGAGAGAGAGAGAGGTTTGTAATTGTTTGGTGGTGGTGGAAGTGGCCTTCAACATCAAATTTTGCGTGTATTGTGTAAGCAAACACGCACATATGATATGTGTGCGTATATATTGTGTTATGATGTTCGATTCATGTTGTTGGGGGCTGATATTTAATCAATGAGGTACATTCTGATGCTACTGGTCAACTTTTCGGAGTTGACTTTAAAAAATTATAATCCCTCCGATTCATTGAAATTGTCATGTTATTGTTCGTCATGAAGATTATAAGGGTAAAAAATAGATTGTGGGTAGGTCTCATCACTTTTGAAGTATTAAAATTTTCCTTATTTAGAAGATGATAATATGAATGAGACGCGTAAATAAGGAAAAAATGATAATATCAGTGGGTCGGAGTATATATGTATTTTTTTAATTTTTATAAATTTTAATTGAGAATTAATAAATTCTAATTAAATATTAATAAACATTAACTGTGATTACTAACTTCTAATTGTAGGAGTAATAAACCATAATTGAGAATTAAAGAAAAAAAATAAATAAAGTTTTTTCAATGAACAAAATTAATACTCCCTCCGTCCATTAATTCTGTACCCACTTACCCCATTTCATCTGTCCATTAATTCTGTACCCATTTGTATAAAAGTACTCATCTACCCTTACTAATTCATGTTATTTTCTACCATTTGCCATTTGGACTCACACCTTTATTCCACTAACTACCACTTTATCACTACCTTTTTCACTATGGGCCCACCACTAACAACCTTTATTCCACTAACTACTACTTTATCACTACCCCTCAAAAATAACTTTATCCCACCAACTCCACTTTATCAGCTTTTCTTAAGCTCCGTGCCAGCACAAAATGGGTACAGAATTAATGGACGGAGGGAGTAGAAGTTAGAGAAAGAAACTAAAAAGGCAGACGTGTATACAGAAAATTAAATGGAAAAGTAAAAGGTATCTGCATTTATATATGTCCGATATATAATTGTAAAATGGCATGCGCCCTCGAGTTGTAGGTGAGTTTTGTGTGATTGGTAGCATATGAGATTTTGTTTAGATGAAATCGAGTTTGATAACAACTCAATATGAAGCGGAAGAGTAAGGGGAAAGTATCAAATCTATATCTATACTACAATAAAAGAGGGAGTTGAGACTAAAATTACCATTTGTGTCATTTTCCCGCTAAAATCATCTAAGTGGGTATTAGGTCAGTACTTATTTCTTGGTTAATCACTATGAACCATCGCATTTCGATTTTCAAAGTAAAGTTGACCACTTGTGATTATTTATTTTTAATATTATACTGCTTTGTATTACTTATGTGCAACCTAAGTTTCTAAATAAATTTCCCCCTATTTTCAACCTTAAATGTATGTAAAACTTTTGAATTTTTTTTAATTTCCTTCTTTATAAAAATAAAAAAATTCAGTTTTAGAAACCCCATAAATATATATATTTATGCTTCCGTAAAATATATTGTGTATCTATTTTTTCGTAATGTTTAAAACGTAATACTCCTATTTGTCACTGTTATTCCTAAATATATCCCTATTTTTGTACTTAAATATATATACATTATTATATACTTCTTTCTTGCATGAAATTTTATAATGAATACACTTTACTTCTTATTCGTTTAATTTGATAATTTTATAATTAGTACTACTATCTTACATATTTTTATAATGCATCCCACCGTGCAATGCACTGGTTGCACGGGTGCATACTAGTGTAGGCTGCCCGCAGCGGCGCACTCGCTGTATTTGCGAGCTTCAATCCTGAGCTCACACATTGTTGGCGAGCTCGGAGCTCGTGAGCGTGCGCTCTACATTTCGAGTTCGAGCTCGAGTGAGCTCACCGACTTCAGCATACACGTGGCGACTGCTAATTGGTCGGATTGCTAGCCGTTGCGACAGCCAGCGGTCGTCAATTCAATTTTTTTTTTTAATTCTCTTATTCTCATCTATAAATATAACCCTTCCCAACTCATTTGATATACCATTCTCTTCACTCTCTCTAAATTCTCCACATCAATCTTCAATTTCTTGTTTATTTCGATCGCGTTTCTTCAAAATCATGTCGGGTGACGACGATTATTTTCGCAAGAATGGAAGAAATGCAAGAGTTTGCTTTCAAAACCACCACCTTGTTCGGTGGAATCATCACGATGGCCGTCGAAGTCATCATCGCCAGAGAAGGAGAGGAGGCAAAATCGGAGGCCGAACAAAATGCAAAGAGAAAAAGAAAGGTCGTGCATTGTGACCACCTTGATGCTGAGACCCGTCTTAATGCGGATTACTTCGACGACTTTTCAATGTGGGGCGAAGACGTCTTCTGCCGCCGATTTCGTATGAGCAAAAAACTATTCCACACAATCTACAAGGTAGTGGAGGCTCGAGAACCTTATTTTCAACAGCGCGCGGATGCAATGGAGAAAATGAGGTTCACTGCACTCCAGAAATGTACGATGGCGTTGCGGCAACTTGCAAATGGCTGCTGCGCTGATCAATACGACGAGTATCTACAGACACGGGTCGGTAATCGCTTGATTATTTTTGTCAGACGATCATATCTGCATTTGGCGCAGAGTATTTACAATTGCCAAACACGTCTCACTGCGTACGGCTTCTGCAAATGCATGAATCGAAGCACGGCTTCTCTGGCATGTTTGTTATCATTGACTGCTTGCATTGGCAGTGAAGGAACTATCCGTCTGGGTGGAAAGAAGCGTACACAAACCAGAAGAAGGGGCACCCAAAGGTCATGCTTGAAGCCGTTGTTTCTCAAGATCTATGGATTTGGCACGCATTCTTCGGTGTTGCCGGCTCAAACAATGACATCAATGTGCTCAACCAGTCGGGTGTGTTCTAAGATCTTCTACAGGGAAAGAGCCCAGCGGTGACTTTTTTTCTCAAACGACACTCATCACAAAATGGGCTACTATCTTGCTGACGGTATTTATCCATGTTGGCCGACCTTTGTGAAGACTCTCCCGTGCCCGACTAAACCGAATAGATGTTTATTTGTGAGGAAACAAGAAGCCGCACGCAAGGATGTGGTAAGAGCCTTCGATGTTCTCAAAGCTCGTTGGGCTATAATCAGTAGGCCGGTGCATTCGTGGTTCCGAGAGACTCTATGAAACATCATGTATGCTTGTATTATCTGGCATAACATGATAGTTGAAGATGAGGGCGATTAATTGGAGCCTCGACGAAGAATCAACCTCTACAGGCGAAGTCAATACGAGTCAAGGAGCCCCTCCAAGCTTTCGTGAGTATTTGAAGCGGAAAGAAGTCTTTCGAGATCAAAGAGCCCACGCAAAGCTCGAACATGATTTGATCGAAGAGATTTGGACACGCTTCGAAAATTAATGTAATTTTTCTATTACTAGTATAAGTAACGTGTACTCGCACGTTAAAAAAAATGATTCTACTAAATAAATATTAATGAGTTAATTTATATTTAGTTTATTTTTAATTGAATTTTTTGCAATTTCTCAAAATTTAGTATTCGATCACTAATGAAAAAAAAATAACCATAAAAATATATTCTTGTAAAGAGCACTCTCGTTATTTCTTGTATTGTTGACCTTCCATGAATTATACAAGTACTGTAAGTGATAAAGTTCTATGTATGCCCAAATATAATAACTATTATTTACATTTTAATTCAATTATTTTTTTAGTGTCATTATAAAAGTGCTAATAAATTTTCATTATATCAAAAAACTGAATATAAATTTTGCGTAGTCTCTTAAAACGTTAAAAACGAAATTAAAATATCAATAGTTTAATTTCAATAGAATTTTTTCATCTAAAAGATAAATTATATGAATATCTAAAATTGAAAAATATACTAATTATTTTAAGCGAAAATGTCAATTTAAAAACTATGCGTACTACACCCTCCGTTCACGAAACGATGCCCCATTTGGTGTCTGACACGGAGATTAAGAAAGCGGATAAAATTATTTTGAGTGAGTAAAAGTTAGAGAGTAGAAGTAATGAGATCATGACAAAAACACAGTGGCAATTACTTAAAAGAGGTGATATTGACCAAAAAGTAGAAATAAAATTGTTGGGATGAGTAAAAATAAAGTTGATGTAATTTGAGGTCATCAATGGCAATGGGTAGTGATTTTAATAAAGTAACAAGGGGATGATGGTAAAAATAACGAAACAGAGTATTATTTGGTGAATACAAATAAGAGATGAAACATGGTATCATTTCGTGAACGGATGAAGTATTTATTTTATTCTTTTAAAAGTGTACAATCTTCAAAATTTTGATATACTTTTAATATTCTTACTAAGTTTATGTTTGTGCATCGCAAATACTATTTATCTAGTTTAATATAATTGAAAAAAAATTGCATAGAATTAACACTCAAAGTATTACTCCCTCTATCCACGAAATGGTTACCACATTGTGGACGACACAGGTTTTAAGAAAATAGTAGGTAGTAGTGAATTATAGTAAGTATTTTTGTGAGTGGAGTAAGAGCCTCACAATAAATGTGAGTGGAGTAGCAAAAGTGGCAGTCATTTCGTTGACAAACTTAAGTGGCAAAAGTGACAACCATTTTGTGGACGGATGAAGTAATTTTAATCAAACCATTGTAAATAAGCCGATATAATATATGAGTTATGCTCGAAATTTATGATCTCTAGCTTAATTTGACTTGATTATACCCATTTCTATAAAATCAAGATCTAATATACAGCTGAAATTGTTATCAGCAATAAGAATTCAAGAGTATATGAAAATGATTTAATTAAATACTAAATATACTACTTAATTCCTAATAAATTCTATATTTTATTTAAAAACTAGAGGTAGAAAGGATAAAAATTTCCTAAAAATTATTAAATTAGTTGAACATGGTTGAATCTAAAAAATATTTAAGAGAAATCTCATGGAGGAGAAGACAGCTTTGAGTTGAAAATATAGAGAAAAAAATACAATATACGTGAAAAAAATTCACATTTGAACTTATAACCATATTGGTATAAAATATCAATAAGGTAAATCACAAGATAGATATATCATTTAAATATTAATAAGGTCATTTTGATTTTCACTAAACTAATATGTTTGATATATAAGGTAAATAATAAACTACTGTACAACTAAGGTAAATTTGTATTTTTGTAATTAATAATATATTACAATATTAACATTATTGTATTACGCATTCACATATGAACTTATAACTATATCTATACCTATTATAAAAGAGCGGATTCTTACAAAATTTGATTTGCCTAATATATCTCCCTTGTTATATTTATTTTAAGGACAATAATTTAAATCTATATTTATTACTTAGAAGATATCTGATAAATAATTTATAAAAGCCCAACAATAGAATTTATAATTTATAATTTATAGAATCCTAATTATATTAGACTTCTATTTGAAGAAGGATAAGAATAAAAAAAAGAGTAATTATATATATATATATATATATATATCTATATATCGTCCTTCAAATAAAATTATATGATAAATTTAATAAACCCCTATAATATAAAATAAAAATATATATATATGTATTCATTATATACATGTGTATAATGAATTTATCATATAAACTATTGCAATATATAATATTGTTAATAAGTTTTAATAAATTCTGACGAGGATCGATAATTTATAACTAGAATGAAATAAATTCAATTAAAAATAATTATTTTCTATTGGAATTAATTTATTCAAGTTGGATTAAATTGGATATTATTTAATCAAATTTCAAAAATTAGAAAAATACAAGGTCTATAAAACATGATGCAGGAGGTTAGAAATGTTGGTGAATGGTTCAAGTATATATACCTTAAAAATAAAAATTTAGTAGTATTAAAATAAGCCAAATTATAATTTGTGGTCCGAACTTTTACCACTTTATGATTTATGGTTTGAATTTTAAACTTTGCTGAAAAAACACCATGAACTTTACAAAAACATTTAAATAAGGCATGCCTTTTATTTCGACTGGTAGAGATAGTGTTTGAATACTATTCTATTTTCTATTCGATAAAATGCTATAATGAAGGAAGAAGGTTCAATATTTGAAAACATAGCATTAAATATGATCTAATTTACCTTGATTTTCACTTTTTCTTACAATAGTTTTGTCATGCATATTAGCATAAAACACCTCATAGGTGACATTGAATTATCCACGTCACCTCCACCTGTTAGTTTTGTCAATGTTTGAACGACGAGAAAAAGGCTAGCCTTATTTAAACAATATTGTAAAGTTAAGGGTCTTATTCAACAAAGTTAGAGGTACTATATTATTTTGAAGTTCAAAAGAATAGAATCAAATGTTAAAAAAAAGTTGGTAAACCTCTACTAATTAAATATGTTTGCTTTATTGTTATCTTTAACTAAATTGTATATTTCATGTTTGTAAACATTGTGTATTGAAGAATAATTTATGAGAACAGTTAAAATGGTAAAATAGTAAATTAAAAAGTACATTTCCAAATTTTAGAATTGTGTGCAACATAATTATAAACATGGAGTAAGTCATTTATTTAATTTATCATCTTTTACTTATTTAATAAATAGTTTTATTTTTAAATTAAATTTTATATTATCTTATTTTTAATCCTAAATAAAAGTCATTTTTAATGTATACATATCTCAATTTACAATTACATTTAATTGGAATGATATGGCTATGAAAAAATAAGCAAGAATAAATCAATGTTGGACAAGGCCAATCATAAATGAATTTCACTATGAAAAAATCCTTTGGTGAAAGATACATTATTAAATATTTAATCTATCAAAATCATACTAGCAATACGAAGTGTATTATACTTTCTCATTTCACCATATTTGGACGTAGCTTGTTGAGGCATGTGGTTTGGTACGTTTGAGGTGAGTGAAGTAAGGTCCCCCATATTATGAAAGGTAATAATGACCAAGCATGAAAATTTTCAATTTTTACGAACATCCCAAAATGAAATACTATATCAAAATATGATGAATAAAGCAAGTAGTATACGTCAAGTCATTTACACTTACGCACTATGACAAGTATCAGGTTAATTTAAGAATATGAATATTATGCGGTGGTTAATGTATAGAAAAGTGATGAAAATGGAATGATGATTAAAGAATTTCTTCATAATCCAATGGCATGCATAATTCGCTATTAGAAATTGTCGTTTTTCACAGGAATGATGAGTAATTTAATGAGTATGAATTAGTCACTTCTCTCCTCCTCCTTGATATATATTACGTACTCCCTCTGTCTCACGAAATATGTCTCGCTTTCCTTTTTGGGCTGTCTCACGAAAAATGTCTCATTCCTTTTAGGGAAATAATTATTTGCATTCACACTGCTTTTACATTTGCATTCACACTGTTTTTACATTCTTTATTATTTATTCACACTACTTTTACATTCTTTATTATTTATTCACACTACTTTACATTCTTTATTATTCACTCTTAATCTCCGTGCCGAAAACAAATGAGACGTTTTTCGTGAGACGGAGGGAGTAATATTTATTTTAAGGCAAAAGTGAAGTTTATAATTATGTTGACAAGAACATACATTGGTTGAGACGACACGGGTTTCAAAAAGGATAGTCCAAATAGAAAATACATGTTCTTCTGAGACGGAAGGAGTTATTATTATTATTATCATTATTATTATTATTATTATTATTATTATTATTATTATTATTATTATTATTATTATTATTATTATTATTATTATTATTATTAGTAACAAATATTTTAAGAGGGAAATGAATTTTTGAGGAAATTAAAAACGAGTATACAATTGATGTTTTCATTTGTTCAATTTTCATTATTTGTGTATACAATCTTAAAGAATATTATTCCTTATTGACATACTTCATACCAAACTTTAGAGACATTTTCATATTTTTTGGACAATTAAATATTTTAAACTGAATCTTACGTTGATGATTTTAGACTCATATTCATATTTATAATTCATGTGACTTCAAAATTATATAAGACTTGATAAATAATTCACTTCCCAAAAATAATGTTTACAAACACACACACGCACACATATTGTCACAACCCCAAATCCCGAGGGACGGCAGAAGCTGGGGTGCGACTGGGATTGGATTAAAGAAGCGGGGAAGAAGGGGACTAACTGAACTAAACATACATAAGAGACATCATACATACCATGTACAAGGCTTTATTTACATAAAGGAAGAGTTAAACGTAAAGGATTACTCGACTGAAAGTACACGGTAGATAAACTAAGTTATAAGACAGATCTTAGTCTACAGTGATTACATACATGTTCATCAAAATACTAGAGTTTTGCAGCGGGAATGAGATTCATACTAACTAAAGTCTTCCTATGACAACTTTATTCAAGCCTCGCCGCTTCCATCGCTTCAACCTGCACATTTAGAAAACATATGCAGGGCTAAGTACAAAAGTACTTAGTGGGCACGTTGCCGAAAACATATTCATAAGTATAAATAATCAGGCATCTCATAATCGTAGCACATCGGGGTTTTATTGAAAGGGCCCGTGTCTACTAAACATTTTCTGACTCATTTATATAAATTAGCTTGTACAAGCATTTTTCTAGTATGTTACGTTCAAATCTTGACCAATTCTCATTCACCGTGGCTGGTACCCCTCAACAGGGTATCACATACACCACAGGTTACAAAGTGCACTAACTCTGGAAAGCGCTTAATAGCTAACTCAGAGTCGATCGATAACTAATAATCTGGAAAATACGAAGGTTAACTCAGATAGGTACAAGAGAACTCACATAAAATATTTAAACAGTTTATGCCATGATTATCACTTTGAAAACACGATTATCAAAGCGATAAAGAAAAGGTTTTCGAGCATTGCTTGTTTTATTTCATATATAAAAGCCCACCTTTATACTTTACAGAACTTATTACTCGTACTTTCGTCTTCTAGTCTTCCGTCCTTTCCTCACTGCTGACTTCCTCCTTCATCGTAAGATAAACATACTTTAAACTCGATCGTAAGTGATTAAAGGAAACGGAGATTGGAAATTGGTTTTAGTCGTAGTCTTTTTAGTTCTTTAGGCATTTGCACGCTACTAATTCTTTTTAGTTTAACCGGGAACGAGACTTGAACAAATCTCGTTTAGAACTCGAAAGGTTCCTTACTCGACTCTTAGGTCAGTAGAAAAGATAGTCGATAACTCATTACGACTTAAAAGATCAAAAGGAACTAAGTTGGAAAAGAATCAACTTAGGAAATTAAGTTTTAGTTCTTTAGACGATTTAGGCATTTGCACGCTTAACTAAAATTCTTTACTTAAACGGATACAAGATTCGAACTCATCTTGTTTAGCACTCAAGGCTCTATACTTGACACTGAGATCAGTAGGAAGAAGGCATTCGTTAACTCATAACGACCTCAAAGATCGAAAGAAGCTAAGTTGAGAAGAAAGCAACTTAGGAATTACAAATCGAACATACACTGCACGAAGTCAGTGAGTCTGTCCAGAACAGGGTATTGCGAAACAGGGGTCGTGCCCTGTACCAAAAGATAGCCTCGGGTGTCTAGTTTACTCTCCAATTCGCGGATCTTGATTCCGATTAACGAGCTAGGAGATATTTCAGTTTCCGTGGGACGTCGCAGAAACTGCCGCGGCTAACCCTAAATGTTCGATAGAATCAACGTATGACTTCCTAGGTTCGTTCTAAGTTATCGAACCTATATTCTCACGAAATTATCACGTCAAGGCAGTCAACACGTACTCCCGTACGTGATAGACTCCTTTCCATTTCCCGTCTATAATTACGACGATCAAAACCTCGTCATTTCAACTAAACAATTACTAAACCAAACAAGTTATCATTTCTCGTCCTAACTTCTCGATTATAACATAAGCTCAATATTTTATAGCTCGGATTAACACGACGTCAACTACAATTTCGTTCCCTCAACATTAACGATCATTAATATTCAATTATCAATCCTACTCGACTTTCCTATCATTAATTTCGTACATTTGTTCGTCTCTTACGGATTTTCCAAAGTTAACGGAATCCATTCAAATTTCATGACAACGATTATTATCTAACGACCATTCCTAACATGCAAATCATATTATCAAAATATTATCGAGCCTCGACTTATCACTACATCTTCGTCTTTTACACTTTTCGTTTTATTTTTAGAAAAATCTCAATTTAATATATAATCATCCTCATGCATCGTATAATTCATTTCCATTAAACAATCGAGCATATCTCAACATTTACTAACCTAAATCGAGCCTTGTTCGTCTCTTAGGTTTTGGATTTTATTTTTAGAAAATTCTAAAACAATTCATACTATCAATCAACGCCATAAGCAACACTAATCTATTATCAATTCGACGAAGAAAACGAGTATGAAACGAAAGCCCCAAAACAGAAAATTTTCGGTAATAATAGGGCTTGGAGTTCTTGATTTTTCCTTCATGATTCGATCCGTAGAACTCGATTCTAAGCATCCTAAAACATGATTCGATCAATGACAACATGCTATCTTACTCTCCAAATTTTCGAACGAAAACAAAAATAGGAAAAAAGAGATTTGTTCGGATCAAATGATAGACGAAGTTCTTACCTTTCGATATATGAAATTGGATTGGAAATTAATCGGTAGATGCAAGAGATGTGGACCTTGGAAGAGCTTGAAAGATGAAGAACTATGGAGGATTTTTGGAGAAGAATGAGAGAGAAATGAGGGTGAGAAATGGAGGTGGGCTGGCGGTAATAGGGAAGAAGGAGAGAGGGTGGTGAGTCACTATGGTGACTCACAAAGCTAAGAAAAATATCTAACTAAAGTAGTGACTCGTTAAGGTTGCGTTTGGCGAGGGAAAATTAGACGCTAAAAACTCGTTTCCGTCTCTTAATCGTCGTTTTAAAAGTCGAGAAATACTTTTCTAGTTAGTTACGGAATTGACGAAATCTAATTCGTCTGTTAGATTGGAAATAAATAACGTACTCGGAAAACCTAAATTGTTTTTCAAATTCCGAGAAAAAGTCGGGACGTCACAGTCCAAAATTCATCCGAAAAATCACAAAAAATGAACTTTCTCGAGCGAGTTCGTATTGCGATTCGTGAATGTAAAAGTCTGACGGAATTCGATTCCGAGTTTCCGGGCGAAAAACTTAACGGACGCGAAAACCCTAAATACAGTAGTCGTTCGTCCAATTTCTGGAATTTATTTTTGGAAACGGATTTCACCGTAAATCTTAGAATTCAAATTTATGAACTTAGGCGTGCAAAACCATAATTATTATTAACTTTAAAGTTTTAAGTCAGTACGAAATTTTTGGGGTATTACACATATATTATAGTTTTCGATGAATATCAATCAATATATGTAAGTAGTATGTTTGGTGGATTAGTATAATTCACCAATTTAATAAGTAAATTTTTATTACAATAGTTGTTTGTGTACATTATCTACTTTAAAATTATAATGGAGATTTGAATGATTTTAACTTTAACAAGTTCAACGAAAATGAGTTTGGAAACTAAATAGAGGTTTGAGTGTATAAAATTCAACAGAAAATATCTTAATTCTTATAGCTCAATTAACTCGATAATTTTCAATGCTATGATACACCCCAATTTTGTATTAACACCATTATTTTGTTAGTCATTATATTTTCTTTATCAATTTTCTAATTATTACGGTGTTTAAATCCATAATTAATTAGTTGTACATAGATAATGGCATACATAAGTTACATAAATATTAGTACATAGGCTTTTGATAAAACTTCTAAGTCTCTTACTTGAAACACAACGTTTATTTCTAAATCAATGTAAACAATCATTAGGTCTTAAAAGAGATAATTGGAGGAAAAAACAATGTAATAGTTTTTATAATGTACAAAACAAAAGAAATATTTACAACGAAGGTAAACCACATGCAACACATGTGATTCTCTACTAGTTGATATAAAATATCAATAAGGTAAATCTCAAGATAGATATAACATTTAAACTAGTGTATAGCCAGTCGAAAATCGACGGAAAATTATTAATTAATAAAATAAATAAAATTTAATAGTATAAAATAAATACGAAAGATATTGTTTATTAATTATTTTATCATTATTTTCAAAGAAAAATTATTCTTACAGATATTGTCTCGTGTCGATTTCGTATGAGAATTGTCGTAGATTTTTTTGACATCAAATATTTATTTGTCCCGTATTGATTTAGAGAACTTTTTTTTTTACTTTTTTTAATATTTTTTATAGGATGAAGGTGATGCTAAATATATTACATGATGAGATTAAGATAAAATTAAAATGAAATTAGTTGAACTTCAGATTCAAAATTGACCCTTCTACCCTAAGGTTTCAGGTCAAAATCGGCCCGTCGTCGACCATTTCTATGGGCAACTTTAGTATAAATAATAAAAGATAAAAATAAATTTTATGTATAAGTATAAAATTGCATAATGTATAAAACTCATTTACATTCATAAATTATTTAAATAATCAAATATATGTAATGATAATTAGCTATTCGTCTCAATAAAAACTCCAATATGTGTCATTTTATTAAGTTCTTTAAATAGTACTTTTATAAATAAAATAAAAAATAAAAATTTAAAGGATGAACGACTATTATTGAGGTCAAATAATATTAGAAAATATACATAATAATTTATAAGATTTTATAGACTTTAACTCGGCTAACTAATAAATTGGGCCTGTAGTGCAAAGGATGTCCAAAATACACAATGACTCTAATTATTTATAGACTTTTCAATATATGTGAAGTTTCATTTAAATTGATGTGGGATGAAAGATTTAGTTATTAATAATATTTAAAAGTTTATTTTATGTTTAAAAATTCAAAGAAATTGGAGAAATTAGATAAATATGAATGAAGAGATTAGAGGGGTGTCACATAAGAGAGAGATAATGTGCATTAAATTTTCGAAATCGAAAGTCGAAAAAACATATTTGGCTATAAGACTATTTGCAGTGGCTGTCTCCCATAGGTGTCTCGAGACACCCAATCCATGAAGACAGCTCAGTGCAACATCCACCGTCTCGAGACTGTCTCGTCCCATAGAGACAGTATCGATCTTCTTCTTCTTCTTCTTCTTCTTCTTCTTCTTCTTCTTCTTATTTTCTTCATTTTTTCAGTTTTTTTTTCTTTCATTTTTTATTTTTTTATTTTTTTATTTTTCTTCTTCATCATGTTTTTTTTTTCATTTTTAATATGTTACTTAATAAAATAATAATAATTTTTATTTTCGGATTAATATATTTTTATTTGTATTTTAATTAATAAAAATTTCGAATTTATGATTAAAATTCATGCAAAATTAATATTCAAAATTAATAAACTAATTAGATGGAGACATGCAGCTGACTCTCTCTATCTCCATCACACCCCATAGAGACATCTCATAGAGACACTATCACTGCGAATAGTCTAAAACAGATTGTCTAACATCGATTATTGAATTAGATTAAAATAAATAAAAATATTTAAATTGCACAACAATGTGATACGCGTACTGATCCCAATATTAGATATAATGATAATGATTTAATCCGAAGTTTAGATGATTAATTATATTATTATTTACATGATTGTTTGAAATGTAAGAAAAAATCGTTAAAAATTCTCAAATCATATTTTGTGAAGATTTTCATTCCATATTTAATATATATATAGAATATAATGATAAATAATGGTTTGATCTTGTTAAAATTTTTTGTTTCCATGTCATATATAATATATATATAGAATATAAATATGATAAATATTGATTTTAAATTAAAAAAATTTGAGAATTTAGATAAATAGGAATGGAGGAATATGAGATGTGTCACATAGAATTTTTTTTTACGTAGAATCGTTTTCGTTTATATAATAATAGATATTAAGGTAATTTTGATTTCACTAAACTAATATGTTTCATATATAAGGTAAATACTAAACTATAACTATGATAAATTTGTATTTCTTGTAATTAATAACATATTACAATATTAACATTATTGTATTAAGCTATTGCCCTTAGTTTTGCTTTATATAAGGATATTTTAGGCGATTCAAATTTTGTAAAACAAGACTCTTTTTATATAAGTATAGATATAGATTTGTATTATACATGTTTTTTAATAAAAAATTTTATGTTAAAAAATTAAAAAATATATATATTTAGCGATCTCCAATTTATAGAGATCGTCATTACGGAGCACTCGAGCGAGCTCGATCATACTTACCACGTGGCCAAAAAGTGGGCAGCGAGCTCACTCACAAAGCTTGCCGCTGCCCACAGTCTTATCCCTTGCATGTCACTCATGAACAGGTCAATGCTCTGCTTTCATTAATCACTGTAGGTATATTATATCTGTACGCAAAACTGAATTTTCTGCAATAAATTCCATATTATCTCTTATGTAAAATATCTCGTATATACTAAACTGTCAATTATCATGCTATAAATTAACATACAAAATAAAAGTAGGAGGTAAATGTATAAACAATCCTGTGCAATATCAACAGCAACTTAGGTTGGTGAATTAACTAGGCGTTACTTATCTTTTAGTTATTCTTTTGAACAATTAATAATAAACTTAAAAGACTAATCTTTAGATTATAAGTGTACTTCACTAACTTGATTAGCTAAAAGTAAAACTGATATCTATCAACTAAGTTTGACCGCAATTTACATTTTTTCACTTTTTAGTTACCTAAGATTCCCTATTGAATTAGCAAATTACTCTAAATTTCTAAGTAACAGGACTTGGCCAATCATGGCGGAATTATCGATAGATTCATACAATAAACCAGTCATTAGCGTTGATTTCCTAATTATTTGCTACCGTATCAAGCAAGTACAATATGTAAAACAACCAACATCTAACTTCTAACTAATAAAACTCAAACAACCTATATAAAAACCCCATTTATTCGTTTGTTTTTTAAAATGACAAAGTATACAGTATATTATTAAATAAAACCACTAGACTATCACATAGGTGTGGTGGTCTTCACACCACACAAAAGGTGATATTACTACACTATCAAACAATGTTAGAACCTCAAGAATTATATCAATGTATCTTATTAATTCGAATTTTACTGTAGGTTAAATATGAATCCGAATTAGATGAGTCTAAATTAGCAAGCATCGCTATTAATTAAAATGTTTGTTTCCTAATTAGAAATAAAATGAGATGGAAGGAGTATGTCGTCTTTATTAACCAACCTTGTTATTGTGGGCTTAAGATGTCGGTCGCATGTGGTGGCTCCAGCCGACAAATTGTATGTCGATTAAAGGTCTATCTAATTTGTTTTAATTAATATTGTCAAGTTAACATACATGTTACATTGCTAATAATTAACTTGTAGTTAGAGGTTCACTCACCCTACCCTTATATTTCAGGCCTTAATCATTATTTTATGGCCAATCTTCCTTCTCTCTTTGCTTCACATCCTCATGAAGAAATCAAATCAAATATAAAAAAAGATTGCGGTTTTATTCTTGCAAGCATACTATTATTCCTTTTAATCCAGATCTTTCGTGGGTTCACAGCATATTTCTCAAATCGATGATAATAGATCAAATAAATGATGTTTTTTTTTTTTTTTTTTTTTTTTTTTTTTTTTTTTTTTTTTTTTTGGTTGTCCGCACTCTAATTTGGTGTAAATTCAATAATACTCATCATATGTGTAACAATAATAATCATGTAATAATCATGTTCTGCAGTCATGGTTGGTCTCGTATTCCAATCGGTTATGCGTCTGACATGATCCTAAGCCAAATTAAAAAGATAGGCTCTTCTAATTCTTTTAATATGTCAACGACACAAAAATAATATACTCCTCCGTCCGAGTTACTGTGGTGTAAGGATTTATGGCACGGATTTAAAAAAGGTAAATAAATGTTTTATTGAGTGAGAAATAAGCCCACATATTTTAATTTATTGTGAAGGATAACCTATTATGAGAGTTAAAGTCATTTTCATTTATGAAAATACCACATTTATATAGGACAAACCAAAATATCAAATTAATCACATTTGTGGAGAACGGAATGAATGAGTGCAAAGTTACGAAGTAATAATATATTACTTTCTACTAAAAAATATATATATATAATATTACTTTATTAGTTGAAATTAATATACCCACAATACAACTTCAAACAATTTTTTTTTTTTGTTAATTGCCAAAAAATTCCTCACATTTTTCAAAATTCTTGTTTTAATCCCCACTTTCTAAATTTGCCTCTAAATTCTCAATCTTTTGATTTGATCTGATTTTTCTACGGTGACATATTCTGATAAAGCTATTGCCGACATGTTAATATTATTTGCAGACGTAGCCTAATATATTACGCGTGACACTTGTTACGTGGCAAGAACAAAATGACGACGATGTATGATGTTAACTGGATAGGATGTTAACCCACAGTGGAGAATTTGGAAGCAGATTAAAAAGATTGGATTAAAATCGGAATTTATAAAAAGGTCGTGAATTATTTAGCAGTTAACCCAAGTTTTTATTTACCATTAAACGACGACGTATGATGTTTATTAAACGACGTCGTTGCATGTGCCACGTCGGCATTTCCGACTTCCAGCTCATCATTAATTTGGGAGGAAATTATCGTTGTGGAAAAAATCAGATAAAATTAAAAGATTGTGAATTTAGAGACAGATTTAAAAAATAGGAATTAAAACTAAAATTTTGAAAAAGGTGGAGATTTATTTCACAATTAACTTTTTTTTTTATATCATAAATTTGTGTGTGATGTGACTGATGTGATGTAGATTATTTAATTTAGACCATTTTAAGTACTAAGCACAACCAGCTTGTTGAGCCTTGCCCCAAATCCGGCCTTATTCTAATAGTGAGATATTTACCACAAATATATAGGAAGAGGATTAAAATAAGAATACCTTCTCATAAATTTGAACTCTTGATCTATGTTGATCAATATGTCAAATTTAATGATACATTGAATTATTACAGTTTACATTATTCTCAGGTTCTCATATAGTAAGATCTATTCTTACTAGATTCATACTCTATATATAATATACCATTTTTCGCCATCTCATATTGTCATACCATATAATTCATATAATTTTGTTACATCTACCATCGTATCCACCAAATTATAGGAGAAATTCTTGTGTGGGTATACATGTAGTACACCCACCACTCACAATAACATTATTTTAATATTATAATTTATATTATTAAAATATTAATATGTGAGTAGTAGGGGTGAGCACGGTTCGGTTAACCGACCATTTGCCCCACACAAAAACCGTCCGTACGGTTTTTATTCGGGTCGGTTAACCGTTAAAAATTAGAAAATAAGCACCAAAAACCGTAACAACGGTTAACCTAAAAAAGGGTACGGTTAACCGTTATTCAACGGTTAACCATGACAAAATAAAGTTTCGATTTTTTTATAATTAATAGCATCAAAAGTTTTTCATATAAAAAATTTATATTCAAAATATATAATTTAAAGATGTAATAAATTAATTATAAATTGAACTCTACTATGTTTTTCAAGCAAAAGTGGTAAAGGTAAATATTATCATAACATTATAACATATAAATAGTAAAATTAGTAATTTTTGTTGGGTTCGGTTCGGTTCGGTTTACCGCCGGTTTTTATATATAAAAATAAAAACCTAACCGGTACCCTCGGTTTTTTAAAATTAGAAAAATAAATCGAAACTGCCGGTTCGGTTAACCATATTTTCGGGACGGTTTCGGTACGGTTCGTCGGTCGGTTCGATTTTTCGGTTCGCTTTACTCACCCCTAATGAGTAGTGGGTGTACTACATGTACACCCACACACAAAAATTTCTCAAATTACAGATACTGAAAATAATAAACAAAATACGATAAAATTGTGGGGAAGAATATTTGGACTCATGTGAAAAGTAGCATGTTATTTACACCTGACATATCTTTTGTATGATATGGCAAACTAACATAACGATTATTATTTATTCATATGGAAACATTATGCTGAGTCAGTAAGGCATAAAAAATTGAAAGTTTTGAGGTTGAGCTGACATTCTTTTGGACCATACAATTCTATTTTTTATTTGAGAAAATACGTTTAATTGTTACTATCATAAAAAAGTAGGAGTATAATTTTGTACAACATTTATTTATACCTATTGTGAATCCGGAAATAAGACTACCTGCAGTGGTAGTGTCTCTAAGGGATGTCTCTAAGGATTTTTTGGAGATAGAGACAGTGAGCTGCAGTGGGGTTGTCTCTAAGGGCTGTCTCTAAGGATTTTCTGAATTTTTATTTTACATTATTTTTAATAAGAAAAGTTGAAATTTTCATTAATTTAAACAGATAACTAGTACAATACATTAATTGAAATAAAACAAATAAAAACATTACATTAATTGAAATAAAAAAAAAATAAAAACATCCTACTCGTCAACAGCTCCAAATCGGCTCCAAAGATGCTCGATCAAATCATTTGTGAGCCGATGGTGCCTCCTTACATCTCTTAATGCGGCGTCCCGTTTGATGAAATTCTTCCATGATTGCGGGTAGGGGACATGAGTAACATTACTACTCGAACTAGTTTCTGTGTCCTCTCTCCAGTTCTCGGCATCCCCCCTCTCGTCTTCAATGATCATGTTGTGCAAAATAATGCACGCAAACATGATGTTGCGGAGGTGCGGTACGTACCAGCCCCGCGCCGGGTTCCGGATAATTCCCCAACGGGCCTGAAGAACACCAAAGGCCCGTTCGATATCTTTCCTCGCCGCTTCCTGCATCTTCTTGAAGCGCGCCGCCTTGTCATCAACTGCAATCGGAGGAGCCTTGATCAGGACAGCCCATTCCGGGTAGATCCCATCGGTTAAGTAGTAACCGCCGTCGTAGGACCTTCCGTTCACTGTGTACTTGCACGGCGGAGCACGTTCCTCAAGCACGTTCGAAAATATGGGAGACTGATTGAGGACGTTGATATCGTTGTTGGAGCCGGCTACTCCAAAGAAGGCGTGCCAGATCCATAAGTCTTGAGACGCCACCGCCTCAAGAATCAAGGAAGGCGCGCCTATATCTCCTCGAGTGTAGGCAGCCGACCACGCCTTCGGGCAATTCCTCCATATCCAGTGCATGCAGTCCAGGCTACCGAGCATCCCTGGAAAGCCGTGCCTCTCCTCGTGCATTTGCAGCAGCCGAGTCGTGTCTTGTGCATTTGGCCTCCTCAAATACACGTCACCGAATAGGTCGATGATACCTCGGCAGAACTTCCGGAGGCAAAGACGGCCGGTGCTATCGCCGATCTTCAAATATTCGTCGAAAACATCTGGCGCTCCACCGGTGGCTAGTTGGCGAATGGCCATTGTGCACTTTTGCACCGACGTGAGGCCCCATTTGCCGGTTGCATCTTGCCTGAGCTGGAAATATCTCACATTCTGCTCCAACGCCTCGCAAATCCTCAAGAACAGATGCTTGTGCATCCGAAAACGCCGGCGAAAAAAAATTGGCCCGTACGTCGGGTTGTCGTTGAAATAGTCGGCCATCAACTGCTGCAGGGCCGCCTCCCGATCGCGGTTTATGACCGTCCTCTTTGCCTTCTTTTTTTTCTTTTTGGCGATGAGCCGAGCCGCAGCAGCTTGGAGGTTGGTCACCATCGACATAACCTCGTCGTCGGTGCCATGGGAAGAGTAGCCGGTTGACGAGTCGGACGACGAAGACATTTTTTTTGTTGCAAGAAATTTGAGCGAAAATTAGAGAGAAAAAGAGGAGGAAGATAAATTTGGTGTGGAATAATTTGTGGTATGGAGGTTGGTATTTATAGGGATGAATTGCAAAAAAAAAAAAAAAAAAAAAGAAAAATCGGCTAACTAGCCGTTTGAAACAATTGGCCGTTGCATTGTTACCGTTTTCTGCCATTTTTTATTTTTTTTTTATTTTTTGCGTGTGCAATGCACGCACCTGTTAAAAAAAAAAAAATTAAAAATCGAAATCGCGTGAGATGCACGCGCCATCTCGAGACTGTCTCGTCGCGACGAGACGGTCTCGAGCTCCTCCTACCAGCATCGGGGTGTCTCGCCGGCCGGGGTGTCTCGAGACAGCCGACGAGACACCCACTGTGGGAAGTCTAATCTCATCCAATAATTTCATTTATAATGGATTTATGTAATAATTTGATATAAAAAGAGTGTTGTTTTACAAAATTTGAATCGCCTAAAATATTCTTCATATCTAAATTAAGGGCAATAAAGTAATACAATATATATTAATTATAAGGCCAAATTACAGAGAAATTCCCCACTTTTTTCCAAATTCTCGTTTATTTCCCCACTTTTTTTTTCGCGAAAAAATTCACTACCTTTTTTTTCTTCGCAATTTCAACTTTTCGGCCATCAATGAAGTGAATCCACGCCTCCACACCACCAAATCCGACCAACTCAGCCCAAGAAAAATGACCTAGCCACCAAATCGGACCTCTCCAGGCCATTGATGAAGCATTTACTTCACCGGAAAATGGCCTGAAAGATGTAATTGTGAAAAACAAAAAGGTGGGGAATTTTTTCGCGAAAAAAAAAGTGGGAAAATAAACGAGAATTTGGAAAAAAGTGAGGAATTTCTATGTAATTTGGCCTAATTATAAAGAATACAATAAAATAATATAATATAATATTTATTAGTTATAAGAATACAAACTTACCATATTATTTGACTACCTATTTTTGTTTATAGCTTATAACAATTCCTGCGTTAGTTTCTCTATTTACAAGAAATACAAACTTACCATATTCTTTCGATCCACACTATTTATCTCCTTAATTATAGAATATATTTACATATGAATAGAATAGTGAGTTTGTAATGGTATAATATTATATAATAACTATTAAGTTATAATTATTTTTTAATCTTTAGATATATAAAAAATGATGCTTATATAAATTCATGTTTTTATATACTACATTCATGCTTCGATTAATCACAAAAGTAGATTATACAATGATCAATTGTTCAAATTAGTTGCAATTTTAATATTAATTACTCATTTATATCTTGCTTGATATTATTAGTTGATTACCACTAGAGGTGGCCAAATTTGGTTTCGGTTCCGAACCGGAACCGACGGTTCTCGGTTCTACTTCGGAGGAACCGAAACTGAACCGCCTACCTCTTTAGTTTCGGTTCCAAACCGAAACCGGCGGTTTCGGTTTTAGTTCGGTTCTTCGGTTCCCGGTTCTAATTTGGAACCGAAGTTTTAATTATATGTATTTTTTTTTATTTTTTACTATCCTTTTCTTCTACAAATGTATATTTATGCATTCTAATAATAGTATTTGGGTGATATAATATGAATTATGATACAAATATACATAAAAACAAAATAAAAAATAAAAAAATATAGAGGAACCGTCGGTTCGGAATCGGAACCGAACCAAAACCGGTGGTTCTTGGTTCCACATTCTTGGAACCAGAACCGAACCGCCTCAACGGCGTTTCTCGGTTCCAAACAGGAACTGGCGGTTCGTAGCTGATTCCTGAACCGCCGGTTTCGGTTCGATTCTAGTTAGGTTCCACTGGTTCCGGTTATTTTGGCCACCTCTAATTACCACTATAAATTTAGTAAATACTATCCTGGTAATATCTTTGATTCTCGAGTTATTTACTTATAATACTCAAAATTTAAACGATTTATTTATTATTTTTGTGTCTTGGTCTAGCATGTTGAATTCCATGATCTACGTTATGTGAAATTTGATTGCTTTTACTTTCTAATTAATTCCATATATCATCTCTCTATTTTCATTTTATAATAGTACCTAGATATTTTTATTTTAATAATTAGATATCCAGCTACACTATTTTTTATTGCCACATTTCAAAATAGATAATGGATTGTTTTGGTGTTTCTGCTCAAAATTATTGATTTGAGTTCATCCGATCTTGGCAAACAATAAGCTCGTAAAAAATTAAGCATGTAGAACTACATATTTGTCAATTTACGATCAAGTTCAAAATTATGTGATTACTAATACAAATAATGGGCCCAATCGAATATAGTCCTATACTTTGGTAATTAAAATTAGAATAACTTGCTATAAGATTGTTGAATTTATCACTACTTATAGAATAATAGAATCTCAAACTAATAGGTAATTCCATATTTTTTTTAGGACTACGATCGCTGGTAGATTCAATGAGAAATAAAAAAGACATGCAAATACAAAAATTATAGTAGAATAATAGAATCTCAAACTAATAGTTGATTTCTCATCTTTTGGAGGCTTGCTTAAGGTTCTATGGATAAGACACAAGAGACGAGGTCACATTACTTATCCTTTTCATAAATGAAAGCAAAAAAAAACATTGGATTAATTATATTTGTTAATTTCAAACAGTATAGACGATCATTAACACTATTATCCCAATTATTAGGGTTGAATTATATAGTACAAGATAAGATAAGATACTTGTATAATGTCCTGATATGAGTTCAAATTTTCTTTCTTTTTCTCTCTTTCTTTTTGTTTGAAACAAGAGTCATTTTTCCTAGTGAGGACTATATTATACGTCTTGGTTTTGCATTGATAGGAAATAGACGTCGGAATTTTTATGAGTTCCTTTAGATTGATTTTTCTTTTCAATCTTTGTTCACGTATATGTTTTAGCATACTTGTAATATATTCTGTTACAACTATTGATTTCACTGTTATAATTTTATTGATTGATGGTCAAAATCTACTTTTAGGGCTAAAATTGTTATCAAGCATCGATTATTGATCGTTTGCTTTTTTTAAAAGGAATATTTTATTGAATTCAAATTTAGATTTTGTTATGCTCCTTGTTTGACTGGCAAACCATTTAAGATTGTAACATTCTTGGTATGACTTACGCTACTCAGTAGTTGAAATGAGAATTTAGTAAGAAGGTTTGGGAGGAAATTGGATTTCATTCATACTTACTTATAGGGTTAAAATCGTGAATAGTGAGCATCCATTATAAATTGTTTACTTTGCAGTATTGAAACTAATTGAATTCAAATTTGATGTTTGTTTATAAAATTTCTATGCTCATTTGGTCGCTCCTGAATGTACGAGTCATTTTCCATTAATTACATCATGAATATAAAAAAGAAATTCAAATGCTTCAAATATTGCGCATCTTGAGGACAACTTGAAAAGAGAACTTTATGCATATGAGGTTCATTTTATTTTCTTGGATAAGAAATTGAGCTCAACGTACATTTAAGCAGGATTAGATTGAACTTAGGTGTTTGTGGTGCATTTATATAAATTATATTGGAATTATGTTATAGTATGACTTATTTGAAGTTGTTATGTTGCACTTCATTTGATATAGGAATAAAATTCTGATGAATATGATATATCACACGATATTTTATTTAGCTTAAGAATCCTTTAAAATTCGAAAGTCATGAGATATATCAAAAATATTGAAGATGTATACTGTAATATTTTTATACATTGATTAGGATATCATTAACTACTAAAGGGACATTGAGTTGTTATATATGTTTATAGACTTATGTGATGAACTGAACAAGTGCCCAAGTACAAGCAACTCAATTAGTTTGATTCATTTCGTTTATCAATCGATAGTTAAACCAGAGCATTGGTGTAGTGGATCGAAGTCAATACTTCACTAATTTGTTCATTCTATTTTCAGTATTCTAATTGTTGCATAATAAATCATCATATGACTTATTGTCGATTAACCAATTGCTAGCCCACCTTAAGACAAATGCAACTTTTTTACTATTTTAAATCTTGAGTATGAAATTTTCATTTATAAATTAGTTTAACCACCCTCTTAGAAAAAAAAAATAATTTAATATCATATATTTAGAATTGATTCTAACATATAATTGATAATATTTCTAATGTATTTAATCCTCATATGTATTTGGGGTACAAGATACAACAAGCTAATAGATTAAAGACCTTCGGGGTTAATTATAAGAAAGTAACATGTGAATTGTATTAAAGTAATTCGTAGTAGTCATAACATTTTTTTTTTAATTCAAAACTAAGGTATGCACTTTGGATTCTTCTTTGGAACTACAAAATCTTAATATTGTTTTTTCACGAACTATCGTACATCAAAAACTCCAAAAGAAAAACTGAGTTATCAATCCATATTTAAATTGAATAAGTTTGTCCCGACCGAGAAGTTTTTCTACTAATCATCTTGTTGTTCATGGCTCATTTAGGCACAAGGCATTGCGACTTCACCAACAATCCAAATTCCCTTTTCACTATCATAAAAGTGGAGCATGAGTGTGTTTTGGTGTTATTATTTGATACTATTGTTTCAAAAAAAAAATGCATAGGCTTAAAAAAAAATCATATATTTCAATAATTTTGCTTGTGTGGAATGTAGTTTTTGCATGTAAAATCTCATGTCTCGTATATATCCTATCTTAGTTGGGAATCTATTAGAAATTTGCAAATTAATATTGCTAATGAACCTTTTCTTTTTGTTGAAATTTTAGAGAACATAAATTTAGAGAATATGACTTGTCATAACATGCATTTGATCATTGCAAGTCTATGCATGACTGAGATGATTGTGGATGTTTTAATGCAAATTAACAATAATTTGAAGAAGAGGGAGACTTGCATGCAACCGGTCTCTTCCGGGTCGGGTTGACCCGTTGACCTTGTCAATTTTTTTTTTTAAATTTCAGTTTTCTTTTTCCTGCTTCGCCTTCGGCTCAATTTTACGGCTCCGCCTTCGCTCCGATTACTAATATAAGGATAATCATCGGACAACAATTTGGATTTTTTTCGGCTCGCTCCGAGACTTTCGGCTCCCCTCGCTCGCATCTTGACCAAAGAAGAAGCGACAAACAAAAAATCGAAGAGGCAAAAAAAAAGAGGAACAAAATTTTTGGAAATTAAATAAAAAAAAATTGAAAAAATAATTAAAGAATTATTAAAAAAATAATTAGATATTGTGACACAAACAAAAACGCTGAAAAACATTTACTAGACTATATGCAACGCGTCTCGAACGGGGGTGCTCGAGACCACATCGAGCAGGAGGTGGCTCGAGCACCCTGCGTGGCAGACGGCGATGGCTCGAGCGCTGCTCGAGCACGGCGCGTGAAGCCACGCGCTACCCATTTCAGTTAAAAAAAAATTAATGGCGCGTGCATTGCAAGCGCCTAACGTAAAAATTTTAAAAAAATTGACCGTTTCGGCAACGGCTAAAAGGCCGATTTTATATATATTTTTTTCCCCCTACTATAAATACCACCTCAATCCTCATTCTTCTCACACTATATTATCTTCCTCATCCTCTTTCTCTATCAAATTCATCTACAAAAAAAATGTCTTCATCTTCGTTGAGTTCTTCCGATTCTTCGGTGGAATATGTCGAGGGCGACACCGACGACGAGGTAATGGAGATGCTGGCGGACGCGGATCGCTACATACGTGCACACATAGCCGAGCAGAAAACGAAGAAGAAGAGGTCGTGGGGGTTCGTCGACCGCGATCGAGAAGCGGCGTGTGCAGTCCTTCACGCCGACTACTTCGTCGACAACCCCACCTACGGCGAGCACTTTTTCCGAAGTCGTTTCTGGATGCATAAGCATCTGTTTTTGCGCATCTGCAGCACGTTGGAGGAAAACGTCCACTTTTTCACGCATCGACAAGATGCACTCGGGCGTTAGGGGCTGACGTCGGTGCAAAAATGCACGATGGCGGTTCGTCAACTGGCCACCGGCGGTGCTGCGGACGCCTTCAACGAGTATCTGAAGATTGGCGATAGCACGGAACGACTTTGCCTCAAAAAATTTTGCCGGGCACTTATCGACCTCTTCGGCGAGCGATACCTCCGGAAGCCCAACACTGCCGACACTGCACGTCTGCTCCAAATGCACGATGAGCGGCATGGGTTTTCGGGGATGCTAGGGAGCCTGGATTGCATGCACTGGGCTTGGAGGAACTGCCCAAAAGGGTGGGCGGGTGTCCACACTCGCGGCGATCAAGGCGTGCCTACCTTGATCTTGGAGGCGGTGGCGTCGCAGGATTTGTGGATCTGGCATGCCTTTTTTGGGTGTGCCGGCTCTAACAACGACATCAACGTCCTCAATCAGTCGCCCCTCTTCACCGACGTGCTTGAGGATAGAGCTCCGGCGTGCAAGTTCACCGTCAACAGAAACCGCTACGACAAGGGGTACTACTTGACCGACGGGATCTACCCGTCTTGGGAAACGCTAATCAAATCGCCGAGGATTGAAACTGACGAAAAGACGGCGAGGTTCAAGAGGATGCAGAAGGCGGCGAGAAAGGAAATAGAGCGGGCCTTTGGAGTGCTCCAAGCCCGATGGGGAATAATACGCGCTCCGGATCGGTGCTGGTACAAGAAGCATCTCCGAGACATCATGTTCGCGTGCATTATTTTGCACAACATGATCATCGAAAACGAGCGGGAAGATGTGGAGAATTGGAGAGAAGACTCCGATTCTCCGTCCACTAGCGGGATATCCCGGAGGCACTGTCCGATCGCCTTTAGGACCTATCTCGCTCGGGAGGCCGACTTGAGAGATCAACGGAAGCACACCCGACTTACCAATGATCTCATCGAGCACGTTTACCAGAAATTTGGACCTCTACAGGAGTAGTCAAGTGTTCCTCAATTAGTGTAATTTTTTTTTAAGTAATGTAATGTTTTTTATTTTAATTAATGTAAAATTTTATTTTATTTAAATTAATGTAATGTTTAATGTTTATTTTCTGATAAATGGAATTTTATGAATTAATTTAATTAATGAAAAATGGAGAATTGTTTAATATTAAAGATAGAGCACCCTTAGAGCACCCTTGGGTTGCAGGGGTAGAGTGCTCTAAGAGTGCTCTAGTGCTAGAGCATCCCTTAGAGCACCCTGAGGGTGCTCTAAGGGTTGCAGATAGCCTTAGGACACTTCTGAAAGAGGGATTGTTGTGAAATAGCACTTTTTTGAAACATAAGATTCAAAATGTCACCTTAAGTTTAAAAGTTGCAAAATAGCACTTTGAGTTGTAAAAAGTCTAATTTACCCTTAATGAGTATACAAGAAGGCTAACTTTCATTTAAATCATACAAGAAGACTAATTTCATGTATGAACTTCCGGCGAAAAATTTCGGCAAAAATTCAATCATACACGAAGCCTAACTTCATGTGTGCATCATACACGAAGACTAACATTCATGTATGCATCATACACGAAGACTGACTTTCATGTATGCATCATACACGAAGCCTAAGATTCGTGTATGCATTATACACGAAAATTTTTGCCTCCAAAAAATTCAAATTTGTATCATACATGAAGATAAGTTTTCATGTATGATACATACACAAAGACTGACTTTCATGTATGCATCATACACGAAGCCTAAAATACGTGTATGCATCATACACGAAAAATTTTACCTTCAAAAAATTCAAATTTGTGTCATACATGAAGATAAATTTTCATGTATAATACATACACGAAGAAAAGTTTTCATGCATGATGCATACATGAAGTTAGGCTCGTGTATGATTCAAATTTTCACCGAAAAAATTTGCCGGAAATTTCCGCTGGAAAAATTAGCTGGAAACTTTTCGCCGGAAATTCATACAAGAAATTAATCTACGTGTATAATATAAATTAAATGCAACCTTCTTGTATACATGAAGGGCATAAAAGTCCTAAATAAACTCAAAACGCTATTTTCAGTTTTTTTTCAAAATAAGGGCTATAATTCATCTTTTATGTTTGAAAAGTGTTATTTCAATGTTTCACTCCTTATGAAAAGTGTCCTAATATGTCAGAAAAATAAATAAAAAAAACCAAATATTAAATTAAAAAAATGCAGGCGCGTGCACCCCACGCGCGGTCGCATGGGGTGCAGCAGGTTTCATTCAAGTTTTTGCGTTTGAAGAAATATGTTTCTAAAGAAATGCGCATTATGTCTAATTAATATCACTTGTAAGTTTAGTTCCTTCATATTGGTATATACGACATGCGATATGAAAAAAACATGATATCACATATTCAATTAAGTACGTAATACATAAAATAAAATTGCTCAAGTCTAAGTATAAGGCTTAGTTAAGAGGTTTGAGATGCGATCATGATGACTATAGAAAATCGCAAGATGTTTCGATAAACAAATAGATCAAGTAGTTGCTACAATGTTAAAGATTTTTTAATCAATCTAGGTATTGTAACTGAAAAATGGAAGGAAATGGAAAAGAAAATAACTACTACATCTGGTCCCCAAATAACTTCTTATCTTTCCATTTTGGGATAGTTGCGAAATAATTTTTTACCTATTTTGTCAGACCCACAAAATAAAATATTCTTCTTCACCCTTACTTTCTCTCCACTCACAACAACCTTTTTACCTTAATTCATGTCTCCCTCCTAGGAACTTATTTTAGAACCGTAGAAGTATATACTTCTTTCTATAAGGCTTTGCTCTCATAATGTGTTACCATCTCCAACATATTAGATATATATCGATTTAATAAAATTATCAATAACAGCTAAACGGTAGTAGAGAAATTTTAAGAAAATACTTAGTGACTCGTATCATATAATACTCCACCTACCTTTTCAGGCTAAATTTGGAATATAACTTCATTGCTAACTTATGCAAAATGATTAATATTGCGCTCCATCTATTCCACTCAATTTATCTATTTCTAAATGATGAAAGATTTACACCTTTAAAATCCTTTAAACGTGTTAGGAGCTACTTACTTTTTATTTTTGTCCCATTATTCTTAATTTACATGTCTAATAACAATTAGACCAATTGAATGGAAGAGAGAGTATATTGCAATGAAAATAATTATTAGTGACATAACATTGAAATTATTATAGTAATTAATCATGTTAAATTAAAGGTTAAACGTTCAACACTCGTTACTTTTGCTAGTAGAAATAAATACAGTAAGTGTTGGTATTTGTTAGGCGGAAGTGCAAACACATATCTGATATCCTCCTGATTATTTCTACGGTTTATTTTTTGTTCCATTGGTCCTCTGTTGAGATTTATGAGTCTCTGAAAGATGCCTTCTGTCGACCTTTGTAACGTGGTATGAATCAAATCTCCTCATTAATTAATCAATTTCCATGAATCAATCATAATCAAATTAAGTTGATTCGCCACTCTAATTCTTTGATTTCTTTCCCATCATGCTATTGCTAATCCGCTTATTTACAAACTTTTTCTTAAATACCCGCAGCTCATAGTGTAAATACACATAAAATATCGAATAGAGATGTCAATGAAAATTAAGCACATGAATGATCATTCACGAATTTACAAGTTCACTAGTAGACCACCTCTAATATAAACAATATACAAATATTATATAATTAACTTATTGACGCAATATGTTATTAGAAAGTAATCAATGTTGGTTAATAAAGTATAAATTAGGGTAAAATCTACTTTATAAAAATATTGAATATCTAAATTAATAAATTATATATGTATGTAGATGAGATTTACGAGTAGAGAATAAGTTACCAAATGACGACGTGAAATCAATATAATAAATTTCATAACTGACAAACCACAACATAATAATAATGTAGGAAATAATAAATATATTGTGATGAGATATCTGAAAAAGTAATTTGGAGTATTATATTATAGTATCTCCCAAAATGAATTAAAATAGCAAGGCAGTGTCGGTGGGGCCAAGGCCATCCATTTTAGAATATACTGTATAAAGATTGCGCCGTGCGGCCATGACAATATAATTATAACTAACATTAGACAAAGTCAGTCTCTCACGTTGGTCGGAACTAAACTAAAAGGTCTTTGTTTCCCCACCCACATCTTTATTACCCATTCATTCCAATTTCCAAAAACACAAACTCAAACACCATTTCTTCTTCATTCAGCTCCTTCCTCCAACTCTCTCTCTCTCTCTCTAGTTGTTGCTATTCTCCTCCGATGAGAACCTTGTGGCCGAACCTCGAGGGCGACTACGGGCTGGAGACGGTCCTGGAGGTCCCCGTCCCCGACGAAATGTTCGCCTCCTCCAACTCCGGCAAGCCATGGCGGGCCATCAAAAGGCTGATGAGGCCGCACGCCCCTCGCCCTTCATCCCATTACGCAAGGCGCGCCGTTGAGATTCAGTTCCTGCTCGGACTCATCGGAGCTCCTTTCATCCCTCTCCCACTCCATCCTTATTCTCACAGCATCAAAGACCATCTCCCCATTGTAAGTCTTCCTCTTCAATTCCCTCTCGATCAATCATCATATCATCCCATCATTTTTTTTTTTTTTTTTTTTGAGAAATTAATAATATTAATGTATGATTTGGATATGCAGGAAAGGTCGATGGGTTCATACATAATGCAACAGTACATAGCAGCTTCAGGAGGGGAACACGCTTTGAAGTCGATCGGGAGTATGTGTGTGATCGGAAAGGTGAAGATGGCAGCCAATTCAGATAGGGAAGATTTGAGCAGTGGAAAACCTATAAGAAAGATGAAAAGCATGAAGCAGGGGAGGGGGGAATTAGGCGGATTCGTGCTGTGGCAGAAGAGCCCTCATCTCTGGAGTTTGGAGCTCATGGTTTCCGGTTTCAAAACCACCGCCGGCTGTGATGGTAAGGTGGCGTGGCGGCAGACGCCGTCGCGCGCCTCTCGCGGTCCACCCAGGCCTCTCCGCCGCTCCTTACAGGTGGTTACTTCATTGCTAAGTTTTTCATCGACTTTTCTTTCTCGTGGAAATTAAGGATTCAATCTTGAGCATAAAGTCAATAGGTCAATTTTTTGTATCTTGGTAGTTTCCTGTGTAATGTTTGACAAAAGGTTGAATATCATAAAATTAATCCTAGTTAAGTAGGAGTAGTAATTTCCAACGGATTACCTAATGCTATATGCCTCTCTACCTAATTAGAAGCAACCGAACTTGATTGTCCAAATATGCATGCGCACGTTTTCAAGATTAGACCATCTATCATTAGTTCCAACTTAGATAGTTAATTTGTCGCTAAGTGAAATCTTGGACCACTTGAAACATGAATGTTTTGAAAAAGTGACTCATCATTTGTTTTGATCAATCTTGTCGTACCTAAATTAGGGGCTGGATCCGAGGCGGACAGCAGAGTTATTCTCCAACTCCATCTGCATCGGTGAGAAAGCAATGAGCGGCGAGGATTGCTTCGTGCTAAAGCTGGAAGCAGAGGCGTCTACACTGAGGGCAAGCAGCAGCAATTCGGAAATAATTAAGCACACAATTTGGGGGTGTTTTAGCCAGCGAACAGGTCTATTGGTCCACCTACAAGACTCTCACTCACTAAGAATAAAATCCCCGGGAAAGGAAGTTGTTTGGGAGACGAAAACGGAGTCCTTGATCCAAGACTACAGAACGATCGACGGTGTCAACATAGCTCACGGCGGCCGCACAACGGTGTCGCTGTCGAGGTACGGCGACAACGCAGAAAGCCACACCACAACGACAATGGAGGAGATTTGGAGCATTGAGGAAGTGGACTTCAACGTCAAAGGGCTGTCAACAGATTGTTTCTTGCCTCCTGCAGACCTGGATCAAGAATGCGGTGGCTGTGACGACGACGATCGGTTAAGGTACAAGGTTGTTTTGGACAAGTATACTAGGAATTATGCTTCAACAGGTGGGACCAAGGTTGCAGCTATTGATGAAGACGACTATGATGATGATTCACATGGTGATGATGAGTTGTAGATAGAAATAAATATACTAGCTACATGGCTTAGAAGAAGCTCAAGTCGATTCTTTTTACTACCAAGTACGAATGGTGCTAAGGCCAAAACTATTTAGTAAAGTACTACTATAAAGTTAAAAAGGGAAGGAAGCTTGGGTGGGGGTGCTCAAGCTCCCCCTAGTTCCGTGAGTGGTTGTGGATTGTAGTTAGCCCGTGTATGTTTCAATATATACTGAGTTTGTACATAACAGCAACTGTCCTGTTAGCAAAGACAGTGATTTAATTACATAATCAACTGATGCGCCTCTTTTCGCAACAAAGTTTTGCCTCCTCCACACACACATTTCGCATTCTGAACAACTTAATCGATGATACTTGATTAATAGAACTAAAATGAAATAATAATAATAATTATTATTATAATAATAATTCAGAATATATTAGCAATTAAAAAAACTAATAATGTGACTAATTTAAAAAAAAAATCACTAAGCTTGACATAAATTAAGTAGAAAGTTGGAGGGGGCTACTGAATGTTATGTATTGGGCCTTTCTATGCTTTAGGCTTTTTCCTTGGGCTCTAATTTTAATTATATTCGAGAGGCTTCTGTTTATGGCCTAATAGATTAGGCCCAGACAAGGGTATACTCGTAACATAGACAATGGGGCGTCCTTTAAGTCAAAATATCGTTAAAATACCCGCCCATTATAAGGCAGAAGAGACACCTACTGGTAGAGGAGAATATTTAATTATTGTTAGCTATCCTCTTTTGTAACCAATAAAAATAGAATAAGCGATTTACTACCGACTCTGGCTTGTATAAATCTATCTATCTATTATTATTATATTATATTACTAAAAAGAAAATTATTTTTAACTTTACTGCGTAGCATTCTTTATATTCCTCCATTCATATTTATTTAAATTCTCAAATTTTTAAATTTTTAAATGTAAAATAATAGATTTTAAATATTTATATTAAAATCTTGTGTCCCACATCGATTTCTCAATGAAACTTCACCTATTGAAAAGCCTATAAATACCTAGAATTAATGTGTATTTTTCCTCCATTCATATTTATCTAAATTCTCAAATTTTTAAATTTTTAAATGTAAAATAATAGATTTTAAATAACTATACTAAAATCTTGTGTCTCACGTCAGTTTCTCAATGAAACCTCACCTATTGAAAAGCCTATAAATACCTAGAATCAATGTGTATTTTCTCATCTTTTGCTCCACCAGTTTTATTTGGCCAATTTATTTATTAATCGGCCGAATAAATAACTATATTTTATAGTTTAATTTAATTTAATTTGATCAATTTATTAATTGGCCGAATAGATAATTATTTCTTGTAGCAGTTTGATTTGGCTAATTTATTTATTAATCGACCGAATAAAAAACTGTTATATTTTTATAGTTTAATTTAATTTAATTTGGTCAATTTATTAATTGGTCGAATAGATAATTATTTTTATTAGGGAACCAATTAAATTTATTGGTTGACCGAATTAAATTTGAAAATAGTCTAATATTTTTTTATTTAATTTGATAAAAAAATAAGTAATTTCTAATTTATCAATTAATTAGTAGACGGGCTAATTCTCAACTGACGGGTACCTCAACTCGGGATCCCACATGACATATTTTCATTCTTTATTCTTATTAATTTTAAAATTTTCATTTTATTCATTTTTTCATGTATTTTCTAAAATCTAGAATCGTCATAAATTGTGCATTTATAAATCAAAATCGTGGTCAACGGATCAATTCTGATCCGAAACGGTGGCGGTAGACGAGGTAAAAATAAAGTATAACTATCCCATGCTACAGAGAAAAGGATCGATAATTCACATGTGAAATATAACAATACAGACAACAATAAAATAAAAGTTTTATCAAAATCAACATTCTACTAATGTAATGTAAACAAACCCTCACATGATGTAAATATACATATATAAAATAAAACATAACTCGTCATGAATTATTACATTTTCTTAAACTAATAATATTATACTAATAATATCCTTAAATTCATGATATACCCGTTAGAATTTAAATTCTCAATTTTTCTGAATTTAAATTAATATTTATGATATTTATTATATTATATATATTCTATATGACATGGAAACAAAATCTTAACAAGATCAAAAAAATTGTTATTATATTATATATGTTCTATATCTATATATGGGCACAAAAATTGAAATGAGAGAGTTTTACGTACAGTACACAAAAAAATGAAAAAAGAAAAACCATTGGTTAAAGAAGTTATAAAAAAAAAGGAAGAAGTGAAATTTTATTAGGTAAGCATACATACATGATTACATACAGTACACATCCTCACAAAAATAAAATATTATTATTATTATTATTAAAAATGTTATAAAAAAAAGGAAGAAGAGAAATTTTATTAGGTAAGCATACATACATGATTACATACCGTACACATCCTCTCAAAGATAAAATAATAATAATAATAATAATAATAATAATAATAATATTATTATTATTATTATTATTATTATTATTATTATTATTATTATTATCTACTCCGTTCACAAAATGATGTCCCATTTGGTGTCCGGCACGGGACAAAGAAATATTTGCTATCAAAATGATTCATTACAATTCTCATATAAAATTGACGTGGGGTTATTTTTTTAAGAGCCAAATATATTTTTGTCCCACATCGAAAGTAAGAAAACTTTAAAAAATTATCTATAAAAATGGGGCCCGAGTAATCAGTTGATCAAATAGATAGTTTAATTGTTATTAAAAATTTAATATGACCACTTATTAAGTCCATTTATATAAACTATTTATTTTCATGCACTTTTGATTCATTTATTTTATTGTCCACACAAATTAAGATTATGATCAACGATCTGATTGGAACCGTGGGGGTAGGCGAGCCGATTCAGTTACGGGAATTCAACATAACAGAAAAATTCTAACTCGGAACCGTGAGGATAGACGGGTCGATTCCAAACCAACGGTTCAACTTTTTAATAATCGTGGTTGACCATAGGATGCCGACCTTAAACCATGGGGGTAGACAGATCGTTTCAGTTACGGAAGTTCAACTTAACGGAAGGATTCTAATTTAGAACCATGAAGGTAGACGGGTCGTTCCAAACCGACGGTTCCAACTTTTTCAGACTTGTAGTCGACGGGAGGATTCCGACCTTGAACCATGGGGGGTAGACAAGCCGATTTCAAACACGCCCACAAAATTCACACAACGCGTAAACTTAAAAATAATTAATGGATAATATTTTTATTATAATTTTACTAAATAATAATTTCCCGTCGAAAATCGACGGGCTACACGCTAGTTATTATATAAACGAAAATGACTCTATGTAAAAAAATCTTATGTGGCACAACCAAATTGCTCCATTTTCATTTATTTAAACTTTTAAATTTTTTGAACATAAATTAATATTTATCATATTTATTATATTCTATATATCTTTTATATTGCATAGAAACAAAATCTTTACAAGATCAAATCTTCAAAATCAATATCTATTATATTTTCAATTAAATTATCAACTTAAACTTCCGATCATATACAAAAATGTTAATCAATTTATTATATTTATTGATTTAGTTTTACAATAACATCTCAATCTTGAAGAATTTACATAAATATTAACACAATTATTTCACACAACTAATTTAATTTGACCAGTTACGTTAATTAGTTACTTGAATATATTGTTTTATTTTATGAAATTTCTTTCTTATGTGGTACACTTCTTATTACTCGAATTCTATTTATTTATATTATCCAAATAAAATTCGAACAAAAAAGAGATATCTTCATATATTAATTCTTCATAACAATTCTCATATAAAATCGACGTGGGGCAATTTCTTTGAGAGCCAAATATATTTTTACCACACATCGGTTTTGAGAAGTTAAAAAACTTTAAAAATTATCTATAAAAATAGGGCCCAATTAATCGGTTGATCAATAAATAGTTTATTTTTTATTAAAGATTTATATTACCACTTATTAAGTCCTATTATATAAAATATTTATTTTCTTGCACTTTTAATTCATTTATTTTATTGTCCACAAAAATTAAAACCATGGTCAACAGGCTGATTCTGACTGGAACCGTGGGGGTAGACGAGCTGATTCAGTTACGGCATTTCAACATAACGAGAGAATTCTGATTTGGAACCGTGAGGGTAGACGAGCCGATTTCAAACACGCCCACAAAACTCACACAAAGTGTAAAACTTAAAAATAATTAATGGACAATATTTTTATTGTAATTTTACTAAATAATAATTTTCTGTCGATTTTCGACGGGCTACACACTAATTATTATATAAACAAAAACGACTTTTTTCTTAAAAAAAATTATGTGGCACCCTTCATATTCCTCCACCTATTTATCTAAATTCTCATTTTTTTGAATTAAAATCAATTATTAATACATACTTTAAAATAATTTTAATTCTCAAATCAAATCTTACAACCCATAAGATTAAGGTAAGATTTAGCCTAAAAAAATTAAAGTTAGATTCACTTTCCAAATTTAATTGAATTACCATCTATCCTTATTTCCTATATTAAAATATTTCATCCGTTGTTTCTTTGTTCAGTTAGAAAAAATAATTTCAATATAAATATATTTTTTTCATGAGGTAATCCATCCATATAGTCACTTTGACTAGATTGAATACAATAGTTGTCAAGAAACTTAATATGGTTAAATTGTAGCAAAAAATGTGTTTTTTGGACAAAAATACCCCTTTTCACTTTTTCTCTTTTTCTCTTTCTCTTTCTTCTCCATCGTGTTTTTTGTTCACCTGCTACTTTTCTTCTTCATTTTTTTTTTCTTCTCTTGTTCCCGTCAACGCCGTCGTCCCAGTCCTGAACTCGTCGTCCCCGCCGTCGCCCCTCCCGTCGCCGACGCCCTTGAACTATCGCTCTCTCTCTCGTTGTTCATCTCTCTCTCTTCGTCGCCGCCCTGCTGTTCAGCTCTATCGTCGCCGCCGCCCTAATAGATCTGGTGTCGCCACCGGCTCCGCCCCTCTCATCGCCGCCTTTGAGCTGTTTTGTCACCGCCGCCGTTGATTTGTTGTAGCTTTTCGTCACCGTCGCTGCCGTTTAGCTGTTTTGTCGCCGCCGCCGCCGTCGATTGGTGTTGATTGACTATATTTTTCGATTTTGAATTTGATTGAAGGAGCTTGTTCAGTTGCATGCCGGTATGGTTTTTTTTTTATGATGCGATTTGTTGTTTTCGTAACAACTTTAGCATGTAATTCGTATTTTATGTTGCGAGTTATGAAATTCGTAACTAACTTTGCATTTTTATAAGTTTATTTGAAGTTACAAAAGTAGAGTTTCATAACATGTTTTTGGCTATTTGAAGGTTTAGAAACTGAATTTTTGAAGCACACATAATTCGCAACATAATATACGAATACAGTAAGTTACGAATTTCACAATTCGCAACATAATATACGAATTTCGTATATTATGTTGCGAATTGTGAAATTCGTAACTTACTGTGCATTTTTCTACGTTTATTTGATGTTACGAAATTTCAATTTTGCAACATGTTTGTGGCTATTTGAAGGTTCCGAAACTGAAATTTTTAAGCATACAACATAATATACGAATTTCGTATATAATGAAATTCGTAACTAACTGTGCATTTTGATTCATTTATTTAACGTTACGAAATTGTAATTTCGCAACATGTTTGTGACTATTTGAAGGTTTCGAAATGAATCAGTTTATGTTACGAAATTAGCATCATATTGAATAATCTGTTGCTAATTCATATTTTCGTATCACGTTTTTGGAATTTCGGTTATAACATATTACGAATTTACAATTTCGCAACATGTTTGTGGCTATTTGAAGGTTTCTAAATGAATCATTTTATGTTACGAAATTAGCATTCGTATTGAATAATTTGTTGCTAATTCATATTTTCATATCAAGTTATTGGAATTTCGGTTATAAAATGTTACGAATTTACAATTTCGCAACATGTTTGTGGCTATTTGTTACAAATTTAACATTTCGTACAATTTAGTGTGTTACGATTCTTTTAATTCCGTAACGAAACGAATGTTTATGTTTTTTTTGTTACGATTTATTTATTTCGTAACAGAGTTGGTTTCCTACAATTTTGGTTTTATCTGATGAAATGTATGATAGTAAATCTGATGATATGGATGATGTGTATGATGATTTTGATGAAATGCATGATAGTAAATCTGATGATATGGATGATGTGTATGATGATTTTGATGATTCGGCTAATTATTGCACTAGAGGGGAGCATAATCAATCTAACACAAAGAAAAGAAATAGCATTGTTACTAAACAATGCAGAGAACAAGTAATACTGTTACGAAAGAAATAGATCGCAATGACTTATGTTACGAATTTGAAAATTCGTAACATAATAATAAAAACATAACAATTAAATATGTTACGAAATAAACATATCGCAATAAATCATGTTGCGAAATTAGAATTTCGAAATGTAATAATAAAATCATAACAATTAGCACTGGTACGAAAGAAACAAATCGCAACAACTCATGTTGCGAAAATAGAATTTCGGAATATGGAAATAAATTAATAACAAGTATCAATGTTGCAAAATAATAAATCGAAACAAAAGAGAGTGTTGCGAAATTAGAATTTCGTAACATAATAATAAAATCATAACAATTAGCACTGGTACGAAATTAACATATCGCAACAACTCATGTTGCGAAACTAGAATTTCGCAACCTTTGAATAAATTAATAACAAGTAACAATGTTACGAAAATAATAAATCGAAACAAATGATAGTGTCACGAAATTGCAATTTCGTAGCATGAGAATAAAATTATCCGGAGGTGATTGACTGCAAGATTCTTCCTCTTGAATGTCCATTCGATCTGCAATAAACAAACAATTAAACCATTTTAGTAATTCAAAACATGTAACACATGTTGCGAAATTATATTTTCGTAACTTCAAATAAACATATGAAAATGCAAAGTTAGTTACGAATTTCACAATTCGCAACATTATATACTTAACATCATATACTTAGCAATTTCAGTTTCAAAACCTTCAAATAGCCACAAACATGTTACGAAATTGTAATTTCGTAATATGTTATAACTGAAATTCCAAAAACGTGATACAAAAATATGAATTAGCAATAGATTATTTAATACGAATGCTAATTTCATAACATAAAATGATTCATTTCAAAATTTTCCAATTGTCACAAACATGTTACGAAATTATAATTTCGTAATGTCAAATAAATGAATGAAAATACAAAGTTAATTACGAATTTCATAATTCGTAACACTATATACGAAATTCGTATATAGTGTCAAAATTCACAACATCATATACTTAAAAATTCAGTTTCAAATCGTTTAAATAGCCACAAACACGTTACGAAATTGTCATTTCGTAACATGTTATAATAGAAATTCCAAAAACATGTTAGGAAAATATGAATTAGCAACAGAATTTTCAATTTCTGTTACGTAAAATGATTCATTTCGGAACCTTCAAAAAGCCTCAAACATGTTGCGAAATTGTAATTTCGTAACTTCAAATTAACGAATCAAAATGCACAGTTAGTTACGAATTTCACAATTCGTAACACTATATACGAATTGTGAAATTCGCAACATTATATACCTAAAAATTTCAGATTCGAAATGTTGGGAAATTTATGTAAAAATTTTGATTGATTCCAAAACCAACTGACCCCAACCGAGTAGATGTTGCCAGATCCTAAGGTCAGTAGTTAGGCTCGCTGTTTGAGGGTTGTTAAGATTTTATCTTTACAGGTCTCCAGCTGAAGACGGCAACAAAGCTTCACTCGGATAGAACATCAGTTGTGAGGAACACAACTGAGCGTTCATCATATTAAAAAGGGGGAAGTTACGTTCAAGTGTCAGTTCGATAGTTGAGCATACAGATGCAAAAATCGACTAAGTATTCAAAGGAAGAAGTCTAAAGAGATAGAACATCAGTTGTAAGGAAAACAACTGAGCGTTCATCAGATGAGAAGCAGTATGGGGGAAGAGAACATCAGATGAAAGGAAATCATCTATGCGTTCAAACCCAACTGAGAAGATACAAGGAAGACAACTGAGCGTTCAACTTCCGAACATCAGTTGTATATTTCAACCCAGAAGATTAACAGCTTGAAGTTGAAGTCAGCTGAGAGCTCAACTGTTAGTAGTCAGTTAGAACATCAGCTGAAGAACAAGTTAGTTAAAGATCGAAAGTCTTAATCGACCACTCCTTGCTGGAAGTCTGTTGTTAAGATTTGAATTTCAAAAAGGGAGTCATGTGAGGGTTTGACCGTTCAGTCATTACCCCATTTGGCCCAACACAAGGCTATCTCAGATGGAAAGCAGAAGAGCACAGATGCCATATTTGGAAAGTCTGCAGAGATGAGAGACAAGCCATCGCTTTCAAAGAACCGAGATCAACGGCTCCTCCAACAGCTAGTTGACTCTCTCCGCCTATATATAGAGGCCTTCATTCATTCGAAAAGAGATAAGACACACACGCGAGAAAAAACCAGAGAGCAAAATAAAGAGCTATATTCTTCACGAGCTGAACTGCATTCAATCTCTTAGAACATCACTTGTTGAGAGTTCTAGAGTTAGTTAGTTTTTGTGTCTTTAGATCGAACCTTGAGAACATCACTTAGTGAGAGTTCGTAGAGTGTTAGATCATAGCTCACTTCATGTTCGAGCTTTTAGTTGGAACCCCATTTTCTTTCACCTGAAAAGGTTTTAGGATCCTACTCTTCCTGCAACTGAGTAGATAGGTTGTTTAGTACCCGAAAACTAAACTGTAAGGTTGATAAGTACCCGCAAACTTATCCTTAACGGTTGCTCAGCTCGCGTAAGTTGAGTGGTTTGTCCAGAAGAACTTGGACAGAGTTGTGTGGACTCACAACTCCCCGTGGACGTAGGAGGTTTCTCCGAACCACGTAAATTTCTGTGTGCTTGAGTTTTTTCTTCAGTTATTTCCTACATTTTCAACTGTCCTTCTAACCAGCATACAAACTATTCTTAGCATTCTCAACTGTCTTGGTTCTTGACCAACCGTGCATAAAAGCGTGAGTTAATTTTAACGAGTTAATTTCCACCACTTTCCGCACAACACATCACTTCCAACCGAGTGCTTCTTACTCGGTTGTGATTCCAACTGAGCTTCCTTACTCGGTTGAAATAATTTTTAGGGGGTTGTTTTAAAAAGTTGCATCTGGTGTATTCCCCTCCCCCCCCTCCAATGCACTAGAACTCGTTTCGGGACCATCACGAAACCTTCAAAAAGCCTCAAACATGTTGCAAAATTGTAATTTCGTAACTTCAAATTAACGAATCAAAATGCACTGTTAGTTACGAATTTCACAATTAGTAACACTATATACGAATTGTGTTACGAATTGTGAAATTCGCAACATTATACTCTACAAATTTCAGATTCAAAACCTTCAAAAAACCTCACACATGTTGCGAAATTGTAATTTCGTAACGTCAAATAAACGAATGAAACTGCACAGAAAGTTACGAATTTCACAATTCGCTACACTATTATACGAATTGTGAATTTGGCAACATTATACACCTAAAAATTTCAGATTCGAAACATTCAAAAAGATTTAAACATGTTGCGAAATTGTAATTTGGTAACGTCAAATAAACGAATGAAAATGCACAGGAAGTTACGAATTTCACAATTCGCTACACTATTATACGAATTGTGTTACGAATTGTGAATTTCGCGACATTATACACCTAAAATTTTCAGATTCGAAACATTTAAAAAGACTCAAACATGTTGTGAAATTGTAATTTCGTAACGTCTAATAAACGAATGAAAATGCACAGGAAGTTACGAATTTTACAATTCGCTACACTATTATACGAATTGTGTTACAAATTGTGAATTTCGCAACATTATACACCTAAATATTTCATATTCGAAACATTCAAAAAGACTCAAACATGTTGCGAAATTGTAATTTCGTAACGTCAAATAAACGAACCAAAATGCACAGGAAGTTACGAATTTCACAATTCGCTACACTATATACGAAATTCGTATATAGTGTTACGAATTTCGAAATTTGCAACATTGTATAACTAAAAATTTCATATTCGAAACCTTCAAAAAGTCTCGAACATGTTGCAAAATTGTAATTTCGCAACAGTTTATGACCGAAATTCCAAAAACGTGTTACGAATTAGGGTTCTAAACAAATATGAGAAACCAACAACCAAATCTACACATTCAAACAAGTTCTAAACAAAAATCGTAAGAATTTAGCAATTCGCATCAAGCCCGGGATATGAGAAATTCAAATTTTACCTTTTCATTCTCGTAGAGGTTGCCGGATTCCTCGCCGTCGTCGCTTGCTTTGCTGTCGCCGCGACTTTCCTCCTCCTCTTCTTCTTCTTCTTCTTGCTTTTTCTTCCCTTTTCTCTTGTCTTCCCTCTCGTCTTTCTTTCTCTTCTTCGACGATTGGGCTTCGCCGAATTTATCTTTCTTTCTCTTTTTCTTCCTCTCTCGTCTTTCTTTATTTCTCGCGGGAATCCGACTGAACTTCATCGTCGTTGGCAGTTTCGTGGTCGTCGGAAACTGGTTCGTCGTCGTCAGCGGTTTCTTCTTCAACGTGGGCGGTTTCTTCTTCATGGTTGGTGGGTTCTTCTTCTTTAAGGTGGATTGATTCTTCTTCTTCACTGGAGTTGATGGGTATTTCGCTGTCAGAAGCCATTGATGAAGGCGGTGGCGCGACGGCGGAAGTTGGGGTGGCGCGACAGGCGGTGGAAATTGTGGAAGAAGGTGGTGGCGGAAGTTTTGATATAGAAAACTAGGATTTTCTGGAAGAGTTTTTTTTAGAGAGAGAAAAATTGAGATGAGAAATGAAATGGTGGGGGATAAAATGGATGACACATTTTTTTTTAGTGAGAATAACTTCTACCCTATAGTAAGGGTATAATTGTCCCAAAAACACATTTTTGGCTATAATTTTACCATATTATATATATTCCTTGACAACTATTGTAATCTAAGGGGGGATTTTGCTATATCACTCCTTCACTCTTTTTTCATTCGAATTATTTTATGTATCTATCTAATCATCATTATATTACTAAAAATAAAATGATTCTTACTTTTAAAAAAAATTCTATGTTCCACATCGGTTATTCAATGAAACATCACCTATAAATACCTAGAATCAATATGTATTTTCTCATCTTTTGCAGCACAAGTTTTATTTGGCTCAGTTATTTATTAGTCGGCCGAATAAATAACTATATTTTTATAGTTTAATAATTTAATTTAATTTGGCCAATATTTTAGTTGGCCGAAAAAATAATTATTTTTTGTATAGAACCAATTTATTAGTTGGCTGAATAAATGGTTCCAAATTCGAATTTGTGACATTATTCGCATATTCGAATCAGTATTCGAATCGACTTCGAATATTTTTTTGATTCATATTCGATTCATAATGATATTTACGGATATTTGATTCGAAAATTTATAATTTTTTTACACTATTTGATTCGCAATTTTGAAAAGAAATTTAAATTCTCATATAAAATCGACGTGGGATAATTTCTTTGAGATCTAAATATATTTTGTATCACATTGATTTTGAGAAGCAAGAGACTTTTAAAAATTATCTATACAAATAGGGCCCAATTAATCAGTTGGTCAAATAAATAGTTTATTTTTTTATTATAAATTTAATATGTTATTATGTCGTATTATATAACGCGCTACTTATTTTATAAATGCCGTGCATTATGCATTTATTCTATTGTGCACAAAAATAAAGATCATGTTCAACGGGCTGATTATGATCCGAACTTTGGGGGTAAACATACCGATTCTATTACGGCAGTTCGAAATAACGGGGGCCATTCAGTTACGGCAATTCAACATAACGAGAGGATTCTGACTTGGAACTGTAAGGGTAGACATGGCAATTGTAAGGGCAGACAAGCCAATTCCAAACCGACGGTTCTATATATAATATGCATTTTCATTTATTAAACATTGTGTGACATGTATTTGATTTTTTTATTGTGACAAATTTTATCATAATATTTGATTATTTACATAATTTATAAATTCAAACGAGTTCAAATAATTAGCGAATATTATTCTATATACAAATTAAGGACGAAAACGAATATTACAGTCACTTTTATATTAAATTTGAATCTATATAAATTCTAAACGAGTTTAATAAATTATGCAGTTTCAAATTTATAATTAAAAATTAACTTTTTATCTTTTACTATTATTTTCTACAAAATCATGGTTAACGGGCCGGTTCCGGGTCGGAACCGTGAGGTAGACGGGATGATTGCAAAATGATGGTTCAAGTTTTTTATTTTTTTTGTTAATTATATGTTAAACTCATAATGTAGGGTATTTATGATCGATTTCATTTTTATAGACAATCTTCAAAATTATTTTCTTTTCTAAATCAATGGGACAAGGAATATTTGCAATGAAAAGGATTCATCTCAATTTTCATACAAAATCGACTTGGGGCAATATCTTTGAGAGTCAAATATGTTTTTGCCCACATCGATTTTAGAGAAAAATAGAGTTTTGAAAATTATCAAAGAAATGAGGATAAATTAGATTAGCTCAAAGATTGTTTTGCCCACATCGATTTTAGAGAATAATAGAGCTTTGAAAATTATCAAAAAAATGAGGATAAATTATATTAGAATTTTTAACAGACATTACTATATGAGTTTGAGACGTAAACATATGATAAAATTATTTTTTTAATTGAATTTGAGATATGTTTAAGTACATATAAATTCTAAACAAATTTAGTAGATTGCATAATCAAATAATTGAATGCAAATATAATTAACAAGTAATATATTATTTTTAATTTATCACATACTCTCTCCGTCCACGAAATGGTTGCCACTTTTACTACTTAAGTTTGTCCACGAAATGGTTGCCACTTTTGCTACTCCACTCACATTTATTGTGGGATCCTTACTCCACTCACAACAATACTCACTATAATTCACTACTACCTACCATTTTCTTAAAACCTATATCGTCCACAATGTGCCAACCATGTCGTGAACGGAGGGAATATTACTATCTAATCATTTTATTAGATTTTTAAAATATAATTTTCTCTCGATTTTCGACGAGTTATACGCTAGTTAAATATTGTTGGAGGCGGCGGCTGCGAAAGTGTAACAACTCATACAACTACGATTTAAAAAAATAAATAAAAACACACAAATTGATGGTAGCGGCTAATTTGTAAAGGAATGAATAGTGGATCAATGAAAAGCACATCCAAATCCAAATCCAAATCCAAAATGCATAAGCAAAAGCAATCTCCTCATGTACTCATATTTCCTCTTCCTCTCCAAGGGCTAGTCAACTGTATGCTCAAACTCACCCAAATTTTGTGCCTTGAAATCCAAGTCACATTCCTCAACACTCAACACATCCAAAACCGCCTCTTTCATTCCTCCAACATTCAAACTTACTCGACAAAGTATAACCACTTGTTTAACTTTCAAACCATCCCTGATGGCCTGCCTCCGGAGCACTCGACCACCGTCTTCGAGTTCTCGGAGCTCATGCGATCCATGCACGCTATCGCCACCCCCATTTTGCACGAGATGCTCACTTCTGGCGACTACGGAATTCATTCCCAGAACCTTGTGACGTGCATCATTGCTGATGGCATACTCACTTTTGCTACTCATATAGCTGATCACATTGGAGTCCAACTCTTGTATTTTGAGACTATTAGTCCATGTTGCCTTTGGACTTACATGTGTTTTCCTAAACTCATTCAAGCTGGGGAGCTTCCTTTCGAAGGTTTGTCAATCATAGTTGCATCTTTTTTATCTCTTTTTTCTACATGACATGAATTTCTTTTTCTTTTTATGTAGAAGCTAAATTTGCATGAACACAACACACATGCATGCAAGTTGGAAGGGAAGAAGAGTCAATTTGCAATAAGGAAAATCGCGGAAGTGCTTAACAACAAAAGGAAGTTTTGCGGGAGGGTTTAAGTGCAAAGACAAAGGGGTTTATTTGCAATATCGAGAGTTGAGCGTGAGATTATATCACAACCGTTGGGATGGATGGCTGAGATCGAATCTGGAATTGGGGTTGTTATAACCGCCATTGGCAGCTCATTTCTTCATTCCAAGTTGATGCAAAATCGAGAAGAGAGAGAGAGAGAGAGAGAGCTTCTGGAAATCTTGGATGCAGAGAGTTCTAATTCTTTCGTTTTTCTCATTGTAATTCGAAGTTTGATCGATGAATAAAAGAATGCCAGTTTTTGTCCTGTGGATGTAGCTCTTCGGAGTGATCCACATAAATTTTTGTGTGATTGTGAGTTTTGATTTCTGTTTTCATTTCAATTTCGCGTTCTAATCCTAACAAGTGGCGCTGTCTGCCTGAAGCGGATTCACAACGGTTTTCTCTGCATTTCAAATCATTTAAGAGCTGAAGGCGATTTGTTCTGGAGAGCGAGGAATTCTTTATTTGAATCTCTCGTCGGAGATTTGGCCGGAGGAGGTAGATCGCGATTCTTATGGTGACGGAGAAGATGGAAACAAAGAAGTTCACGGGCAAGAATGATTTCGGATTGTGGCGAATCAAGATGCGAGCTTTGCTGACTCAACAAGGCTTAGCTGCAACATTGAAGGATGAAGAGTCTTCTTCATTGTCTTCAGCTCCGACGAAATCTGGTGAATCCAAGGACAAATCCACAGAAACTGCGACGGAGGCCGAACTCAAGAAGGCAGAGATGAGAGAAAAGGCGCATAGCCTGATCATCTTGTGTTTAGGAGATAAGGTTTTGAGAGAGGTGGCCAAGGAGAAGTCGACAGCTGCTGTTTGGGCCAAACTTGAGTCAATTTACATGACCAAGTCCCTAGCAAACAGGTTGTACATGAAACATCGATTATAATCGTTCAAGATTGTGGATGATAAGTCGTTGGAGGATCAGCTAGAGCTGTTCAACAAGATCATTGATGATCTTGAAAATGTGGATGTGAAGGTAAAAGATGAGGATCAGGCAATAATTTTGTTGAATGCTCTTCCTACTTCACATGATCATTTAAAAGATACGATGCTATATGGTAGGGAAAGTGATATTTCGGTGGAGGAAGTACAGTCAGCTCTGAAAGCGAAGGAATTGCAGAGATCATCTTCTACATCACAGAAACAAGAACTTATTGGCGAAGGCTTATTTGTGAAGCTAAAGCCAGAGAAAGGAAAATTCAAGAAGTCTAAAAGGGATTCAAAGAAGAACAAGTTTAATAAGTCTTCAAAGGAATCTGCAGACGATGACAACAACTGTTATCATTGCAAGAAACCAGGCCATTGGAAAAGGGATTGTCCAATCTGGAAGAAGAACCAGAAACTGTCCAACAATGCAGGGAAGCCCGAGAGAAAGAAGATTGATCAGTGTGATGTTGCAGAGGCTTTGAATGTTGTTGACTACAATGTCAGCAGTCATTGGGTGTTGGATACATGCTGCTCGTTCCATATGTGTCCAAATGAGAGCTGGTTTCATAAATTAGATTTTGAGAAATCTGGTTCAGTACTGCTAGGTAATGACTCATCATGTGCAGTGAAGGGTAAGGGAAGTGTGAAATTCAGGATGAATGATGGTTCGTTTAAAACTCTTTTTGAAGTGAGATACATACCAACTCTAAAAAGAAATCTTATATCTCTTGGACAACTAGAAGAGAAGGGATATGATTATTATTCTATCAAAGGTGGAGTAGTTGTCAAGAAGAGAGATAGGATTGTCATGAGAGGTGAAAGGAGGAATGGTTTGTATTACTTGATGGGAGATACTGTTATTGGTGATACCAATGCAGTAGCAGTTGATGATTCGATTCTTTGGCACAAGAGATTGGGTCATGCAAGTGAGAAGAGCCTGAATCAGTTGCAGAGACAAGGAATTATATCAAATGGTGGAGTTTTCAAGCTAGAGCAGTGTGAGCAATGCATCTTGGGCAAGAGCACTGCACTGCCATTTGGTGAAGGTAAACATACTTCTCTTCAACCTCTAGATAATGCATATTCTGATCTGTGGGGACCAACAAGGACTGGGAGTAGAGGCAAGGGAAGATTCTTTATGTCTATAATGGATGACTACTAGAGAAAGTTGTGGCTATTTGTTTTGAAAGATAAAACTGAAGCTGAAACAATGAGTAAGTTTACTGGTTGGTTGAATGAGGTTGAGAATGAAAAGAGTGCAAAGTTGAAATGTCTTAGAACTGATAATGGTTTGAAGTTTGTATCTGGTGAGTCAATGTGTTGTGTGCTGAAAGAGGTATTAAGAGACACAGAACTGTGCCAAGGACACCCCAACAGAATGGTGTAATTGAGAGAATGAATAGGACTATTCTTGATAAAGTGAGATGCATGCTATTTATTTACGACTATTCATAGAAGTCTATGATTAGTCGTAAATAAGGTTCAGGGAAGCTGAGCTTCGGAAGTTGATGGAGACCAACGACGCCCTGAGAAGCGCGGAGGCGTGTGACCTGACCAGCCTCATCATGGATGGTGTGCTTAGTTTCGCCGTCTCAACAAATGGGGATTCCTTTCGTTTATTTCCGGACTAGCAGCCTTTGCTTCTTTTGGCTTAATTTTTAGACAAAAACTTCTGTGGACTCCACGGTGCAACACCCGCCCGACCCGCCTGACCCGGGTCAACCCTCTTTGACCTTTTTTTTCTAATTTCAGTTTTTTTTTTAATTTTCAATTTTTTTTAATTTTAATTTTTTTATCCTTTTTTTTATTTGCCGCTTCTTTATTGGTCAAGATTCGAACGAGGGGAGCCGAAGGTCTCAGAGCGAGCTGAAAAAATCCAAATTGTTGCCCGCCGATTATTCTTATTTTAGTAATCGGAGCGAAGGCGAATGCGCGCATGGACCTCACGCGCAGGTCGGGCGGGGCGCATGGGCGGATCGGGTCGGTATCCATTTCCACGGTGCTACAATCTGCAAGGGAGGTTTCTCTTTGTTTTTTTTTTACTTCCAAACTATCATTCAAGCCGGACACATTCCTCTCAAAGGTATGTACGTTTATATACACCAGACCAGATGTTCACCAAATCTAAATCGATCTTCATGATTTTTTTAATTTTTAACTTTAAAATAGTAGTACTAGTTTTTAATGTGCAATTGATTATGCGTACTGGAAAAAAACAGAGATGGATTTGATGGTGCCGGGAATGGAGGGCTGTACGTTTTGCCGTGTTAACGATCCGGATTCCAAATCTGTACTGAATCGGGCGGGCCCCTCCACACTCATCTGCAATCGAGAGACATCAATTGCAAGCAGCCATCTCTGAATTGGAGCAGGCTTATGACCCGCGAAATCCGTCATCTGTGTGAGCTTCGGAATCGGAAGCATCACATTACTGACGAGGGGATTTAGATCTGCTAGAATTCTGGTACGCTCTGGTGAATAGCGGATTCCATAGACGGAGAAGGCGGCGTTCCGGTAAATTTGGAGGAGGGCACCAAGGAGAGAGAGGGTGTGTGGTGGGATGGGTGGGTCCCACAAGATTGGCCGATTTGGCCAACAAATTTTCATTAGGCTGCTTCATTTCATAGGGCCGTCAATCTCAATTCTCAAGCTGTGTGGCAACTGGTAAGAAATTGTTTTCAAATAATTTTAGTTCTGCTGACTATTTTCATCCCACAACGGTTCTCATAAAAATGTGACCTTTAAATCCTGGCTCCGTCTCAACTGAGGAAGAACCAAATTATAGGAACTCTATTAGTAGAAAAAATATAACTTCATATCCAATCTAAATCCAAATTCTATACATGTTAATTTTGTTTTTTAATAATTTAGTTTGATTCTTAAATCCTAAAGTCTAAATAACTAATTTTTGACCTTATTAATTAGAGTATTTATTTTGTTTAATTGTAATGAATGATTAATAAAGTTTTTATGAAGATTCAATATTGTGATCGAATGATTGTAAACGTTCGCTATATTTTTTACAGTATTTTTTTTTTGACAACTGCGGTTTAAAATAATGAATAATTAATTATATTTATTTCAAAAGTTTGAACTTTCTGGAATTTGTTGGAAGATTTCGGAATTTTGAAATCGGATCAGAATATGGCTATTATATCGGATTTTTTCGTCGGATTTTCAGATCATTAAATCGGATAAATTTTTTTAAGAAATTTGTATTTCAGATGAAATTCAGCAAAAATCCGAACCATAATCGGACCCCTAAACTCTAACCGGATTCTTTAATCTACATTTTCATCTACATCAATTATTAATATTATTATTTCAATTACTCGCAAAGTTTAATAAATATATAAAAATAATCAATTAAAAATTAAGCAATAAACGGATTGCAATATTAGGAATTGAAATTTTTACTGAAAAAAAAAAGAATGACGAAAGTGTGAATTAAGAAAGTAAGATAAGGCAATGGTGGCTCAGACATCCAAGGAAGGATAAAAGCAGCATACGCTCTCAAGCCTGGCGAAGGCGAAAGCACTTAGGCGGCCACTGCGAATGTTTTGAGAAACAAGCCTTAAATTTTAGCATCATTGCCACTAATCTCCATCGCCCTCAACAATTAACACAAAAATTACGTAAAATTACGCCACAAACATCAAAGAATGAAAGAGAGATTAAACCAAATAAAAAAAAAAATACAAATAAATATAACAAGAATGAAAAAGAGGAATTCGAGCTGCTGAATTTTCGGATTCTGTGATAAGATATTTATACAAGGACATCCGGAATGGAAATTTGTAATTTAGGTATAGGGTTTAGAGAAATAAACGGCGGTGCTACAAACAACTATAGGTCAGGTTTTTTAGCCTACACTGCTAATTATGGGCCAATATAGCCCAATACGTAATCTGTCAGGCCCACTACGTAATATGTCCGGCTAACATAGCTAGGGATGACAATGGGTCGATTTTCGTGGGTATCAGTACTTTCAAAATTATGATGGGGCAGGTTTGAAAAATATTAAATGATTTTGGGACGAATTTAGGTAGAAATATGTAAATCCGCGACGGATTTGAATCGGGTTTGAGCAATTACTTCTGAGTACCTGCTACCCAAACTCATTATTAGATAAAAAAAAATTATTATGTATAATTTATAATTTAACTATAAATATTAATTTTTTTAATAATTTATTCAAATAATGCATGAGATATTGACTATTTAATCATTTTTGGTTATTTTAGGATCTTATTCAATCGGAAATTTTAGTACTTTACATAAGGTGGAGGAATATGTTGATTGATTTATCGTAGATTTTGTTACTTAGTAGTACTTTGTTTTGATATTTATTTTAGAATTTTCTATTTATACTTATGTTTTAAAATTTGTTTAGTACGTAGTTTTTGCTTTGAGATTAATTTTAGTAAAATTTTCTATTGATATTTATGTTATTGTATTATTCTATTTATAATATAGTGTGATTTGATATTTATTTTTAATATTAGTGTTTTTAACAGGTAATAAACGGGTATTACCCAATGAATTTTGTTCGGATACGGGCTTTAAAACTATTTTTCAATCGAGTTTAGGTGTAAAAAAATTTCATAGGTTTGACTTTAGAAAATACTTAATGGGTGAATACCCAACCCATTGCTATCTCTAAACATAACATTAAGAAAATTATCATTTTCCTTTTCTCTCTTGAAAAAATAAAAGTTGGAAAGTGTTTTTTTTTTCTCTCATAACAAAAATTTATGGAAAGTTTTACTTGAAGCATTTTGTTTTCTATCGTTTTTGTTTCGTCACATATCTGATCGAATTGCAAATGTTATTCTTTTACACTACTAGTCTTATTATTTAATACTCCTATATAACAATAACTAATTTTTGCACTCGTGTGATGCACATTCTTAATTATTTTAGAGTTAAATCATTTAATTATGCAATTTTCTAAATTCTTTTAGAACTTATATGTCTTTGAAAACATCTCCAATTCAATTAAAAAGTAATTTTACCATATATTTACGTCTCAAACCCATATAATTATGTTTGTTAAAAATTTCAATCGAATATATTCTCATTCCTTTCAATAATTTTCAAAACTCTATTATTTTACAAAACCGATATGGACGAAAATATATTTGTCTCTTAAAGAGATTGTTTCACGTCAATTTTGTATGAAAATTGAGATGGATCATTTTCATTGCAAATACTCCTTATCCCACATTGATTTAGAAAAGGAAAATAATTTTGAAGATTATCTATAAGATGAAAATGACCCTAAATATGAGTTCAACATAAGATTAAGGAAAAAAAATAAGTTGAACCACCTCTTCACAAAATCATTCCATCTACTCCGACGGTTTCAACCCGGAACTGACCCATTGACTGCAATATTGATTTTATATTATATAAATAATCATATTCAAAATAAATCCACAGAAAAATTAATGAGACATTTATTTATACCTGAAATTAATATTTAATTATATAAATAGCTATAGTCCAAAAACATTCACACAATATTTAATAAATATAAATTAATATTATAAAGGCAAATACTTGTGTGCAACAAGACTCATATTGTGAGACCAGGTCGACCCGGTCCGGATCCGGGTCGTACCCGGGTTAACCCGGTCAAATCCGTTGACTTTTTTTCTTTTAGGGCCAGATCATATGTACCATAAAGTGTACTTATTATGCACTACACTGTATAACGAGATGCACTACTAAGTATATTGAGATACACCAATTTTAAAATTTATTAATATTTTTTTTCTATTTTTTTAGATGCACCACATGTTGTATCCATATGCACAACCATGTGTATCGAGATGCACTACGTTGTGTTTCCATATACACCATGTATAATGAGATGTACAACCATGTGTACCGAGATGCAACACACTGTGTATCCATATGCACCATCATGTATAATGAGATGCACAATCATGTGTACCAAGATGCACCGTGTTTGTCTCTTCTTCTTTGGTTAAGAGATTGAGAGAGGGGAGCTGAACGATCAAAATTGTTGCCTTTAAGATTATCTTATATTAGTAATCGGAGCCGAAGGCGGAGCAAAAAAAAAATGGAAATTAAAAAAAAAACTGGTGTCATCTCAATACTCTTAGTTGTGCATCCCATTATATAATATAGTGCATATAAATACACGTTGTAGTGCATATGAGCTGACCGTAAAAAGATAAATAAATAAAAATCAGGCGCGTGTGTACGTGGCGAGTTGCACCAAAGACTTGCTCTATTATAAATTGTAGTATGATATAAATAATCATCTTCCAAATATATTCTCAGAAAAATAAATGATGACATTCGTTTTCTCTTTTACCAGCTTCGAGATAAACTATTTTAACTAAGAATAAAATTTTAAAAATTGTTTCACTGTGCACTCGGTAGTTTTTCCATTTTACAAAACTTAATGTGGAGTGATTGTGATTCGGAAAATTATTTAGTCAATGATATAAGATAAAAGTTGACCATAAATATCTCTAATTTTATGAGTTCAAAATTATTTATATATATGTGTGTATAAATGTTGTCCCGCCAATACTAATTGGCCTCTGCATACAATTCTTGATTGAAATTGGCTTGTTAACAAATTGTTAGTAATTTTTCTGCCAAAAATAAACATTATTTTGAGGTCCCTCCATTTCTTTGGTTTGTTTCAAAACATTATCTTATGAGATTGCAAAATCAGAGGAGCTAAAGAACTTATTATTTTATTATCTAACATCTTTAATCAGAAAAGCAATTAAATAAAAGAAAAATTGTATTCTTTTTAAACAATATGTACAACGTCCCCCAACAGAGAAATATGAAGATATGCACATCTTAACCTGCCATTAATTTTCTCTCTTCTACCTGATCAATAGAAAAGTAATCACAAATTTAATTAAAAATGAAATAAAGAACCTGGCACGATCCAAATTCATTTTATTTGGAATTATGCATGACAGTAGCTTGGTCTCTCTTGGATCCAACCTGGATAATCTCTGCCATATAGCCCTGCTTATTCTCCTAGTATTTCACTTTCTTCCTCTTCCCTATGCTTTGATAATACAACACCAAAAACACATCAGCAATCAATTATCTACAAACAAATGAGGATGAAGAATTCAATAAAAAATGCTCTACATATACTTGCATATAGTTCCATTATCACATACAAATTTGCCAAAGTACTTTAGTACGTTTATCTCCATTGCTTCCTCATCGGGTTTGAATGATAAATATCATGGGCCAGATACAATGTGTGATAGTAAAGTTGACATGTTGGAAATGGTTCTTCTTTTTCCCTATGCTATTATTCACTTCCAAGAATGTAGCCTTTTGCTTTCCATATCGAACTATTTTCTACATTTAGTTGACACCGATAATAACATAACACTGCACAAAATAAAAGAATGTTGAGAAATGTAACATGTATATGGATATGATGTAATATGATTTCAAGAAATGCAGTAGAAAAATTATCAATAAATATGAATCTGCACTAGTTTTATGATGTAATATATAATTAATCTAGAATTATCATAATACTTGACATTAAGCGCTATGAGAATTGAATGGAGGGCAAAATCAGGGTGGCAAATAATTGTAATAAGTTCGAAGAGAAATGCGAATTTGAAAAGATTCTGTAGCAACATACACTCTAATAAAATTCTATCACAAAAACAACAAATCGAAGCAAATCAAAACTAAAATAACAACCTCGTAAAGGTTGACAAAAAACAATAAATTCTTTAAAGGTTGATAAATATGATTTAAAATTTTAATAAATTCTTTTCGTTTGTTTGTAAATATGTAATTAACTTCTTCTTATTTCATGGTAATATATGTTTAAGTAAATGAAAAGGTGGACATGCAATTTCGTAACGTTTATAATATTTGGTCAATCTATGTTTTTTTTCTATATTAATTTTATGCAAGATTATTTTCATAAAATTTACCACTTCAACATGAATATTAGTAGATATTACTAATAACGTTGGGAAAAATAATTGTTAAGAAGAAACGAAATAATACTCTTTCTCTGTTTAGCAAACATAAATTATCTGTTTTTCTTTTTCTTTTTTGTGTAACAAACAAAAGTTTATGATTGATAAAATATGATTATAGGATGAATTAATTTAATATAATATTATTCACAATTTGTTTGAGATGATAAAGAAAGTAGTGGGACACGATTTTGTGGCATTATGATTTGTGAAAATTAACTGAAATTTTGCAAATATTTTGTGTTCACATTTATGGCTAAAATTCTTGCCCTTGAATTCATCTTAAATTAGAAAATTGCCATTAAAATTAATTTTAAATCAATTTGCAATTGATTGAGGATTAAAAACCACTTTGAAATACAGCAACTCCTCAGTCAGGATAAACTGAATGAGAACTACATAGAACAGGAGAAACATGCCTTATCAGAACTGGAAAAATGGAGTGGAATAGAGGAAAAGATATGGCAGCAAAAGGCTCGGGTTGACTGGATCAAGTTAGGGGATAAGAACACTAAGTTCTTTCATTCCTATGCAAAGGCAAGACTGAGTAGTAAAGCCATCAAATTACTTGTCAGATCTGATGGAAGTAGATGTGGCAATCAAAAGGAAATAAAGGAAGAAGTCAGAAATTTTTATGTGAATCTGATGGGAAGTGCAACTCATTCTATCCCACAAGTTGATAAAACAGTGGTGAATAGAGGACCCAAACTCACCAATACTCAGTCTCTATGTGCAGCTGTTTCTCCAGAAGAAATAAAGGAAGCTTTATGGAGTATGGATGCCAACAAAATTCCAGGAATGGATGGATACAATGTATTCTTCTACAAAAGAACTTGGCAGATTCTAGGGAATGAGGTAATAGCTGCTGTTCAAAGTTTCTTTATTACTGGTAAGTTACCACAAGCAGTGAACTCTACATTAATTACCCTCATCCCTAAGACTCCAAACCCCAGCTCAATCAAGGATTATAGGCCTATTGCTTGCTGTAGCATCTTCTACAAGATCATTTCCAAGGTCATAGCCAATCGACTTCAGAAAGTACTTGGCTCTTTGATTAGTGAAAGCCAATCTGCTTTCATTAAGGGTAGACTCATTCATGATAATATATTGATGAGCCATGAACTCATTAAAGGATATTCAAGGAAAGGAATTTCTCCCAGGTGCATGATCAAAGTGGATATTCAGAAAGCATACGACTCAGTTGAGTGGCCGTTTCTCCACCACTTGTTACTGGATTTGGGGTTTCCAAACAGATTTGTACAGTGGATTATGGAGTGTATCAAGACACTGTCCTACACCATCAGTGTGAATGGAGAACTTACACAACCATTTATGGCAAGGAAAGGATTGAGACAAGGAGATCCTATCTCCCCTTATCTCTTTGTTCTTAGCATGGAATATTTGAGTAGATGTTTGATTGAGCTCAAGGAGGATGGAGATTTCAATTTTCACCCGAGGTGTAGGAAATTTGGGCTAACACATGTATGTTTTGCAGATGATTTGCTGCTATTTACAAGAGGAGATAGAACTTCAATCAGGAAGCTTTTGAACTCCTTTAACAAGTTCTCTGAAACTTCTGGTTTGAAAGCTAATCCCAGTAAAAGTAACATATATTTTGGAGGCGTTTCAAGTAGAGAACAAGAGGAGATCCTATCAGAATTTGGACTGGCAAGGGGAGAGCTCCCTTTCAGATACTTAGGTGTTCCTCTATCAACTAAGAAGCTGACACTGAGTCAATGCCATCCTCTTATCAAGAAAATTCTGGATAGAGTTGATAACTGGACATCGAAGCTCTTATCATATTCAGGAAGGCTCCAGCTTATCAAATCTGTCCTCTTTAGCATGCAATCTTATTGGTGTCAGGTGTTTTTGCTCCCACAAAAAGTGATACAGCTTATTCAACAAGCATGCAAGTCTTTCTTGTGGTCTGGAACTTCAAACATCACAAAGAGAGCATTGGTGGCTTGGGAGTACATGTGTCAACCCAAGTTAGCTGGTGGTTGGAATATTATTCATCTCAAGAGCTGGAATCAAGCCACAATCTGTAAGTTGTTTTGGAATTTGGCTAAAAAGCAAGATAAAGCATGGATAAGATGGATCCATGAATTCTATATAAGAGGAGATGATATCACCACCATGAGAGTTCCTCAACAGGCTTCATGGGTGGTAAAGAAGATCATTGAAGCCAGGAAGTATATACAACAAACGACTATGGGATTTCAAGTACTTCAGGAAAATAGATTTTCTACTCGACGGATGTATCAAGCTCTGCATGGCCAGTCAGTCCAAGTTCCTTGGCGTAGAATAATCTGTAATAATAGAGCTCCTCCTAAATGCTTATTCATCACGTGGTTGGCTCTATTGGGAAGGTTATCAACATGTGATAATCTCAGCAAAATTGGTATAAACTGTGATCAGGTTTGCATTTTATGTGGAGATGAGAATGAGAGTATACACCACCTCTTTTTTGAATGTATCTACTCTGATCAAGTGTGGACTGCTCTTGTTCAATGATGTGGCCTTTCTAGCAGATATCAAGGGTGGGATCAGGAAAGAAACTACCTCATCACGCAATGTGGATCCAACACGGGACGTCAAGGCATCTATAGAGTCATTGTTTCTGTGGCAATTTACTTTGTGTGGAAGGAGCGTAATGCACGTCGCTTTCAGCAAAAACATGCATCAGTTGAGGAGGTGGTGAAGCAATGCCAGATGCATGTGGCCCTTGCTTGTGCGAAAGAGAAGAAGCTCATGAGATTTTTGAAGAATTAAAGCTTAGAAAGCTAGCTTCGTCTAGTTGTTGTCTGGTTGTTGCGTTTTGCTGTATTTGTATGGCTTGCTGTAATCTTCTTACAATTGGTGAAATGGAATTTCTATTTAACCAAAAAAAAAAACCACTTTGAAATATATAGGAGTAATAGATTTGGATAAAGCCCCTTAGAGGTGTGGCTGCTAAGTAAACCGAAACAAGCTCGTTGTTGGTAACCAATTCTAGGACCATTTACTCCAAGTTTTCTTAAGATGTTGTTTTGTGTGTTGTCTCAAATCTCAATATTCAAACTGACACGAGACTGAAATACGAGTTAAAAAATGTCGTTTGAGTTATTTCCAGTTGAAGCTCATTAATTTTATTCTAAAATTCCTTGTTATCTTTTCTTTTGCAACTGATCAAGTTTTGCATGCATCAATTAATTTGAGTTTTGGATATATAAAGAGCCAAATAGTGATCCAAAAAAGAGTTTTGCAACTGATCAAGTCTCTCTCTCTTTTTTTTTTTTTTTTTTTTTTTTTTTTGTGAATTCACCTATCACAATTAATGAATACGCTGAACATTTGCAAACCCAGCACTCTCAGTCTTCATATTCTGACCGTAATTATATTTATTGCCACAGATCTTACAATAAATATAAAATTGATTTTTTATTTAATGAATACTAATTCATTTGACGATCTGGGGCCAAAATTCGCAACACAAACAGTCAACAGAGGATTAAATGATGAGATTTATTTTTCTTCCTGAGAATATTAAATGATGAGATTTGATTTGCGGGCAAGAACTATTGGCACTGCATTGAAATTTGAAAGTCATGGACAATCGCCATATGATTCCTAGAAACAAATTAAAGAATATCCACAAACAAACAAATTAGCCACACATGAATCTTGAAGAAGTCTATCCAAAACAAAAAAAATATAGATTGTGTGTGTCATGTGAAAGTTCATAAATCATAATGTAATAGTAGTATAATTAAGGATTACTAGTTACTAGTATATAATGCTACTTATGTAGACAGCTTTGAATCTTGACTTTTGGTAAAGTTCAGTTTGAATTGAATTGAATGTAAAATAATCGATTATCGGAACGGCATCAAAAATTTGCAATCATGTAATTGTTGGAATACAATAGTAAACTTGATTTTGTAATAGAAGATATTTTAGTAGAGATTTCTAGAATAAGTAAATAGAAAACAAAAGATAATTAGAGAATAATCTAGAAGCTCTAGATAGTGCACCAAGGAAAATATCTAGACATTAAGATTATGGAGAATTATAGAATATACTAGAAGAAGTCATATTAGCCACAAGTTCTAGATATTTTCACCAATATTAACAAGTATAAATATGTATGAATGTCTTTGTATGGATTGGGAGAGAAATCAAATGAAATCTTATATCCTTGTTTAGTTCTCTCTCCCACACACACCTCTCTCTCTCTCACGCATACACACAAGTCCACACATACAATAAAATAATCCCCTCCTCCAATATCATTTAAATCCTCCTCCCACCATCAAGAATTTTCCGTATTTTTCAACATGGTATCAGAGCCACAAGATCCTACCTGTGGCAGTTAAAGTCCCCATGCTCGAAATGAGCAACTTCGAATGAGTTGAAGCATCAAGTAAAGATGCTTTGAGACCCACGAGGTTTGGCAAATCCAAACCGTGGAGTGAGTGCAACGAGCCGAAAAACGAGGCTCGGCTTGTCCCTAAAGAAAAGGGATAAGTTGCATGAGAGTAGCCGCAAGAGAAAGTGGCACTATCCCAACGGAAAGGGATAGATTGTGCGTGTGTCCTGATAGAGTGATGAGAAAACTCTATCCGAAGGGGGATAGAAGGTCTCAAGAAAATCTCGAGTGGTGCACCGCAAAAAGTGCGGGAGAGAATTCGGTGTGAAGAAGCCGAACAAGTGTGAGAGAAAAAAAAGAAAGAGGAATGTTCGAGCATAACAAGGAAGATTGTTCGAGCAACGATGGTGGATATACGACAAGAGAGAGGTCGTGGCCAAAGACAAGATCAAAGCCGAAGCTATGGACGTGGATGAGGAGGTTTCGTCAAGAATGACGAAAGAAATGAGGTTACTAGGAGTTTTCGCAGGAGGAGCAAGCAACAAAAATCGAGGTATGATAGATCTTCCAAAAAAAATTTATAGATTTGGGCACTATGCTTCCGAGTGCAAAAAATAAAAGTTGAAGAGAAGTCGAGAACGTGCTAAAGAATGTGGGAACCATTTGGCTTATATAATGGAGAAGATGGAGACAAGATGAGATGTGATAGTTCGACACCGCTGGAGGCAATCGCACGTGCAAGCAAAAGTTGGCAATTGCAAAGAAGAGAACATAAGTGGATTATTGAAGATCAAAAGATCAAGATGCCGTCAAGAGCCCCCTGAAGTATAAGAGGTTTATCACGTTTTGAAGAATGTTGCTTGAAGTACAAAATCAAGTTTAAAGGGGGGTGTTGGAATACAATAGTAAACTTGATTTTGTAATAGAAGATATTTTAGTAGAGATTTCTAGAATAAGTAAATAGAAAACAAAAGATAATTAGAGAATAATCTAGAAGCTCTAGATAGTGCACCAAGGAAAATATCTGGACATTAAGATTATGGAGAATTATAGAATATACTAGAAGAAGTCATATTAGCCACAAGTTCTAGAGATTTCCACCAATATTAACAAGTATAGATATGTATGAATATCTTTGTATGGATTGAGAGAGAAATCAAATGAAATCTTATATCATTGTTTAGTTCTCTCTCCCACACACACCTCTCTCTCTCTCTCTCTCGCATACACACAAGTCCACACATACAATAAAATACTCCCCTCCTCCAATATCATTTAAATCCTCCTCCCACCATCACCTAATTTTTGGATTTTCCAACAGTAATAGCTTTAGTTGTGGTTTGAGACACGACAAGATATTTTAAGGAAAATTACACAATTTTGATTTATAAATACATGGATGTGACTAGCTAGCTTAACCCGAACTTAGAATAGAATAATTTTCAGGTTTCATAAACTCAATTTGTAATAATTTTTGTGATTTTGATTTTTAACACGTTAGCCACATTCCAATATAAAACTAACAATTTTGTTTTTCACGTGACTATTGCATGTTAGGAATTGAATAGTTGGGGCCTGAAATTTATATTGTGTGAAGTTTGCACTAAACTTGTCACATTTTTCATTTATAATTATTGGGCTTAAAGTTATGTATTTAGGCATATATATAATACTAATATTTATCAAAATTGGTATACTGTTTAATTTCCACATTAATATAAAAGTATACGGGGGAAAATGAAAAACTAAAAGAGTGTAAGGATCACAAATTTAGAAATGAAATACTTGTACTATGTGAAAAAGAAACGTAATTGAATCGGGGCAAGAAAATGAGAGAATCAACTATAAAACGAGAGAGTGACGCAAAAACAAAGTGGATGAGAAAAGAGAAGAAAAATGGGTAAAGAAACAGTTGGTCCTCATGTGGTGATATTCCCACTGCCACTCCAGGGGCCCGTCAAGTGTATGCTGAAACTGGCCGAAATGTTAAGCCTTCACCACATCAAAGTGAGCTTCTTCAACAGCCACCACGTCCACCGCCGCCTCCACACTTGCACCACCCACTTCACCAACTCATATCCCAACTTGTCCTTCCAAACACTCCCCGATGGCCTGCCCGAGGATAATCCTCGCACGGGCGATCAGATCCTCAATCTCCTGCAATCCATGGAAGCCGTGGCTCAGCCGCTCTTCCACCAGATGCTGGATTCCTTGAGCTTGAGCAGCAGCCCCGTCACTTGCTTGATCGCTGACGGGGTCTTCTCTTTCGCTGCTCCTATCGCTGCACATATAGGTGTTCCACTCTTGTATTTTGACACCATTAGTCCCTCTGGCTTGTGGACTCTTCTTTCTTTGCCCAACCTCATTCAGGCTGGGGACTTTCCTTTCCAAGGTCTGCCATTTCTAATTTAATTATGTTTCTCTTTCTAGGCCAACACCATATTTCATTAAAAAATTAAAACGCCTACTGTTTAATTATTTCATGCATGCTTATCGTGTTAATTAATTTGTTTTATATATACTAGTACCTGTACTACTTTTTATATATGTTTGTTATAACCATACGTACATATGCTGTTTTAATTTGTTAAAGATGAGGAGTTAGACGAGATTATAGCAAACGCAGCCGGAATGGAAGGCGTGATGCGGCGTCGCGATCTACCTAGCTTTTGCAGAATCAACGACATTAACCATCCTATAATTCAACTAGTTATCAAGGAGGCCACCCACATTCCTTTTGCACAGGGCCTCATTTTCAACACATTTCAACACCTCGACGCCCCAATTTTATCACAAATGCTCAGCAAAATCTGCCCCAACATCTACGCCGTGGGCCCGCTCCACGCTCACCTCAAAACCAGACGACTCGCAGCAAAACAAACTCCGGCCGCCGCCGCCTCCACCAGCATCTGGGAAGAAGACAACACCTGCATCTCTTGGCTCGACAAGCAGCCCTCGAAATCCGTGGTTTATGTCAGCTTTGGAAGTCTTGCTGTCATGACAAATGACCAACTGTACGAGATTTGGCATGGCTTGGTGAACAGTGGGTGGAGATTCTTGTGGGTTCGGAGGCCCGGTTTGGTTGCAGGGTCCGGGTCGGAGCAACCTCCTTTGGATTTATTGGAAGGGACAAGTACAAGAGAGAGGGGGTATGTGGTGAGGTGGGCGCCACAGGAGGAGGTGTTGGCCCACCCCTCGGTCGGTGGGTTTGCGGATGGAACTCGACTCTTGAAAGTGTGGTCGCTGGGGTGCCTATGATTTGTTGGCCGTTTCACGCTGACCAAGAAGTCAATAGTAGGTACGTGGGGGAGGTTTGTAAGTTGGGTGTGGACATGAAGGACAGTTGTGACAGAGTTACAGTGGAGAAGATGATTAGGGAGGTTATGGAGTTGAGAAAGGATGAGTTCTTGGAAAGGGCTGAAGCGATGGCCAAATTAGCTGAGTCGAGCGTAAGCCCCGACGGCTCTTCCTTCCTCGATTTTGATCGTCTCATTCAGGATATCAAGATGATGAAGATACCGGCCATGACCACCCTACCAATATAATTTAATTACTAGCGTGTGTGATTGACTACCTAGCAAAATGTCTCACATTGAAATTAATTACTATCATATTATAAATTGAATATGTGCGTATGCACGAACAAGCACAAGTGCTGCTTTCTCTTTATCATTGAAAATAAATTGGTGCTGATTCTTTACATTGTATCATCAAATCAGAGTTCTACACCAAGTTAAAAGCTCGAATTAGATTTGCTATATAACATTGAAATGAATGGGAACAATATTATTTTTTTTATCGTTGCCTCCTAATTAACAAATTATGTATGTTTTTATCTCATAATTACCTTAATTTTTTCTTTAACTAAAACAAAATAAAATGTTATTTAGATTTCCTTTTTACATTGTTCAGCTCTTTCCAAACTTCATAGTACATGTTTAATTTTGTAATCTTTTGGGTTTCCTATTGTTTAGATTTCCCTTTTATGTGTTTTGATTTTATTTCCGCTGTTTGGGAATTTTAGCACTTTTGGCTAAAAGTCTCACTCGAATGATGTTGTACCATAGTAGCTGTTTGATTGATATATAATAATTTATAAAAATTAGTAGAGAAATACGTGCATTGCACGTATAACCTCTTGTTTAAGATAATTAATTTATTATACATATATTTGCAAATAAAAAAAATTGTAATATATATTATTAATTTTGACTATTAACTTTAACAACTATTAGCAAATAGGTGTAAATATGAATGATAATGAGTTTGGTACCTCTCATCAATCACTTTTCAGATTCAAATTTATTTAAATGATCTATACTAATACTCATTTCAAATTCGATTAAAACTTAATTTTATTACTCAGATCAACCCCAGACCTATTTTATCCGACGGTACCTATTAAAATGGACACTACATAAAAAAGTAAACAGAATAAATAATAGAAGTCATAATTAATACATAAAAATTAACATTTTTGTTTTTACAATATAAACACGTACTAAGAAAATTTAAAATATATAGATCAATCATAACTTCGTCATCTGACCATGCGAGATCACATGATTTATGTTGTTTCCATTTTGAACTACAAGATCACCCCCTTCATTATAGGGTGACAGAGGAATTGTAGCCAACATCAAAATTTTATTTTAAATTTTTAATATTATTTTTATTTAATACTTGAGAAATTATGATAAAGATTTTCAACTTTTCAAATGTGCAAGATCAATGCCCAATTATTGAAACATAATTACATCAGTCATGCTCGATTTCATTGAGTTTTATGGTGGTGTATTATGATATTGTGCTTTAAAGCTATAAAATTAATTTATCAACCAATAATTTCATGACTTTCATCATAATAACCATGGTTGCAGACTATAAGTACTTCATAATCAAATCAAATAATAATTCAAAATTTAAAAACAAATTACACACAAAAAAAATAGTTTCAGTGCAATAATCTAATCTAGAGCTATCAAAATTTATGTCTTTTCTCTTTCACTTTTGAGTAATAGAACATGTAGGACTACATTATTAATTACTCCCTCCGTTCACCAAGATATGCTCCATTTGGTAGGTGGCAGAGGGCTGTAAACGAGCCAAACGGTTCGCGAGCTATTCGGAGTTCGGCTCGAAAAAAGCTCGTTCGAAGTTCGTTCGTTAACTAAACGAGCCGAGCTCGAGCCTCAAATCGAGCTAGACAAATTTTTCGAGCCGAGCTCGAGCTTATCTATGTTCGGCTCGAAATGCTCGCGAACACGTTCGAGTTCTATAGTAAACGAGCTAACTCGCGAACATGTTCGCGAATCACCTAAACGAACATGTTCGAAAATTTTAATACTTTTAATAAATATTACATTTATATTAGACTTTTTAATACCAACATATATATTGATAAATTGATATTTTTTATTTATGATATAATATTTTAGTTACTTGTTAATTAATTTGGAAGTTTTTTCCGAGCCGAGCTCGAGCTCGACTAAACGAATATTTAGCGAGCCGAACTCGAACCAAGCTCGAACATGATTATTACTCAACGAGCCGAGCTCGAGCCTATAATTTTTCAAACGAGCCCAACTCGAGCATGCTAGTATTCGGCTTGACTCAGCTCGTGTACAGCCCTAGGTGGCACGGAGATTAAGAAATCTGATAAAGTTATTTTGAGTGGTGAAAAGTTAAAAAGTAGGGGTAGTGAGATAATGATAAAAAATAGTGGTAATGATGAAAAAGGGGTGGTATTGACCAAAAAGTAGGAATAAAGTTATTGGGATGACAAAAAAGTAGAAATCGTGAGGTAGAGTCAATAATGGCAAAGGGTAGTAATTTACATAAAGTAGGAAGGTTATGTAGGTACAAAAAATGAAACAGGGCATTACTTGGTGAACAAAAAAAAGAGGTGAAACCTGACATAACTTGGTGAACGGAGGGAGTAATATATTAAGTCGAGTTATATATAGTAGGAGTAAGACTGTATTATTAAATCATAATAAAAAGAAAAGAGTTAGAGAAATAGTAGGACTATATTATTTATTTATAATATCTATAATAAATCTAATTAATAATTCTATTCGGACATACTGTATCTGGACATACGTGTTTGAAATAGTTAAAAAATTATCCGAATGCCTTCAAAATTTATTTTCTACTTAGACTCCCTTCCGAAATATCGATCTCACACACATTCGCTCCTAAATTCTATTCTCATCCACACCCAACTCCTAAACTTGTGAATTTAAATTGGGATGAAATTTTATAATTAAAATTTAAAAAGTGCATGTTTATTAATAACCAAACTGTCAAAACTATAAACTTAAATTATTAGTTAAAAAAATCCGTCAAATCTCTATTTTTACCATTGTATGTTTGGACATAGTATGTCCAAATAGTACTACCCAAATCTAATATAGATTTATGCTATTACCTTTAAAATAAATATAATAATAAGGATATATTAGACAAATCAAATTTTGTAAGAATCCACTCTTTTATAATAGGTATTGATTGATAAATAAAAATGTTAATATAAATGATCCTCCGAGGCCCAAAAGAAATCAGCCCATCTCATTTGTATTCAGTGAAGATGTGTTGAAGATAAGGCCCATCTTATTTAAATTTCAAATTTGCAATGACGGTTGAAAAAGATAGGAATAACTTTGACAGACACGGTCACACCGTGGCCACTGGCGAGAGAGGCACACACAACAGACTGGACCAAATTATACTGAAATCGACCAAATGCAGAAGCTAAAAAAAATAAAAAAAGGTAAAAAAGGAGGGTTATTTTACCCGGCTACGAAACTTTCTTTACTCTATAATGGCAATTCGGATCATTTGAATGAATGATGTATCGATTTAAAATAATTAATTATTCAATTAAATGAAATAAAACCTATTTATCATATTTATATTCTTATATTGCCACATACTATGAATCCAGCAAAGATAATACTAGTAGAAGATTCAAGCAAATTAGCAATAAAAAAATAATGGGTAATTTGGGATAAGGATTGTCCAAGACCTAACAATTCAAAATGAAAACGAAATCGATGATAATTTATAGGAACAAGTTGACTCGTTAAACTAAAGATGCTTCTAAAACTGCACTTAAAAAATGTTTATGTCCAGATCATGAAGCCAGGCAGGATTGGTCAAAAATACTAAAGATGTATAATCAAACAATAATTAACAATGATAACGTGAAGTGTAGCAGAAATAGATACTAGTAGTATTATATTACAAACACCACTGATCACACCACCCAATAGAAAATATAGGCGTCCAAAATTCAAAGGATTAGATAGTAAGTAATCACACAAGAAGTGGAGCCAAGACAAGACCCAAAACAAAATCATCATCTACACGAGTCAAGTAGCAGAACAAGTGAAAACAGTAGTTGAAACAAAAAAGATAAGAGTAAATGGAAGAGCAAAGAGCAGCTCATGTATTCATATTTCCTCTCCCTCTCCAAGGGCCAGTCAACTGTATGCTCAAACTCGCCCAAATTCTGTGCCTTGAAAACATCCAGGTCACATTCCTCAACACTCAACACATCCAGCAACGCCTAAGGAAGCACACCGATACCGAAATCCGCTTCCGAAATTATCCAAACTTTCGGTTCGAAACGGTCCCCGATGGCCTGCCGGAGGAAAATCCCCGGACGGCCGATCAGATACCGAAGCTTCTGGAATCCCTGGAGGCTTCCGCCGTCCCGATTTTCCGGGAGATGCTCTTGACTTGTGGGAGCCCCCGCCCCGTCACTTGCCTGATAGCTGACGGAATTTTCACCTTTGCTACTGATATTGCCGCACAGATTGGGCTTCCGCTTCTCTATTTTGACACCATTAGTCCCTCTGGATTCTGGACCTACCTATGTTTGCCTAACCTCATTCAAGCTGGGGAACTTCCTTTCAAAGGTTTCTCAATTCCTATTCAACTACTATCATCATTCTTTATTTTCTTACTTTTTTCTTGTCTTTTGTTTGTTGATCTTTTGATGTGATTAACTGCGTTTGTAGCTATTTACTTGAGGTTTGGGGGATTTGAGAATCATCTAGGACACATTATATTTTAGTTGAGCAGTAAAGAAAGTTAGATTGAACAAGATCGTTATCAATCTTGAACCTGCAGCCTTAATTTCCCTTTAGTTTGTCGATGAAATAGTGCTTTAGCTATAATACTAATAAGTAAGGATTTCTTATTGTTTGTGACAAGTGAAAACCATGCTTAATTTATTTGACACTAGACTAAAGTGTGATGCACATAAAATGGATCATCCAATATCACATCCATTATGAATAAGCGTTGCCTATTTGTTTTTCCGTCTGATTTCTGGGTACTTCATTGACTTGAAACTTGCTCTGTTTCTTCCTAATAATTGTAACATTAAATTTAAAGATTTTGTCACAATGGACTTGAAACTTATTGGTGCTTGGAATAGATGATAACTTAGACGAGATCATAACAAATGTGCCCGGGATGGATGGCATTATGAGGCGCCGCGATCTACCTAGCTTTTGTCGAACCAACAATCTCAACGATCGTATAATTCAACTAGTTCTCGAGGAGGACAGGAACATTCCTCTTGCTCAAGGCCTCATTTTCAACACATTTCAACACCTGGAGGCTCCAATATTATCTCAAATCCTCAACATCTGCCCCAACATCTACGCTGTCGGCCCCCTCCACGCTCACTTGAAAACCAGACTCGCAGCAGAAACAGAGCACCCCATCTCCAGCAGCATCTGGGAAGAAGACAAGAGCTGCATTTCTTGGCTCCACAAACAGCCATCAAAATCTGTTATTTATGTCAGCGTTGGAAGTCTTGCTGTCATGACAAAGCACCAAATGTATGAAATCTGGCATGGTTTGGTGAGCAGTGGGACAAGATTCTTGTGGGTCCGGAGGCCCGGTTCGGTGATCGGGTTAGACTCCGATTCGGATGAGGTTCCTCCAGAGTTGGCTCGAGGGACGGAGGAGAGAGGTTGTATGGTAAGTTGGGCTCCACAGGAGGAGGTGTTGGCTCATCCGGCTATCGGGGGATTCTTGACGCACAGTGGATGGAACTCGACTCTGGAGAGCATAGTTGCAGGGAAGCCTATGATTTGTTGGCCGTATTTCGTTGATCAACAAGTGAATAGTAGGTACGTGGAGGCAGTGTGGAAGCTTGGTTTGGACATGAAAGATACTTGTGATAGAGTTATAGTTGAAAAGATGGTGAAGGAGGTTATGGAGTTGAGGAAGGATGAATTCTTGCAAAGGGCTCAAGAAATGGCGAAATTGGCCAAGTCCGCCGTCAGCTCCGGCGGCTCCTCGTCTGCGGATGTGGACCGTCTCGTTGAGGATATTAAGATGATGAAGATAACAAGATAAATGTTGACGATGTTTGTAATTAGTTTTGAACATTAAAGTTGTTGATGTTGAAATAATATTTCTTGGAGACAGCATGATCTCAATTCTGCTTTTATCATTGCTAATTTGGGTCAATATGATACGCATCAGTTTCTAACCGATTCCTCTCTACTTGCTAAGATTATAGTATCATAAAAATTATTACTACAAGATATCTTTCTATTATACTTCCATATAAATGTTCTCGTTCTTTCTTTTGCAAAAAATTACGTATAAGTATTATATACCCTCTTCGTCCCGCTGATAATGTCCCCTACTCTTTTTTACGCGGTCATTTTACGGTCATTTAGGAATAAGGATAAAATGATAGAAAATGGTAAACCCAATCATTTTTTAATGTTTAATATTTATATTTATGAAAATGAGACATTATAAAGAGAACATAAAAGAAAAAAGGAAAGAGAGACTTTACAAACGGGAAGGAGTGGATACAAAATAATCTATCCAATCCTGGACATAAATGGCTTACAAATATTTCTTATAAGGGTAGTGATAATGTGACATAATTGATTTATTTTGCCCATATAAATTAAAAATCGATTTTGGTCGAACCAGTTCCCTATTTTCCGGTTTTCTATTTTATTGTGTTTACTAATTCACTCTTATTTTATTTTGGAATGATTTAAATATTATCATATCTTTATGAGGTATATATGCATTTGTGGCCTTAATATTAGGTTACAAAATATTCTTCCAACGTGAACATAATATCATTTTCTTATAGATTTTTTCTATTCCAATTATTGATGATAAAGTCGAACCATTATTTTGCATAATTTATTTTTTGTTTTGATAAATATGTAGTATATTTTTTAAAACGAAAAAAATTACAATAAAATAACAGGATACACTATATTTATTTTAAAAAAATTGACAAATGACTATCATGCATGCAATAGTCAAAACAATAAAATTAAGTGATATTATAATGAAATAAAAATATTTCAAAGTTGTGATTCAAAAAATGATAACCTTAAAATACGTAAGCAAAAAAATTCCAAGGTCATGCAAAAAATACAATTAATATGAATGATATTAATTAATTCCAAATTCATGAAAATCAAATCATAATAGATTATTATTTATTTCATGAAAATCTAGTTATAATAGATTAATAAGAATGATACCAATTAATTCAAATTTTATTCATGAAAATTTGGTCATACTAGATTAATATGAATGATATTATACTTTATTTTATTTCCTTAAGAGTACGTTTCATTATAGGTCGAAACTGCATCGATTGATATGCACGATATTATATTATACTATATTTATTTGATTAACTATAGGATATTTCAACGATAATTAAGGATAGAATCAATCACTTAATTTATCCGTTAATCAATGCTAAGAACAAAAGGATAACTGTTAATATGCGATTAAACTAATTAATTAATTTCAAAATAACAAAAAAATATAATTTAATTAATTTAATCCCATTATATTTAGGATATTATGTCCAAAAATCATTTTCCTCTAGTAAATAGTATACTTTAAAATTTGAGATAATATAGAAAAATAATCATTTTTAAAAGATAAAGATAAATTATAACCATTAATTTTTAAAAAATAAATATTAACCTAAACATCTGTTAAATTATTTTATTGTCCTTGTTCTTAATTCTTTCACAGGGTTTTATTTCTTCTCTCTCCATCTCGTTATAGACTTACAAGCAAGGTATTGGTTCTCTTTCTCCCTCTCTTCGCTTCGCCGGTCACCGCCGCCATCTTCACGCCGTCGCCACCCTCTCGTCGTCGGTCACCGCCGTTGCCTTCACACCGTCACCAGCCTCTCATCTCTCATCGCAAATCCCTCTCTAAAAACAAAAGATGCAACTTTTCCTCTACTTCTTCTCCAGTTCTCCATCTCTGGTGGAACTATGAACCCTGCCATCACATTCTCAGCCCCTGTTGCTGCAACAACGGCGGTACTTTTTCTCTCATCTCTATCTCTATCAAACACTAAGAAAGCCTCAATTTGAAACCCTAAATCCCAAATCGAAACCTCTGACACCACGTATCTACGGCAGCCACGAACGGTGCAACAACGACCACAGAGATGTCCTCCGCCGAATTCCGAATGCACGCCGTTCTCCGCTGCCCTTGGCACCATTACCAACCACCGTTGTGGATCCCTGTTTCAGCCAGATGGCGGACGAGTTGAAAACCACCACCGTCGCCGCCGTCTGATGGAGGAAGAACATATTTTGTTGTTCGCAATCTCTCTCTCTCTCTCACTAACACGCAATCGATTTAGCGTGAATTGAATTAATCACTATTTCGTGAGTTTACTGTGCACACAGACAGACTTTATGTTTCTAAATTTGAATTAAATGATTAAATATTACTAATTAAAAATAAGCTGATGTACGTAAGTATACATGTTTACATTTATGTATTTATGTTCATCTATGTATTCGTGTATGTCATATATATTTCATGCAGGGAGAAGTGTAAATATAGCCACCCCTGAAAAGAAAAGTGCTAATATAGCCACTTTTTTTAAAAACGATCAAATATGGCCCTGCATACACGACTAGCATACATGATCAACATACACGACCTAAACTGGTCGTGTATTCTGATCATGTATACACGACTAGCATATACGACCATAGCAATATACATAATAATGCACACACGACTAGCATACACGACTATATCAGCATATACGACCTGAATATACGACTAGCATACACGACCATATCAGCATACACGACCAGCATACACGACCAATATACATGTTCGTGTATGCTGACTAACATACACAACCATATCAGCATACTCGACCAACATACACGATCAATATACATGGTTGTGTATGCTGGTCGTGTATGCAAATCGTGTGTACGTGGCCATATTTGATCGTTTTTAAAACATGGCTATATTAGTACTTTTCTTTTTAAGAGTGATTATATTTGATTAATTCTCATTCATGTATGCCATGTATGAATTTGTATATAGATTCATGTATTCATGTATGTCATGTATGAATATGTATTTACAATCATAATAAAGAAGAGTATTTTGATAAAATTGGTTAGTATTTATCATTTAAAAATTAATAGTTAGAATTTTAATTTCTCTTTTCAAAATGTATTTTAACTTTTCACCTTTGAAATTTACTTATCTGCAGAACTAAAAAGATAAATGAGGAAACTTCTCAACAAAAAAAGAAGATAGTAATACGAAAAAGAAAAGACACCGATAAAAAAGGAAGAAACTAAACTAGTGCTAGTAGCCTAGTAGTAATATAGTAATGAAAATTGAGCCAAACATCAGAGCGACAGTCCCAACGAAAATATCGGCACCAACTCAATCCGATTTGCTCTACCTCTCTCCATTTGCCGATGGATCGAAAAGCGTCGCCGCCGCACGTGCTGATCTTTCCGCTGCCTCTGCAGGGCCCAGTGAACTCCATGCTGAAACTGGCCGAGCTCCTCTGCCTGGGTGGGCTCCACATAACCTTCCTAGTTACCGACCACATCCATGCCCGCCTCCAGCGCCACTCCAACATCCACTCCCGCTTCCAATCCTACCCGGGCTTCCGATTCCAGACGATCTCAGACGGCTTGCCGGAAAACCACCCCCGCGGCGACAAATTCCTGGAGCTCTTCGAGTCTTTGAGGACCAAGACTAAACCTTTGTTCAAGGAATTGCTGCAGACCACTCGGATTTCATGTGTTATTGCAGATGGGGTGCTAGGCTTCACTTGTGATGTGGCTAATGATGTCGGGATTCCTATTTTCTATGTCAGGACTATCAGTGCTGCCTGCCTTTGGGTCTTCTTTTCTCTTCCCCACCTTATTCAATCTGGACAACTTCCATTTGAAGGTCAGTTTTGCATTTTCTTTCTCTCCTTTTTCTTTTTTTTAGAACTGTTGATGTTTTATTGTGGAGTTGTGATACAACTACAGAGTTTGTCTTGAGTTTCGAGTTTCTTGTGCGAATTAGTGTGTGTGGGTGTGTTAATTTTATTGAACCCTAGAGCAGTTTATTGATGCATTTCGTCTCCTTTTGTAAGATTTACTATGTCTTTGTGCTCATGATCTTGGCGCTTCAAATTGAGAAAATTGGCGTTTTCATTTTCATTCGGAAATTAATGCAGAGAGGAAGTCTGTAGTCGTATAGTGATCTTGTTAAATGAAACACGCGAGACGAAAAATCGCAGCCATAACTGTAAGCAACCAGACAAACATTCAGTTACTTCATATCTGGATCAATATGAAACTTCATAAATGAATCATCCATTAATGTGAGTAGAGAAATTATTGTTGTTATTTTTCATTTGAAGTGTTCAATAAAAAATGAATAATTGACATAATGTCATTATGTCTTCTTGTTTTTAAGTGAAAAATGTTGATCTGTTCTCCTTTTTTTTTTTGCTCTTCTAAATTGCATTTTATAGTTACATATATAGTATAACTCTCAAATAGCTTCATTTGTATGGATCAGTCCAATCCCCCAAGTTGAGAGCATCATCTTATAGAGGGTTCGTTCGAGAAGTTGTGACGCATGCTAGAAGCTGATCTGTTCTCCTTTTTTTATAGTATAACTCTCAAATAGCTTCATTGTATGGATCTGTTCTCCTTTTTATTTTTATTTTTATTTTTATTTTTTTTGTCTCACCAATTGTTAAAGTTGATCTCTTTGCCTCCTATGAAGCCGAGCACCACTTTCGTAGAGAGTTAGGTAGTGATTGATATGATAGAATGGAGGGTGGAATAGAATGGTCATTCTTACCTCCATTCCATTTCTTTGATTGGTATGTTTTACGATTAGGAATCGTCATTCGATCATTCCATTCTCCAAGAGATTAGTCATTCCTTACTCAAACCATGATATTAGCTATTCATAATACTCTCATTTTTATATTTTGACTATTTTATCCTTCATATATTTTACAATTTGTCAATTTTATTAAAAAAAAATCAATGAATTATTTTCATCAATTCTAATTTATATACACACATTGCACACACACACACATATACAACATATACACACGCTGCACGCGCGCGCGCGCACATAAATATATATACACACACATACATACACACACATACACATATATACACACTACACACACTGCACATATACACACACTGCACGCATATTACATATATACACACAGTGCACACACACTACCACATATTGCACACACACACACATACATATATATATACACACACTGCGCACACACACTACACACACAATGGAGACACACACACATATATACATACACTGGACACACTACACACACGTACATATATATACACACACTGCACACACACACACTACACACACAATGGAGATACGCACATACACACACTACACACACACACAAATATATATAATGCATGAAAGAATATCGATTTCATTCCTCTACTCATTCCTTGTGCATTACAAGCATAAAAATCAATTTACCCATTCCATTCCTAACTCCATTCCATTCCTAACCTCATTCTACTCCTACCTTATTCATTCTATCATAACAATCACCTCCTTAATGTTTCATTTTCTTGTATTGATGAGTGAGAATGTAAGGTCACCTGCACATGATTTTAATTCAGACTCAATTTTAAGTGAGGCATGCTTGGCTATAAATTGCAAGAACCAGTTGATGCTCATCTAGGCAAGTGTTCATCTTATTATTATTATTATTATTATTATTATTATTATTATTATTATTATTATTATTATTATTATTATTATTATTATTTTGCTACTGGAACAGCATTGCACGTACAAATGTGAAAGACAAAATGTTGCACTAGAACATCATTACTCATACATATTTACTAGTGTTGGTATTAATTTTTTTAATTTTTGTAGGAAATGATTTGGACATTCTGGTAAAGAGTGTGCCGGGCATGGAAAGGTATCTCAGGCGCCGAGATCTTCCAAGTTTCTGTCGATCTGGTGACTTAGGTGATCCGAATATTGAATTGTATAAGACGGAATCCAAAGAAAATCCCCGAGCCTGTGGTCTCATACTAAACACATTTGAGGAGCTAGAAGCCCCCATACTCGCTGAGATGCGTAATGTCTGTCCAAATATTTATACAATTGGACCACTGCATGCACATTTCAAGGCCAAACTAGCTGCCGTTGCAACATCACTACCAGCATTTTCCAATAGCTTATGGGAAGAAGATAGGTCATGTGTGACATGGCTCGACTCTCAACCTCCAAAGTCTGTGCTCTACGTGAGCTTTGGAAGTTTGGCCACAGTAACGAAAGATCAACTGATGGAGTTTTGGCACGGATTGGTGAATAGTGGTCAGAGATTCCTGTGGGTGAGAAGGCCGGACTCTGTAGCCGGAAAGGATTGGGAAAGTCAGATTCCGGTGGAACTATCTGAAGGTACGAAACAGAGGGGATACATCGTGGGTTGGGCACCTCAAGAAGAGGTGTTGGCTCATCCAGCCGTTGGTGGGTTCTTGACACACAGTGGATGGAACTCCACACTCGAGAGCATATACGAAGGTGTGCCTATGATATGTTGGCCTTATTTCCTCGACCAGCAGGTCAATAGCAGGTTAGTCGAGGAGGAATGGAAGCTGGGTTTGGACATGAAAGATACTTGTGATAGAAGTGTGATTGAGGAAACTGTCAGAAATCTTATGGAGGTAAGGAAAGAGGAGTTTCTGCGCAATGCTGATCAAATGGCAGATTCAGCAAAACGATCTCTGAGTGAAGGTGGATCGTCTTCCTCTCACTTAGAACGTTTGATTCAAGACATCAAAGCCAAGAGCGCTCAAGTTATTTTTGACTGATGATCGACGTTCAAGGCTCTCCTGTTGTGGTTTGTTTTGATTTTATCAGAGTACAGCAAATAAGCAGATTTGTATGAATTATCTGTCTCTACTCAGAATTCTTATTCATCAAATTTCGATAAATTACATGACTAAAGCTCTAATATCTTGAATCAAACGATCAAAGTTGGCGTAAGACGTCCCACCTTCGTCAACACTTTGTCGAGCTGATTCCGCCATATCTTTGGCCCTCTTCAAAAACTCATCCCTTCTCTCCCCCATCACATCTCTCACCATCTTCTCCACTGTCACTCTATTACAGCAATCTTTCATATCGTGCCCAAGCTTCCAAACATCACCAACGAACCTACTGTTTACTTGCTGGTCGCCAAAATGAGGCCAACATATCATAGGTACACCAGCAACTACACTCTCCAGAATCGAGTTCCATCCACAGTGCGTCAGAAATCCACCAACAGCAGGGTGCACCAGCACCTCCTCCTGCGGCGCCCACCCCACAACGCGCCCTCTCTGCTTCACACCCTCAACAATTTCTGTGAGAATCCCGCCGGAGTCTGGCCTCATAACCCACAAGAAGCGCTTCCCACTGTTGACTAGTCCATGCCAGAATTCTGTCTGTGCCTCCCTCGTCACCTGCACAATACTCCCAAAACTGACGTAGGTTACGGAGTTTGGGGGCTGCTCGTCTAGCCATTTTAAGCAGCTCCTGTCCTCTTCCCACAGACTATTGCTTGATGATGAGTTTGAATTTTCTACAGCATCTATTCTGTTCTTCAAGAGAGCATGTAGGGGTCCGATGGTGTAAAGATTTGGGATTCGGGTTCGGATTTGATCGAGTGTAGGCGCTTCGAGGTGATCAAATGTGTTGAGAATGAGCCCTTTTGCTCGCGGAGTTTGCAGAGTCTCGTGCATGATTGTCTGCATGGGTGTTGAGTTCAATCCAGAGCGGCAGCAGCTGGGCAAATCGCGGCGTCTGAGAATGCCCTCCATTCCTTTTAGGTTAAAGATAGGCAAGTCCAAGTCATCACCTGCATATTTCAGCTATATTAGTTGATTTCAACATGATCTATACATAATAATGCATATCAAGAAATGAGCATACTATCAAAAGGAAGTTGGTGTGATTCGATGAGATGAGGCAAACAGAAATAAGCCCAGAAAGCAGATGCACTTGAAGTCCGCATGTAGAAAACTGGAACACCGGTTTGATCGGCAGCACCAAGCACGAAGCTTAGAATGCCATCGCAAATCACACAGTTGATGGGTCCGAAGGGATGTTGATCGTGATTGGAAGAGAGAAGGTCTTTGAGAAATGGTTGCGCCGTGGCGCCCAGTGAATCCAACCAGACCTTCACGTCGAAGGAGCCGGGGCGTATGTCGTCTTGGGGGCCATCGGGAATGGGGTGGAATCTGAATGATCGGCGGCTGAAACGTGACGTGGAGTGGGAGTATTGGGAGAGACGGCGGTGGATGTAGGTGGGGGTGAGGAATGTTACGTGAAAGCCGCCGCTGCAGCAGAGGAGATCGGCAAGCTTGAGCATGGAGCTGATGTGGCCCTGTGCCGGAGCGGGAAAGATGAGTACGTGGCATTTAGACATTGCTTCATCCATTGTAGGGATCTCTGGTCGTGCGTGCTTCTACGGCTTTATATAAACTATATACACAACACAAGGAGACCAATGTGTAGTAGTTTCGTAGTGAAGAAGTAAAAGTCTGAAGTGCGAAATATGTTTTTTTTAGCTATTTTTATATGACTAAAGCACCTTTTAATTTGACCATGAGTTTTCTTCGACGTGTATTGCAAGTAATTAGATGTAACTGTTAAATGGTAGTAGTAAATAAAATACTCTATATAATTGAATATCGGGGATTTTTCAAAGATGAGATCGACTTTTTGGTCTATAATTAGTGCAGTGTTGTATATGATGAAAAGAAGACTTCTCTGACTTTGGGGGAATGAAAAGAAGATCTCCTACTAATCCTCTCCAGGTGCACGTTAGTTGATTGTGTTAACGTGCACCGCCGGCGATGAAACGGGGTAGAGGCCGTCCGAGATGGAACAACAACGGCGGCAACAAGATCAAACCACAGAAAGTGCAACAGATTATGGGAAAAACAACTCCAAGCTCTCGAACAGTCGAAACTAAAAAATCACTCAATGGAAGAGTTCAGTAGATCTGGCTTTTGTGGATACCAATCTAGCTTCTAGCTCAAAATCCGAAGCTCAAAGACAACTCGAAATCGAGCAACTTGCAGCAGATCTAGAGCTTCAGAAGGAAGATGAAGGCAGTGATGACGGTAGCTCCACTGATTCGAAGCGAAAGAGCACCACATCTGAATCTCCACCTAGATCTTCACACAAGTATGAAACTTGATTACATCCTCCCTATTTTGAAAGATGGAGTTCCAGTGCCATGTTTAACAAAAGAGGATACGGCGATTGAAGCCGCTAAATGGGAAAATGTTGTGATACTTTATGTAGTTGGTGAATCCCCATCTATTAAGTATCTGAGTGTGTATTTGGAGAAACAATGTTTAGTTCTTGAGCCGGAAATATTTTACCACCAGGAAGGGTACTTTGCTCTGCGCTGCAAGTAAAGAAGATAGAAATGCAATTCTGTATGAGGGGCCTCATACAATTGGCAATCGACCTGTGATTGTCAAGGCATGGGAGCTTGAGTTTAATTTTGAAAAAGTAGTTCTCAAGGTAGTCCCGTTATGGATCCAGCTTCCTAATTTGCCATTGAATTGCTGGGGTGCTAAATCTTCTGAGCCTGATTGGGAGCATATTAGGGAAGCCTTTGTACGCGGATGAATGCACCACAAAACAGAACCGTATCTCTTATGCAAGAATGTTGCTAGCTATTGACGTTAATCAACCCATTCAGTACAAGGTCTTGATAGAAGATGATAAAGGAAAGATGGTAGAGCAACAGATCCTATATGATTGGATCCCACCTTTCTGCAAGAAGTGTCAAACTGTAGGGCACAATTGTAAAGCTAAAATAAAGAATAAGCCACCTCTAGTCACTCAAAAAGCAATGGATTCCAAAAGCAACCACTAATCTTGTTCAGAGCAAAGGCAAAGAGATTTTGAGGAATGGCAGGATCCAAAAAAGACATATCAGTTGATTTTAGTTGGAGCTTGTACTGTTCCATTGAAAGAGACCAATCAGTTTCATATCTTACAAGATCAACAAGGCCACGAGGAATTAATTCATCATATACAAGATAAGGGCGAGGACCTAATCCCCTATGTGAAACAATGAGACTGATGATATGGAATGTGAGGGGTTGTAATAAACCCCTCAAGCACAAAGAGCTTCGGCTATTTGTGCAAAAAAGTAAGGTAGATGTTTTTGCCATTCTTGAGACAAGGGTGAAAGTGGGAAAGTTTGATAAGATTTCAAGGAGTTTAAATAAACAGTAGAATTATATAAATAACTATAACCAAGCTTACAATCAGGGGCGGAGCTAGGATTCTCTGTAAAGTGGGTCCAATTTTTTTTTTTAATTATATAACTATAATTATAATGTCATTTGAATTATATACGAACAAGTTAGTGAAACATAATAAACATGATGCTTCAAACTAAACAATTATAGATGCTCCTTCTTGTTTTTTCCCCCTTATAATCATGAAAATAAAACAACATTATGTTACTAAAATGTCTATTTTTCTTTTCACAAACTTAGGCAATATCAATTTTTACATCATATTTCATATCTAACAAAATAATATAAATCACATTTGGCATGAATACTTAAGCAATATCATTTTGTGTCATTAATATACAAAGATCTAACCTAAATTTCATAGTGAGTGTTTCAGAAAATTTAGTAATATCAATAATATATGATGTACATTAAACGAATGAAGAAATAGTAAAATCCAAATTGTGGTAAAATAAGTAGTGGAAACTGGAATCTGAAATCCCTAAGAAAGAAGAAAAAAAGATAAGAATATATAGTATAAGTGGGCCATTTTATTATTGGGCCACTCAATTAAAAGCTTTAAACTCCAGCCCAAGCCCAAGGCCACCCATCTCTACATGTGTACTTCTCATTCTCACCTATGCTCCTTTCTTCTCCGGTGCCGGCCAGCAGCAGAAGGCTTCTTTACCCATATATAGTAGTTCAAATATTGGAGAGACATGTCTTATATCATTGCCCCTTACTTATGGAATTGGAGCCTTGTTGGGAAATTTGTTAGTAAGAGTTTTGATGAATTCCAAAACCAACTGACCCCAACCGAGTAGATGTTGCCAGAACCTAATATTAGTAGTTAGGCTCGCTGTTTGAGCATTGTCAAGATTTTATCTTTACAGGTCTCTAGCTGAAGATGGCAACAAGGCTTCACTCGGATAGAACATCAGTTGTGAGGAAGACAACTGAGCGTTCAGTATATTAAAAGGAGGAAGTTACGTTCATGTCTCTGATCAATAGTTAAGTATCCAATAAGGGGGAAGTCACATTCAAGAGATAGAACATCAGTTGTAAGGAAAACAACTGAGCGTTCATCAGATGAGAAGCAGTAAAGAGGAAGAGAACATCGGATGAAAAGGAAGTCATCTGAGCGTTCGAACCCAACTGATCAGATACAAGGAAGACAACTGAGTGTTCAGTTTCAGAACATCAGTTGTAGAACTCAACCAAGAAGACCAACAGCTTGAAGTTGAAGTCAGCTGAGAGTTCAACTGTTACTAGTCAGATAGAACATCGGCTGAAGAACAAGTTAGTTGAAGATCGAAAGTCTTAACTGACCACTCCTTGTTGGAAGTCTGTTGTTAAGATTTGAATTTCAAAAAGGAAGTCACGTGAGGGTTTGACCGTTCAGTCATTACCCCATTTGGCCCAACACAAGGTTGTCTCAGATGAAAAGCAGAAGAGCACAGATGCCAAATCCGGAAAGTCTGCAGAGATGAGAGACAAGCCATCGCTTTCAAAGAACAGAGATCAACAGCTCCTCCAACGGCTAGTTGATACTCTCCGCCTATAAATAGAGGCCTTCATTCATTCAGAGAAGACACAAGACACACACGCGAGAAGAAATCAGAGAGCGAAAGAAAGAGCAATATGCTTCACGAGCTGAACTGTATTCAATCTCTAAAAACATCACTTGTTGAGAGTTCTAGAGTTAGTTAGTGTTTGTGTCTTTAGATCGAACCTTGAGAACATCACTTAGTGAGAGTTCGTAGAGTGTTAGATCATAGCTCACTTCGTGTTCGAGCTTTTAGTTGGAACCCCATTTTCTTTCACCTGAAAAGGTTTTAGGATCCTACTCTTCCTGCAACTGAGTAGATAGGTTGTTTAGTACCCGAAAACTAAACTGTAAGGTTGATAAGTACCCGCAAACTTATCCTTAACGGTTGCTCAGCCCGCGTAAGCTGAGTGGTTTGTCCAGAAGAACTTGGAAAGAGTTGTGTGGACTCACAACTCCCTGTGGACGTAGAAGGTTTCTCCGAACAACGTAAATCTCTGTGTGCTAGTGTTTATCTTGTTTATTTCTTGCATATTCAACTGACCTTCTAACCAGCATACAAACTGATCTTAGCATTCTCAACTGTCTTGGTTCTTGACCAACCGTGCATAGAAGCGTGAGTTAATTTTAACGAGTGAATTTCCACCACATTCCGCACAGCACATGACTTCCAACCGAGTGTTTCTTACTCGGTTGTGATTCCAACTGAGCTTCCTTACTCGGTTGAGATAATTTTTAGGGAGTTGTTTTAAAAAGTTGCATCTGGTGTATTCCCCCCCCCTCCCATACACCAGAACTCGTTTCGGGACCATCAAGCCTAATCAGGTACAAAGAAACATCCCTTTTAGATTCCTGAATGTGATTAGTGAGTATGAGGAGTTTCTACAATGTGTTACTCGAGTGTGGAGTCATCAATGTCATTCCAATAAGCTTTTGGATATTTGGTATAAACTGAAAATTTAAAAACATTGTTAGCTATTCACACGCCGCAAGTGTACGGGTTCTATTGTGTACAGAGAAGTAAGGTCGTATTCTACAGAGACTGTAATAACCTAACAAGTACTACTTTCAACTGTTATCCTCTATTTAGACTCCGACATTAATTTGTGGGTTTCTAATTAAACTAATCAAGAAAACAAAGAACAAACAAAGAGCAAACAAAAGTAATTAAAATTCAAATATGATAAAGATATCCTAAGGCTTCGATTTCAATGGATAATCAAAATTAGACTCTTACCAATTAACCAATTAACAAGGGATCAACTCTTCTTAAGTCAATCACAAAATTAGTTAAAGCCTTCTCTCGTAGTGCCTAACCGTGGATTACTCACTAGGATTTTCGTCTCCGACAAACATCATAAGCAAGTAACTCCAAAAAGATCATAAGATTAAAGCCCTCACACAAAAGCTTTTCCCTCTCGGTGATTTCGCAGTGTGTGTCCGATATTGCAGTTCATGCATTAATCCTCATCTCTCGACTGTTGAATTAACAAAACTAATTATGCCAAATTGGTGATCAAGCAACTAGTATGCAAGACAAATCAAAAATACAGAAAAGAAGAGAGAGACATAAATTGGTCAATTGATAAGAATTAAAGCTAATTATCCATCTACTCTCTTACCCTAGGATATAAAGAACTTAGCTACTCATAATTAAATCAAACACAAAATCAAAAGAAAAAGAATTTATAAACATCAAATAAGAAAAACCGTAGTCGAAACAATCTCGTCTTGAACTCTTGAACAAGTCTTCAAAACTCCAAGACAGAGCTAAAAGAAAATAAAAACTAAGAATAATAATATAAGGTGTGTCTCTTCTATGCAATAGAAGAAGTATTTATAGCTAAAAACCTAAGACAAAACGTGTAGAAATTAAATCCTAACTAGGAAGGGAATTAAAATCGAAGTAGGAAAGTTTTTGGGCCAAGCCGCCTCGCCATGCAGTCGCATGCACGACCGCATGAAAAATGCGAGAAAAATCCAACTTTTGGGGCGACATCGGACCGCATGCGGTCATGCAGACCGATTTCTCCCTTCATGCGACCGCATGAAGGGTCACTTCCATGCGACTGCATGAAGGGTCACTTCCATGCTCGGCTTTGTTTTCCTTCGTTTCTAAACCGTTTCTCGAGCCGTTTTCTCCCACGAACTCGTATGAAGCCGATCTTTACATCCGCATGCTCATTTATCCACATTTGAGTTCCAAAATACCTTCAATTTCACAATAAAACAAACAAGTATCAAATTCTTCAAAACAATACATATACTTAAACTTGCTTTCCAACATGCATTTCCACAATAAATAAACACTTTTATAACCCCAAAACAAGTGAAAATCCATGTTTATCAAACACCTCTCAAGATTATTAACGCATGCCATTACAAGAACTTGAATGAGAGGTTAATCAGTATGAGACTCAAGTTGAAGGAAGTGCAAAGCCAGATGAATATAGATATGCTTAATATTGCTCTCATTTGTGAGGAGAGAACTATCTTAGCTGATATTGAGATATGGAGTTCTGTAGAAGAAAGTATCTAGAGGCAAAAATTAAGAATTGATTGGATAAAACAAGGGGATGGAAATTGATAAACACCTATCTTCGTAGTAACTAAACGTGTTTTCCACCACTTTTTGCCAAGCTTTACACATTAAATGTGATATGTTTTGGATTGATTTCATTATCTTGGATTGGTTTCACGTTTGGTGGAGTTTGTGCATGTGTGTAGGTCAAACAAGGGACGATAAGCCGGAATAAAAGGGTCGAAGAAGAGCGGAATCGAAGAATCGGGATGAAAAAGTAAAAAATCGGATGAAAAGAAGCACAAACGCAGAACCGGCGCCCCGTATAGCAGAATCGGCGGTTGGCATGGAAAAACCGGCGGTTCAGAGGTGAACCGCCGGTTCAACCACCGAAACTCTCGGTATTACATTCCACGTTTTAAGAGAAACCGGCGGTTAGATTGGCGCCTAAAGGCCAGACCGCTGATCTCGGTGGCTGGGGCGCCGATCCGTCGTTTTCGAGCACCAATTTGGCGATTTTCACCCAAATGTGACGTTTTTGCCCTTTTCGCGATTTTAATCTCCTCTAGCACTTCTTCCACCCTATATATAGGGGAGTTCAGCCCCAAAACGTGTATCACCACCCCATAGCTTAGATTCCCTATTTCCAAAGTTTTCATTTAGGGTTTAAAACACTTCTTAATCATTGTATTACTTGACAAGGTTGGATTTGAAGATTGTATTGAAGATTTCTCCATTGGGTTCTTAGTGTTTCTAATCATGCAATTATTTATCATTTCTTTTGCTATTTCTCTTATTATGTCTAGATAAATTTCCTTGTTGATTTTGGGGATTTGAGATGATTTGATGATGGATTTGATCATAGCTTGTTAGTTCTAATTGCCTTCATCTATTTGATTGTGGTGTTGATTATTGATTTCATGTGGGAATTATTGATCATCTTTCTTGCATGCCAAGTGTTTGTAGAATTTCTTAATAGGATTTTGCATACATGGAAAACAATGATCACAACATGCATAGCTCTTGAGACTTAGAAAGTGAGATTGCATGCATGGGAGCTTGATTTCTATGTGCCTTTGGGAGTTAATTCGTCGTCTTGAGTCTTAACTGAGAGAGTCGTCGAGTTAATCTACTTTTGCTATCCGTCGAGAAAGGGTAGTGATTATCTTCGAGAATGCTTCTCATTTAGATGATTAAATTTGGTTGCATGAATTAGGAAGTCTTTATCAAGCCATCTAGAATCAAATCAAGCCCCTAGAACCAACTCTTATTCAAATTTGTATCTTTGCTCGTTTATTAATTGTTTATCTTTTGAAATTGTCTATCTTTGCTTGATCTTTTGTTTAAGTGTTTAAATCATCCAACAATCATGTTGTTTGTAGAGCTTGAATAGTAGGAAGGTGCATAATTTCGTTTTCAACGTAAATTCAGCCAATAGTCCTTGAGGATACGATACTCGTTGCTAGTTGCTACAATTACCCGATTCAAGTGCGGTTAATATTGCTAAGTCAAACTAGTGATCAGAAATACTAGTTTCTTTCATGCATATGCAAAATCCAGACAAAATGGGAAAGCCATTCCCCTCTTGATTAGAGATGATGGAACCAGATGTAGCTCACATCAACAGATAAAGGAAGAGGTGCGAATGTTTTATCTGAATTTAATGTGAAGCTCTGCACCAAGCCTTCCAATGATAAATAAAGAGACTATCAGCAAAGGCCACACACTCAATTTATTGCAAAGACAAAAGCTAAGTGCAGATTTTGGTGTTGAGGAGATGAGACAAGCAACATTTGCCATGGATTCCTTCAAATCTCCAGGAGTTTATGGATACAATGCTTATTTTTTCAAAAAGACCTGGCATATTATTGGAGAAGAAGTGTGCCAAGCTGTCCAAGATTTCCAGAAAATAGGATTTCTTCCTCCTGTCATCAATTATACCTTGGTGTCTTTGTTGCCCAAAAGCCAAATGCCAGTTCAATAAGGGAATTTCGACCTATTGCATGATGCTCAGTATTGTATAAGGTAATTTCCAAAGTTTTAGCAAACAGAATTCAGCCAGTTCTACCATCCATAATTGGAGAAACTCAGTCAACTTTTGTGAAGGGCAGGTCAATCTTTGATAACATCCTCTTAAGCCATGAGTTGATAAAAGGTTACAGTAGGAAAAGAATCTCACCAAGATGCATGGTAAAAATCGATATTCAAAAAATATATGATTCAGGGGTGTGTAAGCAATGAGAATCGGCTAGTGAGGCAATGCCAAATGAGTATTGCAGTAAGAAGCAGAATGATGGCAAAGTTAGATCATTATTTTACTACTCTTCGATGTTAGTTAGTTTGCTTGGTTGTGAAGTTGTGATGTAAATTCTGTTTTCTAGCCTCAACTTGATAATAAAAAAATTATTTACCAATAAAAAAAGAAAAAAAAAGAAGATCTCCTAACATGATAAAAAAATGTGCTAAAACGTTGATCCAGCAGATCTCTTAATTAGGTGGCTCCCACCAAAATATTTACACTTCTCTAATATTTTTCCTCAAATTTATACCTTCTAAAATATTCCTTTCTCTCATAAATTAAGCTAGGCCCACAAATTTTATAATATAATTAGTAGAAAAATATGAGATATACTATATGAAATTAAAATACAAGTTAAAAATAGTATTGGAGAAGACTTAAAAAGAAATTTTGGGGCAAAATTTTAGGAATTCTGAAAACTTGTTTTTCCTATAAAATATTTACAATAAAGGAAAACTACTTATTATTGCAAAGAGAAGAATATGTTTAGTTGTTTACTGGTCATCCTAAAACAAACTAAAAAATTACAATTTTATGAATAAATAAATTTAAAAATTCTATTTCCTTGAAAATGTTCATTATAATTTAATTAACTAGTATTTTACCCCACGATGTATGTGGTACACTTTATAATTTTTTTCTAAAAAATATAATAAGAAAAACAACTTAAATTGAAAAATGATGGAAAATTTTGGAACATCTTTACATACAACATGTAAGATATACTATGATTCAAAATTTCTAACATTCTTCTCTTCATTCACTTTACTACTTCATTATGCCACTATTTCGTGAAGGAGTACTCTAATATCTGAAATCATGAATCTGCAATTGAGTAACATATTTTTAAAAAAAGGTAATTAATAAAAAATTGAGATACATTCTGCTAGAGCTGGGTTAGAGCTCAAACAACGGAAGAGATTTTTCACAAATGACAGAGAAATAAAAGTAGGACTCATGGTCGCGAACTACCTTTCCCCAAATCACTAGTTAAATCTAACCTTAAAGTCACTGCAAAACAACGTCCAAGACCGGATGTTGAATCTGGTGAGAACTCTTCGACATCCAAGTCAGTGAACTTGGAGCGCAAGAAAAGTATGAAGAAAATTGGAAAGTGTGTGTAGTTATTTTATGAGAGTAGACAGGGTAGAATTTATAAGGGAAACATTTAGTGAGGGTAATAAGGTATTTTCGTGGTACTTTATAGGTCCTGGGCCAACGGCCTTCCCTGAACTAGGTCCTCTAATATTTCTCGGGCCACTTCTTCAGGGCCTCCATTATTTGGCCTCAAATTATTGGGCTGCAATCTTCTAATGGTACCGGACCCATCTGGGTTATCCCACATTCAAATCCATTTCTTGTTCTGTTTATTATAGTTAGATTTCAAGTAAAAAAAATCCGTAAAAAAATGCAACAGCCCATATTTCTGAAAGTAACATGGCTTTAAAAAAACGAAAAGAGAAAATCAAGAAAATGCAACATGAAAGAAATAAAAATAAAAAACCTTAAAATGCAACATGAAAGAAATAAAAAATAAAAAACCTTAAAACTTTATCACCGTCCCTCTTCTAATTCTTCTTCTTCTTTATACGACTTCTTATCCTATCTTCTCTATCAAGAGAAAAGGAAAGCCAAACATACAACGTAAAACCCCATCTAAAACATCTATTTTGTAGCAATCCCTCGACGGACCTTTTGTCAATGAGTTTACCTATATATAATTATATGTAATGAGATAAGAAGTGGAACAAGAATACTACTAAAGCATGAATACAGAGGAAATGATAAATTAAAACAAAAATGATAGTACTATTATATACACTAGTATTTTTCGCACGGGAAATAATTATGATATTATTTTTGTGCACAATAAATATATTTAATATAATTCTTTTTTTTTCATATTTTTTAGTGTTGCTCTTTCGAAAAGATACTTTCATTTCACTTGCACCTCTTTTCACCTTCTCTCTCGAGTTCTCCTCTCAATTCCTTTACAAATCACAATCATCGTTTGATGCCATCATTCATCAAGAATTTTATAGTACTTCTTTAAATCAATTGCATGTAATCTCGTACAAATATTGGTAATTGTTGACATTCTTCAAAGTAATCATACTTTGGGTACAATTTTAAGCGGGGAAAAGGGTCAAATATTGATAAGCATGGTTTTTTCACATTGTTTAAGGTTCATTTAATGTTATTTGTTGGTGGAAATCATGTTAGAATTAAGCTTTTGGTTTAACTTTGCTTGTTTTATGAGATTTTCACTTGTTTGCAAGTTTTAACCAAAATGCAGAAAAATGAAGACCAAATTGGAGCAAAAGGATCTTATTATATGAAAGAGGAGTTCGATAAGAAGTAATAGGAAAAAACAGAGATCAATTCGGAGTCCGGACGAGGAAGAACGAGGCGAAATAAAAATGTCGCGCGCGCAGTAATTACCTGCGCCACACAGCGCGGCGGCGTGTTCCGGAGCAGTTTGCTTTAGAGGCAGCGTTTTTGGAGCACCTAATTGCTCCATTTCGCGCGCCCGCGTCTTGACCCTCCTTGGCCGCATTTTTTGCACGTTTTGGGCCAAAATTGACCATCCTACCATCAACTTATGTCTTGTTTTTCACTTTAGTTATTCTTTCTATATATATGGGATCTTCCCCCATTTTGTGGGACGGGAAGATTATCATGTGAGTTTGCGGGAGAAGTTGTCACGTTCGATGCCTACAACACACGAAGGCAACACCCTGATATTGAGATGGTCAGGTGCATTGACATTATTGAGCCAACTGAGGAGGATCTTGAGCAATAGACTGGTATTGATGATCTTGATCAAGAGGGCGGAACCAAAGATTTTGTCCAAGAGGAGTCTGTTCAAGATAATGAATTGAATATCACTCGCAAGTCCAAGAGATCTTTAGGGGTGGAGCAACCCAACCATGCTATGAAGAAGTTGGATATGCAAGCATGGCCTCAAAAGAATAAGATGAAGAAACCTCGCGACCGGATCATCAAGAAAAATAATTCATACTATGGGAACAATATTGGTCAAAATGAGGCTTTAGATCTCCTTAACTTTGAGGAACACTAAATGAGTCCCACGTCGTGCCTACGACGTTAACCCAGGCGCTGACCAGGAGGCAACCTGGTATTATCTTTCCTTTTTATTTATTTTATTTTAAGTTTTTATTATTTATTTAATTCCTGGATTAGGTAGTATTTTTGTAGAAGGTATAGTTTGTTCATGATGTGAAGGAGCTTGAGCTACAAAGCAAGATTGAGATGACAATCAAAAGCGAAGGCAATACCACCAGCACGACCTTGTTGCCCATAATCATTGTTAAGGGCAAGAGGAAGTCTGCTATCTCTGGATGATATCTACGGCAGCAGCCTGGGCTAACTGAGGGGGATTGTTGTCGCACACAAGGAGTTCATACTTGCTCAACGTGTCACCAGAAGAAGGAAAAACATGCATGCAACACTTCTTTTCCAAGAACTATGAGTGTTGGGCAGGATGTACACCTGCTTTGCCCAAGAAACAAGGAGTCGCGAACCTTGGGATCTTGACCAGAATGGAAGAAGTTGAGCAACACATATGGTGACCGTCCAAGCTACTCATTTTGCTCGCAACACACATTTTGTCCACGACACATCCAGGTGTTTTGTCATATTTTCTTGATTCTTGTTTCCTCCCTTGTGTTTTAGTTTAGGTTTTGTTCTTGATTTTGTTTTGTTGTGTCTTTTGATTTTATTGAGTTTTTTTTGGTCAAAACCCTACCCACTTTGTTGAAAGCAAAGTGTGTGGGTGGGGTCGTTGTTGGTTTATTGAGTCAAAATATTTTTAGTGTCTGTTTTGCCCTACATTTTACCACTTTGCCGAAGGCAAAGTGTATGGATGTTGGAATGTTGGTCTGTTAAAATGTGTTTTTTAAAAATTTTTGATCAGCATATTGATATGGTAGGTCAAGATAGGTATGTTGATATGTATGTCAAGATTGTCGTATGTGGATAGGTATGACGGAATGAGTTTTTGAGCAAGAACTGTGAGATTTTGAGCTGTTGAATGCTATATACATGTGCATCATTTATTTCTTTCTTGTATGATAATGACCAATTGAGACTTGTTGATCTAAAACTTGCCTGCATTTCTTATTGAAACTTCTTGTAACTTAGTCGAAATACTTAGATGAATTAGGCATTTTTATTCAAATTAGCCCATGGCCAAAATTCCCTACCTTGACATTTATCCTTTGCTAGCCCCTTTGAGCTTGTTGATAATTCTTTCGATTCACTTATAGTAGCCTGAAGTTAATAGCCTTCCTGGTCAAGAACTCAGGTTTAGAGGAAGAAAGGGATGAAAGGAAAATGCTGGGATAGTTGTTGTTGGGCAATAACACCTAAATTAGAGGTGTTGGGTTAACGACTTAGTAAAAAAAAAAAGAAGAAAAAAGCAAAAAAAAAAGAAAAAAAAAATATATGTACTACTAAGTCCTAAATAAAAAATAATAAGTGTGCTAGGCCCAATGTTGTGTTTGAGGGGAGTAAGGAATCTAGGGCATCTTTGTTGCCTAAGAATGAGTTCTTGACATAGCCAAATTCCAAACTATCCTACCTTTTACCTTAAGCCATGTTACAACCCAATAAAGTCCTAAGGATAAGTAATTTCAATTTTGTTCAAAAGAAGTAGAGATGTAGAGGGCAGGCAAGCCTATGGAAAAACATTGTTGGTCAAGAGCGTATACACTTAACCCTATACACTTGAGAGATAAATGCTGGTGAGGATTCTCTTGTTGCTCAATAACTCTATCTTGACTTATCTAATGGCAATATCTCTTTGCATATTTTGTACACTGTTTTGATTAACTTGTTGACTTGTGTTTTGAGTCTGTGTTCTTGATTTGTCTTTCCCGTGTCTGAGTCTTGGCAAAATCATTGCAATTGCACACTTGAGGGCAAGTGTGATTCAAGTGTGTGGGTGTGATGAACCTAAATGTGTGTTCATTTTTCTTGTATTTTTGCCTTGTGTTTTGAGTCTTTTCAAGTCAATATGTGTTTGGGAGGACACAAAGTCGAGAAAATATGTGCAGGGCATTACAGGATAGATGTTGGGCAAAAACCGGCAGGAAACTTGTTTATATGATGTTGGGCAAGAAACACATCACAGAGGATCATAGGCAAGATAGGCGTAGCAGGCACACAGTAGAAGCTGTTGAGCAACATGCGTAACAACAACAAATTTCTTCTTTTCCAAGAAATAGGATAAGGATGGAAACTTTTCTTTCCTTATCCTAATTGAACGCGATCTAGGAGATATCTACTATGAGAAGAAAATAAATCTCCAGCAATCCATACAAGGAATGAGGCGATAAGGATGGAAAAAAAACTAATCCAACAAGGAATCTATCTTAACCCTAATTCCATCGCCTATATATATGTGGACGACTTTGATACCACCACCACCACTTTTCATATTGTCTTTTATTAGTTCTTAGTTAGTTTGCATTTAAGTTTTGAGAATTCTTAGATTAGATTCGTTTTTAGTATTTTACTTTAAATTTCTGATGTTGAGTGTTGACCAAGACCTACGTTGTTGACTTCGCTGTTGATCAGTTTTCTTTTCAGAATTTATTCAAGTATGTTTACTTTAATTTCCTGTGTGCTTTCTTTTATTGTTATGTCTAGCTAAATTCCTTTGCTTGGATTGGAATAGATGATTTGAATCTAATTACTTTGTTTGAACTCGTGAGTTTTAATCGGTTTAGTTCGTTGCATGATTTTTATTCCCGAAACACTTAGGTCTAATAATTAGTTCTTGGTCAAAATTGATAATTGCTTGTACACCAATTAGATATTGAGATTAAGGCAATAACAGATATGGGGATACAACTCGAGAGAGTCTGTCGTGCTCAAGAAGATAATTAGTGTTGGAGAGCAGTCGGTATTGACTTACTTCTTGGCTGTCTTGGGTCTGATTTGTTCTTAATGCATGTTGGACAATACAATTGCTGAAGTGTCTTCATGACTATGTTGATCAACAGAAGGGATTTTGCCTTCTGGTCAAGATCTATTTAATGTGATAGATAAAGGCTTAGAGTATTCATGTTGTGACTTTGTGACCTTTAGGGCATGAATTAATCTTTGCTTAAAACCAAGTGATACAAGATTGTAATTGAATATTCTTGCACTGATGAACGAGTGAAGTAATTAGGATCAATGATTCAAATCCAATCCAAGTACTTTTGTTATTTGATAAGTTTCTTGTTTAGATTTCAATTTTGAGTTACAGTTGTTGAGTTAGTTCGTGAGCAAAAGAAAACCCCCTTACTTTAGTGACACCTAAGAGAAGACTACACCAGTTCCTCGTGGGATCGACCTCTACTTGCTATTGGCTACTTGCCTGTTGGGCAAAAGGAGAAAATAAATATTATTTGCACGAGGCTAAACGACGGTTTCGTCAGTATTATGCGGAATTTGCACGTAATTAAGTAATCGAAGCAATTAGTGACGCCCTATATTAGGTGAAGCCTAAATTGTTGTAGCTTTTAGAAATTTGTTTGGAATATGAATCATAATATTCTCTAAATAAAAAAAATGAATGTCCATTAAAATAATAAAGATTATAATGATAATATTCCTAAAAAAAATTAATAATGTAGCACTCCATCTTTCCTATCTCTTAATTTATATTTACACGCTATAATTTTGTTGGTCTTATATAGGATGTCCCTTATTTTTTTAGGAAAATTATTGATAGAATTGAGAATAAATAATCAACTTAGTATGATTCCTGCAAAAAAATGAAACATGTGTGTGCCCAAAGAGTGTTGGAGTTACGATATGCAGAAAGTGCAATAAGAAAATTCTTGAGACAATCCCCAAATAAGTGGTAATTAAAATTTAAAATATATAATTTATTTATCTAAGGAAAAATATTCATTATATTGTGTAATTTTAATACAGAATCTCCCTAAGTATTAAACATGGTAACTACAGTGCACAAATCACCATGTTTGATGAAGCTACGGCTATCTATGTAGGATGAACTGTAAATTAGTATATTTCGTCAATCAGTGAGGCAAATTGTAAATTGACAATTATAAAATTATTTAAAATAATTTATTGCATTATGTAGATGAATATATTTCGTCAATCAGCGAAGATGAATTTACATACTATCGCGCTCGAAGCATCCAAACACCAATTGAAATGCGATTTATGACAATTCTAAAGTCTGCCACCATAATCGTTGGGGAGATCTGGACATTATAGTGAACGCAATAGAGAGAATAGAATTCGTGGAATTGATGCTCCATGGATTGAAGAGACAAATCCAACTCAAAACAAATAACGAAAAGATTCAGTGGAAAATCCTAAGAAGTCTAGAGTGGGGCGGAAAAAGAAATCAACTACGGAGTTGTAGCCTACTGGGCAAGAGAAGAAAAAAAAAAAGAATCATAAGAAAAAAGATGAGTGCATTGAAATTCCAAGTGATGATGATCAACTGTCGTTGGCCAAAGTTATCCCAAAAAGTCAAATGAAGAAAATACCTACACCATCATCGAGATCAAACAAGAAATAACATAAATGAATAAAGATTCGATAACTTAGTTTTTGACTCGTGTTTCTTTTTAAGAATAGATATTACTCTTTTTTTTTCGTTTATATGTAATACTATTTACATTTTCATAAATTTATTATATTAGCAATACTTAATCACTACTTTGACGATATTTAAAAGTTATATTCTCTCTACCTTGTATCGAAGAACACGAAAAATAATTGGTATCACGTGCAACGCATGCGCATTTCTACTAGTTCTTTAAAAAATATAGTAGCAAATAATAATAATAATAATAATTTTTCACGAACACACATACACACACGCACACCCATTGTATGGGAAAGAAGAAAATTTGGCATAAAACATAATTTGGAGTGGTAATAGTAGGGGAGGGGCATGGATGTTAAGAATTTCAAACATTAAGGATTTATTTGTACCAAAAAATACTTTAAAGACTTTGTTGAACTTTGCAGTAAACACTAAGGGTATATTTAACCCTTTTTCCTTTCATGTATTTAAAATTATAAAAAAAACATTATAGTTCTAATACTTCAAAATATAAAAATTAGAGACTTATTTGTTTATAAGTAGAAAACCCTACAAAACATTATTAATTGAAGTGGAATTAATATTGTAGAACCCCGAAATTTTGAGCCTAAAAATTTTGTTTTAAGTATATAAAAATTTATATAGAATTAATCGGATAATAGAACGGTCACTTATTCCCGACAAATGTTATACGTCTAAAATCATAAAAAAAAATTGACGTCATATGTATCGCATAGCACGAGCATTCATATTTTATTATTTGAGTGAAATATATCGATATTATTATTACCTATGCAATAATGTGAATAATTATAAATAATTATTCAAAAGATAAATTATATATATATATATATATATATATATAAATATGAAGTGTTTGTTTATTTGATTTTCTAAAAGAATTAATTTATGGAATAATATGGATATTGGTCTCGTTAAGATTGAAATAATTAGTTCTACGTATAGCTCAATCGAAACTTTGATGGGATGAACGAATGTCGTATTATGAAACGAAAATTGATATGCTATATAAAAAGAAAATTATATAATATAATAATAATATAAATGTATATGTGTAAGTGTATCCGTGTGTGCGTGTGATATGTGTAGTGTGTGTGATTAGATAAGACAAGGTTTAATTAGATTAATTAAATAGAAAAACAATTAAATAAATAGGGAATTGGGGGAATGAGAGAGAGAGCCGACAAAGAATGAATATGAAAGAGAAGAGAGACTGCTGGAGAGATCCTTGCAGAAATTTTCAATCCCAACACCATGATTAACATTCCCTTCCCTCAGAAATTCACCTCCTATCTAAACCAATGGAAATACAGTAGAAGGAATAATAACCTATCCCCTACAGATTCCTCATCTTCTCTTCACCCCATCAATATCTCTGCAAATGAAATCTCTTCACCACCATCTGCAAATTCACTTTCTCCATATCTTCCATCACAAACCTTCCATTCAAGCAAAAATTTGAAGAAAACCCTAGCCTCAAACACCACCACCACCACTCTCTGCCGCCTAACCGCCGCCGCCGGCCACCACCGGAGGAAGGGAGACGACCATAACCTAGTAAGGGAGGGAGAGAAGGGCTTGAGGAGAAGGAGAAGGAGAATGTGAGGGAAATTAGAAGAACATGAGGGAGAAGGAGGAGAAAGAAAGCTAGGTATAAATCTTCATCTAGTTCCTTTGTTTTGCTTTCGTATATGAACATGTTAGGTTAATAATGAATGGCTATAAGGGCTGTAAATCTATGTTAAAATGATGCTAAACGTTTATATGGGGTATGAGGGTGTTCTATGTGTTAGAATCTAGGTTATGAATGTGTATGCATGAAGAAGGTGTTTGGCAGTTCGTATGGCTGCACATATGTGTTAATAAACGACCCATAACTCTCAATTTACTCCATGAAAATGTGTGAAATCACCTTCAAATGAAATCCTGGTATGTTGGCTACAGTGTATGTGAAAATGAGCCCTCGCTTTCAAGTATAAAGGTGTCAAAATATTTGAGTTTGTAACTTGCTCGAATATGTCAAAAAAACTGACTAAGTGTGAAAGACATGTTAATATCTTGAAAACGGCTAATATATTAATAACATGGCTTGTTATATTGTATTCTAGGCTTCTTGAAGATTTTAGAATGATAAGACTCATTATCATAGGATGAAAACTCTATTTTATATGGATTTTACAATAAATCACTATGTGTTGTTGTTAGCGATTAATTAGCAATTCAAGATATGATTTGATTAAATCATCTTGTATTATTTGTGTGAATATTTTCCTGATTCATTTTCCATATTTGTATATATCTTGTACTTCCATTATATAGTGAAAATCTCTCGCAAAACCTCGATTGAGGAAAATCAATATCCTGTCATGGTATCAGCCTAACCTACGCTGAGAAACCTAATTCCTTTATTCATTTATATTTTTCCTTCCCTCCATAAAAAAATCAGTCGTCAGTCGCCATGACCAGTGATTCCTCTTCCTCACCATTTGCGTTTGGTGCCACACTCACTCTTCAAGCTATGTCTCATATGGTGTCTGTTAAACTCACATCAACTAATTACCTAATGTAGCACGCACAGGTTCATCCTCTTCTCGCAACTCAGAAATTTTTACCCTACGTCGACGGATCCTCTCCTCCCCCTCCCTCCACCATCGTTGAATCTAGAGTCACAAAGCCAAATCCGGCATATGCGGAATGGCTTGCTCTTGATCAGATTGTTCGCATTTTTCTCATGTCCACTCTTACCGAGGACACCATGGCAGTGGTGGTGGGGTGCTCTACCTTCGTTGATCTCTGGAACACTTTGGCAACGGCGTTCAACCGCTCGTCAAAAGCACGTGAACTCCGTCTCAAGAATGAGTTGCAGTTAATCAAAAAAGGCTCTCGCACCGTCTCTGAATTTGGTGCGCATTTCAAATCTCTTTGCGACCAATTGGCATCCATGGGTTGTATCTTGAATGACACGGACAAATCTCACTGGTTTCTTCGGGGACTTGGTTCGGAATTTCTCTCATTTGCAACGTCTCAGATCAATCTTGTCCCTCTTCCCACCTTTCCTGATCTTCTTTCCAAGGCTGAAGCTCATGATCTTTTCACTCGATCTTTGGATGTTACTGCTATCAATGCATCTTCACCAGCACCTGCGGCTTTTGTAGCCAATACCAAACCTCAACATAATCGTGGTGGCAATTATAATCGCAATAACTCTCATGGAAATCATTCTTAATATGGTAGTCATTCGGGCGGTCGTGGCTTTCAAAAGAATAACAACTCCGGTGGTCGTGGTCGTGGTCATTATTCACCTCGTTGTCAGATTTGCCGCGCTGACGGCCACTATGCATCCTCCTGTCCGGAGCGTTATAAGGAAGCCTCTTCTCAAGCTAACTTAGCTGAGTCTTTTCGTCAAGGCTGCTCCATGACTCATTCAGTTTCCAATTGGTATATGGACACAGGTGCGTCTGCTCATATGACTAATTCTTTAGCTAATCTCGACTCAATCTCTTCATACACCGGTAATGACAAGGTCATTGTGGGAAACGGTAATTCTCTCTCTATTTCCCATATTGGTTCTCAAGCTGTTTCTAAAGATTTCTCTCTATTGGATATTCTCATTGTGCCTCATATTACGAAGAATTTGTTATCTGTCAGTAAATTGACCACCGACTTTCTTGTTAATGTTATTTTTACTGATCAAATGTTCGAAATTCAGAATCGAGTGACAGGGCAGCCCTTGGCTCGAGGCAGACGTGAAAATGGATTATATATACTAGAACGCGGACATGCTGGTCTTGTTGCTGCTTTAAAGACTCGTAGAGCTCGTGGTTCTTTTGATTTATGGCATCGCCGCTTAGGGCATGTTAGTTTTGATGTTATTAAACTTTTGAATAATTTTGGTCTCTTGTCAGTTACTTTAGTTTTACCAAATCCTACTCTCTGCACCTCTTGTCAATTGGCAAAGAGCAAGAGATTATCTTTTGTTTCGAATAATAAACGTGCCGGTCATGTTTTGGATATTATTCACTGTGATTTGTGGGGTCCCTCTCCTGTTACTTCGTGTGATAGTTTTCGATATTATGCAGTCTTCATTGATGATTTTTCTCGATATTTCTGGTTCTACCCTCTACGTCAAAAATCAGAATTTTTTGACAATTTCACTCAGTTTAAGAGTATGGTGGAAAATCAGTTCGGCTGCAAAATTAAACGGTTTCAATCAGTGGGGGTACTGAATTTACCAGTACTAAATTGCAGAATCTATTTCATCATTGTGGTATTCTTCACACTATGTCATGCCCTTACACTCCGGCTCAAAATGGTCGGGCAGAGCGAAAACATAAGCACATTACTGAGACGGGTTTATCCATGCTCTTTCATGCTTCGGTTCCTGCTCAGTTTTGGGTTGAGGCATTTGCAACCGCTGTCTACATCATCAATAGCTTGCCGTCTGCTGTTCTGCAAAATAAATCTCCATATGAGCTCTTGTTCTCCACTCCACCAACCTATGAAAATTTTCATGTTTTTTGTTGTCGTGTTTATCCGTGCCTCCGTGACTATGCCACAAACAAGTTATCTCCAAGAACGATTCCAAGTGTATTTGTGGGCTATAGTTCGAAGCACAAGGGGTTCTGTTGTCTTGATCCAACTACTTTTCGGCTTTATATTACCCGACATGCACAGTTTGATGAAAATTGCTTCCTGTTCAGTGATTCTGCAACATCTTTCCCAACTGCTTCTCTTGATTTTGATTCATTTGTGGATCCTCATCCCTCGGTCACACCATTTCCGATTCCAGCAGTTCCCCGCCCCTCTCCTGACATGTGTGTGCTTTGTCCGAATCCCGAACCCACTGTGCGGCCCACTTGTTTGCGTGATGAAACTGTTCTGCTGAACGCTCCTAAGTCCTCTGATTCTCCTCCGTCACCACCCGAGGCATCTTCTCCACAGCTCGCTCCTCAATCTACTCATCCCATGTGCACGCGCTCTAAAAATGGAATTTCCAAACCGAAATATCCACCATCTACTGCTCATGTTGGTCACAGTGCTCTTCTTACTACGCTACACTCTGTCAAAGACCCAAAAGGTTTCAAATCTGCCGCAAAAGTTCCTCATTGGGTTAAAGCGATGGATACTCAACTTCAAGCTCTTAAGGCCAATCAAACTTGGCTTTTAGTTCCTCGTCCCCCTAATGAAAATGTAATTGGTTTGAAATGGGTTTTTCGCACAAAGTTCTTGATTAACGGTGCGATCGATCGTTACAAAGCTCGTTTAATAGCGCTCGGGTTTTCTCAGCTTCCTGGGTTTGACTTTGATCTCACTTTCAGTCCGGTTGTCAAGGCCTCCACTGTTCGTATCATCATTTCTATTGTTGTCATGCGAAATTGGTCTCTTCATCAGCTTGACGTCAACGATGCTTTTCTACATGGGGTCCTCACCAAACCTGTCTATATGGAGCAACCGCCGAGGTATGTGGATCCCGTCCATCCAGATTATGTGTGTCGTCTCAACAAAGCTATATATGGTCTCAAGCAAGCACCTCGGGCTTGGTTTCAACGTTTTTGCTCTTTCTTGCTCAGTTTGGGATTTGTTGAGAGTAAATCTGACACATCTTTATTTATTTATCGCCAAGGTTCTCACACTGTCTATCTCTTGGTGTACATGGATGACATCATTATCACTGGTAGTGACACCACTGTTGTCACTAATCTTATTTCTCGTATTCGCAAAGAATTTGCTCTCAAAGATCTTGGCAGATTAAACTATTTTCTTGGTCTCGAGGTTTCTTATTCAGATGATGGCCTCTTTTTGGGTCAATCCAAATATGCTCGTGACATTCTTACGCGTGCTAATCTCCTTGATTCTAAGCCTGTTTCTACTCCGATCGCTACAAATGAATTGCTTCGGATCGATGGGACTCCTTTCTCCGATCCTACTCTATATTGTTCTCTAGTTGGTGCATTGCAATACTTGACAATAACTCGTCCGATCTCTCCTTTGCTGTTAACACAGTTAGCCAATTTCAAGCCAAGCCCACCTTGGATCATTTTCAGGCAGTAAAACGTATTTTGCGCTATGTCAAAGGCACACTAGATTTTGGCCTTGCTTTCTCTCGAGGTTCCTCTGCTCTCCTTGCCTACTCTGATGCTGATTGGGCTCAGTGTCTAGACATACGTTGCTCCACATATGGTTATTCTATCTTTCTAGGTCCTAATCTTGTTTCTTGGAGCGCCAAAAAGCAGCCCACAGTTTCTCGATCTAGTTGTGAATCGGAATATAGGGCCATGGAAAATGCAGCTTCAGAAGTTGTTTGGGTTACAAACCTTCTTCGTGAGCTCCATTCCTTGCCGTCTTCTACGCCTACTCTCCTTTGTGATAACAAAAGCGCTCTATTCCTTAGTCAGAATCCTGTAGCGCACAAACGCGCTAAGCATATTGATATTGACTATCACTTTGTCCGTGAGCTCGTATCTGCTAAAAAGTTGCTCACCCAGTTCGTTCCATCTCATCTTCAAATTGCAGACGTCTTCACGAAAAGTCTTCCACGTCCACTGTTCGAGTTCTTCCGCACCAAGCTTCTCGTTTGCCCACATCCGCTTCGCTTGAGGGGGGGGGGGAGGGGTGTTAGCGATTAATTAGCAATTCAAGATATGATTTGATTAAATCATCTTGTATTATTTGTGTGAATATTTTCCTGATTCATTTCCATATTTGTATATATCTAGTACTTTCATTATATAGTGAAAATCTCTCTCAAAACCTCGATTGAGGAAAATCAATATCCTGTCAGTTGTCAAGATCCTAAAGTATGATAATGTGTATGAAAGGTGTGATGTTTGTGTTTAAGGTTTGAGATTCTTCTTGGTGTGTTGCATGTGTGTACATGATAGGATATATGTAGTTATGATATTGATGAGAATTTTATGGGCTTTGAATGTGCTAAATGTACTTATAATAATTTGAAGATAGAGATGTTAGGAGTATGCTTGAAAGACTTGATTAGTTAATCTGCCACCTTATAAGAACCGAATTATTTAGGATATTTTAAGGCATGAAATTAGTGTTTTGCTAATAGATTATGAATCTAGAAGTCCTCTAATATTTATGATTTTAATATCATAATTTTCTTATGAAGAACCCTCAAAAGATTTTATAAGAAATTCAGTGACAAATTCCAACTTTTGTATAGATGTTGGGAAATCGGTTGTGAAATCTTTAATATAAAGAATTTGGATGAATGACTTTCTGTATATGAAAATAGACTTATTGAGATTTCTGGAATCATAAGAAAATCATAATTTTATTAAAAACTCGAGCCTAGGTGAATTAATCTTATAGGCCCTTGTGCAGTCCAAATTTAAGAACTCCAGATTTTTGTCATAAAGTATTTATTAAGTTGTGAAGTTTATGTATATGATAGTTTAATGTTAGTATTTTTTAAAATGAAGTTTAAGATGTTAGTTTTGTTCAGTTAAAATTTCAAGTCCATAGGAAGTGTCTAACTATTTTAATAAAATCGTGTATAGGTACACTGCTACTAAGGATAATTTCGAAATTAAGTTTTGGTGTGGACACTTAATTAATTTCAGTAGGGCTTGGACTAAAAAGGATTTGGGCTTGTAATTTAAATTCGAGTGGGCCTAATAATTGATAGGTTGGGCTCATTCATTTATTTATTAGACTTATATGATAATAAAAAATGATTGAGCTTATTTGTTTATGAGATAAACAAATGTTTGAGCTTATATGTTTATAGGCCACTATAATGATTGGACTAATAATAATATTAATAAATGGGCTTATAAATTCGAATGCGCCTACATTTTAATAATTTTAGACCTAAGTTGCTATAAGGAACTACTATGTGTTGGGTTAAATTATCCTAAACTAATTAAAATGAATGGATTTAATCTTGTATGGGATTAATTAATCATAATAGTCCAATATGACTTATTTATGTGTTATATGGACCCTTAGTCTATATCTATTTGTGATTTAATGTTAAGTCCAATTTGTATTACATGGTTGATAATTGTATTATTATTCATGATTAAATGTTTATTATTTATTTATTTATTTATTACTTATTTATTATTTATTTATTTATTGATTTATTTTTATTTATTTATTAAATCTGAAATTTATTAATTAATTATTTAAATATTCTTTAATATTTATTTATTTATTTATTTATTTAATACCTTTAATAATTAATTATTTAATAATTAATTATTCAATAATTAATCAATTCTTTATTAATTAATTATATGCCTTTAATAATTGAGTAATTCTTAATTAATTAATTATATACCCTTAAGTAATTATTAATTCCTTATTAATTAATTAAAATGTTCTAAGTTAAGTATGTATGTTTTACTTGTATCCTTATGACATGAGACATTAGATTACTTGTGCATACCTGCATCAACATAACATGATTCACTTAAGACATCTACATGACTCATGTGACATGACATGCATAAGATAAGCGTTATAAAAGGGAATAAGTTTGACCTAGGAAACTAAGATCTTAGACAACTTTATGTTCGTGAACCTAAGTGTTTAAGACAACTCTTGTAGGACCGAGCAATCCCTAATTCGAGGACTAGTCAAACGAACTTGAACCAAGGTGGGTTTCTATTTTCAAAATGTGGGATTACAAACTTCCACTGAGGTAACTTTAGGGTTATTAAACCCAATGCTTTCCAAATATGATATGCATGCTAATGTTTTATGCTCAATTGCTTGTGGTTTACCTATGTTAAATGTTTTATAATACGATTGGCCTTGTGCTCCGTACAAGCCAAGGTAGTGTACACATGAAGTTATGACAGTTCGATTTGAGGGAGTGGCTCCTCTCTAATTGAACCGGGCGGTAACCCAAGAATGTGAGTTGTTTTATGGTTCGAACCGATTATCCTTTTAACTGTTTTAACTTATGAGAAGGACAATCGTTTTCTCTAAAATAACTCATTCTATAAGAAAGAAGCATGCTATATCTTTTCAAAATCGTTTTCAAAATGGGACACGGAATCCATTGAGTGCTTTTGTACTCAGCCCCCTGCATTATTTTCCCTAATGCAGGTTGATCAACATGGAGGCGGAGGAGGGGGATGTCGATGTTGTCTGTTCATTCCATTCCAGTACTTGTTGTGTCGGTCTTTATGATCATCATCTTTATTTTCAATAAGACTTATGTCAATCAAACTCAAGTTACCTCCCTATGTTATAACCATCTATTTTGAGATGATTATCTTTTGAAACGCTTTCACAGTGTGGGGCCGATGTCCTCATGCATCGACCCCAGTTATGATATGCTAGGGCATTCATGTTGAACTATTTACCCACCTTGCCTCTATTATTCCAAACACTCATCTCTTGATGTTTTCAATAAATAACATTTTATTGTTACCTATGATTATGATTTCTATGGTTTCACCCCACCCACTGCGTAGCGGCTCGGACGGATCCGCATAGGCCCGGGTTGCGGGTCACCACAGACATGGTATCAGAGCAGTTCGTTTGCTCTGAGCCCTAGTAGTGTTATCTATTCTTTCGACTTAGAGTCTTTAGATAAAGTCAAGAATTCTTCAAGTCCATGTTACTCACGATATCCCTCCCATCCTTCCACGTCGGTTGAAAAAGGAAAAGTTACTTGAACTCTTACTTGATTATGTGATTGCCATGCTTGATGTTTGCATTCATAACTATGTTCATACCATGCTATGTGTGTCATTATGTGTTTACATGCTCAATTTATGTGCAATTTCATATCTTTTGCGCAAATTCGTTCGTATGATGGCCGCCAACCTTCCATGATCGTTTACAGTCGTGCGTTGGGATAGGAATCCCAAGTAGACTAACGAGTGTGCGCCGGGACTAGATTGTATAGGTCGGAACCTCTTAGAACAATCGTCGAGAGGATCCAAACCGAACCTAAACCACAGTCCTGAACTTAGTTGTTTTAAGATTTTTACTGTAAGATATGTACTAATAGAACCACTCTTTTTATTTTGTCCTTGTAGATGGCAGGATATCCCGGACCAGCCTATGATGAGCTTTTGCAGCATTTCCAGCTGTCCGGAGGTACCTGGATCAGTCGGTGGGACAGTTCGTGACCCGTTTCTTGGAAGAGAGTCGCCTAGTTGGAGGAGGTCGTTGGACAAATTACGAAAGCTGTAGAATCATGGTCTATTGGTTGCCCTTGAATTGGGGCGTTTGGGCAAGGCAAGAGTTAGAATTGATGAAGATTGAGGGCCTTCAATGTCGGCCAATGGCAAGTCTGAATGACCTATCCCTACTGATCCGAACTCGCTGGATTCAAAACTCGGTAGGACCACCTGCCCCAGGCCCGTACGACCCGATACCTCAACCACCCCCAGGTTATATCCCTCCAATCTTTCCAGCTGATTTTCATGTGCAACCTCAACACCCACTTACCTTTGAGGATCCAGTCCCCGGTGAGGGATGGTTCTGCTTTCCTTTCTCGCCCGTACAACCTACCCCTTTATTGTTATCTATGATTATGATTTCTATGATTTTACCCCACCCACTACGTGGCGGTTCGGACGGATCCGTATAGACACGGGTCGCGGATCGCCACAAATATCATCATTGCAATATTAGAATTTTTATCACATGAATAAATTGGCATCATGTTCCTATAAATCAATAAATAAGTATTTAAGAGGATATTTAAGCGATGCATGCTTTAGTCTGCAGGTAGTGATGTCTAAAGTTTAAATTCATCGCTCCCTTTTTTTCAAGTTCCAGAAAAAAGAAGATCAATAAATAAGATCATATAAATTAGTCATTGTTTAAATTATAGTATGAGAAAAGACCAACGCACTGTATGTACTATCAGAAATTAGTCCAACATAAATAAAAAAAGTGAAAAGTTAATGGGCATGTAAATATTTCGATAGCCTCGATTCAATGCAAGAAACCTAATTTCAAAAAATAATTTGAGTTGAATAAGAACAAAAAGAATAAGGAAAAAGAACTAAAAGCAAGGAGGCCTAGAACTTTCTCATAGCCGCCACTCCTTCTTCTTCCTCATCTACATACTATTCGGAAAAAAAGTAGAAATTAAAAAATAAAAAAAATCTGTACATCTGAGTTCCAACACAATTTCCCCAATTTGTAACTGTGCGTCGGATTTGATCCTAATAAGACAGTGGACAAATTGTGAATATATTTGCTTCATACGCATAGTTAGAAAACACTCTTTATGACAAATCACAACGAAGAAATGACCATTGTTTATCCAAGCTCTCGATTCTATGTATTAAAAGCAAAATATTTAACGAATGTGGGGGCAAATCATTTTACTGTACTGTGCTTGCATATATTTTTCTTTGCATAATAAGTACTTATTTCATATTCTTTCCGAAGATATTCAAATTTGATCATTATCACAAACTTTGATAGTGTTGTAATAGTAATATTTAATTTGTTCAAAAACTACTGTTAGGAAATTTAAGTAAAGTTTTGATTGATTCCAAAACCAACTGACCCCAACCGAGTAGATGTTGTCAGATCCTAATGTTAGTAGTTAGGCTTGCTGTTTGAGCAATGTTAAGATTTTATCTTTACAGGACTCCAGCTGAAGGCAGCAACAAGGTTTCACTCGGATAGAACATCAGGTGTAAGAAAAACACCTGAGCGTTCAAAATTCAGAACAACAGTTGAGCATTCAAAGGGGGAAGATGCAAAAGTCAACTAAGTATTCAAATGGGGAAGATGCAAGAGAACATCAGTTGTAAGAAAGAAAACTGAGCGTTCAAGAGATAGAACATCAGTTGTAAGGAAGACAACTGAGCGTTCATCAGATGAGAATTAAAAAGGGAGAAGTTGTAAGAGAACATCAGTTGTAAGAAAGACAACTGAGCGTTCGAAGCCAACTGATCAGAGGCAGATACAAGAAAAACAACTGAGCGTTCAAGATGGAACATCAGTTGTAGGACTCAATCAGTTAGCTCAACAACATGAAGTTCAAAGCAGCTGAGAGTTCAACTGTTCCTTTTCAGACAGAACATCAGCTGAAGACAAATCAGATGAAGATCAAACTTCTCAACCGACCATCCAATGTTGAAAGACTAATGTTGAGATTTGAAATTCAAATAAGGAAGTCACGTAAAGGTTTGACTCTCTGTCATTACCTCATTTGGCCCAACACAAGGCTGTCTCAGATGGAAAGCAGAAGTCCACAGTTGCCAAATCCGGAAAGTCTGCAGAGATGAGAGACAAGCCATCGTTTTCAAAGAACAGAGATCAATGGCTCATCCAACGGCTAGTTGATTCTCTCCGCCTATAAATAGAGGTCTTCATTCATTCACCAAGGGTCACGAGACAGACAAGTGCGAGAAGAGATATACGAGCGAAAGAACGACTTTATTCTGCACTCAAGCAAAACTGCTGTTATCCTCTAAGATCATCACTAGTTGAGAGTTCTAGAGTGTTAGATTCTGTCTCTGTGTTTTTCGATCCAACCTTGAGAACATCACTAGTTGAGAGTTCGTAGAGTGTTAGATCCTAGCTCACTTCTTGTTCGAGCTATTAGTTGGAAACCCACCCTTTCACACATCCTCTCAAAAGGATTGTTAGGACCCTACTCTTCCGTAATTGAGTAGATAGGTTGATAAGTACCCGTAAACTTATCTATAAGGTTGATAAGTACCCGTAAATTTATCTTAACGGTTGCAAAGCCCGCGTAAGCTTTGTAGTTTTTGTCCAGAAGAACTTGGACTGAGTTGTGTGGACTTACAACTCCCCGTGGACGTAGGAGTTATCTCCGAACCACTTAAATCTTGTGTGTTTGTGTTTATTATTCAGTTATTTATTGCATATTCAACTGACTAACTAACCAGCATACAATCTGCATCTTTCCATATCAACTGACTTTGTTATTGACCGACCGTGTATTTAAGCGTGAGTTGATTTTATACGAGTTGTTATTTTCCACCACATTCCGCACAGCTTCACTCTTCCAACTGAGCTCTCATACTCGGTTGTGAATCCAGCTGAATTTTTTTACTCGGTTGAGATATTTTCGAGAGTTATTTTAAAATTTCCTATCTGGTATATTCCTCCCCCCATACACCAGAACTCGTATCGGGATCATCAACTACATTTAAAAGTTATTATAAGTATCATATAAAATGGTAGTAATAAATAGTTGGGAAATATGCGTGACAGTTAACCTCTATAATTGAACTGAAATGTGGTTCCATGAGCTTCTACTATTTGTTTTGTAATAATACCTGCAAAAAAACAATAAAATAAATAACTCTCATGAGCCGCAACAATAATAATATAGTACGAAATAAGGAATGAAACCAAACTTATATATATATAGAATTAAGATCATATAAGAATGACCCTTATCCTAAGTTTTGAGAATCAATCTCAGTCACTCATCTGTTGCATCTCGTTAAGAAGGGCGGTGCATCCGGATGAAAAATTTTTAATTTCTTTTTTCAATTTTTTTTTCAATTTTTTTTAGGTTTGATTTTTCCATAAAGCTTGGTGCATCTCATGTCAACATATGGTGCATCTAATTTCACGTTGTGGTGCATCTCATTGTAAAGTGTGGTGCATCTACTACATTATGGTTCATGAGATGCACCACTACGTGTACTGATATGCACGGGACAGTGTAATCAGATGCACCACTAGGTGTAAGGAAATGCACTATGCTTTAAGACGGAGCCAAGAAAAATAATGTTAAAAAAAAAACTGAAAAAAAAATTGAAAAAAAAATCGGACATGCACCACAATATGTAACCAGATGCACCGTGTTTTAAGAAAAAACTGTCCAAAAAAAAATAAAAAACTGAAAAAAAATCGGACGTGCACCACAATGTGTAACCAGATGCACCACACAGTATTTCTAGATGCACACCACGGTGTATCTAGATGCACCAAGCTTTAAGAAAAAATTGCCCAAAAAAAAATAAAATTGGCGCGTGTAGTTCACACGCCGCGCGTGAAAGACACGCGCCCGCCCTTTTTTTGAGATGTATGATTCAAATTTATTCCTATTTCTCACTTTAAGGACTATTCTCACTAGATCCCATCTATATATATATATATAGGGAAGAGATCATATGTAAAACCTCTTTCCCGTAAGAAATGAGAAACAATCCTATCCATCCATTTTTGTGATCTATGGTCATTATTTATTTTAGTATTTTTATTATATTTTATCCTATTATATAGGATTGAGGGCTAATTTCGTATTTTATCTGTTAATAATGGACGACGGTTTTCCCCTAAACTTAAGGAATTTGGATTAGTTATTCTTAATTCACGACATTCTAGTTATTTATTCTATTAAATCTATAAATTTGTTGAATTTGTATATTATTTCCAAATCTCAATTACTTCCGTACCCTTTTACTACTAAAAAATCGGCAGTTTCAACAAAAATAGAATAAAATATATTGACTCACATTAAATATGAACGGTTAGATTAGGAGTAATCAATGGTTCATGATACTTCTTATTTCTTACACTAAGAAGGATTTACACATGAACTCACCCCTATATATATATATATATATATATATATATATATATATAATGAATGAGAAGATGAAAGGGTTTACTCTTGAAGCCCATATTCAATGCATTACAGAATTTCTACCTCTACATTACATAAACGTATATTTGTCATAAACATATATTAGAGAAATGAATACAATTATAGAGAACGAAAAAAAGGACAAAAATCATTATTTGAAGCATAAAACTGCTTGCAGAAGAAGTTCAAATGTACGCATGCAAAAAAAAAAAAAAAAAAAAATCTCCTTTTTTGTAAAATACCGATTAAGATGTGCAAACTCTGCATTAAAATATTAATAAATTCTTGTGCTCTAGATTAAATAAAAATGGGCGGAAAAATGGTTGTGCCATTTGATTTTACTTTTATATATATATATATATATATATATATATATATATTAGCGTAGTCAGGATTTCAGTTCAGGGACTTAATTTTCGAAAGTCCAATAATATGTGTCATTTTTTAAATCTTCGTGAAAAAAGTCGATTTTGGATTTATGAGTTAATTTCTTCTCCATAATATTATGAAAACTCGAGTATGAACTAGAATTATTGAAGCCATCAAGAATGAACAAGCAATATTTAAGTTTCATGGTTTCGGTAAATGAAAATATGAGGGGTTAAGGATATCTACTTTGGAAGAATTCTAGGCATTTGGAATATACTAATAGAAGTAGAAGAAGAATAAGATTTAGCAACATGAAAGCCATGAGACTCAATATTTCACTGCTCAACTAAACTATCCAGAACGAATAAAATCCAAAATCTAAAATTTCAAAAAATAATAATTGATTCGGAAATTTTATCGAACACATGGTGGGTATAATATACAAATTAAAGAATAAACGACGTATATATCACTATTTTTTTCCCAAGTGCCAGGGGGTTCCAATGACCCCCTGCCCACCCCTTAGCTACGCTATCTTTATATATATATATATATATATATATAGATATAGAGGATCTAGTGATTGTGAAATTCGAAATAAGTAGTGGCAGCAAGATTTAAAGGAATTATTGAACACTTTCTAAAGAAGTTATCAATAGGCAAATATTTGCGCGGCAGCAGAACTACAAACAAAGCTTCATCATTAATTAATTGGAGTACATAGATGCAACCACTACAAGAAAAAAGGTTATAGATCACGACTTTTTCGTGTGGTCTATAACAAAACGGCCCGTAGTCTACAACCTTGTTGTTATTACACGGGGGTTATAAATCATGGGGAATATTCACTGTCTATAACGTAATAGACCACGGGGATTCCCCGTGATATAACGTAATAGACAATGCGGTCCCTATCGTCTATAGGTTGTGTATTATGTTGTAATTGAATTAATAGATAACAATTTCTGTAACATAGACAACGATTACCGTTGTCTATAATGTTAATAAACAACAATTTTTTTAAATTCTCTCCATTGTCTATTTCATTATCAGGTCCTGTTGTCTATTCACAATAATATCAAAATTATATACCATAAATCACCATGAAGTTAATGTCAATACAATCAAACATTTCATATCGATCCATGTTCTAGATATCATAATACCTACACATAAAATTTGTTCTACAATTAGTCTCCAAACACATAAATATGAATGTTTACATTGTCTTGATCTCCAAACCAACAACAACGTAATCTCCAACATTCCACTACCATCATCGATCAACCAAGTCCATCCATCCATCCACGTAGCTTCTATCTACATGATCTAAATAAAAACTACCACTTTAAGTGAATAAATTTTAAAACCTCATAAAAATCTAAATTTAAAAAAAAAATAAAGCTAACAAACTTACCATCATCATCATTCAGTAAATTTATCGAACAAACTCAGCCCACTCTGTACGAACTTCATCGATTTCATCTCTTGAATAATATCCTTTGCTAAACTAAACATAAATATAAATAAACACAAAATTAGAACATAAATAAAAATGAACTTTGAAAATAAAATAAACTTACAAGTGAAGTGATTGGGATGGGTTGGTGACATCCTTCATTTTCAATTATGTCTTTCATGTATCGCACTACATAGAATTCACATTGCGATCCACCGGGTTGTTGTTGACACTACGTCAAATGACATAATGTGACTAACACTATTTATTACCATATAATAATCAAACAAGCATAAAGAGTTTCATACCTCGATCACTTCCCACAAGAGAGTCATCCTTCCCCTTTTGCCAATGCCAATGAGCCCTACACATTAAAAAATATTATGTTCCAGAAAATCAGCCCACTTAATTATTTAAAAAATTGATCACAATTACTCTAAAACTTACATTGTTATGATGCTTCTCCATTCCTCAACATAGCCCTCATTATTCAATGGATCCAACACGTATACAATCTCATTATGTGGATCAATCACCATAAGAATTCAATGCCAACTAACAAGATAGACAGGTAACTAATTAAACTTCTACTACTATACACAAGCATTTCACTTAAAATATTATTAATTTTCACGTACCCTACGTTACATGGCAAAAAGACAAGTTGATTAGGCAATGTACCAAGTATCCTTTCGTATAAAATATTCGCCTTTTCTTGTGGGCCAACATTTGGATTGTGTGATATTTTGCATGAATTAACAAATCGAACTCTAGGAAGAAGGTTTGCACTCTCACATTCCTTATACAAGTGCCTACAAAATCTCACAACATTTGTTGTATACCTCTTCTACTCACTACTTACGTAATGCAGTTGCTGCATCAGCCCTTTGGTTTAGTAGTTGTATACTGGTCATGTTCATAGTAAAACTAAGCCTAAACTGATAGTTGTTATGTTGTAGAATAATTGAACACCCTATTTACTGCATTTATGTAATAAATAATGCTTATACCAAACAAATTCTTCTACTCCTGTTTCACCTTATTTTGTGCTTCATTTTGATGTGCATTTATGTGTCAAGTGATCTTTCTCATCACTATATTGTTGGATTTTATTGTTAAATTCATTGGTTCTAGTTAATCTCGCTAACATGTTGGTTTTGTAAGAATTGCGCGAGAATAGACGAGAGATGGATGAAAATGAGAAATGATGTGACAAATATTTGAGGGGTTTGAACTTGATAGGATTCAAGTACGTCTCAATATGAATTCGTAGGCAAAAACCGTGCGCAAATCAGAGTTCGGACAAGAGAGATATGGTCGAAAGAAAAAGGGCGCGCGAGGCAGAAACTTATCATCAAACGATCGCTCGACCACCAAGCGATCGCTTGAGAGAAGGCGACCTGGACAGAGGACAAGGCCAAGTGATCGCTTGGACCCTAAGCGATTGCTTGACCCTTTGGCGGCGTGAAACCTTCTATAAATATGACTGATTTAATTCCTTTTCGTACTCTTTAACCTTTGTGCGATTTTTTATAGTTTCCAGCTTCCAAAATACTTTTAGATTGTTCTTAGTTATTATTGCTTTCATAGATTAGTGATTCGTATGGATTTGTGGCAGATTTTCACCACGAATTCAGTTTTAATCATTGTGAGTTTCGTATTTTACTCTTAAATTATGTCTATGATTTATTGTGTTCATAGAATTAGGGTTCATAATTTTGTCTAGTTTAATCTGTCTTTCAATTACTTAGAATTAGATAACAACCTAGTTGCGTGTGATGTGTTTTCTTGTTTTTGTGTACGCAGGAACTATGGAAATAGTCTAGAGATACTGAGGGCGTTCTTTGGGTTGCTGGGATCTGGAGAATATGCAAGGTTACCAGCCATATTGGACTAATGAGTCGAGTTCTGCGTGGAATCAAAATCAATGGCAGAGTTCGGGTTCAGCATATCCATTCGGGCTATCTTATGATCAGCAAATGTCGTACTCGCCTCAACAACAATATTTTCCTCCTCAGCAACAATACTTTCCTCCATAATACTCATCTCCGCAGATGTCATACTCGGTGCAACAAGCTCAATTTCAACCTCAACATCAACGATTTCAATCATTCTCCTCGAAAATCTTCTTTGGAGGATACAATGAATGCTTTTATCCGGAAAAGCAAACAAGTGAGGGAGTCACAAGGGGATGCACTTGAGCGCCTCACCACACAGGTGGAGCATGAATTCTGATGACTATGATCAGGAAGAGTTGACCAGTCCAGAGGCACTGGATGAAGATGACTACCTCATTGAGCCGATAATGTTGGAAGATGTAGATGAGCTATACGATCAAGAACTGAACGATGAGACCGAGTATCTGGTTAAGCCTGTTGTGGTGGAATGTGCAGATGAGCTATGCCTTGTGGATCTAACAGATGGGAAAGGGAATGGAGAAGAATATTTGCCGGTGTTCGGATTTTCCGAGATTATTGCCAAACTTTTCTCGTATTCAGATTTTTATTTCATACCATCTGATTCATTTCTTCAAAATTGCTCTTTCCTTGATGCTACTGACATAGTGGCCGATGGTCATTTCTTGTAGGGAGATTGTAAGGATTGTCTATTGGTAGAACCAGTTGACGTGCGGGATGAAGATGAACGAATCTAAGCGATGGAATAGCTCAAACTCGAGAAGGAATTTGGATAACACCAGTTCTCGTCGGCTGGCGACGTTAAAACTCAGCGCTGTGTGGGAGGCAACCCACTGTTTGGTAATCGTTATTTTTATTTTATGGTGTGTTGCTAGTTTAGTTTGTTTTAGTTGTTTTGGTTTTCATTTGTTTTGTTTTGTTTTTGTCTGTTTTCATGATCGCGTTAAGTTGTTGGAGCTTGTTGATCGTGAAACCTTGCGTTGCCATGTCAATCATCCATCTGTATCACCCTCTATCCCTATCTCTTATTTATTATTGTGACAATGGGGACATTGTTTCGTTTTTCTCGTGGGGAGGGGGGTGTGTTTCTCTCGATAATTTATCTTGTTTGTCTTTGATTTATTTTATTTCACGATTGAGATGCGGAAGTAGGAATTGAAGTTTATAGCTCATGCTTTGTTATACTTGATTGATCGGGATATTTTGTTATTATTTGATTGATATGGTTGTTGCATTTCGATTGTGGGGCATTTCATACTTGGATGATTGAAGCTTGATGTTTGAGTGTATATGAAGGGTGAGAAAATCTTTATTTTAAGAAATGTATCTCGAATAAAGAGCCTTTAAATGTATAATTTGTTTAGTCAAGTTGAGAGGCTTTTGCTCTTCTGGGAACCATGAGCATGGAAAACCACATGAGGACACTTTAGATGATCTCTAAATGTTCACACCTCATGAAGTATGAACTATTTAGTTCAATTTATTGCTTTTTCATCTTGATTTGAAATGAGATTTGCTTGAGGAGAAGCAAGGTTTTTTGTGTGGAAGGGTATTTCACCTTATTTTGTGCTTCATTTTGGTGTGTATTTATATGTCAAGTGATCTTCTAATCACTATTTTGTCGGATTTTATTGTTAAATTCATTGGTTATAGTTAATCTCGCTAATATGTTGGTTTTGTAAGAATTGCGCGAGAATAGACGAGAGATGGACGAAAATAAGAAATGATGTGACAAATATTTGAGGAGTTTGAACTTGATAGGATTGAATTACGTCTCGATACAAGTTCATAGGCGAAAACCGTGTGCAAATTGGAGTTCGGACGAGAGAGATATGATCGAAACAAAAAGGACGCACTAGGCAGAAACTTATCAAGCGATCGCTTGAGAAGGCGACCTGGACAGAGGACAAGGCTAAGCGATCGCTTGGATCCTAAGCGATCGCTTGACTCTTTGGCGGCTGAAACCTTATGGCTAATTTAATTCCTTTTCGCACTCTTCCACCTTTGTGCGATTTTTTATAGTTTCCAGCACCCAAAACACTTTTAGATTGTTCTTAGTTTATTATTGCTTTCATAGATTAGTGATTCGTACGGATTTGTGACAGACTTTCACCACGAATTCAGTTTTAATCATTGTGAGTTTCGTATTTTGCTCTTAAATTATGTCTATAATTTATTATGTTCTTAGAATTAGGGTTTATAATTTTGTCTAGTTTAATCTGTCTTTCAATTACTTAGAATTAGATAACAACCCAATTAATCTTTACTGTTTTTATTTTATTTTCTTTTTCTTTTCGCAATACAACAATCACCCTGCCGAGCTTTCCTCGAGAGATACGATATTCGGATTTAACTTAATTAATCTATAATGACCACGTTAATTTACGTGCAACTTAGGATTATTTTTAGTTGACAACTCCCCTAGAAACCTATCTTTCATGCTATAAACTCAATTCTGTGGGCAAAAATCATGCACTAACAGATGATGCCAAAATTACATAAATCAAAATAAGTTGATTAAATACATAATAAGCACATAAATGTTTGGGGCCTATTGCGCCTTAATAATTTTGTTTCTAATTAAGCTGAAGGAAATTGTTTCGCGAATCTCCCATCTTTATTTATTATTTTTGATCATTTTAGGTTAATTTAATTCGCATGCTTCATTAAGATTATAAAAAAATTTAGATGCAATTTATTTGATAGTTATAAAATTTATTTTAAAAGTAAAATATTTGGCTTCTAATTATATTAAAGAAAAATTGTTCTGAGATTCTCTCGTCTTCATTTATTATTATTTTTCTTTATTATTTTTAATTTAATTTTAATCTACATGTTACATTAAGATTGTTGGGAAATTTGTTAGTAAGAGTTTTGATGAATTCCAAAACCAACTGACCCCAACCGAGTAGATGTTGCCAGAACCTAATATAAGTAGTTAGGCTCGCTGTTTGAGCATTGTTAAGATTTTATCTTTACAGGTCTCCAGCTGAAGATGGCAACAAGGCTTCACTCGGATAGAACATCAGTTGTAAGAAAGAGAACTGAGCGTTCACTTCATCAGAATGCAAAAAGGGGGAAGACATAAGAACATCACCTGAGCGTTCGTCAGATGAGAATCAAGAAGGAGGAAGTTACGTTCAAAGTTCAGATCAATAGTCAAGTATCCAAAAAGGGGAAGTCACATTCAAGAGATAGAACATCAGTTGTAAGAAAAACAACTGAGTGTTCATCGGATGAAAAGCAGTATGGGGGAAGAGAACATCAGATGAAAGGAAGCCATCTGAGCGTTCGAACCTAACTGATCAGATACAAGGAAGACAACTGAGTGTTCAGTTTCAGAACATCAGTTGTAGAACTCAACCAAGAAGATCAACAGCTTGAAGATGAAGTCAGCTGAGAGTTCAACTGTTAGTTGCCAGATAGAACATCGGCTGTAGAATAAGTTAGTTGAAGATCGAAAGTCTTAACCGACCACTCCTTGTTGGAAGTCTGTTGTTAAGATTTGAATTTAAAAAAGGAAGTCACGTGAGGGTTTGACCGTTCAGTCATTACCCCATTTGGCCCAACACAAGGCTATCTCAGATGGAAAGCAGAAGAGCTCAGATGCCATATCGGGAAAGTTTGCAGAGATAAGAGACAAGCCATCGCTTTCAAAGAACAGAGATCAACAGCTCCTCCAACGGCTAGTTGATACTCTCCGCCTATAAATAGAGGCCTTCATTCATTCGAAAGAAAGAAGACACACACGCGAGAAGAAACCAGAGAGCGAAAGAAAGAGCAATATTCTTCACGAGCTGAACTGAATTTAATCTCTTAGAACATCACTTGTTGAGAGTTCTAGAGTTAGTTAGTTTTTGTGTCTTTAGATCGAACCTTGAGAACATCACTTAGTGAGAGTTCGTAGAGTGTTAGATCATAGCTCACTTCGTGTTCGAGCTTTTAGTTGGAACCCCATTTTCTTTCACCTGAAAAGGTTTAGGATCCTACTCTTCTTGCAATTGAGTAAATAGGTTGTTTAGTACCCGAAAACTAAACTGTAAGGTTGATAAGTACCCGCAAACTTATCCTTAACGGTTGCTCAGCCCGCGTAAGCTGAGTGGTTTGTCCAGAAGAACTTGGACAGAGTTTTGTGGACTCACAACTCCCCGTGGACGTAGGAGGTTTCTCCGAACCACGTAAATCTCTGTGTGCTAGTGTTTATTTTGTTTATTTCTTTCATATTCAACTGACCTTCTAACCAGCATACAAACTGATCTTAGCATTGTCAACTATCTTGGTTTTTGACCGACCTTGCACAATAGCGTGAGTTGTTTTACGAGTTGTTAATTTCCACCACATTCCGCACAGCACCACTCTTCCAGCTGAAGTTGCTTACTCAGCTGCTAGATTCCAACTGAGTCTTTTTACTCGGTTGAAGTAATTTTCAAGAGTTTAGTTTTAAAATCCTAACTGGTGTATTCCCCCCCCCATACACCAGTAACTCGTATCGGGACCATCAAAGATTTTTATAAATAATAGTTGTAATTTAGTTGATAGTTATAAATTTATTTTTGTTTCGTGATTCTTCTGTCTACATTTACTGCGTTTATTAATTCTTATTTAGTTCAATTTTAGTTCACATGCTTCATTGAGATTATTAAAAGTAATAGCCGAAATTGGCTTGATAGTTAAAATTAAGAGGAAACTTCGAATCAAAATCGTTTAAATAATATATATATTTAATTTGAAAAATATTTAAGTTTTTGTTAGTTCTATCATTGCAAATAAGTGTCACATAAATTATCTCGTTGGGGCCACAAAAGCTCTCACCAAATCATTAGTGTTATGTGAAGGATCATCTCATTGGCGGAGCCGACCGAGTTTAAATTTTTGAAATATTCATTTTAAAACAATTTGACAAATATTTTCTACTATTTTGCTCAAATATTTTTTTGGAAAAATACAATGATATATTTTCTTATAGTTAGGCCAACTGAATAATTTTTCAAATTAATAAATTAATATTGATAAATTAATAATTGATCTAATTAAAATTTTCAATAAAAATAAATTTATTTGACCAAATAAAAATTAATTGGTCAAATTAAATTGAGCTCTAATCTTATTTCAATATAAATTTATTTACTTGTCGAAAAAGATTTTGGACAGATTCTCATTCCATATAGTTATGGAACTTTTGCAAATATTAAATAAATAATAAAATATATAAATAAAAATGCTCAAAATAGATAGACAAGTATAATTATTAGATGGAGAGAGAGAACCACGTAAACAATAAATTAAGAAAAGAGTCTATTTATTCGCTTTAAATATAAAAAAAATTAAGATTTTGAAGACGTCGAAGGAAGAAGAGTTGAAGTCCAAATTTAAATCTACTCGGAAGCACAAGTCAGTTGAAAACTTACTATAAATGAACTGACAATAGAGACGCGCAAAAAGCGAAGGTCGCAGTTGTCATTATAGAAAAGTTTTCAGTAAAGTAGGTGGAGTGTCATGCTTTTTTAGGCAGAGATCAAACAACTCTTTCCAACGGCTATTTAGATCTTCCTCTATAAATAAGAGGTTTCCACATCGAGAGAGGGAGAGAGAGAGAAGAGAAAAAACAATAGTGCAGAAGAAGCAGCAGACCACCACTATCTCCAGCAAGAACATCCAAGTCGAAGAACAAGTAGAAGTCGAGTGTCCACACCTCCTCCTGTTCTTTCATCTAGCCTCTCAAAAAGCCCTTTCTTTTATCGAGTCTAGAATATAGGTTCTTGCTTATTTATTTTTTAGCATACTCACTCCCAAAAGATCGAGTCTCTAAGCCTTAGGAAGAAGCCTCCACTTTTCTTTGTGTAGAAGGCTTCATTGTTGAAAAACCCTCAACCCCTAAACCTGATCAGGTTTGTCTTTGAACCCGCAATCAAAGACAATAGGTCCCTTAGAACCCATAATCTAAGATTAGGTTCCTTAGAACCCGCAATCCAAGACTAGGTCCCTTAGAATCCGTAATCTAAGTCCAGAGGTTGCATGGTACCCGCAAACCAAGTGGAACGTTTGATAAGCACGCGTAAGCTTATCTAGTGGATTACTTCCCCAAAAAGGAAGTCGTGGACGTAGGAGGTCAATCTCTGAACCACGTAAAAATACTGTGTCGTTTGCATTTCTATATTTACATTAGTATTTACTTTTCAGTTACCTAACCAACTGACTCTGCATACAAACTACACATTTACAAACTGCACTAAGTTTTGGGATCTTGACCTTCCCCGTTTTCATAAAGGTTTCAGTTTAAGTAACGAGCTTTAATTTCCACCAACTTCTACATAGCTTAACTCTTTGAAACCTCAGTTCGCTAGAATACACAGCTAACCTTCAGTCAAAGAAGTCAGTTGTGCATCTAATAGTGTAACTAGCTCCAACTGACTTTCTTAGTTGTTGAGCGAACTGACCTGAGCAGTTAACTCAGTGAAAACACTTTGTAAGCAAGAAAAATTGCTACTGGTGTATTCCCCCCTCCCATACACCAGATACTTGTTATCGGGGCCATCAATGGTCATTTGAACAAAATATATAAACTATGAAAAAAAATAATTAAAATGATGATTTAAGATAAAATAGGAATATCGAGTGGGGAGAGCGCCACATAAGACCTAGAATTAAGGAAGACCTTAAAACCGCAATAGTTTTAAATATTTATAATCATCATTATTATATTACTAAAAGGAAATCGATTCTTACTTTGAAAAAATTTTATGTGGCACCCCTCTTAATCCACCATTCCTATTTACCAAATTCTCAAAATTTTGAATTTTACAACATAAATAATAGATTTTAAATATCTACTAAAATCTTGTGTCTCACATCAGTTATTCAATAAAACATCACCTATTGAAAAGCCTATAAATGCCTAGAATCAATGTATATTTTCTCATCTTTTGCACCACAAGTTTTATTTGACTCATTTATTTATTAGTCGGCCAAATAAATAACTACTATATTTTTATAGTTGAATAATTTAATTTAATTTAGTCATTTTTTTAGTTGGCCGAATAAATAATTATTTTTTTTGGGAACAAATTTATTTGTTAGCCAAATAAATGGTTCGAAATTCGAATTTATGACATTATTCGCATATTCGAATCGACTTCGAATATTTTTTTTATTTGTATTTGATTCGTAATGATATTCATGAATATTCGATTCGTCGATTTGTTTTTTTAAGTTTATTATAAACATATTATTCGAATATTTGATTCAAAATTTTATAAATTTTTTACACTATTCGATTCGCAATTTTGAAGGAAGCTAGTAGAGAATCACGTGCGTTGCACGTGGTTTACCTTCATTGTTAATATTTCTTTTGTTTTGTACATTATAAAGATAATTCATTTATCATATGATACTATTACATTATTTTTTTCTCCAATTATCTCTTTTAAGACCTAATGATTGTTTACATTGATTTAGAAATAAACGTTGTGTTTCAAGTAAGAGAATTAGAAGTTTTATCAAAAGCTTATGTACTAATATTTATGTAACTTATGTATGACATTATCTATGTATAACTTATTAATTATGGATTTAAACACCCTTAATAATTAAAAAATTGATAATGAAAACATAATGACTAACAAAATGATGCATTTCAAATCATCGAGTTAATTGAGCTATGAGAATTAAGATATTTTATGTTGAATTTTATACACTCAAACCTCTATTTTGTTTGTAGACTCATTTTCTATTGAACTTGTTAAAATTAAAATCATTCAAATCTTCATTATAATTTTAAAGTAGACCATGTACACAAACAACTATTGTAATAAAAATTTACTTATTTAATTGTTGAATTATAGTCATCCAACAAACATATTTTAACTAGCGTATAGCCCGTCGAAAATCAACGGAATATCATTATTTAATAATAATAATAATATTTTATATGTGATGATAGTATTAAAACGGTATTGCTTGTAAATCTTTTTTAAGTAATATCCGTTAAAAATTCAATTTAATTCGCCCTATAGATAATTTTCAAAGATATATTTCTTTTCAAAACTGATGTGGAAAAAACTTTGTACCTCTCAAAGAGATTGTTTTATGTCGATTTTGTATGAGAATTGAGGTGGTTCATTTTTATAGCAAATGTCTCTTTGTCATTGATTTAATGAAAAAAATACTCCCTCCGTCCACGATAAGTATAGTCCGATTTTCTTTTCGGACCATCTACGATAAGTGTGGTCCTTCCATAAATGAAAATGAAGCCAATTAAAATATTAATATTTTACCCTGTACTCCTTTAATTTGTATTCTACTTTTATGGGTAAAAGGGTACTAACTCATTCTCCCCTCATAATATTTCTATCATCCACTTTTACACACTCTCTGTTTCTTAAAACCTATGTGCCACTTACTCAGAACAACACTTATCGTGGAAGGAGGGAGAAATTTTGAAGATTGTAAGAAAAATATAAAAAATAAAATATGCACAGTCCATACTGAATCAGCTCCTCTACGCACACAATTTTGGGTTAGAATCCTACATTATAAGTTCAACATAAAAAAAAAAAGAGTTGATTCACACGTTTGAAATCGATTCATCTACCCCATGATTTCGGATCATAACCAACCTGTTGACCACGATTCCGATTATAGTGAGTTCCTCTAGTATAAAAAAATAAAAAATAAAAGATAAAAGATAAAAGATAAAAGATTAAATTTCAAGAATAAATTTAAAATTTCATAATTTGTGGAAATATACGTCGATTGCGTTTGAGCATTGAACTCGATCTTTTTAATAGTAAATATTTTTTTGTCCCACATTAATCAAGAGAAAAACTAATTTTGAAAATTGTCTATAAGAGTGAAGATGACCCTAAATATCTATTCCACATTATGAGTTCAACATAAAAAATTTAAAAAAATCTTCAAAATGAAACGTCCGTTCAGAATCGACCTATCTATCCCCAATTTCGGGTCGACCCGTTGACCATGATTCCGATTTTTGTGGGCACCTCCTAGAATAAATAATAGTAAAAGATAAAAATCTCTTTGTCCCATATTGATCTAGAGAAGTAAAGAAGTTTTAGATTGTCTATAAGAATGAACATGATCCTAAATATCTATCCTACATTATGAGTTCTACGTAAAGTTTAAAAAAAAAAATGAAACAAACATTCAGAATCGGTCCGTCTATCCCCAGTTCTGATAAGAACTGACCTATTGACCACTATTTTGATTTTTGTGGGCTCCTCTAGAATATAATAAAAGATAAAAATTAAAATCCAGGTAAAAATTTGAATTGCATAATTTTTGAAGCTCGATTAGAATTTAAGTAGACTGAAATTTAATTAAAAAGTGATTGTAATATTCATTATCTTCCCGATTTTTGTGGGCACCTCTATAATAAATAATAGAAGATAAAAATTAATAAGTTTCTACTGAAAGGAATGATAACCCGATTAATTAGATATAAAAAAATTATTATACTATTCCAAATTTTAATTTGGCCAATCAAAATAGCTAAATTATTTGGTGGTGCAAAAAATGAGAAAATACACATTAATTTTAGGTATTTATAAGTTTGTCAATAGGTAGAATTTTATTGAAAATCAATGTGAGATTAAAAATTTATAATTAAATATAATATAATAATATAGATACGTGGTTAGAAAGAAATTGGAGGCGGTGATTTAGATGTAATATTAGTTAATCATACGAATCTTTATATTTATGGAAAAAAATTTAATTTGGAAATTATTATTATTAATAGTATTTTATTAAGGAAGTTAATATTTAATAAATTAAAAAATTTGAGAATTTAGATAAATAGGAATGGAGGAATATGAAGGGTGTCACATAGGATTTTTTTCACATAGAATTGTTTTCGTTTATATAATAAATAGATAGATGTTATGTTTTCAAATGTTGAACCTTCTTCCTTCATTAGAGCATTTTATCGAACCGAAAATAGAATAATATTCAAACACCATCTCTACCCGTTGAAATAAAAGGCATGACTTATTTAAATATTTTTGTAAAGTTTATGGTGTTTTTTCAGCAAAGTTTAAAATTCAAACCATAAATCATAAAGTGGTAAAAGTTCGTATGACAAATTATCATTTGACTTATTTCAATACTACTAAATTTTCATTTTTAAAGTATATACACTTGGATACCATTCACCAACATTTCTAACCTCATGCATCATGTTTTATAGACCTTATATTTTTCCAGTTTTTGAAATTTGATTAAATAATATTCAATTTAATTCAACTTGAATAAATTAATTCCATTAAAAAATTATTAAATTTAATTGATTTTTTTTTCATTCTAATTTTGAATTATTGATCCTCGTCAGGATTTATTAAAACTTATTAACAATATTATATATTGCAATAGTTTATATGATAAATTCATTATACACATATATATAATGAATACATATATATTTTTTTCATTTTATATTATAAGGGTTTATTAAATTTATCATAGGATTTTATTTGAAGGACGATATATAAAATTGCTGCTAAAAATTTTATGGTCAGATTGCTTATATTTAGGATAGAATAATTTTGAGTATACGTATGATCATATAGAGACATGACATGTGTTTTTTCTTTTCTTATACATATATAATTATTATTATTTATTTTGTTATTCTTATCCTTCTTCAAATAGAAGTCTAATAGAATTAGGATTCTATAAATTATAAATTATAAATTATATTGTTGTGCTTTTATAAATTAAATATCGGATATCTTCTTAGTAATATATATATTTACATTATTGCCCTTAAAATAAATATAACAAGAGGGATATATTAGATAAATCAAATTTTGTAAGAATTCGCCCTTTTATAATAAAATATAGGTATAAATAAATATAGATTTTAATAAACTAAATTAATGCATATATCATATGCAATTATGCATACACATGTATGTAAAGTTTCTTCTCAGTCATCTTTTGACTATTGCAACTGTTATCCCATTTTTATATTTGAATAAGTTACAAGCTTTCCTTAATTGCTACCTACCAATCTTTATTAGTAACATGCAATTACCAGTAATAAGTTCCATAAAATTCAGGTGAAGATTGATCTGATAAAAAAAGAAAAATTAATTGATTATTTTGATCAAACTCCAAACTGACATTCTCAGATATTAAATCATATTTATCAATTTTTCGCTAATTGAGAGAGAGAGAGAGAGAGAGAGAGCGCGCAGTTAGGTGGCATTATTGAAGAGTAGTGAGGAAAATGAGTAAAAAAGTAGAGATGATATAATCTATATTTTGGCTTCACTCTGAATTTAAACATTACGATGAGAAAAAGTTGCACCTTCATTATTAACTGCAAATCTTACGTGTCCCTTCAAGAATACCCATGGTTCCATGCAGATTTCATAGAATCTCATATCACATTCATCATTAAAGATAAATTTATCCCAAACCTTTTGCTTTACTGATATATATTGGGGGAGTTGATTTTTTCTTTAATTTTAAAGAAAGTGATTAAAAAAAGAAGAAGAAAAGTTATACTATACATGCATGCATATTATTGTAATCTGACCTTCACCAGAAAGTTACACAATTGCATGACATTAGCTAATATATAGCTATGAAGAATCCAAAACTTGCTATAAAAACCTCTCTCTCTTTCACCTGCCTGCCTCTCAACCACCTCATTTCATCTCTCTCTCTCTTGAAAGTTAATTTCTTCATGTAAGAACAAAGACACACCTTTCAATCGATCTCATCGAAACAAAATAATAATAGTAATATGATGGGGAGAAAACGCAAAGATGGGGGCAGCAGCAGCAGTGATGATGATGATAATAATTCAATATTAATGGAGAGGGATGAGATGATGAAGCTGACGAAAGTGGCAAAATCATGGGATTTCACATGCTCATTCTGCTTCAAGAAATTCCCATCTGCTCAAGCCATGGGAGGCCATCAAAATGCTCATCGCAGCGAGCGTTTGGAGGAGAAGAGGCTCTTTGTGCGGGACCCCATCGCCTATCGAAAGCGCGCTTTTCTACGGGCCATTAAGGCCAATCACTCCTCCTCCTCCTCCGCCATTGAAGGAGGGTCATCGTCGTCGTCGTCGAGCTTCAATGCAGCAACAAAAATGGTGAAAAATAATGAGACAGCAGCAGCCAACTTTAATGAGGGTAGTAAGTCATGTTTTTACCAGAGGTGGAGCAGTGAAGAATCTTCAGCGGGTGAAAATGATGAGATGATGAACAAGTTGTTGGCGCCCAAAGAGAAAGAGCTTAGCCTTGTGAAGAGTGTTGATGAGAGAGAAAAGGCATGCATTCCATTCAGTGTTGCTGGCTATGGGATCAATTTGGATCACAACTTGGATTTGACTCTCAAGCTGTAAAGCTAGCTAGCTGTAGAGAGAAATAGAGATATAGCTATAGCTAGCATGTTAATTATATCAAAGCTAAATTATTGTGCTGAATAAAATTGTAGTCATCTGCATATCGATAAATATTTTGCTGGGACTTCCTCCATTTAATAGTAACTAGTTTATAATGTAGTATTATGAAATTTTCATTACCAAAGTACCAGAGGTTCTCGAGAGTGTAACCACAACCAAAATTATATGTGAGAAGCACAAAGCCTAAATATACACCCAAAAAAAAAGAGAGAAAAACTAGACGAAAGAGAGTTCCATGATTTGCCTTTTCCTTTGATATGCTAACACTAGAGATTTGCATAAATACAATCAATAGGATGATGACACAAAAAGATAATGAGCGTCACTTCAACCATTTCCATGAGCAATACTTGATACTCTCCATAATCTTCACAGTGTTTGGAATTATGTCTTTGAAAATCAAATCATTTCTCACCTTTCAAATTCTCCACATAGTACATTGCCAAATGACGATAGTCAACTTTCAATGGCTACAACTCACAAATTCCTCAAAGTGATCTCTTAAGCTTGCTGCATAAATTAAATGACAATCGAGCCAATCACATACCTTCATCCAAACAAGAAGTGCTTCAACAAGTAGAAAGTAAGTGAGAAGCCGATTTCCATTGAGAATGACACATGACACAACAACCATTATCGTTTGCCAGCAAAATCCCTCTGGTGATCAAGTTGTCCTTCGTTGGTAGACATCCTTGCAATGCTTTCCAACTAAAAGCCGAGACCTTCAAAGGGATAGCTTTCCACCAATCTTCACCACGAACCTCTCGCTTCCTCGTCACTTGATAATATGGTTGCTAATGAAAAATACAAGTCTCTAGTGTGGAAAAGTTTATGAGCCGAGCCCAACTAAAATCAAGAATCATTTCGATTGCTCTCAAACTTCAACCTAAAAATATACTTCCAAACTCCCAAAAAATCACAATGCTCATTAGCGTTAAGAAAACGATTCCATTTAAAAACCCACACCCAAGAGAGGATCGAACTCAAGAAACTCATTTCATTACACAATTTCTGCCTAGATAAAGATAAAGCCCCTAAACCTATTACAAAGACTTCCTCCCTCTTTTAACCATGAATATTCCCAAAATTTAAGTGAAGATCCATCACCCAAAGAAAAATCAAAAGGACCACCTATTTGACACACCATAAGAAGACACCAAACATTATTTATATGAATCCCTATCTCGATTTGAGAATCTTAACCCATAACGAATTTTCAATACCTGACGATAGTTTCCACAACTATTTACACAAGAGACTCGTATTAAAATTTCTAGTATCTCTCACCCCCAACCCTCGGATACTTTTGTTTTTACAGAATCTATCTCATTTAACCCAATCCTAAAGTATTATATATATATATATATATATATATATGGTAGAGATCTGGTCAGAATAGATCTTATGTGAGAATGTGAGAATGATATATTTTAATGCATTTTTATCATATCGGTAATGTATATATTGCAGAAATGAAATGCACACACATTCTAATGCATAAATTGCAATAACTTAATGCTTAAACATTGTAATGCATAAATTAGTACTCCCTCCGTCCCCATTTCAGTGCCCCATTTCATGTTTTTCACACAGATTAAGAAAGTTGATAAAGTTAAAATGTAAGGGTAGTGGTATTGACAAAAAAATAGTGGTAATGACAAAAAGGTAGTAGTATTGACCAAAAAGTAAGAATAAAGTTGTTGGGAAGATAAAAAGGTAGGAATTAAGTTATTGTGAGGTGGGGCCATCAAGGGTAATAATGTCCAAAAAGCAGAGTAGGGCATTGAATCCGGGACACTTTTTGAAGGCCAAACAGGGCACTCAATTGGGGACGGAGGGAGTATAATGTAATGCATAGTTAAATCTGAACCATTGATCAACAAAAATCAAGAGTCCAGATTTATTCTCAGTTTTATTTAAAAAAGCATACTCACATGATCATCTCTCTCTCTCTCTCTCTCTCTCTCTCTCTCTCTCTATATATATATATATAGGGTAGGGATCTGGTGAGAATGGATTTTTTTTTTTTGAATAACATTGCAAGGAAATTTAAATACCGCGTGACGGAGGACTCGAACCCGTGACCTTTGGCCCGGGTATTAACCTCACTACCACTAGGCTAACACACACACTGAGAATGGATTTTATATGAGAATGTGAGAATGATACATTTTAATGCATTTTTATTATATTGGTAATGCATATATTGCAGAAATGTAATGCATACACATTCTAATGCATAAATTGTAGAAACCTAATGCATAAACATTGTAATGTATAAATTAGGTCAACATAATGCATTGTTAAATCTAAGCCATTGATCTATGAAAATCAAGGGTCCAGATTTATTCTCATTTCTCACCTAAGTTATATAGGAAGAGAATCATGTGAGAATGCTAACTTAGGTGAGAAATGAGAATAAATCTGGACCCTTGATTTTCATAGATCAATGGCTCAGATTTAACGATGCATTATGTTGAACCCTGAACCCTAAACCCTAAACCCTAAACCTATATATATATATATATATAAAAAGAGAATCATGTGAGAATGCTAACTTAGGTGAGAAATGAGAATAAATCTGGACCCTTGATTTTCATAAATCAATGGCTCAGATTTAACGATGCATTATGTTGACCTAATTTATATATATATATGTTCAGGTAAGAATGGATCTTATCCTAAAAAATGTGCATTAATCTCCACCATAGATTTAGGAGGAATGGATGGTCAAGATTTGACTGGGTCAACTCGCTGACTTTTTTTTTACGGTCAGACCATATGCATTGCACCATGTATTCATATGGATCACACTATATAATGAGATGCACCACTAAGTGTATTGAGATGCAACATATTTTTGATTTTTTTCGTTTTTTTAAGGGTCAGGTCATATGCACTACATGCAACATATATTCATATGCACTACACTATCTAATGAGATACGCCGATTTTTTATTTTCATTTATTTTTAGTTTTTTTTTTCAATTTTTTTTTTTAAATTTCCAGATTTATTTTCCCTTTTTTTTTGTTTGCCTCTTCTTTTTTTGTTTGTCGCTTCTTCTTTGGTCAAGATTCGAGCGAGGGGAGCCGAAGGCCTCAGAGCGAGCCGAAAACTCTAAATTATTGTCCGACGATTATCCTTATATTAGTAATCGGAGCGAAGGCGAGCTTTAAAATCGGAGCTGGGAAAAATAATCTGTAAAAAAAATCATGTACATCTCAATGTACTTAGTGGTGCATCTCATTAAATAGTGTGGTGCATATGAATATATGTTGTAGTGCATATGACTTGACCGTAAAATAAAAAAATAATAAAATAATAAAAAATAAAAAAAATTGAAAATATATTGCATTTCAATGCACTTAGGTTTAATGCAACGCGGTCTCAGCCGTGGTCTCCAAGGGGCTCGAGACTACATGGGATGGAGACAACCGCGTTGGGAAGAGGTGCGGCTCAAGACCGGCTCGACTCGCGCGTGTAACGTACATGCTAGGCCAAAAAATTTTTGAATGGTGCGTGCACGCACGCGTAACGGTTGAAAATTTTTAGCCGGCAACGGCTTGAAACAACTACTTTCAATTTTTGTTTCTTTAATCCTTTTTTTAGCTATAAATACCACTATTTCCACTCCATTCTTCACACCTCATTTCTTCATTCTACAACTTCTTCAACTCATTCGTCTCTAAAATAAAAAATGGATCTCAACAATCTTAACAACCCCTTCTCGTCGACGTGATTTTCCGATATGTCCGACGACATATATGCTTATACGGGGGCTGGGCTTGATTCAATCAACCTCAACACTTTGGCCTCCGCTGAGTCCTACCCATACTTCTCCCCCGACACCGACAGCCCGGCTACAGATAATCGCCTAATGCTGCCGCCGTCGCTACAGCCCTCTGCCAAAGGTAAAAAGAGCAAGGGCAAGGGTAAATCCATCGCCACCCCCGTCGTCGCTACCGATGGAGATGATGTCGAAGTCGGGAAGGGCGGAAAGCGTCTCAACTACACCGACGAATAGGCCACCTACATGGCACAGATTTGGGTAGAGGAGACATGCAACTCCATCGTCGGATGCGACATGGCAGCCGACAAATACTGGGAAAATATCACCGATCGTTTCAATGCGAAGTTAGGCTTGGCCCTCAACAAGAAGCAGTGCAAGAGCTACTTCGGCCGCATCCAGAAAGCAGTGAAGAACTGGAGTGTCGCTTTCCGCAAAGTGACCACTTGCCGGCAGAGCGGTGCCGATGACCAGATGGTGGTGAATGATGCTAAAAAAATATACAAGGTATCAACGAGCAGCCCTGCTTCCCACTATTTCACGGCTTGGGAGATTTTGCGCAACTATCCCAAATTCCTCGCCCATGCTTTCCCCGACGTCCCCTCCATGAAAAGGACGAAGACTACGGCAGAGAGCAACTACACATCTTCAGCGTCGGTGCCGTCAGCGGAAGAGGCCTCCACAAAAGTAGAAAGCGCGCCTCCTCAACCGCAAGGTTGAGATGCGGCAAGGGCGGCGACAAGGGCCAAAGGAAAGAAGCCTGCAGGTGAGTCATCCAAGCTCGACTCCCTTTTGGATTAATACACCCCCCGACTGGGCCAGTTCGTCGAGGCCAAGCACGAGATCGCGGAGGCAATGCGCGAATCAGTTCGAGCGAAAATCGAATCTGCTCGGGCGAAATAATATGCCACCGACTGCAAAATTATCTCCAAAGATACGAGATACATGACGCCAGAGCAGCTCCACGTTCATATGCAGATGGTGTAGGAGGTGAAGGAACGTCGGGGATGGGCGTAATTTTTTTTTTTAATTTTCTGTAATTTTTATTTTTTATTAATTAGTGCTTTTTTTATTGTCAAGGCATGTAATTTTCTAATTTTCAAATATTAATAGAAAATTTGAATTAGTGTAATATTATTAATTAGTGTATTTAATTTTTAATGAATGTTATTTTCCAATTTGTATTTATTTAATGAAAAAATTGAATTATTTAATATTAAAGTTAGAGACAGCTTGGAGACAGTTGGGTACTTGGGTTGCAGGGGTAGGTGTTTCTAAGCTGTCTCTAGTGGAAGAAGGGGAGTTGGGGAACCCTGTGCATCTCATTATATATTGTGATGCATCTCATTATATATTGTGGTGCATATAAAAACATGGTGTGGTGCATATGGCTGACCGTAAAAAAATTGAAAAAAAAAAAGTCAATTGATTTACCCGGGTTGATCCGATTTGACCCAAGTTAACCCGATTTGACCCGGGTTAACCTGATTTGACCCGTGTTGATCCGGTTTAATTAGGATCAAATCTTGACCATTCATCATTCATAGATGTGTGGTCGAGATTAATGTACTCCCTCCGTCCACGAAACAAAGTCTCATTTGGGTATTTGCACACAGATTAAGAAAGTTGGTAAAGTTGTTGTGAGTGGAGTTAAGGTCTCACTTATTGAGAGTAGAAGAAGTAGATTGAAAGTTAAAATTATTGATAGTGGAATACGGGTCCCACTTTTTGTGAGTGAAAAAGATAAAATAGAATTAAAGTTGTTATTAGTGGAATAAGGGTCCCACATATTATAAGTGAAAGAAATTAAATGGGAGTGGAAGTTGTTGTAGGTCCTACTTGATTTGAATGGAAAAAAGTAAGTAGGACTTTATTTTGTGGATAAATTTTTATAGCCAAATAGGACTTTGTTTCGTGAACGGAGGGAGTACATTTTTTAGGATAAGAAAGCTTTTCACTAGAATGCATCCCTCTATATATATATATATATATATATATATATATATATATATATATAAATGTAGTTTGGGAATTTGCTTTGACCTTAATGTTAAGTACTCTTTGGTCTTTTTTTAATTATAAGTTTTAGGGATCTTGTTAATTTATCATATTTATTTTTCCAAACATTTTTTTATACAAAATGTGTCGTTTTAGGCTTCTTGCAATTACGAAAATTCTCGTACAACGGATTACACATGCTTAGATTTTTTGTCCTTGTAAAAAGAAACTAGTATTTGTACTCATGCTTTGTGTAACAAATTGATAAACCTTTTAAAAAAATTCACAATTCTACATATATCATTATGTATTTTACTTATTATTATTATATATAAGTAGTCCGTCGAGACTCGATGGAAAATAATTTTATATTTGCATCTATATGAATTAATTTTAGAAATAGTTTTTTTTATATATAAGTATTTTATTTCAAAAATGAGCAATGGAAGAAATACAAACATCTTGCAAACCATAAAACAATCAAACAACAAACCACATCATTGTAACTTTGAAAAAACTTATTTTTCTCTCTCAACGCTTCCCCCTCTCTCTCTTTTTAGAATTTCTTTTCAAAGACTGACTTATATTTAAGTAATGCTATTCGGACACACTATGACCGATGTTGGGAAATTTAGTAAAGTTTTGATTGATTCCAAAACCAACTGACCCTAACCGAGTAGATGTTGTCATTTCCTAAAGTTAGTATTTAGGCTCGCTGTTTGAGCAATGTTCAGATTTTATCTTTACAGGACTCCAGCTGAAGACGGCAACATGGCTATACTCGGATAGAACTTCAGATGGAAACTCAGATATAGAACATCAGATGTAAGAAAGACAACTGAGCATTCAAGCCAACTGTTCAGATGGAACATCAGTTGCAGGACTCGATCTGATAAGTCGACAGCATGAAGTTCAAGGCAGCTGAGGGTTCAACTATTCCTCTTCAGTCAGAATGTCAGATGAAGGTAGCAATTAGATGGAACATCAGCTGAAGACCACTCGGGTGAAGACCAAACTTCTCAACCGACCAACCAATGTTGAAAGATAAAGGTTGAAATTTGAATTTCAAATAGGAAGTCACGTGAAGGTTTGACGTTCTGTCATTACCTCATTTGGTCCAACACAAGGTTGTCTCAGAAGGAAAGCAGAAGTTCACAGCTGCCAAATCGGAAAAATCTACAGAGATGAGAGACAAGCCATCGCTTTCACAGAACAGAGATCAACGGCTCTTCCAACGGCTAGTTGATTCTCACCGCCTACAAATAGAGGCATTCATTCATTCATCAAGAGAGAACACAGAGAAGACAGAAGAGAGACAGACGAGCGAAAGAACGACGATATCCTGCACACAAGCTAAACTGCAAATATTCTCTAAGAACATCACCAGCTGAGAGTTCATAGAGAGTTAAAATCTATCTTGGTGTTTTCGATCTTAGTTTGAGTCTTCATTCGTTCAAGCTTAGATCCTAGCTCACTTCTGTGTTAGAGCTAGTAGTTGGAAAACCCACTCTTTTACACCCTAAAAAGGTTGTTAGGATCCTGCTCTTCCCGAAATTGAGTAGAAAGGTTGATAAGTACCCGCAAACTTATTTGTAGGGTTGATAAGTACCCGCAAACTTATCTGTACGGTTGCAAAGCCCGCGTAAGCTTTGTGGTAGCTGTCCTAAAGAATTTGGACTGAGTTGTGTGGACACACAACTCCCCGTGGACGTAGGAGTTCTCTCCGAACCACGTAAATCCTTTGTGTGTTTGTGTTTTCTGTTCAGTTACTTTTTGCATATCCAACTGACCAACTAACCAGCACTCAAAACTGCATCTTTACATTTCAACTGATTTGGTTGTTGACCGACCTTGCATCTGAGCGTGAGTTGTTCTATACGAGTTATTGTTATTTCCACCACATTCCGCACAGCACCACTCTTCCAGCTGAGTTTTCTCACTCAGTTGTGATTCCAGCTGAGTCGTCTTACTCAGTTGTGATAATTTTTCGCGGGGTTGTTTTAAAATTCCTAACTGGTGTATTCCCCCCCCATACACCAGAACTCGTATCGGGACCATCAAGTGGTATCAGAGCAGTGGTTCAAAAGACCGCTCTCTCTGTTTCACGAGGTGTGAATCGAGGTGTTTTTCTTTAGTGGTCAACTGAATAGATCATTTTCACGCTAGTGCATTTCTGCTTGCATTTGTCGTCTGTTTGTTGTGTGCAGATGGATGTTAAAGACAAGATTGTTGTCATGTTCTCGGTTGTGAATTATACATCCTGGAAAACTCGGATGAAGAAGATTCTACAGTCCAAGCATCATCGAATGCAACAAGTGATTACATTCGGACCGATCACCATCATGAAAAAAGTCATTCGCAAATCCCAATGATGGGGATGCAACTGAGGTGATGGTTGAGAAAAAGCCAGAAGATTTTACTCCTGGGGAAGCAAAAGTGAGCCAGCTGGATATCTGGGCTCAGAGCACTATCGTGTCCACAGTTGGATAAGACTATCTTCCACGAATAGAAGAGTGCAACATAGCTAAGGAGATGTGGGACATTTTGGCATCTCTTAGTGAAGGGAGTGACGAAACCAAGGAGAACAAGTTCTCCCATGCTTGTCAAGATTTTGACAATTTCTATCTAAAAGTCGATGAAACCATTGATCAGTTGGAGCTTCGGTTCATGGATATCATCCGAAGGATTCAGTCTATCCGACGAGGGAAATATACTTTGAGAGAGATCAACCTCAAAGTATTATAAGCCCTACCAGCTGAGTGGGACACCTTCACTAACATTCATGAAAGCCGAGCTGATTTTGGAGAGATGGGAACTGACAGACTGTTCTCAATTCTGAAAGGAAACGAGTACAAGGTGAACCGACGAAGATCAACTCAGTCCTCGGTGCAGACGAGTCGACTTGAGGATGTTGGTTCCAGAACAAAGACCGTAGCACTTCGAGCCGACTATTCCAAGCCGCGAACATCAAGGGCAATAAGATCTGCGGACACAGCTGCGAAGGAGCCGAGCAGAGAAGAACTGCAACAGAGTATCGCCGCCTTGTCAAAGAAGCTGGTTGACATGGATACTCGGTTCGGAAAATATAAGCGGTTCTATAAATCCAACCGAATTCGAGATAACTCAAAGCCTGTGACCAACAGTTGCTTTGAATGCCGCAAAGAGGGACACTTCAAAGTTGATTGTCCAGATCTTTCGAAGAAAGATAGAGATGTGTTGAGGGCCAAGCATAATGCAAAGAACAAGGCCTTGGTTGCAGAAGAAGCAGCTGATGACATGGACATCTTCACCGACACCGAAGATGAGGACGAGCTGACTTCCACCAACAACGCTATCGGACAGGATCAATATCTCATGGCATTTGGAACCGACCAGGATGATGCTGAGGTACCTTTTAATCGAGTTAATTTAAATTCTTCCAATGCTACTAACAAGCAGGAAACAGTAGATGAAGAGTTGGAACCCTCTTGGGGTGACTTCCTATAACTCAGTGAGGAATTGCATCAGCAATCGGTTGAGTTCAAGAGTCTTCAAGAACAGTTTGCCAGACTTGAAGAATCTTTAACCGAAAAGGACGATCTGATCAAAAATCAAATCGAAGAGATTGATGATCTGAAAAGTCAACTGAATGAGGCCAACCAAACTAAGGCTCCAACCGATGAGGAGTTGAAGAAGTAGATCAAGGAGCAGCATGAACAGTTGAACAAGCAAGAAGAACAGATCGACTAGCTGATGAAGATGTCAGACGCACAGACAGAGCATAAAGCTGTTCTTCTCAAGAATCTACAAACTGAGAAGGATAACATGATAAAGCTCTATCAATCATCCAAAATTATCGAGAATCTCATCAGTTACCGAAAACAAATGGATGACGTGTCTGGACTCGGCTACGACATGGTCAAGGACACTGGAATTCCACCCGCAACTTTTATCAAGGCTGTGGATGTCACGATTGACAAACCAAATATTGTTGAGTCTGCAACTCCCCAACTTAATCCAACCTCCACGTCACAGCAAGCACAACCAGCTAAGGGAATTGCAGCTGAGAAAGGAAAAGGAGCTGTGGTTGGAGAACTGAAGAATCCATCGGTTGGGATAACAACCGAGGGGGAATGTTCCAGGACTCAGAAGAGGAACCAGAGACGTCGGAGATACAATCAGAACCGACTTCAGAACCGACCTCAGAACCGACCTCAGAACCAGCCTCTGAACATACCTCAGAACCGACCTCAGAAGAGATGGAATCAACAGAACCGACAGGGATTCAACCATCAGAATCAACATCAGTTCCATCATCAGAACAACCAGAGGTTCCATCAGAGTCAACCAATGTGGAACAATTCCAACAGCTGCGAATATTCATGCCAGAACATGAATCAACAACCGGGCATGAACAGCTGTAGTCGATAGCCAGGAAAATAGAATCAGACTCAGCCACAAAGATTCCAACATGGCGTCCGACCTCACTGGGGAAATCAAAAGGGTCAGAAACGTCAACAAAACAGGGGGAACGCCTCTCCTTCTAAAGCCCACAATGGGAGAAATCATTCTCCTCCCAAGAAATAAAACTTCAATAATAACAACAAGCCTAAGGATGACCGAGGTGTTGTTATAGTTGATGGAGAAGGAAAGATAATCTGGAATGACAAATCTATCCGTATCTACAAGGAAAAGCGACTCACAGTTCAAGGGGGAACTGGTTCTAACCCTCCAGGACCCAACTAAAATTGGGGACCTTGATAAACACTCATTTTGTATGGTTTTTAAGTCATTTTGAATGCACATTTTGTTTTAAATCATGTTATAAATAAGCATTTGGTTTAACTTTGCTTGTTCTATGAGATTTTACACTTGTTTGCAAGTTTGAACCAAAATGCAGAAAAATTATGACCGAATTGGAGCATAAGGATCTTAGAATGTGAAAGAGGAGTTCGATACGAAGCCATGGGAAGAAACGGAGGTCAATTCGGAGTTCGGACGAGGGAGAACGAGATAAAACCAGAAAACGTCGCGCGCAGCGAAGAAAACCGGAGGTCCAGCCCAGACCGCCGAAAAATCGGTCCAGACCGCCGATTAGACCGCCGATTTTTCCTGTTTTACTCCATTCTCGCGTTTTTCCTCCCTTTTTGCGATTTCTACATGTATTAACACTTTTCTACTCCTATATAAAGGAGATGGCAGCCCAAAAACGCCCCCACCACTACTCTTACCCTAATTTCCACTTGCAACACTTGCTATTTAGAGTTCTAAACACTATTTCATTGATTGTAATAGAGATTAGCTTGGATTTGGAAGACTTGTTGAAGATTTAAGCATTGGGTTCCTAGTATTTTATTTATGCAATCCTCTTCCCTTTGTTTTGTGTTAATTTTAATTATGTCTAGCTAAGTTTTCTTTGTTGGTTTGAGGGATTTGTGTGACTTGATGATGGATTTGATCTTAGCTTGTTATTTCTAATTGCCCTCATCTATTTGATTGTGGTGTTGGATCTTATTTTCATGTGGGAATTTTTGATCATCTTTCTTGCATGCCAAGTGTTTGTAGAATTGCTTAATAGGATTTTACTTTCATGGAAATCAATGATCACAACATGCCTTGCTTTTGAGACTTAGAAGGTGAGAAATGCATGCATGGGAGCTTGTATTCTTATGCTTTTGGGAGTTGATTCGTCATCTTGAGTCTTAGCCGAGAGAGTCGTCGAGTTGATCCACTTTTACTATCTATCGAGAGAGGGTAGTGATTATCCTTGTGAATGCTCCTCTTTTAGATGATTAAATATGGTTATATGACTTAGTAAGTGAAGATCAAGCCATCTAGAATCAAAGCAAATCCCTAGAACCAACCCTTTCCTTCAATTGCCTTTAAATCGTTTATTTGATCGTTTATTTGTCAATTGTTCTTGATTTTGAGTTTTAATTGCTTGTTTAGCCGTAATTGCTTGTTTAATAGTTGTATGAATCCAAAATCCCCTTATTCGAAGAGCTTGAATAGTAGGAATGCGCATGAACCTCATTTCCATTAGAAACTCGTTTTATAGTCCTCGTGGAATCGACACTCGTTACTTATGCTACATTTGACCCGATAAAGTGCGGTATAAATTGCTAGTGAAAGTAGTGATCAGACCTAAGCGTGTTTCTCTGTGCAGGAGCAGGAGGAACAGCTGAGGAAGAATAAAGCATCACATACCATGTGGGTGATGGACAGTGGATGCTCGAAACACATGACAAATCTAAGGAATTTGCTTGGAAGTTTCATGGAGATGGAAGGACCATCTGTTACCTTTGGTGACAACTCAAAAGGTCACACCAAAGGCTACGGTACCCTTGAAACCAATCTCGTGTCTATTTCCAATGTTTCTTATGTTGATGGATTGAAGCATAACTTGCTCTCCATCAGCCAATTCTGTGATAATGGTTTCTCTGTCAAGTTTGATGCACAGGGCTGCAGAGTCAAAAATATTAGAACAAAGCAAGTCATGTTGTTGGGAAATCGATCCCCAACCGGGAATGTCTACTATGCAGATTGAAATAGTAGTCCTCCTGACACCTGTCTTTTATCGAAGAGCAGTTCAGATGTGAGCTGGCTGTGGTACAAAAGACTCAACCATCTGAATTTCAAGACAATGAACCGACTTGCTAGACAGGAACATGCAAAGGGTATTCCGAACCTTGTGTTTTCACCAACTCATATCTGCAGTGCGTGTCAGCTGGGAAAGCTAGCTAGATCCTCCTTTCGGTTGAAAACGATTCCATCAACCAACCGAGTATTGCAGCTGATCCATATAGATCTCTTCGGGCCTGTTACTCCCAAGAGCATGAATGGTAACGAATATACACTTGTTGTTACTGATGATTTCTCTAGGTACACGTGGACCATTTTCATGCGTCACAAGAGTGAAACCCGAGATGAGCTACCCAAGCTGATGGATCGGATATCTAACCAACAAGAGATGAAAATCATTTCTATCCGATCAGACCGTGGAACCGAGTTCCTCAATGAAACCATCATCGAATACTGCGAGAAGCATGGAATCACTCATCAAACATCGGCTGCTCGTACTCCACAATAGAATGGAGTAGCCGAGCGAAGAAACCGAACGCTGAAGGATGCTGCAACTTCCATGTTGACAAGCTCAGCTCTGCCAAAGAGATTTTGGGCTGAGGCAATCAACACAGCATGCTACACCCAGAACCGGTCTCTTCTGACCAAGCGGTTGGGAAAGACTCCATATGAACTATGGAGACGCAGGAAGCCTGATATTTCATATTTTCGCGTTTTTGGCTCTAAGTGTTATATTCACAACAATGGGAAGACTCAGTTAAAAACTTTTGACGTCAAGGCTTCGAAGGGCATATTTCTCGGATATGCCGCTCGGATCAAGGCTTATAAAGTTTTTAACAACAACTCTCATGTTGTGGAGATAACACCTCATGTTAGCTTTGATGAATCTACTTTTGAGTGCAGGGAACAGGCTAAAGGACAACAAGCAGATCCACATGTTCCACCAGCTCTCACCAGATCGCAGGTTCTAAGGCAGAAGAATCTAGCTGAACCACTGGTATGGGCAACCGAGGATGATGATCCTTGTTCCTCTGAAGATGAATGTGAGGACCCCAACTCATCTCAAGGGGGAACTTCAGTTGATGTTACTCCAACTGCATCAGCATCCGAAGCCCAACCTAATTCGGTTCGAAATATTATCCATGTTGAGGATCCAGACTCAACAGCAGATAAATCACCAGTTCTGAAGATCCCAGCATCTCCCACGGCTCAGATCACGGAACCGCCACTGTTGGAAGAAGAAGGAAGACGCAACAAGAGATGATATGAAGATCATTCCAAGGACAACATCATCGGAGATCCAACCAAAGGTGTGCGTACTAGGAGCAGAGTTGCAAATCCAGACTCAGCTGAGAAAGATTCCAGCATTTACGCCCAATATGCTGAAGAGTTGGCAGTTTCGGAGAAGTTCGAGCAAGCCGGTGATGTTGCCATGATTTCATGTTTCGTAGCCGATGTGCCAGAGCCGAAGAATGTTATGGAAGCTCTCAACTGTGTTCATTGGACAACAGCCATGCAAGAAGAGCTGAATGAATTTCTATGCAACTGCGTATGGAAGTTGGTAGAAAGATCAAATGGTGTTAAAGTCATTAGATTAAAGTGGATTTTCAAGAACAAGAGAGACGCCATTGGATTCATCGTGAGAAACAAGGCAAGGTTGGTAGCTCAGGGATATTGCCAACAAGAAGGAATTGATTTCGAGGATTCCTTCGCGCCTGTTGCAAGGTTGGAAGCCATCCGAATATTTCTAGCCTATGCCACATTTCACAAATTCAAGGTTTATCAGATGGATGTGAAGTGTGCCTTCCTCAACGGTGATATTAAGGAAGATGTTTATGTTGAACAGCCTCCCGGTTTTGAGACTGGTGATGGAAGAGTGTATAAGTTGAAGAAAGCAATCTATGGATTGAAGCAAACACCTAGGGCTTGGTATGACACTCTCTGTGGTTTTCTTCTGAACTCGGGGTTCAAACGAGGGTCAGTTGACAAAACACTGTTCACCATAAAAGTTGGAGAAGACATACTTGTTGTGCAAATCTATGTCGACGACATCATATTCGGTTCCAAGTCGGAGGATCTGTGCGAGAAATTCTCAACTCTCATGAAGGAGAAATTCGAGATGTCGATGATGGGTGAGATGAACTATTTTCTTGGGCTACAAGTGAAGCAGTCATCAAAAGGAATTTTTATTAATCAGTCCAAATATACAAAGGAGCTCATCGCAAAGTTCGGATTGCAGACAAATAAAACCACACGGATCCCGATGAATACTAACTGGAAGATTGAACCCAGATCTGAGGGAAAACTCGTGGATGCCAGTAAGTATAGAGGGATTATTGGTTCTTTGCTACATCTAACCGCCAGTCGGCCAGACATATCTTACGCGGTTGGAGTGTGTGCTCGGTTCCAAGTTCAGTCGATGGAAGCATACATGTTGGCAGCAAAGAACATCATTAAGTATCTGAAGGGTACTGTTAATGTTGGGTTGTGGTATCCAACTGACGACAACATCCAACTATCCGGATACTCAGATGCGGATCTAGCCGGAGATCGGTTGGACAGAAAGTCTACATCTTGACACTGTCAGTTCATGGGAAGCAAGCTAGTTTCATGGTTTTCAAAGAAACAAGCATGTGTTGCCACTTCTACAACCGAGTCAGAGTATATGGCTGCCGGTAGTTGTTGTATGCAAGTGTTGTGGCTCAAGCAACAGCTGAGAGATTATGAAGTAGCAACTGGACAGGTTCCCATCCATTGTGATAGCTCAAGTGCCATTGCTATCTCTTTGAATCATGTTTACCATTCTCGGACGAAGCACATCGACATCCGACATCATTTTATCCGAGATCATCTTGAGAAGAAGGATGTATCTGTGGAGAAGATTCCAACTGAGATTCAGAGAGCCGATATCTTCACCAAACCTCTAGCCGAAGCACGATTCAAGATGTTATGTGATCTCCTTGGATTGTTGGATCCATCAGACGAGGAATCAGCCGAGCTAAAGAGATAGATATCCATCTGAGGGGGAATCTCAGATGCGGATCGCCATCCGAAGACATCAGACGTCAGCTGAACAGACGAACTCGAGTCAGCTGATGGTATGCCGCAACATTGGAACACAGCTGATTCCGACATCAGCTGGCAGGTATCATTTATGGCTTAAGGTGTTTGTGTCTTAAATGAGAATGTTTGAAATAAATTCAAACATTCCCGAGCATGTCAGATAGATTAAAATAGTCATCATAGCGCATTTAATGTAAAGTACGGCTGAACATCAATAGCCTTACTTTATAGTGCGACTGGGCTGACATAAAAATAGTTCACCTTCTCACTCGCGCGTATTGGAACTCGGAATTTGACATCAGTCAAAGTTAGTCAACAGTCGCGAGATCTCAGCCGTTGATGGATTTGTGCCATTCAACCTTGGCCATCGATTTCAAACGACCCACTAACCTATAAAAGGCGGAAAATCAGGAAGTGATTTCTTACCTTCTATACTTGTGTTTATCTGAGTAACTGTTCATCTTCGTCTCTGATTCTGTCTCACCATTTTCTGCTAAGTTTCTTTTCTTCTCTTTATATATAAACTCAACTGGAATACTAAATGGCACCGAAAGCTTCATCTCAAGAAAAGAAGATGGCATCATCAGGACCAGCTCTTGTCCCTTCATCATACGAGGAATCATATGACATGATGATATCCAAAATCCATTTTGAGCAGATTCTATCAGAAGAAGCACTGGACTCGCCGGCGTTATCCCCTCTCGCCGATCTTCTTAGGGATAATGGCATTCTTGAGTGGGCGACGCTATTTTCCACCCACTTGCTCAGGCGTCAAGTCGGAGAATTCTACATGAACCTGCAACACGAACAGGGAGTAGGCCTTGTTTCAGAGATCTCCTGTCGACAGCGCGACGTTCCTGCCCTAACTGTCCGCCGTGTCAACTTCCACCTACCAGTTTCCGAGTTGCTAAACTCCATCATTCCACCAAATCTGACTGCCACGGACACCGTCGAGAACATCACAGATGCAGATGCAGATCAATTTTTGGAGAATGCTCTCATTACAGCAGAAAGATTGAGGAGCAACATGCAGCGAACAAAGTTGAAACCCGAACATCGACTTCTGTTCGATGTTGTATCCAAGGTTATCTTCGGATACAGCGGAGCCTTTGGAGATATCAGCCGACCCAAGCTCAAGCAACTGATAGCTTTGGAGCACAAGCACAACATCAACTGGTTCAAGTTCTTCGAACACCAGTTGACAATGGAGAAGAAGAAGATCTCAGAATCTATCAATGATTCCGGGAAAAAGTTGTTGAGTGTTAAGGGAACTCTCAACTTTGGAGTCAAAATATCTGCCCTGATACTTCTTGCCACGAAGGATCAGAACATGGTGTGGGAAGACTGTGAGGACACACCAGTCAAAAGGCAGATGTTGTTCCCAACAGCCAAGAAAGCTCTGGATGTGATTCGGAGTGTCTACACTCCCAAAGACAAACGGGAAGCTGTGAAACCAGCTGTGGAGAAAGATACAGCTGAGGAGCTGCCTCCAGCTGCCGGCCACTCTTCCAAATCGACAGCTACACGCCGACTCAAAGATGAGTCAGATAAGGATCAAGAGGAGGAGCCGCGTAAGAAGAAGTTGAGGGTTCGTATCAAGAAGTCAGTTGCAAAACCAGCTGAGGAGGTGCCATCTGAGTCGAGTCACTCAATTGACAAAGATGTTTTCGAGATTGTTCCTCGCGCAAGTGGAACAGATGGGATAGAAGGGGTGGAAACCGATCCGGAAGATGAGCCGAACATGTCCTCGGATGCTTCTTCCTCATCAAAGGATCAGAAGATGTTCCGACCTCCCCCACGGCAGGAGCTGATGCAGTATAGCACAGACAGGTTCTCGTAACCGATCCTCAGTCAGAAATTTCGAGCTCCCCGCTCGATGCCAACATTGTGACCACTTCTTTGGCCAATATTGAGGAACCTCTCGATGCCAACATTACAACCCAGTCAGAAATTCCGAGCTCCCCGCTCGATGCCAACATTGAGACCACTTCTTTGGCCAATGTTGAGGAACCGCTCGATGCCAACATTGAGACCACTTCTTTGGCCAATGTTGAGGAAACCCTTGAACCAATTCCCTATGAAAATCTCTCTCCCTCCCCAATCGACGAAGAAGCTGATCGTCGAGCTGTCGCGCTGGAACATGAAGGCAAGCTGGCATATTGCTTTCAGAAGTTGATTGGTATGTTCCCCGAGGCACGCGACATGCCCACCTTTGCCACGCTCGGAACTGAGCTGTTGTATCAATTCAATATCATTTTCAGCCACTGGTATGTCAAGAAAGATATCATCCGGATACACAGCTGGAACCAGCTCAAGGCAGATGAGTCGCGTATAAGGGAATACTTCAACTATACCAACCTTGAAGTTGCGTACAACAACAAGATCGCACTGCTGACTCGCCGTCTGGATGTCAGCAAGGCAGAAGGAAGAGACACAAGGGAGACAACAGAACAAGATTGTGTCACTTTCCTTGACAACATGTTGACCAAGTCTGCTGATTTTGTAGATGATCTTCACACAGCTGCAGCAGTAGCAAAGCAGGAAGAAGAAGAACTTCAACAGTACCTGGCCAATCGCCAAGTCATGGTTACTGTTGAACAGCCCGCACCTTCTGACCAACCAGCACCAGCTGATCAGCTAGCACCCTCCTCTGATGAAATTTGCGAGCTGATCGCTGAGAGGGTCAATCAGCTGAGGAAGGAGATGATTGCCAACATCCAGCTCAACCGAGAAGAACAGCTTAGGATGATTGAAGCTCAAGATGAGAAGCACAGGAAGCTGCTGGAAGAACATGATGCGATAAAGATGAAGCTGGAAGACTTCTCAACATCCACCAGCAAGGATATCCATGACCTGAAGACAGCAGTTCTTGGAATCAAATCAGAACTGAACGTGTTCAAGTCCATCTCAGAATCCAATCTTGCCAAATCTCAACAGACTCAAGACCAAGAATGGGATTCTCGGTTCGAACAAAGATGGGCTGAGTTCGTCGCTTTTCAAACTGAAGTCACTGAAACCTTCGCTGCAATGAAGAAAGCTGATGAAGAGCGCCGTGATAAGGAACTGGCGAAGAAGGTTGATGTAGAATGCACGGTAGATGAGCTCTTCAACCGGATTCAGCAGGCTGAACAGAAACTCACTTCTCTGGATAGCTCAGTCGCAAGCCTTGTTGTTGATGCCAAAAGGGGGAAGATGAGACCCAGGAAGATGAGATGCAGGAAGATGAGACGCATGCTAAAGAAGGGATGACAGCCGGCAAGGAATTTCAGCTGAAGAAGAAGATCGAGCTGAAGAAGACAGCTCCGAAGCCAACTGACAAGAAACAACAACAGCTGAAATCTATTGTTGTCGGAGGAGAAGAAATGGCTAAGGACATGGAGCAAGCGAAGGAGTATGGAGTTTCCTACAATTCCATAGCCGAGATTGCAGCCGAGCTCGATGCTGAACTCGACGGTATTACAACCGAAGAGTGTATTGCTGCTGCCAAAGCTATGGATGTCCCAGAGAAGGATTACATGAATCCAGAATGGGTGAAGAAATTCGCAGCCAACCAAGCAACAAGAGTTAACCAGTTCGAGGAAGATCTTGTCAAGATCACCAACAACTTGGACATAAATGTTGCCTCTCGATGCCGACGACGCATTGAGAAACATCAAATGAAGGCTGAAGCAAAACTGAAGCAGCAAAGACTGCCGGAAAAGATCAAGCTCCAAGGACGCTTCAAGCATGTTGACAAATGGATGCCGGAAGAATGGAATGATGATTGAGAATCATTCAAGCAAGATTTTGTGAATGACTTCTACTACAGGAAGGTGTTCGCAACTGAGGATTCTAGAAAAGCATTCAAGGAAGCCCTGACCGAGCTTCACTCTGGGGATCCGGGCATGTTCAACCAGTTCAGACGTGCTATGATTGATGCAGAGCTGGATATGAACACAGTCCCTGTCCCTCAGAAGGTTACATATCTTCCTCCATTCATCCCGGACACAAGAAATCCCAACATGCAGAAGATCGCAGCTGAAGGCAGAAAAGTCTGTCAGGAACATGGAGTGGATATCGCAAAAGAATCAGATGCCAAGAGAGAAATTTTTGTCAGGATTTTCGGCAAGTATGGGCTGAAGTACTAGCTGAGATAAAGTTTTTGAGCCACTGATGTAATTGATTTCCATGCTTATCTGTGTAAACACATCAGTTGTAATGAAAACTTTCATCATATATCCGATTCTTCTTGATGTACAATTTTCCAGTTGTCCAAGCTCTGAATCGCAAAGTTATTTCAATACCATGTTATAACTGTGCTAACCCTTTGATGTTTAATCTTATAGACTGTCTAGAGTTTCAGCTGAGATTTTAGATAGGTCAGTAGGGTTTAGATCAGTAGGGTTTTGGCATCATCAAAAAGGGGGAAATTGTTGGGAAATTTAGTAAAGTTTTGATTGATTCCAAAACTAACAGACCCCAACCGAGTAGATGTTGCCATTTCCTAAAGTTAGTATTTAGGCTCGCTGTTTGAGCAATGTTCACATTTTATCTTTACAGGACTCCAGCTGAAGACGGCAACATGGCTATACTCGGATAGAATTTCAGATGGAAACTCAGATATAGAATATCAGATGTAAGAAAGACAACTGAGCATTCAAGCCAAATGTTCAGATGGAACATCAGTTGCAGGACTCGATCTGATAAGTCGACAACATGAAGTTCAAGGCAGCTGAGGGTTCAACTATTCCTCTTCAGTCAGAATGTCAGATGAAGGTAGCAATCAGATGGAACATCAGCTGAAGACCACTCGGATGAAGACCAAACTTCTCAACCGACCAACCAATGTTGAAAGACAAAGGTTGAAATTTGAATTTCAAATAGGAAGTCACGTGAAGGTTTGACGTTCTGTCATTACCTCATTTGGCCCAACACAAGGTTGTTTCAGAAGGAAAGCAGAAGTTCACAGTTGCCAAATCGGGAAAATCTGCAGAGATGAGAGACAAGCAATCGCTTTCACAGAACAGAGATCAACGGCTCTTCCAACGGCTAGTTGATTCTCACCGCCTATAAATAGAGGCATTCATTCATTCATCAAGAGAGAACACAGAGAAGACAGAAGAGAGACAGACGAGCGAAAGAACGACGATATACTGCACACAAGCTAAACTGCAAATATTCTCTAAGAACATCACCAGCTGAGAGTTCATAGAGAGTTAGAATCTGTCTTGGTGTTTTCGATCTTAGTTTGAGTCTTCATTCGTTCAAGCTTAGATCCTAGCTCACTTCTGTGTTAGAGCTAGTAGTTGGAAAACCCACTCTTATACACATCCCCTAAAAAGGTTGTTAGGATCCTGCTCTTCCCGAAATTGAGTAGAAAGGTTGATAAGTACCCGCAAACTTATCTGTAGGGTTGATAAGTACCCTCAAACTTATCTGTACGGTTGCAAAGCCCGCGTAAGCTTTGTGGTAGTTGTCCTAAAGAATTTGGACTGAGTTGTGTGGACACACAACTCCCCGTGAACGTAGGAGTTCTCTCCGAACCACGTAAATCCACGTAGGAGTTCTCTCCGAACCATATTCCGCACAGTACCACTCTTCTAGCTGAGTTTTCTCACTCAGTTGTGATTCCAGCTGAGTCGTCTTACTCAGTTGTGATAATTTTTCAGGGGGTTGTTTTAAAATTCCTAACTGGTGTATTCTCCCCCCCCCATACACCAGAACTCGTATCGGGACCATCAACCGATCACACAAGTTAAAAATAGTAATATAGGTTTTGAAAATGGAAATATACCCTAATTGGGGAAGCATAAACCCTATGGGGAAATGTGATTATTTCCATTTTTACAATAAATTTTCCTTTTTCATGTGACCGAATAGCTTTATTGTATTTAAAAATAGTTGTATCTTATTTAGAAGTTTTTATGTTGTTTGTGTTATTTGTAAATCAAACTTAGTAAATTAATTATATTCCACCTATCTAAACATATAATTGTAAATGATAATAAATCGAATGCTCATTTATTATGTATTTTCCATATCTAAATTTGTTCCAAACTTTTTCAATAGAGGATCTGATGTGAGTTTTGACACTTTTGAAATCCACATGTGGCCACAACATTCTCAACATCAAAAACCGTTCGTAGTTTCATGCCCAACATCAAGCGTTGGGATAACGAAAATCATGGGTAGAATTCCATTGCTAATACGTACGAAGTATTTATTTTCTACCATTAATATTAATATTACCATTAATTTTAATATTAATATTAAGTATAATTTCGACTAAGATTAACTTAATCAGAATAATTAGAGCTATATTTGTCAAATATCAGTACAAATGTATTTTACCTAAAATACCATTATTAAAAGTTTATGTGTTCTGAAAATTATATAACTTGAATTTGATGTAAATGAACTTTGTAGTCCTTCTATAATTCTTCTATATAATTAACTAGTGTATAGCCCGTCAAAAATCGACGGAAAATTATTAATTAATAAAATAAATAAAATTTAATAGTATAAAATAACATACGAAATATATTGTTTATTAATTATTTTATCATTATTTTCAAAGAAAAATTATTCTTATCGATATTGTCTCGCGTCAATTTCAAATAATATTAGAAAATATACATAATAATTTATAAGATTTTGTAGACTTTAACTCGGCTAACTAATAAATTGGGCTTGTAGTGCAAAGGATGTCCAAATACACAATGACTCTAATTATTTATAGACTTTTCAATATAGGTGAAGTTTCATTTAAATCGATGTGGGATGAAAGATTTAGTTATTAATAATATTTAAAAGTTTATTTTATATTTAAAAATTCAAAGAAATTGGAGAAATTAGATAAATATGAATGAAGAGATTAGAGGGGTGTCATATAAGAGAGAGACAATGTGCATTGAATTTTCCAAATCGAAAGTCGAAAAAACATATTTGGCTATAAGACTATTTGCAGTGGTTGTTTCCCATGGGTGTCTCGAAACACCCAATCCATGAAGATAGCCCAGTGTAACATCCACTGTCTCGAGACTGTCTCGTCCCATAGAGACAGTATCGATCATTTTCTTCTTCTCTTTTTTTTTTCTTCATTTTTTCAGTTTTTTTCTTTCATTTTTTATTTTTTTATTTTTATTCTTCATCATGTTTTTTTTCATTTCTTTTTTTTTTCATTTTTAATATGTTTCTTAATAAAATAATATAATTTTTATTTTCGGATTAATATATTTTTTATTTGTATTTTAATTAATAAAAATTTTGAATTTATGATTAAAATTCATGCAAAATTAATATTCAAAATTAATAAACTAATTAGATGGAGATATCCAGCTGACTCTCTCTATCTCCATCACACCCTATAGAGACACCTCATAGAGACACTACTACTGCGAATAGTCTAAAACAAGATTGTCTAACATCGATTATTGAATTAGATTAAAATAAATAAAAATATTTAAATTGCACAACAATGTGATACACGTACTGATCCCAACATTAGATATAATGATAATGATTTAATCTGAAGTTTAGATGATTAATTATATTATTATTTACATGATTGTTTGAAATGTAAGAAAAAATCGTTAAAATTTCTCAAATCATATTTTGTGAAGATTTTCATTCCATATTTAATATATATATATAATATAATGATAAATAATGGTTTGATCTTGTTAAGATTTTGTTTCCATGTCACATATAATATATATATATATATAGAATATAAATATAATAAATATTGATTTTAAATTCAAAAAATTTGAGAATTTAGATAAATAGGAATGGAGGAATATGAGATGTGCCACATAGGATTTTTTTGACGTAGAGTCGTTTTCGTTTATATAATAATAGATTTTAGTTCTTTCCCATCAATATAATCCCTTCGGTTTTTTTATATGTCCTATTTTGGGTTTTTTCTTGTTGCCTAATAAGTGTCGCACTTCATAATTTTGAAAAAAAAAACTGATGCAAATTTTGAATACAAACAATAGCAAATTTTAAAAAAAAAAATGCAAAACTTTTTAAATTTTTTAGGCAATAATTATAGATAAAAATAGTAATTTATCAATTTTCTTGATACGTGTGTTTTAACTGCGGGGAACACTTATATAAAAACACAAACATTATTGAACCTCGTGATTATGTACTTTGATGATAAAATACATTAGTCACTTTGATGATAAAATACAAGTATGTATGTCCCCTTGGGGATGGTTTAGTGGTAAAAAGTGAGCGCTTGAGACTGAGAGGTCTCAGGTTCGAACCTCATGAAGTGCCTCTATAGGTCGAGCCTGTCACACCTGTACTTGGAAAGTGTGGTTTACCTGCCCTGTGTGGTTTGCAGGCTACTGCACAAGGGACGGGGGTTTAACTAGTGCGCACCGAAGGTAGTGGCTACAGGTTCCCACTATATCAAAAAAAAAGAATATGATATATAATTAGGTAATAAAAAAAATTATGAAATTTTGCATATCGTATTCTTGTACCTGTAGCTCTCTCTATCTCGTTCAATACGACCTATTTTTCTTTTTGCGTCGTCCATTCAATATTGCCTGTTTTCTTTTATGGAAAAAATCAAAGTATATTTCAGCCTAATAATATACTTTATCAGCACTTTATTGACTAAAAACATTTTATTAACACTTTATTTTATGTCTAATGTTCTTCTTCTTAATCTTCGTGCCGAAATAAATTAGGTCATATTAAGTGGAACGAAGGGAGTATATTATATGCAATGTACATACTGCACAATTATGTATATTCCACTTAGTATGGTGCAGGGGACGTGCACATGTTTTAAGAAAAAAGTAGATAAATATTTGGTAGATATTTTAAGTGGAGGATGAGACCAATTTATGATGTGTTGTTAATTTGTTAGTGGATAAAGAAACTTTATAGAGTAAATATACTCCCTCGGTCTACGAAATGGTTATAATTTTTGCTACTTAAGTTTGTCCACGAAATGGTTGCCACTTTTGCTACTCCACTCACATTTATTGTGAGATCCTTACTCCACTCACAACAATACTCACTACTCCCTCCATCCATGAAATAAACTCTCATTTCATGCTCGACACGAAAACTAAGAAAATTGATAAAGGTGTTGTGAGTGGAGTTTGGATCCCACTTGTTGAGAGTGGAAAAAGTAAAATGAAAGTTAAAATTATTGTGAGTGGAATAAGGGTTCCACTTATTGTAAGTGAAAATGTTAAAATATATTAAAGTTGTTGTGAGTGGAATAAGGATCCTATTTTGAGTGGAAAAAATAAAATAAGAGTGGAAGTTATTGTAAATTTAGTAAGGTCTTACATGATGTGATTGGAAAAAGTAAAGTAAGAATTTATTTCATGGATAAATTTTTATGGGTAAGTATGAGTTTATTTGGACGGAGGGAGTATAATTCACTACTAACTATCATTTTCTTAAAACTCGTATCGTCTATAATATGTCAACCATTTTATTAATGGAGAGAGTATTAAATTTTTAAGCGTAAAAAAGTAAAAAACATATTTTAAAAAGAAAACATCATTCTAAATTGGGGAAAAAAAAGAAGGTAATCATATTAAATTAGGACGAAAGAGTATTAAATATCAGTACAAATGATGTCATGATTAAATGCAATAAATTTTGATATAAAATATTGGTATAGTCACTTTCACAGTTTTATTACCATAGGGCTATGGTCCTGTGGACCACAACATGTCTCGCCTTAAATGAATGCAAATGACAAATGGTACTATATACTAGAGGTGTGGTCACGGTTCGGTTCCAGTTCCAATCGGAATTGGAATCGGCGGTTCTCGATTTGCTTCGAGGAATTAGGAACTGAATAGCCAACTTCTTTAGTTTCGGTTTTGATTCAATTCCTCGGTTTCGACAGTTCCAAATCGGAACGAGGTTTCAATTTTCTATATTTTTTCATTTTTTGGTATTTTTCTTCTTTGATTGTAATTTTATGCCTTCTAAAGTAATATTTAAGTGAAATAAATATGTATTATGGTATAAATACAGATAAAATTATAAAAATAAAATAAAATATAGGAGGAACCGACGGTTCGAAACAAGAAACCGAACCAAACCTACAGTTTTCGATTCCACATTTACGGAACCGAAACTGGAATCACCGGTTTCAGTTCAGTTCCGGTTGGATTTCACTGGTTCCAGTTCTTTTGGCCACCTCTACTACATACGAGTGAAAGGAAAGTTTTAGAATATGTATTCGAAAATAAGACGTTTCTATCTATCTATTGCATATCCAAATTTTCATGTAGTGCAAATGCAATATTTTATAATGCTAATAAAGTTATAGATGAGATGGTTGAGTGTGTAGTGGAGTAAGTTAGTAGGATTTAGATGGGATGATGTGCCATGTATATAAACTAATTTTTTTCTTTAAAAAAAACAGGTCAAGTATAGTGGGACGTCCCAAAATGAAAAACAGGCCGTATTTAGTGGGACGGGGGGAGTATTTCGTTTTGTTTATAAATCCACTCAATTTGGTCGTATGGATTTATATTTGTAAAGGCTCTAACTTGTAATAGTTGGGCCTGTCTTGGTGATCGACCATTATTTTGTTATTTGTACACTAAAAATTAAGGTCGGGATTTATTTTGAATGTTGTATGTGAATAGGGTTGGCAATTATACCCGCAAATCCGACGGATCTGTCCCTAATGGGGCAGGTATGAGGATCAATATTTCGGGGGTGGGGTGGGAATGGGGACAAACTTTTATACTCGAGTCGGATTCAGGGCGGGTATGGGGATCTAAGTTCCCACTTCGAACCTGCTCCGAATAATTTTTCTATTTTAAAACAATATTAATATTAATAATTAACAAAATGTAATAATACGAAAATTCAAATTCAATGAGAATTGAAAATGGGCATTAAGTATACATATGTACATTACTTTCTCTCATCTTTTTATATAACCTAACTTTCTTTTTCTTTCTTCCCTCTATTTCCAATGTGGTACAACTTGTTTATCTTCATTTCTCCTCCTCTTCTCACTATTTTTTATCCCACATCAAAAATGAAAGAAAGAGAAGAGATGAGTTGGCTTATAAATAAGATTGTCACCATACTTTAACTTCATCAATTTTACTTCCTTGATTTTTAGAAAAGAATAACTTCTCATTCTAATAAGAACTAGCATATAATGATTTTAAATTTTGGACATTATATAAATTCTAAATAGGTACCCGATGAATATCCTTCCTCCACTGGATAATTCCTGCCCTGAACCCGTTCTGATTTAAATAGGCATGGAAGCGTGTATGAGGATTAATTTTTTAGGCGGATATAGGAATGGGAAAGCAATCCCCGCCTCGAACCCGCCCCGTTGCCATTCAATGTGAAGAAGTTCCAAAATTTTCTCACAATTTTTCAAGTTGCTTATAAAGTATTTTTTGAAAGTGTATTAAGTAATTAATTTAACACTATTATTTAAAATATTATGAACTACTCCCCATATATATATCGAGAGGTACAATGCTATTTCTCTTAGGTTATTTGCAACTCTTGGAGATCACTAGTTGTCTACAAGGTGTCTCCAGCACCCCTTTTCCACTAGAGACAGCTTAGAAATACCTACCCCTGCAATTCAATTGTCTACAAGCTATCTCTATCTTTAATATTAAATAATTCCCCATTTTCATTAAATTAATTCATAAAATTTCATTAACAAAAATAACATAAAACATTACATTAATTCAAATAAAATAAAATAATACATTAATTGCAATAATAAAATTACATTAAATGAAATAAAAAAATTACTACATTAATTAAAAATATGGACTACTCGGGTAGATGTCCAAATTGCGCCAAAGGTGCTCCATGAGATCATTGGTAAAGCCAATGGTACTTTCGTTGATCTCTCAAGTCGGCATTCCCGAGCAAGATATTCCTCAAAGGCGAGCGGAGTGGCCCTCTTGGGATATCCCGCTAGTGGACGCCAAAATCGGCATCGTCCTCTCCAATTCTCCGCATCCTCTTGCTCGACTTCGATGATCATGTTGTGCAAAATAATGCACTTGAACATGATATCTTGGAGATGCCTCGTATACCAACACCGACCCGGAGCCCGGATTATTCCCCATCGGGCTTGGAGAACTCCAAAAGCCCGCTCTATGTCCTTTCTGACCGATTCCTGCATCTTCTTGAACCTCGCCGTCTTTGGGTCAGTTTCAACCTTCGGCGTCTTGATCAGTGTTAGCCAACAAGGGTAGATCCCGTCGGTCAAGTAGTACCCCTTGTCGTACTGTCTTTCCATGACGGTGAATTTGCACGCCGGACTCTATCCTCAAGCACGTCCGTGAACAAGAGCGACTGATTGAGGACGTTAATATCGTTGTTGGAGCCGGCACACCCAAAAAAGGCATGCCAGATCCACAAATCACATGACGCCACCGCCTCCAAAATTAAGGTAGACATGCTATGATCGCCGCGCGTGTAGGCACCCGCCCACCCTTTTGGGAAGTTCCTCCAAGCCCAGTGCATGCAATCCAGGCTCTCGAGCATCCCCGAAAACCCATGCCGCGCCTCGTGCATTTGGAGTAGACGAGCGGTATCGGCAGCGTTTGGCTTCCTCAAGTATCGCTTGCTGAAGAGGTCAATCATTGCTCGGAAATTTTTTTTGAGGCAAAGCCGACCCCGGTGCTATCTCCGATCTTGAGATACTCGTAGAAACACATCCGCAGCACTCGCCGGTGGCCAGTTGTCGCAGTAGCATTTTTGCACCGACGTCAGCCCCCATCGTCCAAGTGCATCTTGTCGATGAGTTGAAGAAGGTGGACGTTGTCCTTCAACGTCTTGCAGTATGCGCAAGAACAGATTCTTATGCATCCGAAAACGGCGTCGGAAAAAGTACTCACCGTAGGTGGGATTGTCGGTGAAGTAGTCGGCGTGTAGGAGCGCACACGCCGCTTCACGGTCGCGGTCGACGAGCGACCTCACCCTCTTCTTCTTCTTCTTCTTCTGTGCCGCTAAGTGTGCACGGAGGGCTCATTCCACGTCCGCCATCATCTCCAGTACCTCGTCGTCGGTGCCGGTTTCTTCATATTCCACCGACGAAGATGAAATGCTCGATGAAGACATCTTTTGAGAGTTGAAATTTTGAGAGAGAAGAGGTTGTATTTTTTTGTGGGATGAATGAGGGAGAGGTTGAATTTATAGTGTAAAAGAAGAAAAAAAATTAATGAAAATCGGCTTGTTAGCCATTGAAACGGTCGAATTTTTAAGTTTTTTAATCGTTAAGCGCGTGTTTTATTAATTTTTTTTTTTCAGACCTGCGTGTGTAAGACACGCGCCTGCTTGAGTCAGTCTCGAGCTCGTCGTCGCTGCAATGCAGCGGTCTTCAGCCGCAGGGGTCTCGAGACCCCTTCGAGAACATAACTTGGAGACCACGATGCGGCCAGCCTTACTAATATCAATGTATATCGGATTTTCGCCTTCAAACTAAAAGTAATCGGATTTATATATGTAAGTATGGATGATAGAAATAATATTATAGGTTACGCACGGCACAATGAAGAAGGAAATGTTTGATACGCAAATTATTAATAAAGAAAGGTTTAAGACAGCTAGCAACTCTATCTTCCCAAATGAAGAAATGAAAGCAACCAATTGATCAAGCGTGTTGTAAGAAGAACCACCCATGTTCAGCCCAGCATCTATCTTCTCCTTCAACGCCATACCTCTCTCTCTCATCTCCTCCCCTTCTCTCTCCACCATTAATCTCCTAATACCACTTTCAATCTCTCCCCTCTCCAAACCCCCCTTGTCCTCCAAATTGATCCCAACTCTCCACACATCACTCACATACCTCGCATTCACCAACTGATCCCCAAAAAAGGGCGAGCACATCATCGGCACGCCTTCGCAGATGCTCTCCAGAGTCGAATTCCATCCGCCAGTGCGTCCAGAAGCCCCCGACGGAGGGCATGAGAGAGAACTTCCTGCTGCGGGGCCCACTTTATGATCATTCCTCTCCCAATCCCACTCGTCGCCTCCAAGAACCCCTCCGGCAGCATCTCGATCCACTCCGAATTCTGGACCAGACCGGGCCGGACCGCCCACAAGAACCGCCTCCTTGCTGTTGGCCAACCCCCACGCCATTTCCCGCAGCTTTCCCGCTCGTCCATGGCGGCCACGCTGCCGAAGCTCACGTACAGCACGGATTTCGGCGCTTGCTGCTCCAGCCACGCGATGGCGCTCCTGTCCGGCGCTATTAGGCTGCTGGATGCAGCTGAGAAGCATTTATGGAACGGGATTGCGAAGGTTGACGGCGGGAATTGCTGGTGCAGGCGGCCGATCTCCGGCTGCTCCAGCTCTTGGACTGTGTTGAAAATTATGGCGGAAGCCTTCTTCATTTCTTCGACTAATCGGATATGTTGGCGTAAGCATCTTGAGAGTTGTACATTTCTATGAGGGGGAGGTCCTTCCCCTTTCAAGCGGCGGCAGCTCCTCAACCGGCTCCTCCATTTTCGATTCTGTTTTTTAATTTCATTTAAATACTACGTTTAAATAGCTTAATTTCACAATTAAACATGCATAAAATTAAGTACGTAATAGGTGCTACCTCTGTTGGAGAGAGAACCCTTTTCTCTGAGAAGAGAGGAGAGCGGCGAAAGCCAAGAAAGAGGCGACGCTGCTAGTCCTCATGACAATTGTGGGAGATTGAGAGGAATGAGCGACGGAGTGAGTGAAATACCAATTGGCATCGGAGATCAAGCAGATGGACGTGGCCCTCCGCCAGCAAGGCCTGGAGACAGTGGCGGAAGGGGAGGAGGCAGTTGATGTTGATGAGCTTGCTGATCCGGACGGGGTCGGGAGCGGATTCCGCTTGTGGGGGCAGGGCGTCGGAGATGGGGTGGAAGGAGAATGTGGGGGTAGTGAGACCGGTTTGGGGGAGTGAAGCGGGTGTGAATGATGGAGAATGCGGAATCCTCTGGAGTGGAAGATGTGGCTAGCTGAAAGCAATTGGGTCTTATGTGCCCTTGAAATGGAAGCGGAACCGCACTAATCTGCTTTCTCTGCTGCTGCTTCTACAAATACTACTACCTATCACATCTCTGTCTTTTCTTTCCTTTTTACCCCACAGCAAATTCTTCAAATGCATGTATATCTACTTAAGCCTGAGCTTTGATATTCTTTTCTCACCTAACTTTAAAGATGTATATTAAAGGGACACGTGCGCATGTATACACCCACTCTCACATAATAATATTTTAATATTATATTTTATATTACAAAATATTAGTATTTGAGGAGTTGCATGCACACTCATATAAGAATTTCTCATGTCTATCTATCATATATGGCCAAAGGCATCGTATACTCATCTATCTATTATTATATTAAACGAAAACGACTCTACCGTTAAAAAATCTTGTGTGGCACTCCTTATATTCCTCCGTTCCTATTTATCTAAATTCTCAAATTTTTAAATTTAAAACTAATATTTATCATATTTAATTTTATATGGAAACAAAATCTTATATACATAATATATATATATATATATTATATTATAACTCCAAAATCCCATATCAATTCTCACGTTTTTTTATATTACATATCAACTTATGTATACTTTTTTAATCATATTATTATGTTTATTATTATAATTATAATTATTGTTATAATAAACCGAAACTTATGAAATTAACTACGTATCTGGTACCCCCTTAAGAGAAGATCTATATTAATAAAAGAAATCACATCCCATATTTGGCTCTCAAATATATTTCTTCTTCCAAAATTTTTGTGTCTCACATTTATTTTTTAATAAAAACTTCGCCTATTGAAAGGGCTATAAATACCTACAATCAATGTGTATTTTTTTTAATCTTTTGGCTCCACCAGTTTTTATTTTGGCCAATTTATTTATTAGTCGGCCGAATAAATAACTATATTTTTATAATTTTTTTATATTTAATTTATCTTAATCCTCTATTCTCTATTTATCTAAATTCTCAATTTTTTGAATTAATAGATACAAAATAATAGATTTTTAATCTTAATAGTTAAATCTTCCTATCCCGGTCGGTTTTAAAATTAAACTTCATCTATTGAAAAGCCTATAAATAACATTAAATTCATAAAATATTTAGAATCGATATATATTTCTCTTCCTCTGTACTATTCGATTTAATTTAGCCACCTTATTAGTTAATTGAATAATTAATTATATTTTATAGAAAAGTTTTATGTTATTTAATTAATCAAGTTTACATAATAAATAACCGTGAGAGTAAACGGGCCGATTCCAAACATCAGAATTCGTGTTCGACGAGAGGATTCCCTACCTTGAAAAAGTGGGGGTAGACGGGCTGATTCAATTACGAAAGTTCAACTTAACGGAAAAATTCATACTTAGTAATCATGAGGTAGACGGGCCGATTCCAAACTGATGGTTCAATTTTTTCAGAATCGTGGTCGACGGGAGAATTGCGATCTTGAACCGTGGTAGATTGATCGATTTCAAACTGACCTACAAAATTTACACAAAGTGTAAACTCAAAAATAATTAACGGACAATATTTTTATAATAATTTTATGAAATAATAATTTCGCTCGTCGATTTTCGACGGGCCACACGCTAGTTTGTATTACTAACAATAACTTTTATATTAATATCCGGCCTGACATGTCAAAAAATTAGATCGTCCCAAATTAAAATTTGTCAAAAAATCACAAAAAAAACATTAAGTCGTGTATTTGGACAACTTTTGAAAGTCATAGAAAAAATCAAAAATAGGACAAAAATTTATGTTTTTAAAACTAATTAAATCAAAACTAATACTACTATAAAGAAAGAAAGAAATTTCTCATGAAGGTAACAAGCCACATTTTCCACAGTTATATCACTCCCTTCAATTGGGATTGAGCTGTGTGCTAGATATATAAACAAACACTAGTATTTAAATTCTTAATAAATAGCAATAAAATTTAAATAAATTACAATGATTACATAATGTAAATTGTAAAATTTATGGACATTTGAAAAACCAAATTAATAGATGTCTTACATAAGTAAAAAGAAATACAAAATGTTGAAAATTAAGTAAGGAAAATGTAATGCATGTCTTGGCTTCTTATGTTGAGACCTCTATTGTTTTTTATTGAATCGACTTCATCAAATCATTTTTTTAACTTTTACCAAACAACTTTTTAATATATAATGAAATAAATTGACCATTGTTTTGTAGTTAAGCGTAGCATAAATTTGCCCTCATTCCCTCAAACAAAAAAAAAAAATTGCTCTCATATGTACCTTCAAAATAAAATTGTTAATATGAGTACGGTCCATTATTTTAGAAATAAAATACTACTATAAATTGAATTTACATCTTTTTATAGTTTACGTAGCAGCATAAGTTTATTCCCACATGTACCTTATAAACTTTTCTTCAACTATATTATAGTCGTTACATGAGGAATAAAATAAGATAATTAAAAAAATTAAGGCCCAATAATACATACATACACACATAATTATTTAGATTCGTCATTATTCGTCCATTTCTTTTTTTGGATGTTCGTTTTGTTGAAAGCTTCATCCCGAGCCCGAGATATTCCAAGTTTATCAAGTAATGGTGATCACACAGATCATGAGACTACTACGAAATCCTATTTTGAATTTGCCACGCATGTTATAACATTACATCATTAGAATTATATCCTCAATTAACATGAATTGTATTTGTTACATACCAAACATAGAAGAATCATAATATTATACTTCATATCTGTCGTGTCCATTGGAAGTTTTTGGATTCGATTCACCCACATTAATAAATTAAATGTTAGCATACATGTGTAATAAAAGATGCAAAAAGGGCAAATAAACATACAAACAAAACAAGAGTCAACCAGTAGAGTGGCTTCTTTATAGTTGAAGGGGTATAATTTTGTACCCCAATTTATTTTCAATAAAGCAGTCAAATTTATATGATGAGACGCAAATACTCTTGGACCCTTACTTTTAAAATTCTACCTACTACATCTTCAAAATCATTTAAATTTAGTTTCCTCTCTATCTCTTCTCTCTACCTCTTTCTATCTCTCTCTGCAAATTTTTTCTTTCAACCCCCACCACCACATTCATTTCTCTCTCGCTTGCCGCTGCTCCCGCCACCGCTCCGCCACTGCTCCAAACCACTACCACCACCACCTTTTTCTCTCTCTCTCTCTCTGCAGATTTTCCTTCCAACTTCCACCACCACCACCCTTTCTCTCTTGCTGTCGCCGCTCCGCCACCGCTCCGTCACCGCTCCGCCACTCTATCCAACCACTACCACCACCACCATTCTTTCTTCTCTTTCTCTCTCTTCTCTCTCTAGAAAACCAGATTTATACTACTGCCTCGTTTTTCTTCTTCTCCGTCGGTGCCTCGCTTCACTGCTTTTCCCGTCGCTCGCGCTCTTTTCCTTCTCCGCCGCCTCGATCACCCACCGTGATTTCTCATCCAAAATTTTTTGCAGTTGTACAATTTACAGATGCCATGACTTTGATTAAAGTCGTACAGTCGTAGCAACGTTTGTTGTTCATATGAATGAGGTAAGATATTCGGAATATCGTACTTCTGTTGCTACGATTTTGTTAAACTCTTACTTGATTGGTAGATATTTTGGAGAATTTCGTTGCATATTTGGTACGATTTGACAAATTCGTACATGTATTTTTGCTTAAAATTGATACGATATTATGATATGTTTGTGTTTTTGGAATTTCATGTATTTACGATGTTACGATATTAAAATATCGTACTTTTATGGCAACGATTTATTAAACTCGTACTAAAGGCTAATCAATTCAAAGATATTTTGTAGCTACTTTGATGAATATCGTTATATATTTGGTACAATTTGATAAATTTGTGCATGTGTTCTTGCTTAAAATTGATACGATATTACGATTTATTTGTGTTTTTGGATTTCATGTGCGTATGATGTTACGATATTTGGAATATCGTACTTCTGTGGTTACGATTTTGTTAAATTCGTACTCAAGGCTGACCTATTCATGCATGTTTTGTAGCTATTTTGGGGAACTCGTACGATTTTGTTAAGAATGCATGTGTGTAATTTGTTACGAGATTTGTAAAATCGTACGTGAGGGTAAATGCATTTGGGTATGTTGTTACGATATTCCCAATGTCGTACTTGCTATGTGACGATTTTGTCAATCTCGTACATGAATACACATTTGACACCTTTGTATCTCAATAGTTTCAAGGTTGCGTGGACACCTGTTCGACCGGCATTGACTACGTAATAAGATATGTTCGAGATTTAATGATGGAATGTGTGCAAAGTAGTACTTCTGTAGATACAATATTGTTAATCTCGTACGTGAGGGCGAACAATTGTTACCACGAAATACGAATTATCTATGAATGCATGTGTAGTTAGGGTGATTGGATATGTGTATGTTGTTACGATATTCGCAATATTGTACTTGATCTGTTACAATGTTGTTAATCTCGTATGTGAGGGTGACCAATTTATAGCATGAAATTAGAAATTGTTTGTGATTTTGTGAAAGCATATGTGTAGTTTGTTACGAGATTTGTAAAATTGTACGTGAGGGTGATTGCAAGTGTGTATGTTGTTACGATATTCTCAATATCGTACTTGGTATGTTATGATGTTGTCGTACTTGGTCCGTTATGATGTTGTTAATCTCGTACGTGAGCGTGGGAAATTGATGCCACGACAATACGTATTGTTTGTATTTTTGTGATTGCATGTGTGTATATTGTTATGATATTCCTAAAATCGTACTTAGTTTGTTACGATTTTTCTTAACTCGTACATGAATACATATTTGAAACATTTGTATCTAATTATTTTTAAGGATGCGTGGACACTTGTCCGATCAGCGTTGACTCAACCACCCTACCACAGAGTCTAATGTTATGGCTACGAGGGTCTAATTGAAGAGATCCACAAAGTGTTCTACTTTTTCGGGCCCGAAGCAAAGAGTGCAGTGAAGAGATGAGCTCTAGGATATAATACAATTTGTGTCAAGGGTTTTCAAGTGATATAGTATAATTTGTATTTTGCTTATTACAAGGTGTACGCTGTTACGATATTCATAGTATCGTACATGTCTATACGATATTATTAAACTCGTACATGACACTGAACAATAACTCAAGCTAGTTTATCCGAATAACAATAATTAAAGAACAATGCCTCATCTGTATGAAATATGATACGATCAGATTTTGAACAAATCTAACGATGTTACGATGTATAATATATCGTACCAACACAAGCTACGATATATCAAAATCGTACAATTTATCGTAGTGATAATGTAACAATAAATGAAAATCGTAGCATTGTATGTCCATATTTCGTGATCGTCAAATACGATATTATATATGTCGTACAATATATAATACGATATATCAAATCATACACTCGTATTAGAGATATGTTTGTACAAAGAAAGGTGTTAAATCTGCAATCATGTACGAGTTAAAGCAAAATCGTAACAATTCAAGTACGATTTTAGAAAATATCGTAACAACATGCACACATACAATTTGTAATCTCGTGTACGAGATTATAAATGCCGTATCAACCTATGTACATGCATTCACAAAAACTGTGTATTTATAGCCACATTTCTACAAATTTAATATATATCATAGCACGAAGTTATTATTTCGTAGCACACGGTGCTCCAGATATTGCTACGACTTGATAATATTCGTAATAATAATAGTGTCACCTTGTTAAATAATAAATCGTAAAACACATAATCACTTATGAAATAATTGTAGCCACGCTATAGCTACGAAATTTCTATATATCGTAACATGCGATGCAAAAACGTGCTAATCTCGTAAAAGAAAATTGTGTCATCACTTATGAAATAATTGTAGCCACGCAAAAACGTGCGATGCAAATATATATCGTAACATGCGATGCAAAAACATGTTGGATTTGTAACTGAAGGTACCAGATTCACACCCAGAGTGGTGACCAAAGTGATGACCAAAGTGTTCACCACTTTGAACTAAAAGGCAGCGGAATAGAAAGACACAAAGAATAAATTTTCACAAGATTATCAAATAATAATCTTGTGAAGTGCCTCAGGGCAAAATATTCACTATATGAAACGTGAACAACAAAAATACTTCGAGTAAACAAGGTCTAAAAAGAAGACTGATCAACACTCCTTTCACAGAAAGTGGTGACTGATGCAGTCTCAACTACTACTCGAAGAAACAATGAATGAAAAGACTAAAGCTTAGCTACGAGATATATCTCTGCAAAATCGATACATAACAAATGAAATCAGCTATCTATTTATAGCAGCTACCAAACTTGAGCTGCACTCCACACAAGGCCCATGATCCACAAACTTAGCCCATTATCTTCAACAGCAGTGGTCACTGTGTCGTGGACCACTCTCCTGGTTTTTCTCAACCAACTTCCAACAACCTTAACAGCAGCATGCACGTTCTTAATTTGTTACTCCCTTGTATTTAGCAGCTGCAATCTTGAATCACCAACCACTTGGACCAAGTCTTCCATACACGTGGCACTTCAATCCAACACCTACCAAAAACAATCCAAGAAATACAAACAAGACTATGCAATATAATTATAAGGCAAAGTCAACAATAATACATTAACAATCTCCCCCTTTGTTTGTATTTCTTCCCAAAACCTGTAGAAGCATCAACACATGAAAAACTTCATAATTACACACAATAAAACTCAAAGATAAGCTCCCCCTGAGACACACATATGTAAAACTATAAAAGTTGCACAACCCTTCAAGATAAAAACTCCCCCTGACTTAAAAACTCTCCCCCTATCACAAACACAAAAACACCAAGAACCATATCATCAAAAACCAAAGACAGAAACAAAGATAAAATATCCATCAAAACAAGCATCCAAACAGAATGTCAAAACCAGCAGGTCTCAAAACCAGAAAAACAAAATAAAGTGTTTAAAACGAAAGAGCAAATAGTTCTGTTTTTGAAATCCAAGTTCCAAAAATTCCAGCCAGCACATCATCACCACTGCAGGCAGCACTGCAATCACCACGTCCAGCAACGTCCATCTTGTCAGTCTAGATCCTCATATGATCCTCCAGCTGTGTGAGCGTGTTCTGCATTTGCTTGACTGCTCCCCCTGCTTCCTCCAGCTCTGCTTCCTCCAGTACCATCTTCATCTCCCCCTTTTTGGGAAGAAAGTAATGCTTGGACGCTGTCGCGGAAAGCCACAAGAGAATCTATCTGTTCGTTGCACCAGATAATCTGTCCTTCCAACAGAGATGCTGAGATAGTCACATTTGCTGCAGAAGATGAGTTAGTGTTAAACACACGAGAAGGAGCTTGAGCATCTCTCCAAGGGAGGTCCTTTTTCCTTGTTGTGCGGTGGTAGAAATTCCGATGAATGGTGACATCCCCCAGCTTCGGAGTGAGCTCAGTACCCCTTGACATTTTAAGCCCCTGCTCAACAAGAATGCTGAAGATAAGAGAGGGGTATACTAATAGGCAGTTTGAACCCGGTCTCTTTCCCACTTCGGCAATGTTCTTGAAAATTATCTTCCCTAGATCAAAGGGAATGCCTGCATGGATCTTGTACAAGAGAACAACATTTTCCCAAG